>CM067260.1:8076394-8676394 GCA_034195605.1 Santalum album | reverse complement strand
TGGAAATAAAGGATCATTTCCAAAATTTTGTGCCAGATATGGTGGTGCCTTAGGATTTGCAGATGTCGACGCTTAGTTCCCCTGTAGCACATTATAGTTCTACATGCCTAAACCACATGCAATTTCACAATTTTCAAAACTTAAACATATTCTAAAACATGCAACTACCATAATAGTTGAGACAATAAACCATAACGCATGACCCTCATCAAGTAAAAGTGAACCATACTTTTCTCAAAATGAACTTTGGCATTATGAAGGTTAAAATAAGGGAGCTGCTATTAGCAATTTAATGAGCAACAATGGTATATATTATTTAAATAATGATATTAAATAAATCTCAAATTCAATTTGAATTTATTGGAATGATTTCAATATTTCTTCTTCTTCTTTTCAATATTCTTACAATTAATCGTTTTCCCTTTTTCTTTCTTTTTTTTGCTAGGCCATACTACTAATCTAATTTAATGCATCCTTAAACGTGATAGAATTTAATATTATCATTTATTATTGTTATTACTACTATTTTAGCTGGGAATCTATTTTAATGCAAAAAAAAAAAAAAAAAAAAAAAAACTTCTCTTAGTATGATGTTTGGATATCGTCTAATAAGCCCCAACCCAATACATAATTTATGGTAGTGTTTATTTGGATGGAAAAGACCCATATGCATTGCATAACACATGATCTCTTGATACTTTGATAGTGTTTATTTATAACGGTTTAGATTCAAAATTAGTTTATAATATGAATGAAAACCTAATGCATGATGAAATTATATAAAAAATGACATATGGTCATATTTTTGGTTTTGTCGTGAACAAAGCCCATTAAATGTATACATAAAAGAAAAAAAAATCAATTCTATTCTAGCACAAGCTCTAACTAGATAACCCTCGGCTCCCGGTTGGATTTAACTAAACGCGTATAGCATATAATGAACCGCAAGAAAGAGAAGCATCCAATTTACATTATCCACTTAAAAAAAACAATAGTAGTAGATGACCGGAGGGGCTGGTGTCCAGTTTACCCACAAATCATATTTTATTTTGGACATTTAACCGTAAGGATTAAAAAAATATTTAAAAGTCTATGCGCCTATAAATTTCCATACAATTTAGTAATAGATTGACTCATGATCTATAAGATAAAATGATAAAATAAATAAAAATATTAACGCCTAAACTTTTATTCTCGTAAAATTTTCTATTTTGTACCTCATAGGGTTCCACACAATACCAAGGCTAAACAACATTGATTTTTTCTCAGTTCTTTTTTTTTTTTTTGTTCCTTTGTTTTTTGGTAAGTTCCGGTAAGTCTGGGTAAAGGAGTTTGATGATTGCCCGATTCGTAGGGAATCATGTTCCAAGTCGCCTGCAGATAGAATTAGCTGATCAACATTGCGCTCTCCATGGGGCTCAGAACTACTATCGATACCGACTCCTTTACTGCTTTTATTGGTGCTAAGCATCTACGTGTCTATCAATGATTTAACATAATTTCATAGCAACCCGCCTTCTTGTAATGGAGATTAGGGCTTTCAGTCTTCATTACACTGATCAGAAGCATTTCCTTATTCTTCTTCCCCCATGCCATTAGCTTCTCCGTAACCAGAAAAATGAAAACCGAAACCCCCCCCCCCCCCCCCTTCTTTCCTTCTCTCTCTCCCATAAAAGCTGCATGAAACAACTGAATTTACAAGACTATTCCAAAAAATAACTTTCAACAAACTATGTCATAGCTGCTTATAACATCAACAAAACAACCTCCAAGGTTAGAGGACTACTGAATTGTTACATCCGATAAGGAACGCAGACCATATGATATTTGGTACGATAGATGGGGTACGATAGGCCGTACCCATCGGTTATTTTATCTCACTTTTGTAGGATACCTAATCCTGCATTAATCTTGTCACAAATGGAGATAGTTATTAACAAATCAATACGTCATCCTTATCTTAGTGTATCCTATATTCAATCTTGAACCAACCAAATATAGGAAGTGATTTTTATCACTGAACATTTTCAATATTGAACCAACACATGGGAGTAAGAATTCTCATGTCCCATGTGACTGTATATCTCACTCTATTCGGTGCTCTAATCCAACGACAAGCAGCTATGGAGGACTACTTCCTCTAAAGCACATTATACTTCTACATGCCTAAACCACATGCAATTTCTTTTAATCAGTATGAGTCCTACTGAATCATAAACTATAATGCATGAACGAGTAAAAGTGAACCATACTTGAGACAAGCATTTGTTCCTCAAAATGAATTTTGGCATTGTGAAGGCTAAAATAACCCCACAAAACCCATGGATTATAAAGTTAGTGTTCTTGATAATGAGAGGCTTTGAAACAGAACCCTTCGGAAAAGCAGAACTAAATGCAACTACAGAACACAGCGTACTTGGCTCCCACCCGACACACAAACACACACCAAAAATAGGTTAATGAGTCTGAACATTTTGGGTATGGACAGTCCTAAAATGGAAGTAGACTTAGCAATGACACTAGTAAGCCAAGCTGATTGCAGCAGCACAGAGAACATATCCTTGAACGGAAGTGGCATCAAAGATCTATGAATGCTAATAATCTTATAATGATTACCTAAGATGGAAGGTATGAAAAATAAAAATGTACCAAGCCACTTAATAATGCCCAGGATAGAAAGAGGTCGAAAAAATATTTAACAGCCCATGATTTCATTTGTCAAATGGATACCAAAATATCCTTCAAAGAAATAGGACTGGATCTATGTGACCTGGAAGACAGATCAATATGGTATAAACCATATAAGTAAAATGCCATTAAAGATCGGCAGGTACTATTTAGCTGTTTCATTTTGAATTTGAGACACGACTTGGGGTGCGATCGAAACATTCCCCAATGAAATGGATGACTCAAATTTTTTGAAGACAAAGCATATGAAAAAATTTAGACCTTCCTACCAAAGCATGTAGAAGTTGCATCCGCATTGATGTCAGGAAAAAAAAAAACTATACAGGAACTAGGCCAAAACAACGAGGACAGTAAAAGATTAATGGATTATGGAAAACACATCAACAAGACAAAACACAAGGCGACATGGAATATTTGAATCACCATGTAATATATAGACCAGTCGTATTTGAAGTAAAATCATAAGGAGGTGTATTCGCTATAATTCAAACCATCAAGATAGGGTACAAGTCTACCAAAACACATAAAATCAATTCAATACACATGAACGAATTGAAAATTTTCTATAGACCCAATTAATAACAGATAAGTCAATTTTTCACTCCTGTAAAAAAAGGAACTGTATTGAAACTGAGTCAACCCCAGTAAGGTGCAGGATGAACAAAACGCAATAACTAAAACTAAATTTCAAACTTATCAGTAAGTGTAATTCTGATATATATTTTCTGTTCATAGAGGGGAACATCCAATTACAAATAAAATCCATTAAATATTGGTAATTTTTATTGACTACCCTGTTTATTGTTTAATACAAAATAATCAAGCATACGGGTCAGATCATCTATAAAGAACCTGAACTCCACACCCAAACTAGGAGTCGTCACTCGGCTTCTTCGGCTTCCGATACTTTTGCTCGATCTGTTTGGCCATGGAGAGCGCCGTGCTGGTGAGTTTCTTAAGGTTCGGAACGTTGTAATTCTGCGCGATATAGATTCCAGTAGCGGTCCCAAGAATGAAAGAGAAGCTGCCAGTGATTATACCCATAGTCTCTCTCTCTCTCTCTCTCTCTCTCTCTCTCTGTGCAACTCTTCAGATTTGGATCTCCGCGAGGAGAAAGGAACGAGAAACAGGTTACGAGGGGAGAATTAGGGTTTAGATTTAGGCGTTTTATGCTAGACTTTTCCATCTAATAAATGGGAAAAATATCTAAAATAGTCTTGAGTAATTAATGATGAACGTGGGCGAAAAATGATTATTTTTGACTTAAGAAACACAAGTTTACCAAAGTTATTTTATTATTTTTATTGAATATTTATTGTTATATTTTTAGTTTTAAGTAGCTTAATTGAAAGAAATTTTTTTTTTTTTGCTAAAATGGACAAAAAAAATATCAAAACCCACTTTCATTTTAAAATTTCCCCGCAATTCTCATTTTTTACGATTAGAGATTCAATTAAAATATAAAAAATTAGTTTTTATGGTAAAAAAATTAATTTTATGCTGTATTAAAAGAAATACAGTCATTTTTGGCCCTTGGACTGAAGTGAGTTGCCTAAACGATTTTCTTTTCTCTTGTTGAAAAGGCCTGATGTCATTTTATTATATTTTCTATACTTACAAAAATAGTTCGATAGGTCCTGCCATTTAGTTCTATTTAAATTAATACAAAAAATCATTCAAGAATAGAATAAAATTTGAAATTTAAGGAAAAAAAGGGAAAATTTAAATTATTTTAGTTAAAAATATAAATAGATTTAAAATAAATAGCCCTTCGCCAGAATATCTTTATTAGGGAAATGAATTTTTGTAATTTTATTAGGGTTATGAGTGAACAGGAGGATTCTCGAGTATTCCGTTTGCTCAATATTCCGCCTAAATTAAGGTTATGATAACCTAAAAGAAGGCTAGTTATTGAAATTCAGTGATATGAATTTTCTTATAATCTTGACTGGTCAATAATATTGTATATATTGGGGTAAAATCATTAGCAAAAACAATTGATTATTAGGTCCAAAAAAATCGTAAATACATCAATATATATATATTGATGTATTTACGATTATATAATTATTTTCACTCAATTACTACTTTTCTAGAGATATCTTGGCATAAAATTATTTGAATTACAAGCCAATTTCTATACGCCCATTCATTTATAGAGTTATTTACTCAATTGTAGGTATTTCTAGAACCCTCATAACGGAAGGACGTATGGCCAATTTTAGAAGAATTTATGTCAATTTACGTCAAACTCTCCAAAATATGCATCTGCCTGAACATTAGCCTATAGTATTTATGTGATCTTCCATGACAGAGGTTCGAGGTTCGAGTATCTGATAACATGAGTCAAATTTCTAACCCAAAAAAGAATCAACAAGTAATAATTTATGCATATTATCCATTCATAGCTTAAAAAGCTTCTTAACTCCTAGTATTATTAAATATCTATAATATAATAAAAAATTATCCAAATAATAACTTAAATCACAATAAATGCAAGGACAATAAGGTATATAAGGGTAAAATTATTAATAAAAATCATTGAGTATTATTATGAATTTTTCGGTAGGGTACAGTCAAAGATTTGCGCCTCGGCTATAATGTATTACAGGAAAATTAAAAATCAGTTTCCTTTATAATAAAAAATAATTAAAAAACCATTAATGGGAAAAGATTATACCATATCGTTGCAATGTAATCAAAAGACTAAATTGGTAACCAATCAAAGTTTATGGGGTAATTTAATGTTTTCATCCAAAAAAGAAAATGCCATAATACATCATCAAATACAACAATAACTCAATTGTGGATTTCACGTTAGTGTGTGTGGATGAATGGTAATGTAATTAGGGGTCTCCAATTAGCATCATGTTTACTTTCTATTAGGGAAAAACTCAAACTTAAAAAACATAGCTTGAACAAATTCGTTGTTTGTGGGACACTCAATTTAAAATAGGAAAAATATTTAAATACACTCACTTATTCTGGGTGATTGTCTATTTTCACGTTTTATTTTTATTTTCTAAAAAATTGTTATCAATTTTGACAGATTCTAATGACGATTTTTATAAATTAAAGGTGTGATTAAGAAAAATTGAAATTATGGTAGATCGGTTTAATAATTACTAAATTATCATGAGTATTTTAGATATTTTCCAATTAAAATTTGGAAAAGAAAAGAATAAATGTAATTAACAATGATTATTATTAACACAAGCTGGCGAGCGATGAACTGAACATTCGCCTCAGACGAGATTTTACCGTTGTAATTTTATTTATGTTTCTCATTTCTCGCGTTTTACAAACAGCGTCGGCCAACCCCTCCCTTTCGCAGCTTCTCTCTCTCCCCATCAAATATCTCTCTCTCTCTCTCTCTCTCTCTCTCTCTCTCTCGCTCGCGGTCGCTTGAGGAATATCCTATATGAAGGCATCGGAGAACCCTAGCGACGCCGCACCTCCGTCTTTGATCCAATAAGGTTCGTAATTCACCGTTCAAGAATAGAAAACGTGTTCGTAATTGACTTCTCTGCTCGTCTGTGATCCATCGGAGTTCTTCAAAATTCATCGAGATTGACCTGTTTTTGTTTGGATTTTGTTCTTCGATTTATGTCGGCTTTTGAATAGTTATTTTGGTTGCATTTGATTTTTGATCGAAACTAATATGCTTCGTGATTTTTGTTTGTGGGTGTCTATGTAATTCGGTTTTCTTGAAAGGCTTTTGTTAATTAGGGTTCCTTTGGTGCTTTGGTTTAAAGTTTCTCTTAAATTTTGAGGAATTAATAATTCGTTCATATGCAGTTGGTTAACTGGGAATCTGCTTGGAGGTTTGGTGTTTTTATTAGCATTTAGTCGTCACTGGTATCCCTTCGACAGTTTGGTAAATTCAGTTGGCATTGATGCGGATATCAGTTGTTTTCCGTGTTTGGATTATAAATATGTTGAGAAAAGTCAAGTTTGAAGGGAAGAATGACGCAGAAGAAATATAAATTGTGAAGGTGTTTTTTTAAATAGTTTGAAGCAGTTATTATCTTCTGGTATTCAAACTTTTAAGTATGAAGTTCAAATAGGGTAAAGAAATTACTTCTTTCCACATGTTCCTTCAAATTGAAGTGCTGTACCATGTAGCATGGAGCCAGACACATGACACAGTGCGACACATTAGCTGACACGCAAGTTTCCACAAATCTAGAGTTCTTACACGTTGGGACACGTTAAGTAATATATATTTTTAGTTTATGAGTATATGATGATATATCATATTCCGTTATTTTGTAATGGAAAGGTGTCGGGCAAGTTTTGGAAGCAGACACTTGGGCTTTGTCTTCTTGTGGAGCTCATTCTTGAAGTTAATCTACAACGATGTTGAAGTAACTGGTAAAATGATTGGTTGGAACTATTTTTTGACAGTTTAATATGCATATTGTTGAACAATTTTGGAAACTCTGATCCACGGTTCAATGTTTTGTGCGTAGATGATTACCATCCGTCCCAGCTGTTCTTACTAAATTGAACTTGCTTGCTTTATTCATCGGATGCAACCTCCTGTCCCATGTTCCTTTGCAAGCAAGCTATAAGTTGAGAAATAAAAGGAAATATCTTCTACAAAACAATGAAACTACATTTAAAATGCTTACGGCCTTAGTGGCAGGGAATTCACTATTTAATGTGTAGTTATCCTTTCTATTTGTGATATGTACAGTTACGTCCGAGTTCATCACTGTCAAGCGTGTTCATCGTGATGTAGGACAGAGTCGAAGCATCTCCCTATGAAGCTTTGGTGGGCTTATGACAGCTAAAGGAAGGGAATATAGGGTTTTTGGCTAAGAAAGGAAGTTGGCTTAGGGTTAGAAAAGAATCAAAGTTAACTATGATTGGGATTGGATCAAAAGTTAAGGTATGGGTAGAAAGGATGAACTGCTGTAAAATTCTGTCTAGCAAGTAATTTAGGGTTAAGGGAGATATGGTCAGGGTTTATGGTGGTAAAAAATGCAAGTAAAGATGCTGGGGTATTTGCGGATTTTGCTGGGTTAAAGGGTATAGTATTAGGGATGTTTAGAGTTCTAAGATGGTATTTATCGGGTGTGAACAATGCTGTGTGAATGGTACCCAAGGAGAAGAAAAGAGAAAAGAAAGAGTGTGTGAGAGAGTGGAAGAGAGAGAAGAGAGTAAGGTTACCCTCATAAGGGATCTCTGTGGCGGCAGGCATGCACAAACTAATATTCATAACTTGTGTTCATTCAAAATCATTAATAATTGCCTAAATTTCATGGGTTTAACCCTTATTTATGGACTCCTAACCATTACGTAATCAAATAAGGCTCAAACTTTGTTACTGGATTGATCAAATTCCTTTAAAACAAGAAAATACAGCAATTTGAAACTTTCCTTAGCCAAATAGGACTTTAAATGGAAATTATTTCAATATTCCATTTTGAACCAAACTTCTGATGCAAACACTCTCCTATTTAGTCTAATATGACTCCATAAAAAAATGCTAATAAAAAAAGCTACAAAAAATGAGACCAATAATAAAGGATCCATTAAAGCCTTGAAGTCTGGGTTTCATGCTTGAAATTCGTCCTCTACTCAAACCCCATCAATAATGAAACTCATACAGAAATGATTGTTGCTGTTTGCTGAAGTAACGAGTGTGTTTGATAAACATTACTGATGGAAATGCAATTTGGATAGCTTCAGTACTTTGAAAGAGTGCTTGATTGGGAAATAAAGATGGATAAAGGTATGCTATTTTTCTTCAAAACTGGGAAGCTTTGTTATTTGTAAAGAAACTGACAAAACGTCCATATTTTTTGGTTTTTATGATGTGGATAACCTATAAAGGACCTCATCAGATAGTTTTACGAAAGAAGAAGACGTGGTGAATGTCTTGGAGGGTGCTGTAATGAATTTTGGAATTATGGTCACTAGGTACATTTACTTGTCAAAGATTTCTAATTGTCCATGATGATCAGAATATCGTTGTTCCCAATGACATGGTGCTGAATTTCTTTGTCACAGTCATCTTGACACTTCCTCTGATTAATGCATATTTGTGAAGAACTTTCTCTGTCAACCTTATGACGGCAAGACCCATCATAAAGAAGAAACATAGTTTCTTAAGCCCATGAGAGCATATTAATCATTTTCATGGGGCCAAAACTCTTCATTAGCCTCAATGAATTTTATTAGACGAGCAGAACAGGCTAGAGGAAAAAAGAAATGTGCAAAAAGTAGTATTGAAGTACATTTATGTAATTATGTGTACAGCACCTTTTTTCTTTCGTACAACACATTATGTGCTTATGTTTTTGTTTTTTTTTTTCAGTTTCTTAAGTAAAGGCTTTGGTTCAGATTGGGGATGTGATGCCTGTTTTAAGTTTGGAATAGTTTTACAAACTATATAAAACAAAAAAAAAAACTGAACAATTTTAACATATACTTTTCAATAACAACTGAAGATGGCATTATATACCCCAATTCACTTTTTTATCATTAATACCAAATTAATGTGTTGAGGACATTTTTATTTTACAAATGTTATTGGGCGAGACATCTTATGCTGTTCAATTGCTGAGGCTACTATCAATGAGGTTGGTTGACGTATGAATTCTCGCAGGTTGCTTCATTGCACATTTTGGAATCACCTTGTAATATAGCCATGATGGGAGTAAATTCTGAGCCTATCCGGCTCGCTTTCATGGGAATTCTGATTGGTTTTGTGGGGCAAGGAGATGTGCCAGTCTGGTTCTGATGAAAACTTTGGTCTGGTTGCAGTAAAGCGGTTGTATCTTCCAATGATGTTTGTAAACTACTTATCCATTTCAGCACTCTTCATGGTGTTGAGTTTCGTTGGCCTCCAATGGTGGACAGAGTTATCACTGGAAAAGCTAAAAACAGATGGCTTAATTGGTGATTATTCTGTTCACTCAGGGAATGCTGGCCATGCATTGGATTTGCTTTTGGGTTCTTATGTCACAGTTATATTGCTGGCTAACTTTGTGCTCAGTGTATTTGCTCTACTCATTTTATGTTTGAAGGTAAATATTCTTCTTCTCCAATGGACTCAAATTAGAATTCATGATATCATGTCCATTCTTATGCTTACTCATGCATATCACGTTCTTATTTAAATTAGTCATTCATCAAATATCAGATTAGGAAGTAAAAGAGAATAGAGGAAGAGTTGTGAAGGAAAGGGGCCAAGTGAAAAACTAGGTCAAACTATAGTAAAAACTTCACAATGGGCCGAAGCTCATATACCAATTCAGTAGTTCCAGTTGACTGGAGCTTTGTCCAGTCAACTGGTCAATGAGCAATAGAAGCCCCAAGGGAGCCTCGGTGACAGCCCCCTCAAGCAAGGCATAGAAATCAATGATGCCTAACTTGGACACTTGTAGCACAAGCTGAGGCTTGAACTGGCCTTTAGTAAAGATATATGCACACTGCTGATTTGTCAGAAAATAGGTTTGGCACATCTCCTTCAGTATGCTTCAAAATTGGTATGTGCTTCAAATTTTATTGCTGAATATAAATGTTCGATGGTTTGTTATATGTTTCCTTTCACGTGCAGACTCTATTCTTTGGGGAGCTGTATATTTCTGAAGCTCGAAAATTGGTAGAACGTCTAGTCAATTATGTTGTTTACAAGGTAATTACTTTTAAGTTAATCATATGAATTGATGCATTGCATTATGTTATTGGTATGTCCCTTTGCCTTTTGACATCTGATTTTTGTTGTTATGCTCTACTTAAGCATCTGCTTTTCCTGAATATATTTTGAGGTGTTATATTTTCTGACATTAACGTAAATGAGGAAGCAAGGTGTATCATCAAAAAGAAAATGTTCTCAGTGTGGAGAAGCTCCATCATTTTACTTCTCCATAATGGTTTATTGGGCTCCCACATAGGGGTCTAGAAGCACTTCCTTCGAAATATCCACACTAGGGTTACATTGAGAAGTCTTAGACTGGATAAATCCTTGCATGGTCAAGGCCAAGTAGCTACTAGAACTCTAGTAACACTGCTCATCGTTTACCAGCCCCAAGCAGCTCACTAATGCCCCCGTTCTTGCTGGAGCATATCCTAATGTCTGGTCATGTAACAGCAAGTTAATTAAGTTTTCAAACCAGACTCCTTATATGCCAAGAGAGTCCTAAATAAACTCAAACACTAGTTTCCTAATCTAGAAGGTCTCCTAGTGACCCAATAAAAATAATCCTAGAACAAAAAATTAGAATAAAAACTCGAATAATAATTATTTCCCAGAAGAATCCTATATGATAAATAAACCCCCGAATGTGACACCCCATCTCTTCGATGATTGAGGGAAACAACAGGGGTCAATAACTACATGACTACCTTTCGAGATTAATAATAAGTTGAGTCAGACATCCTACTTTTTAAGATTTGACTGTCATTACAAAGTCCACTCGTACCCTTTCACAGGATCGTAGGGTCGGTGAAACTACAAACACACTATATTACAACACACGCCTCCTCCGTGGACGACCACCCAAAGCTTAACAGAGTTGCTAGGCATTTAACTCGTTTAAGCGTAAGCCTCGCTTTGTTCCTTAGGCTAAGCACTCGCACCGGGTTCCCCCTTAGAGATTATTCCTGGTAGGGACCAAACAACAAGGAGTGAGTGATAAAGAAACACTCAGTAGGTCAGACAAACAAATCCTACCAGGTTATATCCGAACAAGAGATATAGTAATTCAATAATTAAGATAACGGTCTCAACAAATCAATACAAACCCAACTACCGAGCCAAGTGGCATCATCGAAGTTTCGAACGACTAGAAACTGTTCCGCTCACTTCTTAGGACCTGAGCAACAGTCCCCCCTTATAATGTCTAGTGGATCCACAGACGGCCTCCTCAGGCATAGATGTGCTTCTTTCGCCAAGCACGGGCCTCAACAGTTTCCGCATAAGCGGTCGTTCATCTTGGTAGTTGGCACACACAACAACAACTCCACAATGGTTTTAAAGGATCAAACAGCAAACAAATGTACTTACGATGATAGAAACAAGTAGAGCCAAGAAATACAACTCATGGAGAGATTAGCCACCAAGGAGAGAACAATAACATTAGGAAAGGAAAACATGTTGAACATCTCCAGCTTAAAAGTACCAGAGATTGGTCTTTAGGTGTTTTAAAAATAAACAACTCTTTGTAGAAAATCAATGATGTTTTGAAAACAGCAACTTTGAGTTGAAAATCTTAGCTTGAAGCCACAGGTTCTAGGGCTGTTTTGCCACAAACAGGGCAAAACGGCTCTGCTTTATAAAACAGCAAGGGCTTGGGGCTGCTGCTGTGCTTTTCTATCTTAAGGTTTACT
This sequence comes from Santalum album, assembly GCA_034195605.1. Taxonomy (NCBI): domain Eukaryota; kingdom Viridiplantae; phylum Streptophyta; class Magnoliopsida; order Santalales; family Santalaceae; genus Santalum; species Santalum album. The sequence continues at coordinate 8,664,364 of CM067260.1, read as the reverse complement.
ATCAGGGCTGTTTTGGTTCAATACTAGGACAAGATGACTGGTTTGTAGTAAAACAGCAGCGGCTTAATACTGCCACTGCATCCTGCAGCTTAACTTTTATTGGTTTAGGGTTGTTTTTGCCCCAGACAACAAATAGGTTAGCAAAATAATTAAACTCTTGCGAGATTCGCACTTTAAAACATTTGATTTTGAGAAAAGGAAACCCAGCAGTGCTGGAAACGCCTCCTTTCCAGAGTCTGGTGGTTTAAAACAAGGTTAACACTATTTCTGGAGTTAAAAAAAAACCTTCCAGCCACCTTAGCGTCAAAACAGTGACAAAAGGGTTTGGTTTTGCCCACACAGCAGCTGGACAGATTTGTCATTCGGGGCCTAGTTCTTGAAAAGACAGTTTTAAAAACTTCCAGCAGGATTTAAGCCCCAAAACCCAAGATTTAAAGCTTTAAATAGTAGCTAAAGCATGAAACATCACTTTCAGAATAGTAAAAACTTTCCAGCAACTTCCCCTTTTGGAGATGATCCAACAATTACTTCCTTTCCATTTTAATGGTGAAAGAAGTATTACACAGGCAGCACCACAGATAAATGTCAAAACAGAAAGAAAAAGGGAAAGTGACACTACCTTAATCTTGGAATTATGATGTTCCCTTCTCCTCCTTAGATTTCTCTTAAGACTCCTTGTCTCTCTCTCCCTCTCTGGTTTTTTTTTCTCCTCCAGTTCTGGTGCTGTCTCCAGGGGCTGCTGTGCCCTTTTATAGGCAGCAAAAGAAAGAGAGAGAAAGAGATAGACACATATGTGTCCCATCACAATTGATGAGCACATGTGTCCCATCAAAGGGACACCTCACCCCCCCACATGCATCAACCCTAACCACAAATTCTCTTGGGTCCCCTATGAGTGACACATGTTCCCTACCATACACACTATCCTTATCTCAAGATATTCAGTGAAAAAATAATTAATTATAAATAAATATTTGCAAAACAGTCCCTGGAGTTTCTGGGTATTACACCAAATTTCTACTTTTGATGTACTGGCTTGATGCTTCATTCTCCATCACAAGTTAAGTATAGGGGGAAAAAACTCTGAGGTATTATTCTTTTGTATTTATTATGATGTTGAAATATCTTATTCTCCGCTTTCCACTCCTCCTCGTTATTATTCTTCCTTTATCAAAGAAGTGAGGTAGTGTTGAAAAGATATCTTTTAATTGAACACATTGTTTTAGTTGCTTTAGTTGTAACACTTGTTATTTTTGTTTGTTTTTCATAAGTATTCCATGGCTGGGTGGTTGAGTCATATCCTTGTCGAACACCAACTTGGTTTGGGTTTAGAACCATTCATTACTAGATGCATATTATAATGGTTGTATGTTTTTTCATGATGGAAAGATGGAATTACATTGAGTTTGAATGTTGTACAGGGGGCATTCTTTCCACTGGTTATCCCTCCAACGAAGTTCCAGACAGCGCTGTGGACAACATGGTTGGTTGTCCTTTGTTCCTTAAAGGTATAAGGCCTGCTGCTTCTATCTTCAACTAAATAGATTATGTCGATGTTAATAATATTTTTCATATTTTGCAGATGTTTCAAGCCTTGGCTAGAGATCGACTTGATCGGCTGAATGCATCTCCCTCTGCAACACCATGGACATATTCTCGTGTCTTTTCAGTTTTACCATTGGTCCTTTTTGTTGATTTATTGTGGTAATCATCAACTTTACCATATTTTCATTCCTAAATTGCTTTAGTTGCTATTCTTTAGTTTTGCTCCTATATAAGTGAGCACACCTTGACACCAAAGAAGAGTTTGACCCAATGCTATCGGGTGCAGTAAAAATGCACCAGAAATTCCCCCTCCCCAAAAAAAGAATCCTTCCGTCAATCTCTCTTTTCTCTTCGTATACAGTACGTAACAATCTGTTGCTGTTTTTGGATCACAATGCAATACTTGCCTTTATGGGTTTAATTACCTGGTACTCCTAAGAGGGATTGATGGGATAGATTCATATTAACAACCTATTTGAAGAATATTAATCATTTCTATAAGATCTGTCCTCAATATAGCTTTGATACACCGCTGTACCATAATATAAAGTTTGATATGGCACTCTGTTTGCTGGATGCTTACAGGATTAGGTTTTGTTGGATAATCTATGAATCAGTTGGCTCATCTTTGTCTCTGCTTTTATTCTTTGAGCCTTTCAGTATTCTTTCTGAGACACTGCAGGTAGTGTGTTTTGTAAAGAGTTGGATCTTTATGCCTTCAGTGATGGAATATGCATATGCTAGATAGGTGAACATCATTTTTGTATGCGAATACTTTTTGCAGGCTATTGTGGTTCATGGATTTCAGTTACTTGATTTAAAGCTCCATCATACAGATGGAAGCAGTGAAAGTTACCAAGGATCAAAATATTTTGATTTGTCGCCAGCAGGTAATTGTGTGTTTAATCACTATCAAAATGCTATTGAATTACCTAGCTTCCGGATCATGGTATTCTCACTAACCGCAACCATCTCAGCTTACAACACCTCTAGAAACTTATTGTGCACACTGAGTTCCAATGTCATTGAAATTGCAGCAGGACTGCATATTCCACTGACCCTTCACATCCAAGAAACAAAGCTGTCCCCACTCTTCGCACATAATGAGACACATGGAATGGTTAGGGATGAGAAGCAGCAGGCAACTTCTGTGTGCACCAGAAGTCCTCCTGTAAATGAGCATCTTGGCCATTACCGGCCTTTTAATTCATATATGCTGAAAAGTCCAGCCAGATTGCCCTAATATATTTCCACAGTAGCACCCATAGGCCCCAACATTAGTAAACCGAACCTCCCATCATGTGACTGTACTTCTCTAAAGTCGCCCTCCAACTGCCATTCTTCTAAAGCGAACCACCAAATTCACTAACCAGGAGGACCTTTATTGATATTTTCATGCATTTGACAATCAATGGATCTTCCTTCCTTGAGGCGGTTCTTATTTTCTGATTAATCAAGAGTGCTGCTGCAGGTTCACTGTTGGAATGGAAAGGCATTATCATCAGAAATTTTGGGTTTTCCCTGGACATGGTGACATTGTTAATGGCGCTTGGTCACTATGCACATATTTGGTGGCTTCATGGCATGGCATTCCATATTGTGGATGTATTTCTTTTTCTAAATATACGTGTAAGTATCGTCCTCTCCCATCCCTACTGCAAATAAAATTCTCTCTTTATATGAAAAAGTCTGTTCTTCTTTCATCAACATGCTGAAACAATCATTCAATTTGGCCACTTTCATCTATTATTCATATTCATTCTGACTTGAATTTAGCTAAAACAATGAGCAGGCATTGTTGAGTGCAATTGTAAAGCGTGTCAGGGGATTCATCAGATTGAGGATGGCTTTAAGCACTCTCCATGGGGCACTCCCTAATGCAACATATGAGGAGCTACAAGCATTCAATGACGAGTGTGCTATCTGCAGGGTATGTTTTCTCTTCTTAATTCTCCTCTTGATTTTCCACCTGTTTTATTAATTTTCCAGTGGGCTGGGCAAATTACAGGAACCAATGGCGAAGGCTAAAAAATTATCTTGCAATCACCTTTTCCACCTTGCTTGTTTGAGATCTTGGTATGAGCTGAACTGATTATTGGATATCTTCTCTATGTATGCAACTACATGAAGTTGACCGGGAATTACTGAACGTTAGGTTGGATCAAGGCTCAAGTGATGTGTATTCGTGCCCCACTTGCCGCAAGCCGCTCTTTGTGAACCCTGGAGACGCAGATCCACGTACAGCAGAAGCTTCAAACGATGAGCAGCTTGCACGTCAAATAAGTTCGGGACTCAACCAGCAAAGCACTTCTGGTCAAACAGGAGTGTTTCCCAATCCACCCCAGACCCCTCTAGAAAGTGGTAGCTGGAGGTTTCTTGCTTGCCTTAAAGTTCTGTTTTGTTTCTTTTTTTGGTCTTTTTTTTTTAGTTATCCATCTTGTGTTGTGTTAACCCCTTTTTGTTTGCATTTGGAATTGTTTTTTGTGCTTCTTGTGGTGCAAATATATCAGTCATAACAAAAATGTCATGAGATATCATTGTTTTTATGCTTTGAACATCTGATACTTGCCTTCTGTTGCTCTCTGAAATGAAGTCCTCTCCTAGTTGCGTTGGTGAAGAACAAAATTTTAACTCTGAATATTGTTGGTCAACCCTTCCTTTCTTCTGAATATTATGTTGCTTCTTATTCTTTTGAGACCACCATGGGGGCTGGTGTGTTGTTTTCTAAAATTTGAAAGGTCTGTTTTTTTTTTTTTTTTTCCCTTTGAAATTTCAAATAAGACATTATCTATCTACTTATACAAAGCCATTCGCAGGAAGTTAAGAGCTAACACTTGTAACAAAAAAGAAAAAATGAAAGGGTTAAATTGCACTTAACCCCTCTTGTTTTAATCAGATTGCAGAGTATACCTTGTGGTTTGAAAATCACCAAACCTATGTAGATAAGAAACCCTTCCCCAACACCACCACCCCCCCCCCCCCCCCCCCCCCGCGGGGTCCCCCACCCCCTCCCCAATTTCAACTGCATGAAGTAGATTAAAAAATTAAAGGTAAAATACCCAATTGTGGAGTTAGGGTCTGAGGTAGCCTGACTTTTATGATAGAGAGAAGCTGAAGGTAAGAAAGAGTGAGGTAAGTGGGGTAAAATTGTTGTTTATGGTTTCCATTAAAGGTGTTAAATTTGCAAGTCTATTGAAACCTCATGGGGATTATATGGTGATTTTTGAACCACACGGGTGGTCTTCTGCAACTCAGTCACGGGAGGGTTAATTGAAATTCACCAAATTGAAGAAACATTAGATGCTTTTCTAAAACTTCCATGCATAAGTGCTTCAAACTGTATGCAGCACCACATATATTAGCCTGTTGTTCTCTTTCTGTCCCTCTGCGCCTCACAGTTATTCCAAGTATAAATTGTAATAATCAGTAATTGGTGTATGATTTCTGTCTTTTTTTATTTCCCTGCTTTTGTGCTCCGTAGGGGCACTGGACTAGATCCAACTTGGTTGCATGCTTGGCCAAGCCAAGGTCTTGATGGAGTTGGAACATCTAGTGGTGATAGATCAGTCGGATTTGGAAGAGTCCAAATGATGATGAGGCACTTGGCAGCAGTAGGAGAAACTTATGCTCAGACTGCTCTTGAAGATGCTGCTTGGAACCTTTGGCCCATGAACCCTTCTCAGGCTGCCCCATCTGGTTCTGTTCCTCCTCCTGCTGCTGTAAGATACCCTGTAGGCGGTAGTGGTGGTTTACATGTGAGAACTGCCTCACGCTCTGCAAACGATAATGTCGCAAACATACTTGCCATGGCTGAGACAGTACGCGAGGTGTTGCCTCATATCCCTGATGAATTGATTTTCCAGGTATATTTGGATTTCCTTTTACAAACTAATTAAAATTGGGTTTGATTATAAGGGTTCATTTAGGATTAACTAAGTTTGTGATTTTTTATGTGAGCGATATAGGTTTAGAGAAGTACAAAACCAAAACAAGAAGGTAGCTTAATTAGATTTCTTTTGTTCCAGAAGAAGCATTATATGACATTCCTGACTAGACATATTTTTCACAAGCAGAAATTAAGCTTTTGCTCACTGGTCCACTCAAAGGAGAAGAATATTCCCAGAGTTTTATTTTTTAAAGAAATTCAAGCATAATAGGGTGAATCCGATTGAACTAAAACACATTGATGGAAAGCTGAAGGAAGCAAGCTTAGGAAACTGTTAATATAATCATTTTGTTATTTGGAATCAAACTAACTAAAAGTTAGTAATAGATTTTCTGTGCACAATTGAATTAGTTTCAGCATCTCATGAAAGGATTATGTAGTTCTATAATCTTTTTTTTTTTTGCTAGATTTAATGTTATAGACTATATGTACATGATTCAAAGGGTTTTGTACTGTGCAATGTTTAAAGGGTAATACTACTGAGGAACAGTCGTTACCACCTGTGATGCAATACTTCTTTTCTGTTCTTGAAAGAATCTCTGCCTTGAGATTAAAGGATGGTTTAATGCATTTTAAGAGTTCAAGATTTTTTTTTCTTTTAATTTACACTTTGGTTATACAGCAAAGATTAATCCCATAGTCAATTTAGTTTGGAGGTTGATGCATCAAAAATTTTCAGGACTTGCAGCAAACGAACTCTGTCAGTGTCACGGTGAACAATTTTCTCCAGATGTGACTTGATTGTGTTTTCTTCATTGTTTGATGGATCAAGAGGCACATGTCGGAGGTGGTTTAACTAGTGCATAAACTTTTATTTGCGATTATCCAGTTCTTCATTTTTCCTTCTACATATGCTTCACTTTGTGTGTATAGAGGCAGCTTGCTACTCATAGAAGACATATAGTGAAATAAAAAGAGCAAGCATAGCTTTTCTCCTGTTGGGAGTGTTGAGAGAATCCCATGCCAACTAGGAACTAGTATTTGTCATGTTTGACATGCTTGCTGGGCTACTCCCAATGCAAACATTTGGTTCTGGGATGGAATCTTGACATGATGTAAGATCCCAAGTTGTATTACGCCCAAAATTTGGCTCTTTTTTGTCCTCGTGTTGGATCCATATGCATACCACAATGTGCTGGCTCGTGAGGGGGAGTCTTCGTGTCCCACATTGGTTGGGGACTAGTGTGTTGGTTTCTTCGATATAGTTGTTCCGATAATTTTGCAGGGCCAATTGGTTTTGGGTGGAACCTTCTTGTATAGTACAGTTTCAAAACGCAGACTTCTATTGCGACATTTTAAATCTGGGTTATCACAGGGATGGAATATGGCAGCCGCAAGTGGTTGAATCCATTCTGCGGGTTTATCAAACTTTTATCATGTGCGTTGACAATTGCAGGTATCAATTGACCTGGATTTGGTTCAGATTTTTGAACTTTTTTTTAACAATTTGTTTTCAGGGTGTTGCATTGATGTCGCATTTCTCAATTAATTTCTGTATTTGGGCAACCTCTTTGTTGGACCATCCTGTTGATTCATCCTTGTGATGCATGTCAAAGTGTTGAGGTTTATGTTTCGTATATTGAAATGGTGTGGGTTTCGGTTTTAATTATGTTCAGAATGATAATAGAATGCGATTGTTTGTGCTCTTTAAAATTCATTTCATTCCATTCCATTGCAAAGAATGATCGGGAAGCTCCAGTTGTTTACAATTGTAAACTGAAATGCATGGATCAAATAAAGAGGGTTTATTGGGAATTTAAAAGTAATCACCATCAGGCTTCTACTATTTTATTTTTTTTTTTGAAGAAATTGTTTTTGAGAAAGACCGAGTATCAAGCATTAACATTCAGGGTTATGTGTGGCAAAAGCAACTTCAGGGATTCGGAACCAAAATCGGCTAGCCGTGGCAGTCAAATGGACCTGTTCATTTTGGGTGCAAGAGTGTTCGATCGTAATGCTGCTCACTTGGCAGTATGAGATCGAGCCAAAGTATTAAAAACAAGGTGGGGCTACGTGTGGGGGCAGGCATGGGCCCAGGCCCCAAGTAGCTTCATTTTTTCTTCGAGGATGTTGAGGTTTTGGATTCCTACAAGAAAAAATAAAAAATAAAAAATTTGATCCGACATCATTAACATTTTAACTCAAATTGAATATAATCCCTTTAATATTGTAACTTTCACCTCTAAAATTAAACAAAGCAATTCATTTATTAGCTCACGCATCTCATTTATAACACTCTAAATCCAACAGCCTTCTGATCAATCCTCATTTTCTCATAGTCAAATCACCGGTGAAGAATTATAAGGTAAACACACTTTACGCCTAAAATCTCTATTTTATTGAAAATGCTTTATTTTTCAATACTTCCCTTTTATAGTTTAATTATAATCCTTTTAGAAATTTAAATTTTGATATTTGTCAATTTATCAAAACCCTAACAATCTTCAATTTTTCTTTTAGTAAAAAAATTACTCATTTTTCTTCTAAAATCTTGACTTTTTATTGACAATACTTTCCTTTTTAATATTTTTTTTCCTTGAGATTTAGTTATACTCCTTTGAGAAATTTAAATTTGGTATTGGTCGAAAAAGCGACGAAAAAGATTACGCTCCACACAGACTACTCGTTAGCATCTTAATTTTTTTTTTTTATCTATTCCCCCAAGTATTGGATCCAGAACTAGATCCTCTCCAGTTTTAGGTGCAATCCCCCGTACAGTTTTGTAATTTTTTTATTTTTGATAATTTTTTAAGTAATTTGAATTGTAGCAATGGAAATAACACACAAAAATAGATAAACAAATAAATTTTCATGAGATTTAGAAAGTATTGAAAATTCAACATAATTTTTAGAGGTCAGTCTTTTAACGCTTAGGATGAATAGGTTATTTATTTTCAAATCTCATGAAAATTTATATACCTATGTATTTTTGTGTGTTATTTCCATTGTAAGGTTCAAATTATTTAAAAATTTATCAAAAAAATAAAAAATTACACAAGGGACTGCTCACTTGAATGGGAGACCACCCGGCTCCGATGGATCCTGGCTCCGCCCCGAGGAAAACACCGGTAAAAGAGAGAAAAAACTATCCACGTAATATAGTTCCACAACTGCTCTTGGCAGTTATTCCATCAACCGCCACCAAACAACCCAACCGTCTCTCTTCCTCTCACTCTCTTTCATCATGCAATCCCACAGATTGAACTATGAAATCCAGAGGAGGAAAACACCAAATGCCCTCTCTTTCTGAGATGACAAAGGATTACTCCGTGCTCGAGAAGAAACTGGAAGACCTCGAATCCCAACTCCACCAATTCTTCGCCCTCCCCGTCGACACCCCGCGCCTCCAACTCATCTCCGACTTCCTCGTCCTCAAGAACCTCCTGTCCGCCGCGCTGTCACATTCCGAGGAATCCGAACCCGAGCCCGATCGCGGGTCGGAGTCCCGCCGCCACTTGGAGGACCTCTGGCGGAGGGTGGAGGAAAGCGAGGCCGCGTTCCGCAACTGGGACGAGGTTCGGACTCCGGCCCTCGACTGCATCGACGCCGCCTCCATGTGCTCGTGCGAGGACTCGCATCCTGAAGAGGAGGACGGCGGCGATGGCGACGGTTTTCTCGGTCGGCCGAGATCGGGCGAGGCGACGGTTCCGGTGACGGCAGCGGCAGAGAGAGGCGGCGGCGGAGGGAGTGTATGGAGGAAGTTGGGGGCGACGGCTGGTGGAATGGTAGTAGGAGCGGTTTTAATGGGTGTGGTAATGGTTGAATTTACGGGTTGTTTTCTTCATTATCATATGCATTCTGATGAATTTTTCCCCACGCCTACATAGGGTTTCTTTTTTCTTTTTTCTTTTTTTTTTCCCATTATACTCGAGAAGAGAATGAAAAATTACTTCACTAGCAAAATATTAAAAATTCGAATCTTTAACCTTTATGATAGTCACTTCACTCCATCAATCGGTTTGATGTTGTGTTTTTTTTTCTTTTGACTTGATACTTAGAACGTTGACAGTTATTTATCACCAAAATGTAACATTTGATGGGGTGGAAAGAATCATACAAGCAAACATTATCAAAGTGAAAGAGTATTAGTAAAGGGAATTCATTTTCTTATGATTTTTTAATTTATATGATGGAAATTTAGAGATTTGAAATATGTAAAGTAAAGGGATATAGTTGGAAAATCTAGATATAAAATGCATAAACGCCACTCAAGGAGGCACTATTATCATTTCAAAGAAGTTTGCTTGATAAAAGCTGTGTACATTAAAAATAATAATAATGAACCTATTCATCCCTATTAAATTCAGCCATAACAAATCCTTACAGGCACTTAGGATTTACCTCAATTATATGGGTGAAAATATTTATTATGGATGAATTTTTAGGGACGAGTAGTATTTGTCAATAATAACAATAATAATAATAATCCACGAGTAACAACACCCATAAATACATGAGGAGATATTCACAAAATCTTTTATGAATTTTATATATATTGGTCGTGGGCACAAGCTGTGGCCCATATCTCTCAAGATTAAGGTGTTCATTTGGAAAAGTTGGGAATTTCGCGATCAAATTTTTATTTTTTGACTTTTTTTCAAATTTTATTTTTTATTTCGATTCTGGATTAAATAAAACCTTTACCAGAAATTTCCTGACTGAATTTCCCTCCTAACTTGCATTTTCATAATATTTAAGAAAAAATGAGAGGGGAGAATGGGAAATCCAAGAAAAAACTTAAAATACTTATGCAATTTCGGAAAATTCAAAAATTTTGGATATTTCGAATTTCCAAAATAAAGTTCCGATCTATTTCCCAATATCCTAATTGTCCTAAAATTATTTTCGATCTCTCACTAAATTTCCCGACCGTCTTCTGGAAAATTTAGGATTCCCCGAATTCTGCACACCCCTACTCAAGATGGTGTGACTGCAGGATCAAATAATATTATAAGTAATTCTATTTGTGCATATCCTTTACATATATTCACTGTGCCGAAAATGTTGATGCAATAAAATTCAAATGGTGTTGTTTGATAAAAACACCCTATGAACAATCACTTAAATTTCCGGATTAGTGTTTCAACATGAAGGATGTACACTCTAATTTAACAAAGACCATTTAAAAAAAAATATTTTCATAGTGTTCATTATCAATTCTATTACCTTACTATACAAATGAAAGCCCTAAACACTATAAAATTGCATCAAATTTTAGGATTAATTCCAGTGAAGTTCACTGAACTTTGATGGTTGTCTTAAAATGATCGCTATGCTTGGATTTGTCAAATTTTTCATACTAAACTTTCATAATGTCACAATTTCATCGTTGCAATTAAATTTCTTTAAGGTGAGCCAACTTCCCTTCATTCAAACACAAAATTCCTCTCTGTGTTCATTCTCCTCGTCAATTTCAAACCACTTGAAGACAATTTTAACCAGAAAGATGGATATAAAATACAAAAATACATAGACTCTTCAATTTCATGTGATCTAGAAATGTTGAATATGTTCATAATAATCATTGAAAATTAAGAAAATCAAAAGTAAAGTATACTAAATTTTCAATGCTTATAATGGATATGTTCTACATTTATAAAACTCATAAAAATCAATAATTCCATATGTTATTTCAATCTTTACGATTAAAACTATTAAAAATGCATTCAAAATGACTAGGAGATTGAAATGGAGAGAGACTTTGATAGATAAAATGGATAAGAGTCGGCTCTCCCTTAAAGAAACTTAACAACAATGGTAAAATTCTGGCATTAGGAAATTTTAGTATGAAAAATGAGATAAATCAAAGTATACTAACCATTTTGGGATAACATCCATTAGTTAGTAACCTTCAATAGAATTTACCCAAAATTTTACAAGTCCCATCATTTTACCCTCATCTTTTTATTTGTACAATTAAAAAACTTAAAACAACAAAGTTTCGTGACCTAAAGAAGACACCCAGCAAGTGCAAGCGGAGATTAGGTCATCAAGGGGGCGCCGAATCCAAAATTGTAGAGGAAAAAAGGAGAAGGGTGAATTAGGGGAAGAAGAAGGGAAGGAAAGACATTCTTATTTTATTTTATTTTTTTAATTTGAAAATGAAAAATCTTTAAATTGTTGTGGGAATGGAGGAGGAAAAAGTGGGTGGTGACTTTTATCTCAATTTCCATCTTACTTTCATGAGTAAAAATTTGAATTGCAGGTAATTTTCTTAGTTGAGTTAAAAAAAGTGACCAATCCAAATCATGTTGTGGCTTCATAATAGTAATAGATAATAAATAGATTGCAATAAGTTTTCAAACCAGTTCATCACCGCATTGACCGGTAATTTCTTCTTTTCAAAATAATTACATCTTGAATGCATCTATGCAGTAATGTATTTTGAATTTTGTTGTTATAAAATTATTAATAAAATTTTTAATAATGTTTTAGCACACTGGTCAGAAAAAGCTCATACCGTAATAATATTATAATAACAAAATAATGATAATAGTAACGTGATTAAACCCCATAATAATTTTTTAGTAACATAACAATGATTTCGGTAACGTGATTAAGCCCCGAAATTCGCCTCGCTGCTGCTCAATTTCCATAATTACCGCTAAAAAGCCGGCATTATTTGAGTAATGTCCCAAACATTATGAAAGTTGAATGCTTTTTTATTCATAAAGTAAATGAAAATTGATCTGTTCTATGAGTGAAAAATTTTCATATCAAAGCACATATTCATGCATTAGCAAGAGACAAAAATCTTTGATTTGATTACAAATTTTATGTAATTTGGGATAAAGTTTACCCTTTGTACCAACACCTATTACTTGTATTATACACGTATACATTGGATAAAAATAGTATGGCACCCAATTTAAGTATCATCATTATCTAATACTACACTAGATTATTTAAGCAAATCAATCCGTATTCATTCAAAGAATATCCGTAAATCTTCATATAATTTTATTATATGACTCCATTTAAAAGACGACCTTTTTTAGGGAGCACATTTGGCTTGATAACCTCTCTTTATAAGGCTGTTTAGTGCGCAAAATCTATTCAAGTGTGCTAAAAAAATATCATATTCCAACATTTAAGTACGGTTCTGGAACGTGACATCCTCAATTATGTTATATTCCTGAAAAATGAGGTCTTAACATTTCCTACATGAGAATATGAGATTTCAGTAAGTTGAAATATGCACATAAAATAAAATGTTCTGACTATCTTTTTAAATGAATAAATTGACAAAATCATAACACACATAATAATAATAATAATAATAATTAATATTGTTATAATAGTAATAAATAATAACAATAACAATAATAATATTATTATTAATGATAATGATTTAAAGAATTTAAAAATAACTAAAATCTTCATAATAAAAGTATTATAATACTATTTTTGTAAGTTCTTTATTATATTATATAAACTTTTTTAGATAGTAACACGTTTGAACTAAATCATTCATTCTTTAAAAAGGAAAAGTAGAAGAAACTTTACATTTAATTTTAATCTTTAAGATTAATTTTTTTATCATGTAAATATTTTGCTATGCTTTAAGTTATGAATAAATTTTTTTTTGGGTATTAATGGGGAATGTGCCAGAATAATGTTATAGCTTGAAGAATTTAGTTTTTCATACCAAACATGATAATGTTATTTTTTGAAAATTTTAACAAAGTATATCAAACATAAGAATGTTACATTTAGGTATCACATCCTTAAGAATACAATGCCAAGTGAAAATTTGACATTTAGTATACCACGGGCCAATAATGGCTACATATTTTTTTTAATTCATGAGATTGAATTAAATTTGGAACAACATAAAACTTGGTAGCTTTTAGGATAGCACACTTCTCGTCTCACTCAGCCAAACAAAAAATGAAAAATGAAATTAGGAAAGATTTAATATATACTTCTTTTATAACGAATTACCCATTCTGGAGAATTGAACGGTGCCATTCGAGCAATTGGAATGTTTCCCGTAAGTCAGTATTATCAAACTATTAATTTCGCGGTCCGATGATTAATTTCCCCCTGACCGGTCTAACCGGGTTCCGGTCGGGCCGGAAGTTTCCCAAACCACAGTTCACTGTTTAGGGCGACCCGCCGTTTTCTAAGGAAGAAGACAAATATTCCCCCCCTCTCTCTCTCATTCTCTGTATTCTCACTCTCCTGGGAAGTTTCTGTTCTTAGATCTCTCAGTCCGTGATTATGTAATCACTGTGTGAGGAATCTCAGAGAGAATCTTTTTCTGGAATGAATCTCCCTGGAATCCAAACCATGGCTTTGTTGCGGCTACTCCTCTTGCTGTTTCTAACCGCCATTGATGTCTGTTTCGCTGGAGACCCCATTGTGAACTTTGATTTCGTAGTCTCTTACGTCACTGCTTCTCCTCTGGGTGTTCCACAACAGGTTTTGCTCTCTTCCCCCCCCCCCCCTTCCGCCGCCCAAATTTTTCCCTCGTCCTCTCATTCACAGGGGTACTCCCGCACACAGAATGAATGGGTCTCGATATTTGCGGTTTTATTTTGGCTGAAGAAAGAATGTAGGGTTTTGCTTGTGGGCGTTCTTGAATTTTTTCCTACAAGAAATGTTACGGTTTTATGGGCGTTGATGATGTTTTTGTATGGATTTTGCGGTTTATTGTTTTTTTAATGTTGTAGAATCGGGCACAGACTTGAGGGTTGCCTTTAGATTTTTAGGTTTTGAATTTTTCAAAGCATAAATTTTTGGTGCTAAAAATAATGCCATTATGTATGGTGTCTGTCTATTTTTATTTGGGTTTTATTGTTCTTAATGTAGTAGAGTCAAGACACAGGACTTGAAGGTTGTCTTTAGTTTAAAGATTTTTCAGGTGGGTTTTATCTTTTTCAGGGCTAATCTTTGGTTTTTACTCTTTTTATTTTTATTTTTAATGTAATTGTGGATAAATGTAGATGATTGTTTTGAGAAGATATCTAATTCTCCCTTTTAGAAGGTTTATGTACGTATTTTTTGCCTTTAGCTTCATGAAAACTTTTGTTGTCACTAGTCTGTGATTTGTGGTTCTCATGCAGTTGAATCGGGTCTGGGTTTCAAGTATTGGCCAACCAAATTTTCCATTATAGGTATTAGTTAATTGTAATTAGTAATTTATTGTTCTTAGCATAGCAGAATTAGACACCAGAACTTGATTATCATTTTAAGTGTATTAGCTCTCAAATTTGTCATCACAGATGGATTTTTCAGATGAAGTTTATGGTCTTCTTGTCCTTTTCCTTTTATTTCGATTTTCCAAAGAGGAAGGTAACATAACTGTTTCTCTTTCCATGTAATTTGGGTTCATATGTCTATAGCAGATACCAGGCTTGCCATTACAAATGGCTTATTTTAATAAACTGCCTTAATTTTTCCAAAAACTATGTTGCCCATAGTCTGTGATTAATAGGTATTTTGTAACTGAACTAGGTATTGGGGTTCTTAGTGTTGGTGAAACAAATACAGCATTGTTTATGGACTTCCTTACCCAGTTATTATTGGGCACAGCTCAATGCAAATGTAACTGATTGTTGTATGATACTTACATGCCATAGTATCTTTGGGGTATTTTTTATTGCAGGTTATTGCTGTTAATGGGAAGTTTCCAGGTCCAGTTCTAAATGTTACTACTAATAACAATGTCATCGTCAGTGTTACAAATCACCTGGATGAAAGTCTTCTCATGACTTGGTGAGTTTCCCGAGGAATGCAGAAATATTATATTTAAGATTTTTAAATTGACTCCAATTCATATAGTGAAAATTTCTTGAGAATTAGTGGTTGATTGTTTCGGCAGGCCTGGAGTACAAATGCGACAAGATCCATGGCAAGATGGCGTTCTAGGCACAAATTGTCCTATTCCTCCTAAGTGGAAGTGGACATACGAATTTCAGGTTAAGGATCAGATTGGTAGCTTCTTTTACTTCCTGTCTCTCCATTTTCAGAGAGCATCTGGTGGATTTGGCTCGTTCATCATTACCAACCGCAATGGAGTTAATATTCCCTTTGCAATGCCGGATGGGGATATTGACATCATGATTGGTGACTGGTATACAAGAAACCACATGGTTAGTTTCTATCTAATACGGATGCTTTATTACTTGATTCCTAATCAGGATGGATTTTTACTATAATCGTGTCTTTTTTTTTTTTCCCTCCTCTTTTTTCTTTTTCCTGGATTCAGGAATTGCGGGAGGTTCTTGATGCTGGGAAAGACCTTGGGATGCCAGATGGAGTTCTTATTAACGGAAAGGGACCTTATAGGTACAACTCCTCACTTGTACCAGATGGCATTGACTATGAAACAATTCAAGTTGACCCTGGTAAGTCAGTTGTGACTATCAAAAAGATGACGATCAGAAGTAAATAATAGAATTATAGTCAAAGTGATTAATTTTTTAAAAAAAAAAATTAGAAAAGGGGTTTGATGTTCTGTTTAAAAATTATGTATTTGCTTGAGGTTTATTGAGATTTAGTTGTTTCTGTGCTAATTTTTTATGCAGAACCAAAATTAATAACTTTATTTACATTTTTTTTTCCACTTTTGTATCCCTGGCTACTCGATCTCCTGAAGGGCAGCCACTAAATATTGATTAGTTATATTTTACGAGGCAGCTTTTTCTGTGTTAATGGTGCAGTCATCTTAATCTTACTGAATATTGATCTTTTTTTGCTGCTAAGCTCAATTTTACTTGATTTAAAGCTGTCATTAAGATGGTTTGGGATGAGGATTTATTATTGTGGACTTTGATTTTTATGGGCTTTTGGTGTATTAATGATAATATAGTTTTCAGAAATGTCTTCACGTATATGGGGCTCTCAATTTTGTTTATATGATAATTTTATTATCATTAATGATGTTTACAGCATAAATGCTGATCAATTGCCCGAACTGACTGCTTTTTTTTTTAATAGGAATTGCCTGAATTATCTAACTTTTAACTGGATATGGCCTGATGAGTTGCAGGAAAAACATATCGAATTCGTGTGTGCAATGTTGGGATATCGACTAGTCTGAACTTCAGAATTCAGAACCATAACCTGCTTCTAGCGGAAACAGAAGGATATTACACCATGCAGCAAAATTTTACCAACTTAGATATTCATGTCGGGCAGTCTTATTCTTTTTTGGTTACAATGGATCAGAATGCAAGTTCCGACTACTACATTGCAGCTAGTGCTAGGTTTGTGAATGAATCAGTTTGGCAGCGAGTTACAGGTGTGGCGATCTTACACTATTCTAATTCCAGAGGACCTGCAGCTGGTCCTCTTCCTGACCCACCAGATGATTTTTATGACAAAGGATTCTCAATGAATCAGGCGAGATCAATCAGGTTTAAAATCTATTTCCATTCTTTCTTATACTTACCGATATATTTATCTGTAATAGGTTGATTGTTGTGCCACCGGTGCATTATATTTTTCCTGTTTGAAACTTATGTTTGCCCTTCTATTATAGAGTTTTCTTATTTTCTTCTGTAGGTCATAAATTCCGAATCATTGTCTGTAATTCCTGCACAAATACTTGAATCATGCACCAAAATTGGTTTGTAATGTTTGTTCTTGGAACCTCAAGTCATAGACATGACACTTCACCTTTAGAATAACAACAGGCCGAGTCTTAATCCAAGATTTTGGGGTTGGTTACATGGAACCTAAACAAGAATCAACATCCGGTGGTTGAAGTAGTTTGTGATTATCAGTTATAGCTTTCCCTCTATAACACAACACACACACACACACGGGTACCCTTTATGGTTGTTAGTTTGTATAAGTTGTCAGTGTTCTTTTGGCTCTTTTTACTTTGATTTGTTCTTCAAACAGTTTATTTTTCATTTTGTACCCTTTATAATATGTGAGAGCAGGTGAGCCTTGGCGCAAATGGAAATGCTGGTCCTTTTGGCTGTAACGAATAGAGTGAGCATACGTTTCAAGAAAAGATTGCCTCATTTTAAACTTCCTTTTTCTAAATTTGTCAGGCTTAATGTTTCTGCGAGTGGAGCTCGACCAAACCCACAGGGGTCTTACCATTATGGTAGCATTGAAGTGACTGATGTATATGTGCTACAGAGTCTGCCACCTGTAATGATCAATGGGAGATTTCGAGCAACCCTAAATGGAATTTCCTTTGTCAATCCTGATACACCTATTCCATTGGCTGATCAATATAAAATCAAGGGAGCTTACAAGCTTGATTTTCCTAGTAGTCCGCGTACTGGACGGCCTCGGATGGACATGTCTGTTATCAATGGCACATATAAGGGATTTATCGAAGTGATACTGCAGAACAATGACACTGTAATGCAGAGCTTTCATATGGATGGTTACTCGTTTTTCGTGGTTGGGTGAGAATTCCTTCCGTGATATGTTTTCTATCGGATGTGTATTTTTTGCAAAGTTTAGTTTTTGTTGATGATTGTTGGTAAGATGATTGCTTTGATTACAGTATGGATTATGGATTGTGGACGAACAACAGCAGAGGTACATATAATAGATGGGATGCAATTTCTCGCTCTACAGTGCAGGTTTGTGTTTATGCAACTATGTCATATTCTTATTGTAAATTTCTTGTGAGGTACTCGTTTTAAATGATTAATGTCTGTCAAATCCTTCGCTCATAATCATTTATGCTTCCATCTTCTACACGATGCACACATAAAAACACTTCTTTCCACAGTTGGCCAAGAACACTACTTTTATTATTTTTTTTTTTAGGTGCTCATGACAACTTTATTCAGTACTGCCTAAAATGCTTGCTGCATAATGAAGTTCAAGTTTGAAATTTAATCTTCCGTTTCTTTATTCAGGTTTTCCCTGGCGGATGGACCGCAGTTTTTGTCGCTCTTGACAACGTTGGAGCATGGAACATGAGAGCGGAAAATCTCGACAGATGGTATCTCGGCCAAGAAACATACATTAGAGTCGTAGATCAGGAGGATAGCAAAATAGAGATGTCTAAGCCCGACAATGTTCTGTACTGCGGCGCCCTTAAAAATTTACAGAAGTATGTCTTTCAGGACCTGTCCTCTGCAAATCTACCTATATCTACCTGTTTTAGCTTCATAATTACTAGCAATCCTCCTTCAGTCCACACTTGCACCACGTTTGGTTCACTAAACAGAATAGGGTTGGAAAAGAATATGCACGGAATAATTATCTCCATGGACCATACGTAGAGTAGGTAGGGTGTAGCTATCGCATGGACTACAAGTATTCTTGATTGCGGCCGAGAGCTCTAAAGTGATGATGGCATGGAATACCTATTAGTATTGATCAAACATGAGATTCGTATTTTTGAAATTAAAAAGCCCTTGTTATTAATATTAATTGGCTCTTTCTGTTCTTTCCTCAGGAAGCAATTAATTTCTTCTGCAGTATCAGTAACTATGAGGTTCTCACAACGGTTTTTCTCGCTGCTGATTGGCATCTCCGCGGCCGTATCCATTTGCTGCTAAAACTCATGTTAGAGATTTGTTTTCTTAGGCACCGGAAGGTTTTGCTTCGGATGCGATGCTAAAGTTTACGCTCGCTTTCGATCCATTTAGTTCTAATGCAAAACTAGGAAAATTTTGGTTGCCCTTAATCATGGGTTGGTGAACACATTTCCTTGTATACCTTAGGCTGGTTTGGACTCATCATTCTTTGTGATCCTTAAAATTACATACTGATGAGTAACCCATTTACAAATGTAGTCTATACTCTTCTTTTTATCTCTCTTTTTCAATTTTTTTTTAAAGTTTTATCACAGGACAACTGTTCTTGCACCAAATTTGTTGGGACTTTGAAGCAGTATAATATTTCTTTTCACCTTTAATTATGTACACACTATCAATTACAACAAAAAAAAAAACACAAAAGCATCACAAACTAAAAGAATAACCACTCAATGGTATCACACATGAGTATTAGCATACAATAAATAAAAATAACAATCACTACATTGCTGTAAAAAAGGAAAAAATGGTTCATCAGAGACCGGCCGTGAATGGCACTCCGGTCGCCGGCAGCCACGATCCTCCAGCAATAAACCCACCAACGGTGAACTGCAGCGCGTCCCTCGGGTTCGTAATGACATGATAACCGGGCCATTTCACCCTAGGAGAGGTGGAAGAAGAAGGCCCAAAATTCTTGTACTCTCCAAAGTACAGTGTGCTCTGAGCAAAGTTAGAATTGTCCCATGGAGACCACCCCGTGGGATCCACAAGGCTCCCAATGTAGGTGCTAATGAAAACAGTCCTAGAGTAGGGTTGCCATGGCCTCCCCAGGTAGGTCTTGAACGATCCCAAGGCCCGTTGGAGGTCCGACGTGGCCCGTATCTGTGACCTGTGGATCGAGATCCCAGTGTTCTGGTTTGGGTCGCCGCGGCCTTGAGCCGTGATGGTGTTGCCCTGCCCCATCATGGGCTTCCGGACGTAGAAGACGCAGTTCTGGAAGACGGCCGCAGCGTTGCCGAAGATGATGTCGATGGTGCCGTAGATGTAGCATTGGCGGTAGAATTGGCGCTGCGAGTGGGCGAAGATGGTGTCTTGGTACCCCAAGAAGGCACACCGGTAGAACACCGAGAGGTCGGAGGCGGAGCGGAGTGCCACGGCTTGGCCGTTCTGGGGGCCGGCCGAGTTGCGGAATGCTATGCCTCGAGCTATGAAGCCAAGGCCATCGATGCCTATAAATTTTTGAGCAAACATGATCAACTCATACTCCAGCCTAATTTTATAAACCACGTAAAAAGAAATAATAAAAAAAAAAAAGGTACCGGATAGAATCTAAGGGGTATGTAAATCAAAATTATGTATAGTCTTAGATTTTAGAAGATTCAACCTTTCTATTTGATGATCATGAAAAGAAAAAAATTATATACATGTCAATGTTCATACACTTTCATCATGTATTAAATAATTATTTATATTAGAAATAATCAAGACATTTAAATTATTTAACGATTTTGAATATTTAAGTTTAATAAGACAAGTTTATCCGTAATCAAATTCAAAATTTAACATTGTAACTTATTATTTTTTTTTTATAGTTCATTTGATTCATAAGATTTAATCAGTTCGTACCTGCAGTTGCGGTGTTATATGTCGTAAGCCCGGCTTTTGAACTCCGGCTACCGGTGATCAGCGTGCTTTTCATCCCATCTCCGACCAGCATTATATAATTCACGTTCTTCCCCACCACTATGTTCTCTCTATATATCCCCTTCTTAACGTATATCACAAACATCCTCCCACTCCTCCCTCCTCCCCTCTTCGCCGCCGCGTTAATCGCCGCCTGCACCGTCCGGAACCTGCCTGACCCGTCTGATGCCACCACAATCTTCGCTATTGCAGCCAGCTCTCTCCGGCGAACCGCCAGCAGCCGCCGCCCTCCCGCCGTGACCCATGCCGGGAACTCCTCGCCCTCCGTGGCCCCGCCCTCCTCCGCGGTGAGACCGCCGTTGATGGCGAGGCTGTTGCTGATGAGCTCCGACACGTTGTGGCGGGCCAGCAGCGGGGCGATCGCCTCGGACACGTTCATCTCGGCGGAGCCTTGCCGGCACGTCTCGAGGTTCGTGAGGGCCGTGCTGAGCCAGGTCTGCGCGTCCAGGCCGGTGCACTTGGCGGGGTTGAGCTTGGGCTCGTCGAGCCCCACCAGGGTCCGGTTCAGGTCCAGGACCGTGTACTCGTGCAGCCGGAAGCAGTCGGCCCACGCCGCCCTCTCGCGACGGCCCTTCAGATCGGGCTTGGACCGGAGGATGTGGAGCAGGGCCCGGACCGCCCGGTCAAGGGCGGCCTCGACCATCATCCGTCGGAAAACAGTCTTCTCTTTCGGGGCTTTCCGGTGGCTTATGAAGTAGTACTTACATGGGTCCGGGTTTGGGGTGGTGTCGCACCACCAGTTCATGTCGCCCGTTGTTGATCCGCCGGAGAAGGCTAATGAAGACTGACAAATGATTAGTAATACAATGAGAAGCCTAGGCTCTATCATTACCATTGTTCGATGCACGTAATCAAGTTGACTAATCTGGTTAATGGAAGTGTTGGGGGGCGCGTTTGGGAGAGACGGGGTTGCTTATATTGAGGAATGGAAATGGTTTAATGGGGTTTACAAGTTGTGGCTTTCTCGCTTAGACAATATATCTTATATTGTGTGGAACAGGTTTCTTGAAGAAAGGTTTAGACAGCTGCATGGCTGTCATTATGGTTTAATGGTGTAATTAATGAAGTGTGACTAACGTTTGATGTTTTAATGCAGTGTCATGAATCCCCCAACGTGTAGCTATGGATTCGATCCCTTCAAAATTTGGAACTCTCTGATTTGATCCTTTCGCATTGAAAATTTTAGCTTCGTCTTATTTTGAATGACACTCAATTAAAAGGATTCAAATCCATGACACCTTGTCAAGTTCAAAAAACTGTTGTACATGTCAGATACAATTAAACTAAACAATTTGTAATATATTTTATTAATTGTTTTATTTTCTATCATTTTAGTTTAACTTAAATGACCTTCTCGTATGTGAAAACGTGCCAAATATGGAATTGCACATCGAAAACTCACAATCGACCCTAATATTTTCGATAATAAGATACCACGTCATCCAATACCAATTTATTTTCGATTGAAAATCTCCAAACCTACTAAGGGAAAACTTCCAACTTGTCATACAAAAATATGTTATATACGTCTGTATACATATGTCTTCTAGATGCAGTGAAACACTTACTGCGAATGAATAATGTCCTGCTGCGCTATTGTTAGATTATAATGTAATTGTAATCAAAAGAAACGTGTAATTTCGAGTGTTGAAGTTAAGAGAAACGTTTGACTGCAGCTTGTGTACGTAAGCCATGTTGCATGTGAATTATATATACATATATATAATACTTTATTCATTTATTTATCTATCTATATACTTATTTTCTTAGTGTGAAATGGTAACTTAAGTGCATCGGAAGTTACCTCAAGCCGGTTCTGTTCCTCCTTAAAATCTGGATTTCCCATGTGCTCCCTGTAGTTTGGGGAGGACGCATGTGAGAAACACACGTATCATGGATGAAAGAAATAACTTGTATGAGTAAAAGACGCTCAGATGATGCTGTGGGCTGCGCGGGCTTCCTGTTAGCAATTACGTCTACGAACCCATTTTAAGAGCCTCAACAATAATTCGAGAACAAATTTGTTGGTTCATCTGCTCAAGTACACAATCAAACACCTCTAAAATAATATAAAATTAATCAAATTTGCCAAGTAAAATTTAAAATAATCTAGAAACGCAAAAAAATTAAATTATATTGCATCATGCATGCAAATGATGTGTATCACCCACGTGAATAGCAATATATGTTTATGAATGTGTTCACAAATAATGTCTGCAAACATGAACAAACAGAGTTTCACCATGTTCAAGCTTGGGTTGTTTGAGTTTGCGAGTTTAAAATTTTGCTCAAGATGATGCGATTATAAGCTTAACAGACGAGACGAACGTAAAGGAACTTTTATCGAGCTCGCTTGCAAGCTTATTTATGAAAACTTGGTTCGAGCTCTTCACTTCTCCTTTCTCATCTCCCACCCTCAATTTTGAATCTTTAATTTGTTTCTCTAGTGATCTGTTTCTTCTATCCTCAGGCTCGATCTGTTATATTATTATTATTTTTTTAATCAGCGTGAGATTCTCACAATGGGGTCCGTCCTATTTTGTTTTTATAAGTAGGGCATCAAATAGGTGATTTCTCGCTAAGGCAACAGAAGATGTACGGTCCATCTCTGGAAGTGTGTTATAGTGATCTCCTTTGGAATGAAAAATAATTTATTGGTATATCAAAGCCTAAGGTGTAAAGGCACCTAGGATGTGGTTTAAGGTACCAAGGCTGGCAATCATTATCATTGAACGACAATCATGCTGTTCGTCCGATAATTATTATGAACCACATTGCATAGAAGTGTTTGAAAGCTATGTTATACTTTGCTGGGTGACTGAGATTTTAATTTTTTTGGGATAAGTTGTGTCATGGCACTACTTAAAATGCCAAGGACCAGCTCAAGTAACACTACTGTAAACTTCCCCCAAGAATAGGCTTCTGAAGATTATTAAATTAGTGGCTGCAACTTCTCATGTTAACATGGTGGAGAAACATTTTGCTTCTACTTAATGATTCCAACAATGGACGCTAGTACCGGTCATCAGATGGTGAGGTTTATGGAGATTTCCATGAGCATGGGTTAACCCAGAGAAAAGATCTATAAGCTACATTATTTTTTATTATGAAATTTTGTACGCTATCATTTGCAAATAAATCATGGTTAAACACCACAATGTTGTGCTAAAGTTTAAACGGTTGTTTAAAACATTACATCCTAAATATCGAATTTGAAATACCAAAACCATTATGTTCCGCTAGTATATATAGTATATGTCTAGAATTTTACGCATTTTACCGTTTACAAGGTGCTGCTTTAATCTTTAACAGGCCTTTGTTGTCAATTTGAGTAGGGTGAGGGGGATTTTCCAGAAGTTCCAGTTCCACAGTGCATGTATTTTTCTTTTGAATTTATAAAATTAGTACTAAATTACCACTTCCCTGCAGAGAGTTGCCCAAGGTTACAATAAGTACTGATTACAGTGAAGGGTCTAAGCTTCCAAGGGGAAAAAAAAAAAAAAAATGCCATCATCGCACACCAGATAGAACGCGAGATCAACTTACATTTTCAAAAGTTAGATCCAATTATTACCTGCACTTCAATTTCCATTTTGCAGATGGCTTCGATATCGATCATTACTGGGCACTTCAAACCTCATTAACATATTAACTCATCAAATTTTTCATTTCAACAGTACGAGAAGAATAAACAGAATGAAAGATACTTTCATCAGAGGGCGGGCGAAACAAGTTCAACAATGTTAGGTCAATGGACATGAAAGGATCTATTAGAATAATTCCGGAAGAAAAACAATTGCATTTGTAAGGAGGAATCCAGAAGTGAATAGAAATCCAAACATCACTCTCTTAATAGAAGATAAACATGGGAAAGCAAATCCTCAGAAAACCGCAAGCTTGTCTATAATGAGCCTACAATCCCTATATCTATAAACCCATCTGGTACCCAGCTTGAGATATGCATTTCAAGCCAGGAGGGGTCTACAAGGGAGGCAACAAAACAAAAGGAGACAGGGTCCAGACTTAAGAATCTGCAATAGTAACCTCAACTTCGACTCCGGGTTCAATTGTGATGGATGTAATTTGCTTAACCACATCAGGGGAGCTGAACAGATCTATCACCCGCTTGTGGACTCGGAGCTCAAATCTATCCCAGGTGTTGGTCCCTGGGAGCATTTTTTTTTTCCAAGAAAGGAATGTATAAGAAAATATCAGCCTGGCTAATAAAGTTGAAAGATATGCCAGTAGATAAATAACACACAACAAAGAGAAATTGTATAAACTATTGTATTCTGCGATTTTATCCACTCTGACCACGAACTGCATTGTTGAAAAATAGAGAGCAAATTTAAATTAACAAAAAAATGCAGATACCATGGCATACTTGACTTAACCACTATAAATTTACAACAGAAGTCCAGAGAATCATATTTATTTAAGATTTGCAATGTTCCTGTAGATTTATCATGATGCTACCCTCAGAGTTCCACTTGCCATAGGTCATATGTCACTCATCTATTTCCTACAGAATACTTAAACGGCCAAAGTTATATAAATAATTAAGAGGTTCATCCAGCATAATTTTATGTGTAGGTATTTAGCCAAAATTATCAACAGAAAAGAAACAATGGAAAAGAACTAATGCTTAAATTTACAGAATAACACACAACTGCTACCCAACATCGTCATTTTGATATAAAATAGACTTCTGTATAAAATGCACGCATCATAAAACCAGAGTTGATGTTTTCAAATGATGTGTTTGTTAATCAAACAAGCAAACATTGGGGTGCAAAAGTGTTGTAATTTATACAAAAACACATTCACAACATTCTGTGTTCCGTAAAGCCACATGCATGCTAGACATAACAAGGGACTACAGATTGTCACCTCTCGAAGGATATTGAAGAATGAAACCATATACGTGGACCATGCTTGCTTAGCACATTATTAGTCCTATCTTGTATTGCAAAATGTAGAAGAGGTAATTGAAATTAGACGACGCTTATTTTGTATCTACCTTTCTAACAATCCTAAGAATAAGGCAATCTACATAAGAACATAACATTTCATTCATGGGATTGGATAAAGTGAGAATGGTGTAGCTATTTCCCAGAAATTAAATATGTAAGGGGAAAAAATCTCCATGGACAATGTGGATGAAATGTCTAAGGAACAGATATTCTCATGGATCACAAGGGGTCTACGCAAGGAGCGCCTATTCCCAATGACAATAAGTGAACAGGAATGCCTATTGCCAATGACTATGAGTGAATAGGAAAGCGTATTGCCAATGACTACGAAGTGAACAGGTATTCGTTACCTATTCTTATATATTCTATTTCTCTGAAACACCTATACCATTATGTGATGTAAGAATCCATACGCAATTTGTTGTTGATGCTGCTGTTTTCAACTTTCTCCAAAGGACAAGACCCAAGTTCCATGTTTTAATTTTGAGCAGATCACTTTGGTTTGAAACTCCTACATCCAGACTGTTAACCACCCCTTAAAAAAACTAATTTTACCATCATTTTGATACATGCATATTAAATCAACACACCATCTAAGAGCATAAGTAAATACACAGCAGAGCTAGCTAATCCTACCACATTCTTCATATGCCATTAAACTACGAAAAAGCCATTTAACTTCTAAGAAACTTTCATGCATTGCCATATTGTAATTAATACATCAGTAGGATTAAAAGTAGGGCCAGTGCAGATAGCTAGGAATGAGTAGCGCAAGAAAATCCATATTTCAAACCAATGTAGTTTCTTGTTTAATTCCATGTTACCACATGACTGAACCCAAACTATTGGAGTTAAGGTGTAGTTGAATATACTCTCATATTCAATTGACAAAACTAAACATTAAAAAACGATCTAGCATAGAAACTACGTGAATTTACAAATAGTGCAACTGATAAATTGCTGTATCAAGAAGACATCTCTCGTTAAGTATGTTTATACCTTCTCCGCAAGGGGATTTCCTGGTTGTGATGTGAAGGACCTTGGTGGGCATTCTCACAGGTCCCTTCACTTTCAGGCGCTTGTCCTTGGCACCACGAACCAGATCGGCACACACTATAACACCAAAAAATTAAAATAAGCAACAGATAAATAAGTCAAACTCTATTACTACAAAATACCATTTTCCCCAAGTTACATAATACGGAAAAATAGTTGGTTCACTAACAATCAGCAAATACATGGACTCTGGTAATGGAAAAGAAGTAGACCATAAGATATACACCACAAGCTCGTAGGCTTTCCCTTGCTACTGGGAAACCCAAACGGTCAGCAAGCCATTGTTGATCCAAACAGGATTAATCTAAATCACGCTGGCCAAACCAGGGAAAATGGGTATGTTTTAACCATAATATAATACAAAACTCCACAGCACAATCAAATGGGTACTATTAAATCGAAATTAGACCATAGCCCATAGAGCACGAGGCTCTAAATTAAGGACAACATAATTCGAAATTTTACTACAAATAATCAAACGAAATTAACAGAGCACCTTTCTCCAGATTCTTGACATTCTTAGAAGAAAGAGTGATCCTGATCTTGTGAATCTGCTCCTGGGCATCCTCCAGCCCAGCCTTAGTCGGCTTCATAGCTGCGTATGCCATAGCTTCTTCTGCTACCTCCAATAACAAAGTGATTCTCAAACAAACACCCAAAACTAGCACAAAAAGATCACAACGACAACTAGTCTCATTTCGAAATCCGTCAACTAAGAAAATTGAACAGAAACAAGCGATCTAATGCAAGATAAGAGAGAGAGTACCTTAGGGTTCAGAGCGGGAAGCGGAGGAGCAGCGAGGCGGCTTCTAGCTACTGGGGTGCGAGATTTCTAGGGTTTTTGTTTCTCCTTTTATAGGATCCGTCGGTTACCAGGAAAAAAAATTGAAAAAAAAGGAAGAAGAAATTTTTAAGTCCATGTAGTATACACAATTGTACAATGTAGTCCACGGACTTTTATTCTAGTTTAATTTGGCCCCTAAACTTTCAAGATGAGCCAATATGGCCTTTAGCCAACTCATTGTTAGTCCAGTTAACTCTACGGAGTCATGTGTCAAGCTGACTAAGCATTTATCCCCGAATGAATAAGAGGCTCGCGACTGAACCCGATGGGTTGGTGCGATGGTGGAGGGTTGGTCCTATTTCGATGAAGTCTTGTATTCAAATTCCTCTCAGCTTCACGTTTAATCTCTATAACCTATCGATCGTTTGCTTATATACACTAAATTATTTGTTGTAGTAGTTTTGTGTAAGGATACTTTTGAATCATTTTTTCTTTTTTAGAAAGAAAGATATTTTTGAATCTTCAACGATATATTTGATGCAATGAAATTGAATAGGACATACATAATGGGTGTTTTAAAAGTTTCAATTTATTGCTTTTGTACATTTCTATCACCTCAATAATTTTTGTAACATTTTGTAGATGTCATATGTAGTATTGTCCAAAAGTGATTTTCATTGGGATTTTCCATTTCACATCATAACCCAAAAAGAACTAAATCATAATAATAAACATTTATCTCCACACACAAAGACAATATTATTTTCGTATTTTATCTCTATTTAAGAAGTAAAATTCAGTTTAAACCCTTATATTTATAGGCGGTTTGAGGTTAGAGTTCAAAGTTTTTTTCGCTTAACGTGAACCTTAATGTTTCTGTCCTCGTTACTTTGAATCCTATTATCAGTATCGTCCAAGTCAAGGCACATGACCCTTTTTTAGAGCAAAATGAGGAGATCACATAATCTATTGCATTTCAAAACACAAATGGAAGAACAAACCTCCACCTCCACTCCCTCTCCTTCTTCTTTCTCTTAGTCTCTTTCCCATCTCAAATCCAAACATCAAGCCATAGAAATATTACATTGAAGAATTCTTTTCGTCTCTTTCCCCCTTTCCGGATTTGATTATGAATTGGGAGAGGAAGGACTCAGATCTCCGAATTGAAACCCGCGAAACACTTATTCCCTTAGGCCTTGACAAGTTTTACGGCTCCGGCCTCCCCCGTCCCCACTTCTACTCCAACTTGGAGTTCAACAAAGCACGCGTCAACCCGCCATTGCTTGTCAACGATCCGCTCCTCTCGTGGGCGCACAAGGCCCACTAGTCCATAGGCAGCCTCAGCCTCCAGCGCCTCCACCTCCAAGGCTGCATCGAGGTCAACACCGAGAACCTCCGATCGCAGCTCGAGATGACTGGCACGAGGAGGAACGACATAGGTAAGGAGACGTCACATGAGATTTTAAATGTAAGAACTGTCATGAGATTTGAGATGGCCTGTCTTGTAAAACAGTTTTATACTTTTAAATCATATCTACCTCCTAAGATTCTCTCCGATCAAATCTAAAGAAGATAGCAATAAAAACGGTCGAAAAGTTCTTCCCTCTTTGGCGCCAGCAATCCTGATCCCGAGAAAGAGACGGCGACTCACGGCCATGAGAAAGCTCAGTAATGATTTCAATCGAATGGCCATGGTTACAGGATCCAAAGAATATGTAGAAACTCAAAAGTGAAGGGAAAGAGATTGATGAGAAGTGGGGAAAAAAAAATTTAAGTCATCATAATAGTTTTGGGTGAGATTAGGGTTTTTCATTGAATTGTAGGATATGAGATTCTTAGGTCAATTTTGATAATCTAAACTATGGTTCGAAAATTTCATTTTGAGTTATGACAATACCTTTGTGATCTTCCCCATTTTGCCTTAAAGAAAGGGTCATTTGACAAGAACATACCCTTTTCCGTCTCACAACTTGGACAGCACTGACTAGGGTTCAAAATAAAATGAATAGAAATATTAAGCTTCACTTAAAGGAAAAAAAAAAACTTTAAGGTCTAACCTCAAATCGCTTATAAACAATAGGTTTTAAGATAAATTTTACTCCTATTTAAACTATGATGAGAACCACAATGAGTTAATACATTCCAATAAAAATTACTTTGGCCTTCGAAAATTCAACCCATTCCACGCCACCTCACCCAATTGCATTCTACTTAACTAAACATATCCTAAATATGATTTTTTTTCCCCCCCTTTCCTTATAACCTAGAATAAAGATGAAGAACAAGTCCAAAATTATCTTCAAATTTCTTTTTTTTTTTTTCCAATCCCCTTTGTCATTTTAAACACTATCTTATGCTTTATCCCCAAAAAATCTCTAAATGCATTGTTTGTTTCAATTATTAGCAAACAAATGAAATTGTATGAGTACCCAAAATTGATTTGAGCTTCATCTCCCCAAACGAGAAAAGAATAAGAGAATAAGATTGCATTTATTTCTGAAGATCAACGCCAATATATTATAAAGAGTGTTATAGCTACTTCATTGCGGTTGCATTAAGCATCTCGATTGCATTTTGTTATTAGTTCCAAATAGACTTTTCTTTAGGGTGCTCAAAGACTCAAAAAGACCGAATAACCAACTGAAACCAAAATGCAATCACAAACCAAAATGCAACTCAAACGACTCTGTTGGTTTCTATTTCGTAAACACAGCACTGACCGCGCAAAATGAAAAAAAATTGGTGTAACCTAACATTAGCTCAATTAACCATTTCGTATTAAACATTGTAATGAAAATATTCTCTCTCCCCAAAACAGAGCCACCGCGCACCCCAAACGGTCTGAAAAGGCACACAATCCGATCTAGAGCTTAAGACACCCACTCTGGTCATATGAAAAATATGGAGATTTGAACAGTGGTGTGCCGATGCATGGCATGTGAATTGGCAAAAGTCCGTTCAAGTTCCCCTAATAATAAGAGTAAAAACTCACAAAGAAAATAAAAATTGCAATCAGGTTCAGATTTGCTCAATTGCACTGCATAGAACAAGAATCGTAGCTGTCAAAAATAATCATGTCATTCATCATAGAGTAAAACCATATAGTTACCGACACTTATTTCCTCTCGCCTACTCTAGTTTATGCCACGAGAGTGCTGGCAGTAGTCGACTCGCTGCAATCATATAAAAGATTTGGTTAATTAAACTTATTAAAGAAATTAGATCATTGAGCTGACAAACACCCAAAAATGGATACAAGCTCAGCAAAGTGCAAAGTATAGATTAGGGTTATTTAGGTTTTCCAGTGTCGAACAACTCTTCCCAAATGACTAAACATGTTTTGTTTGTCTGCAAGTTAAATCAATCCTACATTTCTTGAGTACAAGGTATTAAAACAATCCGTAATTTTTGGTTCAGTAATTATTCATCATTACTCTAAAGAGAAAAGTATTAAGTAGGCATTAGAGTCACTTGTCAATTATTCTTTTTTATTTTTGGCCCCTTCCAAATGACTAAACAAATTTTGCTTGTTTCCAAATGAACTGACCATTTACAAAAACATCAACTACCTCTACAATAGAATTTCACAATGCATTGAATATATAATTTGTATGCTATTATGACTATGAACAGATTAAAGGCTTACTATTTCCAGACAGGAGGCAGCTTTTTTGTTCTCTTGTAGTAACGAGCAAGACGGTGGATTCTGCTCTCAACAAGAATCAAACGGAACTTGGAATCCTTATCCTTCCTGTTTCTTTCTAAGTGCTTTCTAATTGCAACAGCCTTCTTGATGAGGTGATAAAGATCCTCAGGAATTTCAGGAGCAAGCCCTAACAAAAAGAAAATGCAGGAATTGTCAACAATTATGAACTACAATTGGCATCACAAAGTAACATTAGTCAACTAAAAAAGAGAAATTAAGAAATAATGGTTAAACTAAAAAAAATTAATAAATGAAAATTAACCACACCGTAGGTAATTGGCATGTTTTCTTTATTTAGAATGCTATACCTCCAATTTCTTTCATGCATCAATATTAGAGGAGTTCTTACGTATAACATGAATGCATGTGTTTATTGATTTGTGGATAAAAAAAGTATCTATTCATAAGGAAATTTGTGTATATATGAGTTCATGAGTAAGTAGTGAATGCATGCACCTCACTTATCCTAACCACCTGAACTCACAGGCATCCGCTATAAGTTCCCAAACCCTCTTGGATTACACCTCTCATATTTAAATATGCTCATTTCTAGACTTTGCATATATATTAGCATAGGCATCCCTTCTACATTCATTTTGTGCTTGCATTATTTCTCAACTGCCCAACTGGTTCCATACAGCAAAGCAGCCTCATAGCAGTTCTACAGAACTTCCAAATTAACCTCAAAGGCATATATAGCAATCACTTAAAACTCTAAGACACTTGTACATTTCATTGATCCCAACCTAATCCTTATGAACAATACTTTGAAAGTTTTTGCATTGAACAAAATGGAGCCATATGGCATGTTTGGTTCGTGAAATAGAATAGAATGGGAAGGGAATAGTTATTCCCATTGAATACGAGCAGCATGGTTAAGGAATAGCTTTTCCCATGGAGGGCTGGTGGAATAGGTGATGAATGAGTGAATTGGTATCCTTGCTAAGAACTCTCTAGCGAACCAATCGCGGTGATAGCTATTCTTCGGAATAGGGGTGGAATGGACTGACTGTTACCATGGAACAAACATGACATTAGTGTATTATAACTCCCTATAATATGACAGCTAGCAAATACAGCTAGCAATCAACTATGTACTTTCTATAAAGTGGTAAAATTTACCATGAGCCTTAGAGAATGCGCAAGATCTTGCTCCCAGTAACGCTCTTGACCTGCGCAACACCGTGAGAATCACGGAGAATGACCCCAATCTGCGACGGCGTCAGCCCTTTCTTTGCGATCTTGCAGATGTTATCCTCAACCTGAATCAACAATCGCACTTTTCTTCATTAATGAAAATGTAATATTAATACGGTATCAAGGGGTGTGCCTGCCAACCCAAGTACAAAATATTACAAAGCTAGCAACTCTACAAGTTCATAGCGATTATCAATATCCACACATCTACAACAACAAATGCTCCACTCACTTAAAGCATAAGCCCATTTCTCTTTTCTGAAACAACATTTGCATTTCCAAATCACAGTCTCTTACAAACGCACGCGTAGATAGAAGGAATAGAGAATTATGAATGATTTACTCACGTCTTGAGAGGTAGTCTTAAGCCAACTTGGTGGAGTTCTCTTGTACGGCAGTGCCGATGCGGAAATTCCCTTACTATTCAAAATCAAACGGAAATCACGGAAAATGTGATCAAGTAGAGAGAGAGAGAGTGAGAGAGAGAGAGAGAGAGATAGAAGAGTTACCCTCGACTGTGCATACGACCCATGGCGGCGGCGGCGGAGATGAAACCCTAGATCCTGGATCTGATGATTTAGGGATTGTATTAAAGTTCCCAATTTCTCACGAGTTGGCCTTCAGATGCAGTTAATTTACGAGTATGCCTTTCTTCATTGTTATACTCTGCAACTGTGGAGGGGGACTCGGGCCTCATATCCGGGTGGGCCGGATCTGGTTAAGGGGAAGAACCCGAACTTGGTCCAATATTGCATAAATGGGGCCCATAATGCAAAAGGCCAGCCATTTCTAAACCCAAATCGACAATGTTGGGCCCGCAGCTTGACCCTCCCAAACCACTCATATATGATAATCTGATCCAATGAACCCACGATCCTTCGCATTGACCTGTATCAGGCAATAAAACAACTCACTTTTGATCCTTCGTAATTGTGATTCTTCGTTAGTTTTTTCTTTTCTTTTTTTTTTTAGAGTTGAAGATTAAAATTTTACTAAATATTGATTAATTTGTGAAATTATTAAAAAAAACAAAAATTCAATAAAAAATAAGCCATTGATCTGCCAACCCAACCTTCAACTTAATCTTAACCCACCATCCTCTCTTGGCTTGTGTTTAACCAGCCAATACATTGCCACCTCTAATGATGGCTCAGTTGCACCTTCATAAAACACGTTCATAAAAGGCGTAGTCCGATGGGAATTTTAAGGTGAAACTATGATTGATTTCTTTTTTTTTTTGGGTAATTAACTACTATTGATGTTTGCTTTCATCATTCCCCCCAAAAAAAAGAGAAAACAAAAAAGAAAATCTATTTAACGTAGGTTTTCATTTCTCTTTTCATGCTTGATTTTTTTCCTTCTGTTTTAGTGTAAAGACCTCGCTTATGATTGCAAACCGTACCCAATTACGGACTGGTAAAAAACAAGTACAAACACAAGAGGCTCAAGCATATATGTTCTATGAAATGATCAGTCGGTCTCATTTATGCTATGCCCTGCGCCCCTGCATCGTTTTCGAGTGTTTATACCAAATGCCATAATTGTCTGCAAATTCTACTATTGATTTTCAATCGTAAATAGGAACGACCAGGATTTCTCGAATACGAACAAGAATCTGAACGTAGGGTTAACTACATACATGTTTATCCAAAGTGAATCCGTCTTCTGCTTCGATTCTCATTCAAACGTAACCACAATTTTCCAGTGACTGGAAAATTTCCAGAAGCATGGTCCAATAACCCTGAGAACCGGGAATTTTATGTGCTCAGGAAAAAAAAAAAAAAAGAAAAGAAAATCCCTGACGACGAATACGAAAATAGCTCGATGGAGCATATGGAATTATAAAATGATTATTGAC
The DNA here is from genome assembly GCA_034195605.1 of Santalum album. Classification (NCBI taxonomy): domain Eukaryota; kingdom Viridiplantae; phylum Streptophyta; class Magnoliopsida; order Santalales; family Santalaceae; genus Santalum; species Santalum album. The sequence continues at coordinate 8,630,132 of CM067260.1, read as the reverse complement.
TCTAATATTTACAATTCAATTTAAATCCCCAATGAAACTAAAGCCTCATGCTCTCTATGGCTGCCAAGAAAATTGGACAAAGCAAATCTGGCATTTTCCCATGATGCCTGACAGTAAAACTTCAAGGGAACAAAACCAAAAAGAGCTTACCATAGAATATTTTTTTAATAAAGGAATTGGGGTTGGCACTGATAAGAAAAGGATTTGGGACCATTTAGCTCCCAAAGGCAAGGAAAAAAAAAAAAGAGTGAGAAGAAACAATCTTGAAGTGTCCCCTTACCCATAGTGGAAAAAAGAAATTTCTTGCAAAGAGCATATAAACCAGTTGGAAGGGACCAACAATGATGGATAATATAGAAATATGTCACCATCCATTTCAAGGTTCTTATGCATCATCTGAACATTCTTATTTCAATATCGAGACCTGTCATATAACAAGAAAGAGAGTCCAGCTAATACGTAAACAATTACCTCTGTAATGTATTCGAGGTAAATCACCCACTGCTAACCAGAAGCCATGGGGAAAGAGAGGGAGAGAGGGAGAGAGAGAGACAGGGAGGGGGATTCACTTACCATTGGCTGAAAAGCGCAGAATGACAAAAGGCAACCTTCTTGTGAAAGATGTAATGTAATGCTCATCCAAGCTAGTAGCGGGCGCTGCTATAATGGTAGCCTCCGCTGCTACCGCCATATCCACCACCCTGTATGCAATACAATAAATCAACCAAATTTATTGATGAAAGTTCTTGGCCCTCGGTGAATTAACATAGCACTGAGAATCATCCTCAACCAAATTTAACAGCTAGATCAACACTCAAAAGTATCCATAGTGAAGTCGACTGTTGAAAGTATCCCAAACCTCAGGATCCTATCGGCTTCCAAAGTAAAATTCACCAAGTCTCAATATGTGGCCATTTTGGCGTCAGTTGTGTAGAGTATGAAGACAACTAATAGGACATTGGCAAGAGATGGCATTAAGACGGACTACTCCTAGACAGGAACCAGAACATAACACAGTAGGCGACAATAACATAAATTATATATATATTTTTTGTATTTAAATACATTATAGATGGAAAACATAAGAGTTTTTTTATCATTTATCGTATGCATGCCAATGTAATACATATGCTGCCACCTTTCCCTCACCTCTCATATAATTCCTCCTCTAACTTTGAATTTTCAGCTGTAAAATGAGCCAATCATCATTATTATTGGTCCTTGCCCTAGTCAAAACGTGCATGAATTGTCTATAAGAACATGCAAAAAGCATAAAAGAAATGTGGAAAAATCCCAATATGAAAATATATTTCTAGGAAGCGTTCTTATTGTTAGGTCAGTGTCTTGTGTGCTATGAACTCGCCCTTTCAGGTGCTCTCTGGATGGTGTTCCAGCAGCATCCAGTCACCTGGGCCAGCCAACAGGATCATGTCAGCAGTGTTCACCATGTCCAGTCAACTAGCCAACTGGACAGAACCAGAGAGTTGAACTTTTTCCAGTTGACTGGAACAATTCCTGCTGGTGGCTCAGTGCAGTTCCGCACAAGAGACTAAAAGAGGCTAAAAGAGGCCTCCTACAGGAGCATATGCATAGTGAGTGCTTTTGAAGCAAATTATGGGTGCATTTAGATTTGGAGTGTATCTCAAGAAATTTTCTCTTTACATGGTTGATTTATTCTCTCCTTCGCCCATGAACCTAGGCTAGTAGCCAAACCATGTATATATCTCAATAGTTTGATTGGATGGAAGGATTTGAGGGGGAGGGCAGGGATTTGGGAAGATGGATACAAAATTCCTTGATTGCGAGTTTTATGGAGGAGATAAGGGAGGGATTTGGAAAGAAATGGAATGATTAAAATAACCAACGACCCTTCCAGCTTCATCCATCCAAAAGTGGGGTGATTTAGGAGGGAGGAAAAATGGCTATAATCAAACTTTAAAATTACCAAGTTTGCCCTACAAATAACAAAGGATAAAAAGTTAAATTACATACTAGTGTTAAGGCCTTTATAAGTCGGTTTCCTCTCCTTCCTGTTTCTTTCCAACTCCCAAACAAGAAGGAAGGATCTCCTTCAATTTTCCCTCATAAACTCCCAATCAACAAGGAGGGAGAACCCAATCACAGTGTAAGTATTGCTTTGCGTCTTCTCTTCCATCTTTGTTCTCGATTTCATGGCTCTTTTGCACATCTGTCATAACACTTATTTTTATGTAGAAAGTTTCCAAGCCAAACACATTCAACGTGTGTTGAAGCATCAGCCTTAATGCAGTCATGCCTAAACTTTAACTGGATGGTGTGTGTTTGTGCTTATGAGAGATAAAGATAGAGAGAGAGAGAGAGAGAGAGAGAGAGAGACCTTATATACAACACGGCTCGTATAATTCTGAACATAGGGAGGCGGACAAGCAGATCCTACAGTAAAAACACCAAAATGGTAAATAAGGTAATAGCGTACAGTATAAATGCTTACAAAGGCTCCCCATTTGTTTTAGTAGTATTTAACCTCCTTGTTTGTGTGAAAAGGATATAAGGAAAATAACACTTTATGTCAAGGTGAACGAGAACATTTCCTTCATAGATCATTCCAACACAGAGAGGTTAGCAAGAGCTGAGATTTATAGTTGGCTTGCGCATAACCTGTTCTATTTTTCTAAAAGATTTACATTAGCCTTTCCATGAGGAAACCCGTGAAACCAAAAGGAGTGCACAAAAGGGATGTAAGCACTCAATATGCAACATTTAGAACCCCAAAGATCTGAAGACAGACACCATCAAGATTTTGAACCTTGGATTCGGCATCGACCTAGTGAGCCCACCAGGTCAAGCATTCGGACTGTGAGGTCAACCTGCGCTCAACATGATCATATTTTTATTTAAAATAGGAAAAATTACCTTTTTGGTCCTCCAGGTTTGGGATTAGTGTCAACTTAATCCCTAATATTTGATTGTTGCCAGGCCTGGTCCTTAAAGTTCCTCAAAAGTGGTCAATTTGGTCTCTAGACTAATAGAACCATTAGATTTGGATGGAGAAGTCCTATGTGCAATATACATGAGGCTTTAGATTGGGGGTAGATTTGGAATATGATGTGTTTTCTTTCAGTTGAACATATTTTCCCTAAATATATTACCTTATCAACATGTTCCAACAAGAAGACAAAATTTAACTAAAATATAAATTATTTTTAGCAAAATTCAGCAGGAAAAAGAAAAAGGTAAAAAAAAAATATCTAATTTAAGAATTTTCTTAAAATTTCTAGTAGAAGAAAATAGAAACATTAAATAAAAACCAACAAATAAAAATGCCTAAATTTTATTTTTTTTTCTTTTTCATGGCTGAAATTTGCTAGAAACCATCAAACTTCAAATGTACCCATCTCTTCCATCTAAATTTAATGGTTCCATTAGTTTAGGATCAAGTTGGCCGATTTCAATAAACTTAGGGGACTAGATTAGTCACCTTCAAGCATTAGGGATTAAATTGGCACTAATCCCAAACTTGAGGGACAAAAAGGTATCTTCCCCTTCCAAATACTATCTTAAGAACAGAAGCAAAAAACATGCATTTTCATATACACAATAAAGAGAATAGGGTTTATGTATACACCTAATGTAGTTTTTGCTATAGTCAGTATGGCGCTGCTTTGGTCATTCTCTTAAGAAGCGAAAATTACCAGCCTGTGCCACTCCCTCTTCCATCTAGGTGGGACATGCTGGGAAGTTTTTAGATAAATCATCAAGATAGCACCGGATTTTACCTTAAGAATAACAAGGGATAAGTTCTCCTTGAGCCATTATACGTTTTGTTATTGCAAACTTATTGTTTCAGGTGACTCAGCGAGCAGGCCAACCCATTTGGCTGCCCCATTACAGAGTTTTGGATCAACAACCCTTTCCCGATTGGCCAGGTTAATTCCAGCACGGCCCAATTCCGGTTCAGAAGATCCAACCAGACCAGCAGATGCTCCGGGTCCAGTCAAACATGGCCTGACGAGCCGGTTCAAAGTGAGTTTAAAGACCACGAACACCATCAAAACAGGAAAAAGGAGAGATATATTAAAACAGCTGCCCCAAATTTTTGTCACAGCATTGAATTGAAACCATTTAGAAGGTAAAATCTTAAGAAGAAATGAAAGTCTCAATCCGCAAAATATTTAGTTTGGTTTAACAATGGTTGTTACTCCATGCATCTAACAAGAAGCACATAAGGTCATGTGCACTAATTCACAAACATTTTCTTTCATTTTTCTTACCTAAAGATCTCAAATATTTTCTTGAAAGAAAAAGAAATAGACTGTGCAAGCACAAAAAAAAAAAAAAAAAAAAAAAAAAAAAAAAAAAAACAAAGACATACAAAATCAAGGATGAACACAGACAGCAGACATGAGTCTGCATTATACCCAAATAAAGAGAAGGCCATTCAGAAATTCTGGGATAAAAGGAGACTAAGGTATCAACAAGATCCTAAATTCCTACCTTGTCCATATGCAGCACCACTGCTTCCTCGGCCATTATAACCACCTGCACTGTTTACCATCATGTTAATTTAACTAGAAACCTGGATCTCAAAACAAAATTCAAAGGTAACTAAACCTCATCATCCCATAGTCATATAAATTGTACCCTTGCACTCCAATTCCAGGCGTAAGGTATCCTGCATGAGGTAGGCATTGCATTCTATGAGTAGGATCACTGTATCCTGAAGAAGTCTGGCCTTTTCGCCCAATAGAAGGTCCTAGGAATCCAGCATGAGGTTCCTGGAAAGCAAAAATTACAGAAGCAATTGAGTAGGTGCTACAGCTCTCCAATTCAGAAACCAGTTAAAACAAGTTACCATATCAGCAAGCTGAATTTTTGACCCAGAAATGGCCTTGTAGCTGTGAATATTGTAGCTGCTCTTCGATGGAGCAGCATACCCCCTTGCGTATTGATTTCCATAAGAAATCAAACTTGTACCAGGGGGCGGCCCTTCTCTAAAAGTAGCCATTTGGTTACGTCGGGTGTTGCCTACACATTATAAGACCACCATCTTTAGACTACTTCCACAAACTCCAGACAGACTCACACGCATGCACAAAAAGTAAACTGCACAGTTACCTTGTGGTCTATTCTTTGGCCTCTTTCTGGAACCATGATATTTGTCCCCTTTACCACGATCATCATCCTGAAAAGTTGATCTATTCCGCTTACGATTTTCTTTCCCTTTCTTGTGTGATGCACCAACATCTTGACCTTCAGAGATGCTTTTGGCTTTCTTTGGTTTACCTCCAATATTTACTGAATTAGGAAGAGCTCCTTTGTTTCCAGCCACCACCTTCTCCTTTCTTTTTACCGCTTTCCCCTTTTCTTCAGCCACCAATTTCTCCTTCCTTTTTACTGCTTTTCTCTTTTCTTTAATCACCGCCCCTTCCTTCTTTCTAGCAGCTTTTCCCTTTTCTCCAGCCAGCGCCTTTTCCTCCTTTTTAGACGCTTCCCTCTTTTCTTTAGCCACCACCTTTTCCTTCCTTTTAGACGCTTCCCCCTTTTCTGCAGCCATCACCTTTGCCTTCTTTTTAGACCCTCCAGACCTATGGTGCTTCTTCTTGGACAATGGAGATTCATTTATCTTTCTCTCTTCCTTAACCTCATCCTCAACCTTGAATCCATCACGTGTACCTTGCATTTGAAGCTGGCCTCTAAAATGAGGCTTGGCAATGTTGGCCTTGACCTAAGACATTTTAACAATTAAAGAAAAGCTTCCTCAAGATTGAAGTAAAGCTTAAGGCATGCCAAATGATCACCTTGACTTCTCCAGCCCCAATCTGGGCACTATTAATTCCCTCTAGGCAGGCAAGAGCACTTTCACGAGTAGTAAAAATAATGAATCCAAAATCCCTCCTTTTGGTGCCAAGGTTTCGAGATAATATAACTTTTTCAATTGTCCCATACGGTTCACAGAACTCTCTTACCTTCTCATCATCCCAAGAATCGGCCAGTCCTTCAACATATATGGTTTTCACCTATAGTAGGACAAGCATGTCACTAGCTAAATTTATAGGGATCAAAGTAAATGGATTCTAGCAGCAGTTGTCAACAAAACATCAACAAAGGTTGTCTCCACACTTGATCTGAGACATAATTCTTCAGAATATCAAACCACTCAATTCTTCCCACAGCTCAGTTCATACGTTCAATATAAAAGAGTCACCTACACTAATGAAACTTAGAATCCCTGCATATGTATTAACCATTAGCCAACAAATGATCCACATTTAGCAAATAGCTGCACAAAGTAGCTCAGTTCAATAGACCCATTGGGTTCAGCATCTCAGGAAAAAACAGGTCCAAAAGCACACATGGAAGGAGGTGAGTTAAATACTCAAGCTATAAAGCTAGGGGGATGGCTGCATAATATGCAAATCATAAAACATAAGAGAGTGACAGTAGCATTCTAACCTTTGATTCAGCATCTTCCTGCATGGGAATTCGTGCGATAGCAACCTTGGTACTTCTGTCCCTGCCGAAGACAGCATCTGGCTTTCTTAGCCGCCGCAAAGCAGCCATTGCATCGAAGTTTGAGCTGAACTCTAAAAGTGCAACACCTTTGATCTTCCCTTCTCTCATGGAATCTTGTGGTAAATATATATCCTCAATGTGTTCAATTCCATAGCCTCTTAGAGTTTCAAGAACCTTTGCAAAACAATATAGAAACTAGCACATCAATACAAATCACACCTTCTATAACAACTCAACTCAAAAAGATAATGATGGATAGCTTTTATATTTCACATCACTGAAAATGAAATATATATATATATATATATATATAAGAACATCACGTTGCATCAGATGTACTCACATGCTCTTTCGTCCATGTTTTACAAATATTGCCCAACTTAAGTGTCTGATTGTCCTGGCCTGCCTCTATTCTAGCAAGGCTGCCTCTCACCTAAACAGAAAGGAAAATACATTGTTACTGACAAATATGTGATAATCCTAGTAATTGAACAAAAGTAATCAGCATATAGATGTTTGGATGGTTAAGTTGAGAAACCTCAATTCCGTCCTTCAGCACAGAAAGAACATTCTTGGCTTGCTCAGAAGTAGCATACCGAATAAATCCATATCCTTTGTCATTTTGACGCCTCACTATATGAGTTGATTTGACCTCCCCAAACTTTCCAAAAATGTCAACCAGATCTTCTTCAACTACCCGTCTATCTAGCCTTCCTATGTAAATTTCAATCTCCTTTAGCTTCTTGCGATCAGTTAGATAGTTGCAGAAATCTCTACAGAGCTCTTCATCTTCACTGTCTTCTTCATTAACCTCCCCATTTGCTTCATTAACTTCCTCATTTGCTTCTCCATTGACTTCCTCATCATCACTGCTCTGTCCACCCTCAACAACCACACAATCAACTTCTTTAGCAGAAGAAGTATCATCCTGGAACACAGGTGCTTCCCTCTCTTCAACTTCAATCTTTTCCTCTGTTTTAACAATAGAAGTCACTTTTTTAAATAAGTTTTCTTTAGCACCTACAATATTCAAATTACTTTCACATCAAAATCCTTTACCATTATCTATTGGAGGGCTAAATAATATAAAAATAAAAATAAAAACTGAAGTAAGCTTCACAATTGACAAAACTAATAGGTAGAAAGGGGGAGTGGCAGAAATACAATGCCTTCTGCACAAGCACAAGCAAGTAGACAACCGTAAATAGCATACTAAGGTGGTGTTTAGTAAAATTAAGTGTTTAGACCTAAATACTGAAAACAAATCTGAATACCATAAATTGAAACATCAAGTCTGAATTTGAGTAATTGTGATCGTTTGATAACCAATTTGCTGAAACATTTGAATAAACTGTAGTTTCCTATTTTGTCACTGTAACTTGTATGAATAATTGTAGTATTTTTTTCAATAAAATGAATACGCTATTTTTTTTTATTGATTTTATGGTTCTTTGTTGATTTTTATGTCAAAACAGTGTAAAAGAGCAACCAAAAAAAAAACCAATTCTTTTCTTTCTCCCCGTCATTCCGCCATTCTCCACCTTCCTCTTTACTCCATGATCCTCTTCTTCAACAAGCATAGGATTAGAAATTGGGGGGTTTGATTTGTTTCAAAACCCAAATCTGAGTTTGATTTCCATTTCATTTCATAAATCAAACCCAAAGCGAGATTTAATTTAGTTTTCAAAATTATTTTCCAAGGCTTAGGGTTTGATTTTGAAATCAAGCCCCAAATCGAGTAGTTGATGGCAGTGATGGCAGCGGCATGGTGGTTCATGGCAGTGGTGCTGGTGGTCGTTGTGGTGGTTGATGACAGTGGTCGCCATCCTTGATGTGGTGGTGGTGGTGGTGGTGTGCGTGGCTGGTGCAGCTAGCGCTCTCCATCGTCGCTGGAGATTTGTGTAGGGGAGAAGGTGGGGGAAGAAATGAGAGGGGTAAAATGGAAATAATGAAAATTGGGTGGGGGGGCAATTTCGTCCCATAGGTCAGAAGACCAAATCAGACAAGTTTTGAACCTGATTTGGTCAAACCAAATAAGAGCCCATTCAAATTATTTACCAAACAATCTGAATGGCCCAACATCTAAATGAATCATATTCAGAGCTCAATAGGAGCCCATTAAGACCCATCAAACGCCCCCTAAAAGAGACAAACATTAGGCACTTGGTTAAAACAACGAGAACGTATTGGGTCTATCTTACAATAACGTATTAAAATATTACAAGTGATATCTCCGAATGAAAACAATCCATAGTCTGAATAGTTTTCCCTCTTAACTTGGGATAAATCAGCAAGCACATCGCAGAGATCAGAGCATAGTTGTCCAGGCACCTGGACACCTTAGGGAACAAGGCAGGCACCTATATGGCCACAAGGCAACAAAAGTGTTTACAATATATATACATACACACATATAAGTTTAAAGGATAAGAGGTACTACCACACTCTGGAAAAGTGCAAATGCAACTTATGTTTCATATAATTTTGTTATATATAAGCTTCTCATCCATATGTTGAAAATATTCAAAACAATTATAACGGTTCATATCTGTTAATATTTCATCATATAAATAAGAACGTAAATACATAACAAAACTTTATAATAGTAGACCAAATGGAGACTTAAACATGACTTCCTCAGAATCACTGAACTCTTTCAAGTCTTTCCAGACATGAAAGATGACACCTAAAATTTGAAAAATAAATGCCTTGAGCATAATAAGTAAAATGACAAGGATGGCTCCATTAATGTTGGGAGAATAGGAAGACAATGAAACTGAAACTGAAATTTCACTAATACATAGAACAACCCCTTAGATGAACGGCTATTCCACATAATAAGTCAAATCACCCCTCCCCCCAAGAACACACACACACACACACAACCAACCAACCAACTTCCCTATCGCAAAGAGGTCAATAAAGACATGGTCGCACTACTGCATGGTGATCTTTGTTCGCAAACTTCCCACAAAGTCACATATGTCACACAAGCCTCTAGGGCTGTTCCAAAATTCTGCTATGACCAAAATGTTCAAACATGTGCATGTACGTGGTGATCTTCACAAACTCCCCCATAAAATCACATTTTTCATATAGACCTCTAGGGTTGTTCTCAAATTCTGCTTTGAACAAAATGTTCAAGCATGGCATGTGTGGAGCGCACAACCTAGCTAACATCCTATTACACGCCTAATGCATCTTAGGATCCTGTTAACAAGTGCCCCGGTCACACTTGGCGTGGCTCCAAGGTGTCCAAGAATGGTGGCGTTTAGCTTCTCAACCCTTTGATTTAGGATCAGTCAACTCGACTTCTCGATGGGGACAGGGAAGGGATATAACTCAGTGGTGCATTGTCACCTTGACACGGTCCAAATCATCACTTGTCAATTTTTTGATTTAAGATATATTCATTTTCATTACACACATTGAAGTTAATCACAATCATAATGGAACACTACATTAACTGCAAAGAGAGTTCCTAGACTAGAAATCCTCGACTTAATCCCGAATATTAACTATTCTTAAGCTCTAGCCCCAACTACAAAATGTATAAACAACTAACTCAATGCAAAATAATACCATCGATGGGGGAAGCTTTTAATAGATGACTGGAAAGACACACATATAGACATTTTCATTTTCATACCTCCATCAACATCCATTAGAGGGCCACCACTCTCTTCGTCATCATTTTCTCCGAGTTTCACTTCTCCTTGCTCCTCGCTCACATCAGCACCCTTCATCGCACTTTCCTCGGCACTCAAAATAAAAATTTCGGGCATAACAGTATCCAAATTCTTCTCCTCTTCAATTATCACCTTCTTAGCCTCCAAGCCCGCCACTGTACTCATCACCTCCGCCCCTTGTCGACGCTCCTCGCCTGCACTGCCACCCTTCTCCACAGCATTCAAACTCGAATGTTCCTTCATGGCATTTCCCAAATCCTTCACCTCTTCAAATGTCTCCTCCTTGACCTCAACTTCTTCCACCACTGTACTCAACACCACGTCCCCTAACCTTTCCTCGCCCCCATAGCTACCCTTTTTATCCACAGAATCAACACTCCCCAAATCCTTCTCCTCCTCTTCCCTCCTCTCACATCCCTCAACTTCCGTAGCATCTCGCACCACATCCTCCACCTCTGAAACCTTCTCATCCTCCCCTTCCGGAACCCTCACTTCCTCCGGTTCGTGAACACACTGCAATTCATTCTCGCCCTCGGCCCCTCCTTTTTCCGCTTCAGATTCATCGAGCTCGTCGAGGGACAAAGTTTCGGGAGCGTCAAGGGCGCCGGTGAGATCCACAAATTCCGCAGCATTGGTTCCATCGGCGCAGGGTGCCGTGATCGATTTGAGCAATTTTTGCTTGGATTTTGGGGTGGATGGTTTCTTGGCCACCGTCTTCCGCCGCTCACCAGGAGCCATTGTTGCTTTCGTCTGTTCTGGATTTCCCGACGAAGCAAGCGGTTCCGTTTCAGAGCTCTGTAAGAAACATACAAACTGACGCGCCACCTCCCTTATTGGGAAAGCTAGGGTATCGTTTCGTATCCTCGTCCACGCAACATACGTGGAACTGTCGGATAAATTCCCTAAATGAACTCTAAATATTATTGATTATTTAAAAGTGATCACTAAATTTTAATTTATTTTATTTTTTATATTAAACTTTTATTAATACCATAATTATAATCAATATTATCGTTTTAAGTTTCATTTTCACTTTTCCCGTGACCCCTTGCTTTATACAATCTCCCCGTTGCTGCCTTCACCTCAGTTCCTCCCGCGAAGAGGCGCGCACCGTGGGTGGTAGCGGCACAATGGGAAGGTGGCCGAGCACAGTGTCGGGCCGCTAGTTGTAAAGGTGGATTGGATATGTGTCCGGTCTCCGGCGATATGTGGGAGGCGTGGATGTGGGTGTTTCCAACGAGGGCAAGGCCCTCGCGGGGCGAAAAGCTGCCGGAGAATCGGGTGATGGTGGCGCCGGAGGAAGTGTCAAGGGGAACGATTAGGCCGTCGAGGGAGCCTGTGAGAAAAAATAAATAGTTAAGACTGAAGTTACTTATTTTTAAAAGTTAATTCCCCGTGAATTTTAGAGGAGCTCGTAAAAAATGACATCATTAGCAAATTTCTTCTACACAATTATTAAACTTTTACCTCAATTTATAAATCCATAATTGCACATTCTACCTTCTACCAAACTACATCATGTATAAATTCTTCCTTCCTACCCTCGTAACTTCAGCTAAACCTCACATTAAATTAAATTTTTATGAATCGACTATCAATCTAGACCTATATATAAACTCCCATATTCTATATTTGTAACTTCAGATAGACTGTAAATAAATTTTAGTTTTCATAAATTGGCTATAATTTCTGAGTTATCACATACAGACATTTAAAATAAAAAGATCCATTCAGTAAAAAAAACATGGAAGATCCAAAAAGACACGAGTGATTTCGTGATTTTAGGCACTCATACATTCGAAGCACAATCGAAACATCACAACTCAAAATAAAACTCAGCAACGTTAAGCACTGATCAAATCAGTCTTCTTGGTTTGCCGTTTAAGTGACCCATAGGGTTACTATTATCCACTAGAAAGCCAAATCCAAAACTGAACTCTCAAGGCCAAAATTACTTAAATCTTCTAACGAGTTTAACTCGAAGACTCAGTAAGGCTGCACTGGTGTTCGGAAATTTGCTCCTGCATAGACAGCGGCAGATCCCAGTTCCTCCTCAATCCTAAGAAGCTGCACCCAAGAATTTCTTAACACTAATGATTATTCGATAAATGCGCAAGCAAATTATGGAAGTAGCAGGAGCAGAGCAAGCTCGGGAATGTAAAATGATCATTCTCTAATGTCATGTTTAGCTCACGGAAGAAAATGTAAATGTGCAAGTATTTCCATGGATCGAATGGAATCGATATTCATGATTGTGATGGAATAGGGCCTGAATAGGAATAGCTATTCCAAATTCAAGTTCATGTTAGAACTGAGAATAGTTCTTGATATTCAAGAATATTATTCATGCCCCTTTGGGAATAGCATTCCATGCATATCCCACTCCCGGTCCACTGAAATAGCTACCCCTTGCATGTTATGTTCATTACATATTCTATTCTTGAGGAGTAACTACTCCATTCCCACTCTAGTCAATTCCATCAACCAAACATGCTGACAAATTAAACAAGGTAGTAGTTATTTTGTATGATTAGAGTTGGAACGGGATAGCCATTACCAGGAAACAAACATTACTATAAGACAATTAACACATCATTCTCAAAGTAGTTAACCAGCATGAAAGAAGCAGTGGTGCAAAGCTTCAGAGAAGTCTTACCTGATTGTACTTAGCAAGGCGTTCCGACCTGCAAGGAGCTCCAGTTTTGATTTGGCCCTGTTCCACCACATGCCAACATGAAATACTAAATATCCGTTTCAAAGAATTAAAACCTTGTAATTGGTTCGATAACACACCACACGATAAAATCAGAAGTAAGATCTTGTAGTTTAGTTGACAGCATAGAGTAAGTCAAAAGTAAGACATAAAACTTGATGCCCAAAAATGTTAAGATTTTTAACTAACTAAAATCAAATTATACATGCGGTCCAGACCTTAACAGGACACATCACATGCTCCTTGCACACCCAAAGCATTCAAAGATCAGATAGCTTAAAATTACGTCGAGGCTATTAGACAATGACAAAGAAATTCAACGTACAGGGCACCAGCCAATCGTAGATGTGTCCCCACACCTAACTTGCAAAGTTATGAAAAGAATATAAATGAGAAAGGATGAGAGAAAGATGCAAAGGGAAAAACTCACTGTAGCCAAACCAACCGAAAGGTCAGCGATGAAAGTATCCTCAGTTTCACCACTGCATTAAACCACCAAAAGGATGAAGCTAAATCATTAAAGCCATTCCAAGAAAAGGCATAGTGGTGGAAATGAGAAATTAGGTTAAGAAAAGGTCAGGTGAAAACAATAATGCCTTACCTTCGATGGCTTGCCATAACACCCCAGCCAGCGTGCTTAGACATTTTAACTGCCTCAATGCTCTCAGTCACAGAACCAATTTGATTCACCTGAAATTCCATAAAATGGAAATTTATTTTCTCAGTGATATGAACATATCAGGCAATTATCGTCAGACCCAATAATATTAGTTTCTCACTGATATGAAGCATTGTGTATTTTCATAAACTTTTACATTTAACAAAACAAAGCAAAGCGATATATGATAAATGCACATAGATCTATCCTACTCAGGATAAAAGACATCAACGAGCTTACCTTCAACAAAAGAGCATTGCAAGACTTCTCCTTAATTGCTTTCCCCACACGCTGCAAGAATTACAAGAGCAAATCGATGTGATATATGCTCATACCAACACTCATTTTTCAGAATTTACATGCATTTTGTAATCACCTTAGGATTAGTGACGAGGAGATCATCGCCAACAATCTGCACTTTCTCTCCAATTTCAGCCGTCATCTTTGCGTAGTGCTCCCAGTCATCCTGATCAAATGGATCCTCTATGGAGGCAATTGGATAATCAGCCACAAATGACTTGTAGACGTTTTTCAAACTGTCACCTGATATTTTCTGTGATCCATCATTGTTCTACAGCAAACAAAATTCTTCATCAGATGGAAAAAATCGAATTCTCAGGCTATCAAATGGACAAGTGAAAAACATTAAATTCCAACAGGGTTCACCAACATGTTCTTATTTTTCAATAACAAAGGAAATAGATCACCACAGTTGTTTATGGACCAGAATAGAATGTAAAAAGCTAATGACAGTTGCACATAGCAAACATTAAATTCCAACAGGGGCCACTGACAGGCTCTCAATTTGTAATAACAAAGGAAAAAGATCACTGTAACTGTTTATATCCAAGAATAGAATGTAAAAAGCTAATGACAGTTGCATGCTACCTCTTCCTTGAAGTTCAAATCATAAGTACGGTCCTTGCTGTCATAGAACTCAGAAGCAGCAACGTCCATTCCAATTACGACCTGAGAGGAAAGGCAAGAAAATAATTCAGCAGCAAGGACAAAATAAGCCTTAATCCCAAAAATTTGGGAGTCTCCTGGAACCAAAACAAAATTTGTCAACATGAATTTACCAGTTCCAGATTCCCATCAACAGCACCAATACTAAATATATGAATAATACCAAAAATATGTGAAAAGAACACCAGAACTTACTTTGCAAGTGTATCCAGCTTTTTCTATGGCTGTCTTCAGCAATTCAAGACCTTCCTTGTTTTCCTAGAAATTTCGACAACAAAAGTTGATTGTTGACTAGAGTTCAAGTAGCGAAGAATAGTTCATCATGGACAAAATGGATGATCTAAAGAACTAACTAAAAGGTAGTACAAGACCTTTTCTTTCAAAAATACAATACATATGATCAGAGGTTTCGCACCTGGATATTAGGAGCAAAGCCACCTTCATCACCTACATTGGTTGCATCTTGACCATACTTTTTCTTAATTACAGCCTGGAAGAAGAGAACAACAAGTGCAGTAAGGCCTAAGATTTGTCAAGTTTGGGGAAAAAACAACCTAATCAGAACTCACCTTTAAGTGGTGGTATACTTCTACGCCCATCTTCATGGCTTCCTTGAAAGAAGATGCTCCAACGGGGAGAATCATAAATTCCTGGATCAGGGAAAACGTGAGTTCATCAACAGTGTGAGAGCATTAACCATAAACTATAAATTTCAAACACAATAGAAACCTGCATTGCAAGTTTATTTCCTGCATGTGAGCCTCCATTAATGACATTGAATGCAGGTACAGGCAGCACTAGGCTTTTGTTCCCAGCAAGATTGGCAATGTGCTGTACAGTAAAAGCAGATATATGAGCTTACAAGTAAAAGGAAACAACTGATAACTTACAGAAAATAAGGTAGTGCTTCACTGCTACTAACATACCTGGTACAGAGGGATTTTGTTCACACTAGCACCCGCTTTACAGACAGCAAGGGACACTGCTAATATGGCATTTGCTCCAAGCTGGATCCATCATATGAGAAAACATTCAGTTAGCCTACCAAGTCCAAAAAAGGTCCTGCCTGAATAGAATTCAATTACTATTATTTGTTCTTTAATGATTATGAGTACTAAAAAGGAAAGGTACCTTTTGTTTGCACCAACCCCATTCATTAACTGTTCCGTCGAGCTCTTGTACCATGAAATTGTCAAGTTTAACCTGCTCTGTTGGGTCCTAAAAAGAAGCACAAACAATGGAAAGGAAGATGCAACAAAAATGAGTCTATAAAGAACATACTTAATAGGCTTTCTTAAACAGTAGTCATCAAAACTGCAAAACTACCTTGCCAATCAAAGCAGGTCCAATGATCACGTTAACATTCTCTACAGCCTGAGGTATGAATAAGCAAATAATTATGTTATATTCAACTGGAAGTAGATTTTATTTCCCACCGTGCAAGAAAAATTGACAAAATTAAAAGCAGTCCAAGAAACCAAGGGGAGTTGAGTATGAAGTCTAAATTGTGAATTTTCCGTATGATATTACAATGTTGGCAACATATAAAATTCGTTACACAAAAATCTTTGTTTTCCCACCATTTTGGGGCGCCTGCCTCGTCGGCAAATAGGAATACAAAATTATGGAAAACAATCTTAAAAACATTATAGCACAACAATCTGCTTTAAGGATTTCAAGATCAATACAATCAAATGCACCTCAATAACTTCAAGGGGTTAGTCTAGTAGCAAAGTGGAGAACCCACTTTCATCTAGGTTCAGTTCTTGGGTCCAGAGCTAGCTACTCAAATTACAAGTATGGTCCTCCGTTATCAAATATATAAATATATATACTACGCATCCAAATAGCACACAGTATAATATCACATTTTAAAAGAAAGGAGAAAGCAATTATTTACCTTGAGAACCCCTTTACCAAGGTAGTCTGATCCTCCATCCCTCAACTCCAGTGCCTCGTAGACACCTTAAGTGGAATAAAAATGGTCATTTAAAGTCCATGTCTCCATCATAAATTGTTTGAAATTTTATCACATGATCTTACAAAAATATATTAACAGAAAAAATAGAAATATATATATATATATACTGTTATTATTACCTGTAGAAGCTCCACTAGGAACGGCAGCTCTTGCCAAAGTACCATCACTAAGGGTAACATCAACCTGAAGCAAACATGCAATTATGTAACGTGTACACCTTACCTAAGAACGTATATAGTTCAAATATATAATGTCTAAAAAAAAGTCTCGTTCTTCCATTTTCCCACAGTTCTAGATAACAAACGAAGGGGAAATCAGGGAAAATTATTCCAATAATCAGCAAAAAAAATAAAAATAATAACAGAACAATAAAGGCAAGCTTCGAATCAAGAACAGAGTGGAAAAACGCAGGAACTTCCAAAAATCACAAATCAGAAGCCATAAATGAAACAAGCACTTGAACAGACAATCGAACTGAGAGATCAGAAGAAACGTACTTCGACGGTGGGATTTCCACGGCTATCAAAGATCTGGCGAGCTTTCACGGTCTGGATCGTCGCCATTAATGTTAATTTTCCTCTCTCTTTTTTTCTCGTTCGCTCGAAGATTTTCTCGAGAAAATCCGCGAAAACCACTCTTCGGTACGTTCAGTTATATAGACAGGGAGCGGAAGAACCCAGTTCATGACCATAGAATCTCGGCCATTCGTTTGAATTGAGGTGGTTACGTGGACGGTTGTGATCGGTTTCTGGCGCATCAACAGAAATCTGCTATTGGCGAAGAATTATGGGGGAAAGGGAATATTCGGCTTCCGGATGCTCCATTTCGGATTAAATAAAATAACGGAAAAATGATTATGACTCCGAATTTATGCAATTCGCCTAAAATGACAAAATGACGTAATTCTATTAAAAATTATAAATAAATAAAAATATTTTTAAAAAAATTATATTATTTTAATGATAAATTCACGGAAATTACCTATGATAAAACTTTTCTCAAATAAATAAATAATCAAAATGTAAGAAAAGGGAACTTATAGATTTTTTTTTTTTGGTAAATAAAGGGAACTTTTATATTGTTATTAGTTAATGTGAAATTAGGCCGTTTTAAGAAAACGGGGAGCTCGCAGCCAGTATTGAGCGTTGATGGTTTCTAGAATCCAGAACGTTGTTTTGCAGTCATAGGTTGAAAACTTTTAATATTTTTTTTTAAGCTGTTGAATTAGGATCCGTGTCCTCTGATTCAACTTCTATGATTATTGTAACCTGATTCTTCATTTATTACTATATTTTTAATTACAAATAGGGCTAAAATCTAAAAAATAAGGAATAGAAAATTGTTTCATAATTCAACGAAATGATGACTCAAACCCTGACCTCTAGGGAATAGGTCAGTATTAGCTATGTTAATACTTATTACTAACTCAATCTTTTATTTTTAAAGTGGGTTGAGAATGGCATACATAATTAAATTAGGTAAAAAAAAAGTTTTAACTCACTCTTTCATGCTCGTAGTTTGAAGTTTTTTTTTTTTTTTTTCTATTTTACCTCTAACTTCATGATTTTCCTTTTCTAATATGTTTCTCATCGTGCAATATACCTCCTTTTTTTAATTTTTGCTTGTTATTTGAAACACATATAATAAAAAAAAATTATCTCAAAGCAACAAGCTTGTTGCCAAAAAAATATTAATTCATATCAAGAGATCACCTATAACTTCACAAAAAAATATTCTTTCATGTGTAAAATTGAAAGCTAATATACTGTGATACAAGTGCTATTGAAAAAGTTCAAAATTAACTTTCTTTATTTTTTATGTAATTTTCCTTGGTTTTTCCTTACATCTCCATCCAATTTGTTCTATGTTTTCCTCCTTTGAATCTTCCATTCTTTTTAGATTGAGTTTTTTCGGTTAGAACACAAACAAATTAGGAAGGAAGAACAAAAAAAAATTGTAAAGTTTGAGATGAATGCAAAGAGATGAGTAAAATATAAAAGGAAGGAAGAAAAATCACAAACTTGAAGCGAGTGAGTTAAATATTTTTATTCACTGATTTAATTTTGTGTACCATTCTTAGTCAATATTAAATGAAAGGTTGAGTTGTAATAATTGTAGAGATGCAATTATTGTAGAAAATCTAGATCCATTCAATTCATTGAGTAGTGGGATTTGTCGTGCACTTCCGTAAATGGATTTTGCTCCATTCATAGTTTTTTATCTATCCGCCTATCAAAAAATTTGTAAGGAGAGTTCTTAAATTCAGACTTAGAACTTATTTGAATTCAATCTCGAAACTATGTTATTTTGTTAAAAATGTCGAGTGACTGGGTGCTACTTTAAATAAAATGAAATAGTTTCAGGACTTAGACTCAAGTAAATCTCAGAGTTTGACTTAAAAACTCGAATATCTAAATTTTGTTTTACCTCATTGTTAATAATTCTAAAGAAAGGACATGTAAAAATAAAAAAGAATGCTCCCTTTTGCAAGAATTGGTGCTGTCCTACCTGTGTATTTTACTGTTCAGGAGCTGAAATTCAAAATAACTTTAA
Source organism: Santalum album (assembly GCA_034195605.1). Lineage (NCBI taxonomy): Eukaryota > Viridiplantae > Streptophyta > Magnoliopsida > Santalales > Santalaceae > Santalum > Santalum album. The sequence continues at coordinate 8,611,080 of CM067260.1, read as the reverse complement.
AATATTGCATTAGCTTCAATGCGTGGATGAATATTTTCAACTTTTTTATAAATTTATAAAGTTTGTATGCTACTTAACTCCGAAAGACTAGAATTGTTAAAATATGAATGCACATCTTTAAAGTAAGTGCATTGTAAAGTAATAGATGTCAATAAAAAGTAATCGGAGGGAGACAAATCCTTCATGTATCATATTGGCATGAAATTTTTACTAAATAATACACATACCTTAATGTGTATGCTCATAAGCACTGACTGTGAAAACTATAATTTCTTTCTTAAGTTATTAATATTTTTTTGAGAAAATTTTATTTGATCAATGTTATAAATAAAGGATTTCACAGTAAAATTACAAAAAATCTATGTTTCACAAATTGACGAGAGGCCATTAAATTTGTGCCGCATAAGCTTTTTATGATTTTATTATGAAATTCCTTGTTCCCATAGAATTATTGATTCTATTTAAACACCTTTTGCACACTATTCATAACGAAAGTGTGACATGGTGAAATTTGTGCGATCCTTTTGTAGGGGTGTTTGGGTCAAATAACAATACTTAACTACATAAATTTTATCGCATGATCATTTTCAGTGTGAAAGATGTGAATGTAGCATTATCTTATATGTTGGGTTAAGCAGCTTGAGGACACCAATGTTATCATTAGTGGACAATTAGACTATTAAAATTTGAAGCAGTACAAATTGATTACCAAAGTTACATAATGGGATAACTCGTCCAGTAAGGATAGATAAGACTCTTAATTGACTTTTTCATTATATTAGTCGATGTTAGTTACTAAAAATAAATATAAAACTTTGTAAATCCCAGACAAAACCATTTATAGCTCAAAGTAATAATAATAATAACAATAATAATAATAATAATAATAATGCCTTATTATTTCTGTTCCCATCCTTCAATCCAAACGGTCATTCTGTTAGCTATATTATTATTATCTTTTTCATGGTTGATCAATTTGGTTCCTAGTTTGGATTTGGATCCAACGATTTACCTGACCCGACCCAAACCCAGCCATTTCTAAACCCAGCCCATCAAGACCGCCACTTCAATTTTAGGTTTGAGGCCGAGGTTTGTAGAGTTGGACGGACTCGTTTCTAGTGGGCCGAGTGAACGGGCTTTTCTCCGTTCCCCTGCCTTTCCCGATTAGGGTTCTAGCTTCTCGATTAGGGTTTTATGTGTGTTGTCGTGCTCCGACTCTTTACGACTGCGCGACCGATTTCTGATATTCTCTCTGTGTGGAGCTCTTGCTTATAGGTAAACTACCCTCTCTCTCGATTCTTGCATCCTTTTGGTTTTCTTCAGTTAATGTTCAATAAAAGATTGAATTGATGCTTATAGTCTGCTGCTGCTACGGTTTTTGTTCTTGATTCTTATTGAATCAGTCCATGGAATTATTATCATTTTGACGTTACGAAGTATCTCATTTCGAATAATCTTTCTGATTGTTTGCATCCCCTTAAGTGCATAATGATGGCGAATAAACGCGTGGGCTTGTGGATGGTTCCTTACCTGGGTAATTGAAATTAGGTTTCTCAGAACTGATCCTTTAAAAAAAAAAAAAAAAAGCTGCTGCTGAGAGGATGTTTCTGGCAAACCAGTAATATGGATTCAAATTAGCTTTCGACAGCATCAAATAATCCTGTTCAAAGTGTAAGGCGTAGGGAGAGAAGATTGTTTTCCATAGTAATTCTCCATTCACAAGCGTGGTTCGTTTGCTAACTTTTGGTGTTAATTGACTTGAAGTTTTAGTTGTTGAAATACTGAATGATTTTGTTCTGAGACCTACACTCAGGACTGAGCTACTAATTGATTTATAGTAAAAGAGTTTAGGTCGGGTCCAGTAAATTTTTCACTGGAGATCTCCTTTGTTTTCGCCGGTATAATGTCATCTCAGCCTTTAAAATTAGGGAAAATCAGTATTTGCATTACTATCCAAAAAATTTGACATATTCTCTGGACCTATTTTATAACACTGCATTTTACGTGTTACTGCTGCTTTTCTGAGGGATTTGTTGTGATTCTTAGGTTGTGTTTGGATGGTGGGAATGCCCTCGAGGGAATGGCCATTGCAGCGGCAATGATCATTTGATTACCTTTTATGTTACCAAACAATCAGCATTACCCATTCCCATTCCTACCATCCTAAACAGGTCCATAGGGTCCTGTAATTACTTGTTTTGGAGGCACACCGAACAATTCTTGAATTGGCTGCACTTCTAATGGATCCTAGTTTTTCTCTCTCTCTTTCTGTAATTTGCATAGTTGGAGAATTTTTTGAAAAAGTAACTTATCTTATGATCAAGAAATTTAAAAGGAAATTGTCTGGCTAGTTTACAGGTTCATTGGATGGCAATACTTGAAGAGGAACCAGCCATATTGAATGATGATGAAATGGAAGATGATGAAATGGAGAATGTTAGTGATGAAGCATCCGAATCTGAATCAGAAGAATATGAAGATGTGAAACTTGCACAGCCATCAAAAAACTCCATCTACAATAGAGATGCTATCCTTGATAAACTCGAAGATATTGCATGGCCAGAGGATGTAGGTTGGATGCACAAACTTTCCATTGACATTGACCGAGAGCAAGAAGCAGACGTGAATGATGACCTGGCACGGGAGCTTGCTTTCTATACACATGCATTAGAGGGTTCAAGGGAGGGATATCGGAAGGTTCAGTCAATGGGCCTCCCTTTTCTCCGCCCCCCTGACTATTATGCGGAGATGGTTAAGTCGGATACTCACATGGAGAAAGTGAAAGGCCGGCTTCTCGCAGAGAAGAAGAACATTGAGGAGGCCGATGAGCGAAGAAAAGCAAGAGAAGCAAAGAGAATATCTAAGGAGGTTCAGGCTCAGAAGCTTAAAGAGAGGGCTAAGCAGAAAAAGATGGAGATCGAGTCCGTTAAGAAGTGGAGGAAGCAAAGGCAACGGAGTGGGTTTGCTGGGGGTGATAAAAATGGTGATATGGATTTCCCATTTGAAGATGGAAAATCATTTGGGGGTTCAAAAAAGAGGCCAGGTGTGGGTCCTGGAGATCGGTCTGGTGGAAAGGAGAGACAAGGAGGGAAAGGAAAGAAAGGGATGCATAAGAAGGCAAATAAGAGGGAAGCCAGGGATTCCAAGTATGGGTTTGGAGGGAGGAAAGCTTTGAAGAAGCAGAACGATGCGGAAGATGACTTCAAAGGCTTCAACAAAGGTTTTGAAAACAAGAAAAGGAAGCGGTGAACTTCTCGTATCAAGTGCACCATTGAAATTTGCTGCTGAATTTGTTATCGTTTTGTAGTGGGATCCTGTAGCCTGATTACGCTTTTCTTGTTATTTAATCTATTTCTCTTGACCATTGAAGTTTTGATATAATGTTTTTTGGTAATACTATCATTCTCTGTTTTGTTAAGGTAATGAACTTTGAAGGGATCCAGATGATGTTTTGACACTCTTGTGTCATTTTTGGTTCATGGCGATGTCAATTACGTCGCCCCAATTGCTATAGAATAATTATTATCTTATTTGATTTACTTTAGAGCTTTCAATCTCCAATTGCTATAGAATAATTATTACCTTATTTGATTTACTTTAGAGCTTTCAATCCGGTCAAAATCCAACTGTCCAACTGTTCTTTTGGGTTGGTGGACGTTGTTTAGATGATTGTACTGTCATCTTTGTTTCCTGTAGGTGATTGTTTAGTTAAATGGATAGTGATGTGATTCACACGTTTTCTGAAGTGTTGGTTGCACCAATCATCTTTACCCTTCTTAAGACCATCCTTTATTAGAAAACTGTTAATATTCTATTTTTCATCCTTCCCAAAGCTTGTGCACTAACATCAGTGGGAAACTAGTAATGAATCAAACAAGTTTTCATAGTTTTATGTAATTTTACTAAACTATTAATAATTTAAAAGAATTTCATATTTTTCACAAAAAATTATGAATGTCAAATGGGGTTTTCATCTTTGTTCACAATTCATAGATATACATCTTTGGCACTAATGGGAACAGGGAGAAAAAGGAAAATAAAAATAGAACTCAGAGGAAGCCATGGGAGAGGTTCTATTGTGGTTCCATTGACTTTGATTGATACATCATAATGAACTGGTGAGAAGGTTCCCACATATATTAACAAATCCATTGATTAAACAAATTAAAGTTATATAATAATAATAAACCATGTCAACTGCCACTAGCTTTCACACTACTCCACATTATGTGTATACAGTGCCTTTGAGTTCAACCACAAAAGCTTCCTCAGCAAACTTTTCTCTTCAAAGCAAAGGTTTAAAAGGCCTCAGAACAACATCCCATTCTACTCATAACTGTCATCTTCTCCACCAGACTACAAGTCCCCATATACTGTCACACTATGATTGAATCCACTCTTGAGCTAATTGTCACTACTCTTGCTGCTTCCAACCCTCTCTTTGCCTTCTGTTTTTGCAATCTGATTATATTCATTCTCCTCCTTGGCTCAAAACCTGCTTCACACTTTGATCAGTCCAGCACTGCTCCTGCTCCTATTCTCCCAGTGGTGGACAGCGAAAACAAGAACAATGAATTTGCCCTTACCAAATGTTTAGCCGATGATGACAGGGCATTTGTCAGTGAGGATGGAGGGGACGAGTACGAGGGCAATGATGAAGACGGCGAGGAGCTAAGAAGAAGAGTGGAGGAGTTCATTGAAAAGGTGAACAGAGGATGGAGGGCGGAAATGTTGAGAACTTCCCTTTCGGTTGAAAGATAAACTTTTGGTCCACAAGATATGCGCAGTTGAAATATTCCTTGTTATCAAAGTTGCATATGTAATTACAATGATCTTTAGTTTGAACTTAGGTTGTGTTTGAATAGTTATAGTAAGGATAGAACACCAAGGTAGAACGAGAATCAATATTCACGCTCCCATTTCCATTCTTTACATTCGAATGTGGCCTTACCTGCTAGGGTTTATATACTGTTCAAGGACACAAATTTAATAGCAAGAGAACAAGGGTGTGAAAGGCTTCTTTGTGATATTTTTTGTGATGCTAAAATCTGTAACATAGGCTTTAGTTCTTCCTCACATTGAGGGGAATAAGGAAGTGGATACTACCAATGTTTCCCATTTAGACTCATCAAAGCCATTGGATGATGAAAACAATATCCATTCAAATAATCATTCATAGCCAAAGTGAAGCAACACTTACAGACACCAAGCCTATTGATTAGAAAACCTAGCCTAGATTCTGAGGAAGTTGCAATTCTAAAAACCAAACATCGTTAAATCTCGGTTCCTTTCATGCATAATAGGATCCCAACGAGGAGATAAAGGCGTCAAACAACAAGAAGTACGTCCCCAAGCAATAATCTACAGAGGAACAATGGTACTCTACCACATACCTCATTAGTTGGAAACTTCGCAGTTAGATTGAATGGGACCTTCTGCAGGCAACGACATTTTATTGTCCGTAGTGGGATCAGTAGAGCCCTGTATCCGGTTAAAAGAAGCCCATATTTCTCCAGGCGGGCCTATGAGATTCCGGTTCTGCTCTCCTTGGGCTCCCTCAGTTTCTTCTCTAGGGATGGGATTGAAATTGATTGAGGTCGGAATTGATACATGCTCAAATCTATGCTTCTTCGGCTTCTGCTCCTGCTGATGCCCAGTTAGGAAACTGGCCACCACAACCTAATGTACTCAGAGTTTTTAGAGAAGTGCTGAAACTTAGGGTTCCAGAGCATAATACTTATAGCATGTGAATAAACAGAAACGTTTCCAGTGGCCAATGAGCATCAAGACTTCGCGCTCGTACCCATACGTATAGGGACACATGTCATATTCTAGTTTAAAATTTGAAATCAAAGAATATTTCCTTAGGTCCTGATAATATGTAGTTATAAGCACTAAAGTTTTTTTTTTTTTTCCCCCCTTAGAAACATAGTCTATTTGTCACACTTTATTATTGAAAGTTAGACTAAAACAAGATCAAAAATAGAAAACTAATAGTGTATTTTTTTTTTATTGGAAAAGAAAACCTAGATGAAAATGGAAGCAAATATGAAAGACATCTCTAACAAATGAAAGGACCTTTTATTATTTTTTATTATTTATTTCTAATTATTATAAGTTTTTCTAATGAATTCACCTGAACAGGGCCAGCAGCTACTAACAAACCAGAAATTCCGCCCCCAATGATGCAGCCATCCGACCCAGCCAAAGAAACACTCATGCCACCAGACTGGCTCCTTGTTTCTCCATTCTCAGTTGGCATAAAAGATCCCATCAAAGAAAGTAATTCAAATCGACCCTAAAGGAATAGGAGGAACAAAAGATCAAAGGTCTTGGAGTGAATAATAAAATAAGGAAAAAGGCAGCGGGTGAAAAAAATAACATTACCATCAAAACAACTCATTCAACCCTCAGGAAAAATTCTCCAATCCGATTGTATAAATTACTTTAAAAAATTGGTCAACATATAAAGAATACCACTCTAAAAAGTAAAAGTTAAAAAGAGAAAAAGAATACTATGAAATTATCTTAGTAACAAAAGCCGCACCTCATATGTTACGGTGCCCCCTAAAGAATTAGGCTGGTGAAGCGTGACATTTGAAATTGTGCCGTTTGCAGAAAGAATGCAAATAGCTCGAGATCCTTGTTGAGACAATGACAAAAGCTTCATACCAACATCCTAGAAGAAAAATGCAGAAGACGGTTATACAGAATTATACAACACGAACTAACTAAAAAGTGAAAGATGTAGAAATAATTCATACAAACCATCCTCTATCAGCGAAGAAAAAAAAAAAAAGAAGCAAAAGTTGTCTGTTTTCTGTTACTTCATTTGGTGACATACAATTAGAAGGGATAGAAAATTGAAGAACTGAAAAAGAAGAAAGGGGAAACTTGAAAGCGAGTTTAATCATCTCCTTTGACTCCGAAAGGTGAGAGGATTCAAAACAAAGGAGCAAAAACAGAAAACAAAAATTCTCAGGAATAAAACAGTAATTTAACAAGTAATAGTTCAGGGGTTAATAGAACGAATCGCACTTTTACCACTAAACTATATCCGCTACAATGTGATTATTATATAGAAATATACTTTTTGTCGTACAAGGGAATTGGGCGTAATTAAGGTAGGATCCAAAAATAATTGTAAACATCACATTTGACTTTTCAGCGAGGAACTTAATGAGATTCGGAAAGGAAGGTCCATTTAAATAACTCAAAAACGATCTCTATTTTTGCTAGAGGTGTTTTGACAAATACGAATTGACAAAACAGCTGAAGTCGTAAATCAAAATGCATGGTGCAAGAATTTGTAGTCTCATTTTTTATTCTTTTTATTCAAGTAAAGAAAAAAAGAAAATTACGGTTCTATATTATATGAAGCATAAGATATAGAATCTTATTGTTGTTGCTTCAATAATAAAAGTAAACATTTTTGTTTTCAAGCTAGATAACTCATTTTTTTTATTTATGATTCATTGGGGCAAAATGGGGCCCTGCTAGGTGAATACCCAGCCGGGCCATATTGCTTATAAAAGTTGTATGTATCTCTATTCCTTATGAGGCCTTCTAATCCCTTTCTTTCATTTCCCTCCACCCAAACAGAGTGTTAACCACGTCAAAGTCAATGCCTACTCAGAATTCCCATTTCCCACCAATTCCATCTTGGGGAAAATATCTCATACATACGTTGAATCATGTGCAGACAACCTCTACTTAAAGAAATAACGAGTGTACAACCATGTTATCAAACCTCTGACCCCAATTTTCCCAAGCAGAAACTGCGGAAAATCTAAGACAAATAAAAGTAGACAAAGATCAACTGTGTAAAATAAAATTTCAGCTGATATGGCTTTTGATTACATCTCCAAACATACCTCACCGGCATTGACAGTGATAACGTGGGGTGTGAAATTTGCACCAACAGAGTACGCAGTCCGCACACCTAGAAAATAAAATGATCAGGAAACAATGCATAAGCTTGAGACTGTAATCACAATACTACCGGACAAGACAAAATCCAGTTAAAAAACTGATTAAACTGTAAATCATGATTGAAATAAATCCATAGCACAGACGTATGCCCCCACAAAGTATGAGTCTCTTAACATCTCTAATGGACCCGCCCCCAAACTGGCCGTTGAAAGCAGGCTTGGATGTAAACCTATGCACCAGTTTCTCCACGGAACACAAATTCCATAAGCATCCAAATCAACGGACCCACGCCCACTTCAATCCAAAATTATACATTGTAATTTTACTGTTCCATTCAAACCAAAATGCAGACAACAATTTGCACCTCAAGCCTATTCGAATGGCTCCAGCTTTTTACACAAATAACACTGAAACGATCAGTAATTGAAGCGAAATCCCACATAATGATATTCATCGCTAACCTACTGCGAGTAACGGATCATGGCCTTAAAGCAGAAAAAATATGCAGCAACCAAAATTTAAAATTCAGAATGTAGAACATGAACCATTAGTTACCTGCACTCTCCGAATCACACTTGTGTTGCTTTTTCAGTGATTTAAGTGGCCTCTCTTTACCCAGTTTCCAATCGGAGATTTCTCCGGTTAACGGGATCCAAGATGAAATAGGCATCGGAGATAATGCGGTCGCGGTCGACCCATCTAGGGCGTACTTCCTCAGCCTCCCTCTTTTCTTCTTCACGTCTGTTCCGGGTAGAGGGACAGTGATTGGCGATGAAGATGAAGCTGCCGCTGTTGACCCCACAAGCTGGCTAGGGTTTTCAGTCCTTGCCGGTTCTTGGTAGGTCTCAGGAGCTTCATTTACCTTTACTCTAATCCCTGAGCTCATTCCCTCTGTCCCCTCCATACATAAACGGCGAACCCTAAACTGAAGAACACCCCTAGAATCCACCCGTTGAAGATTTGAATCCAAATCCACGAGACCAATAACAAAAACCGTAAGCTTCAAACTCTTTCAAATTCAAATACCCAAACCAGTAAAAACTACCGTTTTTCAACAAAAAGCTCCTGGGGCGAAATTCAATCTGTAAAATGGTAAACCCAACTGAAGGAAGCCCCCAAAAATTCACCCACTGAAGATTTGAATCCAAATTCAAGAAACCAGAGCCTAAAACTCTCAACCCACATATAGAAGATTCAAACTCTTCTCGAATTCAAAAACCCAAACGACTTGCAACAAAAGCTCCTGGGAAAAATAAAATCTCTCAAATGAATCTTATTCAGATACAAAAGCGAATAGGCTAATTTTAAAAAACTGATTTTTTTCTTTTTTGAAAATGCTTCACAGGCTTCTACAAGCCTTCAAAGACGATGAAATCGATGCAAAGCTTCTACAGTTACATTTACTCGATGTAACAGGCACTGAACAGTTGGTTTAGACTTTCACCATCTTAAAGCACGAACAGAGCTTCCATTAAATACAAGAATTCACGAAAAAAAAATTCTATATTTTTCTTTTAAAATCAAAACTCAAACACCTGATCCGAGCCCAGATTTTCTGCAAGTGTTGAGGAATTTAGGGTTTCGCAGAAAACCGGGAGAAAAAAATAAAAACAAAAATAAAGGCTTACCAACAAAAATATTAGAAAATAATTAATATTTAATCTAGGTTTGGATTTCCCCTACGAAAATGAATGAAAATGATTCATGCCCGTCTTGGGAATTCAATAAATCGGATTTTATAAACGACACAAAGGTATAGAATTCTCGAATAAAATTACAAGCAAATTTGGGAAAAGAAGATTGCTTTGTATTTTAAATTATCAATTTATTAAAATAAAGAGGGGAGTAGGAGGAGCCGTGACGGTTTTCCTACATTGTCTTTCCGTAAAAGTAAAGTTTGACCACTGAAAATTAAATGCCCTCTTAGTTTCAGGAATCTACAATTAATGCCACTGCCACAATCCCAAAATGGCATTTAATTTATTAAAGCCATTTGTTTTTAAGTTTCATTTTTTTTTTAATAATTTATTCTCGTGTGAGATTCTTTTATTTTGTTGCTTACGAGGACTATCAGTTTGGAGATTCTTATATATATATATATATATCTTAAACCAAACTGACAAAAACAAATAGGAGACTACTCTCCCAATACTTTTGCTGCAGACATAGTTCAATTAATCGTAGACTATATATAAATAAATAAATAAAAAGAACAAAGAGCCAATTATAATTTTGACTTGCTAATATGTCCAAAAGAAAAATGAGTGCTGCCATTAACAAGACATTGAAAATTCAAGTGCACCCACAGTTAATACTAAATCAAAAACTTGTATCACTGACTTATCTGCAGCATGGGAAGAACAAAACCAGCTCTTCTCTCCTCAAATGAGTATTCAACCTCTTCAGGCACCGCTTCAACTGCGGTTGAACCGAGAGCGACTACTGTGGGGGGAGGAGCCGGGGTCATAGCTGTTTGCATTGGAATTGAAACCGTCGAAGGCGTAGTCGGCATGGGAGTCGGCATTGCCTTGGGAGGAGCTCTGTTCTCTTCCTCTGGAAAGGAAGATATCTCCTTGTGAGGAGTGTTCAAAGGAAAGTTGCTACTTGCTAGTGGTTTCTGTGTTCTATTTGCATCTTCTGATGAGTTGGCCATATTGGCCTTGGATGATGCAGCTGATGAGATGGGCGAAAATGGCTTCCGCGGCATAGGTGATTGTAGCTCACAAGCCCTTGCAGCGCCGGAGGAATGCTGTTTTGGAGGAGGACCAGCAGCATTGAGGCCTCTTCTAGCTGTTTTAGCAGTTCAAAAAGAAAAGAGGAGAAACAAGAGAGAGAGAGAGAGAGAAAGCTTAGCAGTCAAATGAACTTCCAATTTCTGAGTGAAATGGCACGTTAAAACACAATTGATGGAAGTCTAATCATCAAGGTGAACAAGCACAAATGTCAGTGGCCCAACACAATTCAACCCACATTGAGAATTTTTATTATTATTTATTTAGAACATTATATTAAATGTGGCATACGCAGACATTCCACTAGGATAGTACTGGCAGTGAGCTAGTGAACTAACTTTTCTTACAAGAGTCGACTCATGTAAGGGTTATATAAGACAACATAAAGAGATACTGGCAGGCAAAAATTTTAGCATCGTTAGATTATGCGCTAGGTTTCAACAAAGAAGTCAAAAACAAAAGCCGTAAACTTTGATTATTCGGATGGGTCCATAATTTCATGAGACTCAAACTTTAACCCAATGGCTAGAATCCATAACGTAGTCTTATGGAAACCCCAAATTTTAGCATCTTCAGATTATGCGTGAAGTTTCAACGAAGAAGTCGAAAAGTTGTAAACTTTAATTATCGGATGGGTCCATAATTTCATGAGACTCAAACTTTAACCCAGTGGTCAGAATCTCTAATGTGGTCTTATGGAGACCCAATATGGGCTACCGTCACTGACTCTTTTTAGCATTTTCCCATTCTATAGATCTTCAGATATTGTATTTAACAAATTGTTAATCACAAAGCTTGTCCAACTCATCAAACTCTATCTGCCAAAGCAAAATGGCTTTTCACAGGAAAAACCCATCTCTAACTTTATAACTAAATATGCTGTCAGAGGTGTGTTTGATTTTATGATGGGACTCATCCTCCAAGTACAAATAAGGTAAGAGAAAACATACCAGCTGATAAAGTTTCAAAGTCGTTGTCATGGTGAGGATGTGACTTGTCATTTTGGTGCAGTCGATCGTCCTTCTTAGTAGACCGAGAATGGGGAGTCACTTTGGCCGATTGAACTGGATCAGGTTTAGGAGTTTGATGCACCGATCCTCTCAGAGACAGTCTCCTATTGCTTGCACCTCCAGTTGAAACTCTAGGAGCCTTTTTAACGCCCTGGGACTTTGAGGGGCTCGGTTTAGAACCAAAAAGTGCCTCTTGCTCAGCTATTAATTGTCCCTGAAGCTTCTTCTGGACCTGAAATACAGTAAAAGTGGTCAAAGATTTGGTCAATGACTCCATGATCAAGCATTAAGCACCACGTCTCCAGTTACCCGCTGCCTTTGGCATTCTTTTTCTTTCTCCTTGCCGTAAAATAGTGTACTCTTCAAGCATAGAGAGAAGATGAACCTGGAAAATAATGAATAAGAGGAAATGGTAATATAGCACGAATTATTGAATGATTGGACTATTCAGAGTCTTAAACCATTGATCTTTCAGAAAGTCCTTACCCCATCATATGTGAATTCCATACCCCTCTCCTCCTCCCATGATGCAACTTTTGAAGCCAAAGCCTCCACCATCCCTGTCTCAACATGCATTGTTATATTAGATGTAGCCAGCAAATTATAAAAGTCAGCAAAAAATAAACAATTAAGTGAGATATGAAAGCAAAGGTGGGAGAGATACTCTAAAACACAATTTGCTTTTACTTGCTAAGTAAGGTCCATCCACAGCATTATTGATTTGGAAGTAAATGGTACATTACAATTAAGTACTCAACTTCTTAATCTGTTTGCTGTATAGGGAAAAATGGCCAGTATTGTACAACTTTACATGCATAGCATATAGGTTGAAATACACAATTTATAATATATAGCATCAACTCCAGATTTGATTTGCATCCACAACATTCCATTACTGACAGATCAGTAAGGATTCTGCCATGAACGGCTGCCATCCCAAGGCAATGTTTACCTGGAAGTTTAGTAACTAAAGAACGAGCTTTCTCTGCACGCTTGAGAGAAAGATGAGCTCCTCTTCCAGCACTGTACCGGTTTTCATCCTGATGAAAGTTTAAGAGTGGCAATTTGGGAAGAAAAGACATAACGAAGCAAAAAAGAAAAAAAAACATGTATATATATATAAAGTACCCTGTTATACTCTTCAAGCCATGACTCTTCATCACATGCAGCCTTCCATTTGTCAACTTTCTCAAGTATTTCTTTCCTAGCAAAAGCTTCCTCCTTAACTCTAGAAGTTTGAAGCTCAATTCGCTCAAGGATATAAGCAGGGTTTTCTGTTCTTGCATCAAAAGCAATGGTAAGTAACAACTCAAGCAATCAAGGAGATTTTAATGTTATTTGCATTTCATACCAGTCTCTAAGGCTTCAATGGCGTAGTCCATTGTAGTGTCTATGACCATATGTGCCGTTCTACAAATCTCCTCCAGCTCTGTTTTCTTCTTCAGAACAAGTTCTTTCATTTTGCTTGCTTTAAGCTCTTCAAGCCGAGACACTTCGGCCTCAACCTGCATGATAAATATAATACAGAAAATCAAACTACTTTCCTTTCCAGGGCCTAATGTACTATAGATTGCAAAAGATAGATATGGAAAAACAAGGACTTCTTAAGAAGAGTAGAAAACCGATGCATGTTAGTATAAGACCTACATAATTGACGAAGTCCACAGAGAGTGTGTTAGGTTCAGTTATCTCATGCTCTGAGGCAGCTAAATTACAAGTAACATTCTGAAACATTAGTTGCTCCTCAATTGGTGTATCCATCAGATTCCATAGCTCCAACATTGTAGTTGCAAGATCTTGGAGCTGCAAGAATTATAGAGCAGTAAAAATCTACAAAAGGGAAATGAACGCACACATAAACATGTAACACGTACATAGGAAAAAGGGAAATACTATTGATAGCTCCTAACTTACGTGCTATCACTACCTAAAACGATAAGGTATAATATTAAAAAACTATCTAACATGAAAAAAAAAAAACTGGGAAAATCCCTTCTTATTAGGTTTGAGACTGATTAAAATTGAACATTGTATGTTTTATCTTATAATGCTGTAATATCATCGTGTATGCATGCAAGATCTTTCAATAAGAAGCTAGAGCCCAAGGGAATGAAAAGGAAGGAAAAGCAGCATCTGAAGCTTAGCCAATTTCCACTGTAATGTGGGACGCCATATTTAAGGGAATACATAATTTTTCGTGTTTGTTTCATTGGTACGGTTAGATCCATTTAAATAGTGCAGTTCTAGGTTGTGATAGCATACTCCCTTTACCTCTCTCTCTCTCTCTCTCTCTCTCTCTCTCTCTCTCTATATATATATATATATATATATATAGAACAGTAAACTAGAACAGTACATACCGTCTGCATCCTCTGAATTTTAACCTCTCGCAGTTGTTTTGTAGCAACCGTCAACCTCTCAATTGTGTCATTACTTATATTCTTTGTTCCTTCAGAATCACCCAAACTAGGATGAACCTCACTCACTGTTTGTTTAAAATCCAAACCAAGCACCAAACAAAGTGAGTTTACACTATGCAGAATGTCCAAAACCTGCTTCATGCGTTCACTCTGCACATAACAGAAATTTACAGTGTCAGTGGGAAAACAAAACAATGCAATCAGAGTTGAATTTGAATCAAATTCACAAGAAAAAAGAATGAAACAGACAATGGAACCTTCTCTTTTTGAAGCGCCTGCCACTTTTTGTGCAATTCCTCAAGTTTTCTAAGAGATAAGTCAGTTTCATCCACGCACATGTGAGAGGATATGTGCTCAGAGGATTGATAGAGCTCATTTGAGAGCTTTTGTATATCATTCACAACTCCAAGAAATTCCTTTCTTCTGTCACATTTCCTCTTCCTCATCTCTTCTAACTCTGGAAGAATGACCATAAGCTCTTCTTTCAAGCCTCCAGCCGAATGATCAGACTGACCCAAAAAAAGGAACCCACTCAGGAATCAGTTGATTGATTGAACCTCACAGAGTCGATAAAAATATTTCTGGTTTGCGAGTTTTATATTGAATCACCTGTGCTTTTAACTTTTTCATGGTTGTAAAAATTCTAAAAAGACCCGTGAATTTTAAACTGATAAAAAAAGCCAATTTTGTTTTTTGAATCTTGAATCAAATCAAATCATAAGGTTCAGTAGAAAACTTAACAAGTGATTAAAAATAAAAAATATAATTCCTAGAATTTTTTTTTTGCAGAAAAATAATACTAGAGAAGAAGGGAAAGAGGGGAAAAGGCGGAGTTATGCTCCTTCCCTTCCATTCTTTTGCTATAAAATCCCCTTTCCTTCTAATTATTACTCTTGTACATAAGTCCAATTTCAGCATTAACAGCCAAAAACTACTAAGCTGTCCGCATTTGCAGTAATATATACAATTGTAAATCATATTGAATTGTCACTCGTACAGATAGTGCAGAAATCACGCATTCTATGATTCCAACCAGCATGCTCTTGTTACATGGGTTAAATTACCCTACCTGCCTGAGCAACAAACTGCATAGCATCCTATTTGTCTTCCTTTTAATTCACGTTAATGGGGATCAATCATCTTCTAGTTTTATAGTTTTTCATATTTAAAAGAACTTAAAACTTACCATAACTAAGCTCACCACTTTGCCAACATAAGTTCAAACTAAACCTTAAGACCACCAGAAGGACAATATAACTGCTTGAAAAAGTCCATAAAGCCACCAAAACTAATTTATATTACTATGGTTCTAACCTGCCTGATATGAACCGGTCGCTCACCCAGTGCAGCACAAATGACTGCGAGCTCAGCCTCTGCATCAGCAACTGCCTGCCGAAGTTGAGCTCTACATTTGTTTGCCTGATCTACCTTTCGTCTGTATACTTCTAGGCACTCCCGTTCCAGCTCAAGCAACATTTTGTCTCTTTCGCCATCAGATTCTCCAACTTCATCCCATATAATCTGATATTCACAATAAATCACAAGAGCGAAAAAATAAAAATCCCCAACCTAGGAGATTTTAAAATTGCAGAAAATCGGACAAACAGAACATATAAAAGCATACACAAACAAAAATTAAAATTATGAGCGTGTGTGTTCATGTGCATAGCTGGAGGCCTTTGTAAGACCTGAAGTTCGTATAAAAGAGATCCACAAGTTGTTTCCAATTGCAAAATGGGGTCTTGGGGACTTGACATGATGAAGCCGCTGTACCTGTCAAAGAAGTTATCATTGATGAACATCTTGGAAAATTTTGCACTCCAAAATTTTGTAGGGGTAAGAATTGACTCATAAAGAACAATACGAATCAATAGCAACAGTAAAAGCAAGGACTTGATATCCACAAACCAAGGAATTTATTCGAACCTAATACTCAATAGCACCAGTAAAAGCATTATTAGATTACTTGTGGCAACGTTTACAAATAATAAAAATAATAAATAACTAAATGAAAGGATGCTATTTTAGAACTATTTCCAAAGTTTGAACAGTGAATATAAAAATAACCTAAATTACCCCTTCCAATTGCAACGTCATATGAAAGAACTTGTCAATTTGTTTGAAATGTAATTGTACATCAAAACTCCAAAACAAAAGGGAAAAACAAAAAAGGACAAAAAGAAAAAGAAAACAAAAAGAAGCCAAATATGACATTAGTCTTTCATAAAGCGAGTAGTTTCAAGCTAAATCCACAATTAATCTCAACTGAATAAAACCAACCAAATCCAACCATGAAATCAGATCTATACATAAACCCTCCATCAAACAAACGAGGAAACGATTCCAAAGAAAAATGACACTATTTTCCCATTACTAAGTACGACATTTTCCTATGATAAAGTGATTAGTTTCAAGCTAAATCCACAGCTAAGCTCAACAGAATAAACCCAACCCAATTAAAACATGAAATCAGATCTATACAGAAACCCTAGACAAGCTCCGTTATACTCACGGGGAACTTTTCCAAACGAAAAGATCACTACTTTCCCATTACTTAGCAACTGAAACAGCGTAAACAGGAGGATTCAAAGCTTCCAATTCTCTAAATCTATGGCTTCCTCTTTGGTTCCCTCAGCATAAAATCAGATCGAAACACAAACCTGGAACACCGCGATCGGGATATGCTTCTTCCGCCTTTCAAAAGCTTAATCCAGTAACATATGTGAGAACTGAGACAGATTCAGGGGGAATGGAACCTAAAAATGGAGTCTTTTCGAATGAGAGAGAATAGAAACGCTCTGTGGGGGAAAATGGACCGTTGGAGAGAGCGGATTTTAGGGTTTTTCTTCTTCTTATTTTTTTTAGAATGACAGATTGAACGATGAGAGGGAAAAAAAAAAAGCAAAATAAAGAAAAAATCGTTTGAATTTCAAATGCGAACCGCGAAGAGCATGATCGTATGCGAGCGGTTACACTGTGGTATTCTCTTACGACTAGTAAGATCGTACCACGTGTACATTGGGTGGACATTAAACTCTTCCCACCAAAAATCAGTCATTTAACTTACCGTTACAAGCTAAAGGGCAGTATTTTTGCAAATTAATTAAAATATTTTAGTATTAATGTAGACATGTTTGCATTTAAGTCCCCAATGATTTGACCTCATTGCAGATAGTCTCCCTATGATTTAAAAATTAGCACATAACCCCCTATAGTTTCAATGGAGTTGCAAAAAGTTAATTTTTCTGTCAAATCTAATAGTTTGTTCTTCCACAAAAAAATTTAGTTTTTAATACGATAAAAAAAAGTCTTTAATTTCTCAAATTACCCATAAACTAATTTCTTGACCCCTTATCGTAGCGTTACCAAAATAAATGAATGCTTTTATACTTCTTGTACCTTGAAAAAATATATATTCTGTAAAGGTTATATATTCATAATCCCAACTAATCATGACGATTTGAAACATAGTATTCGAATATTATAAGTATTTAGGTAGGTGCACATACAAATGCCTCTCTTTTTTTGTACATTAAATATATCTTTTTCATGACCTAAGAATTATAAAAACGACTACTTCATTGAGAATTATTATAATTGAGGTAAGGAGTTAATTTCAGTAATTTGGGAAATTAAAGTCTATTTTCTTCCATTAAACTACTATTTTTTTTTTAAAGAACAAGCAGTTAAATTTTATGGAAAAGTTAACTTTTACAAATCCATTGAAACCACAGGGAAATTATATGCTGATTTTCAAACCATTGGAGGATTCCCTGCAACAAGGTAAAACCATAAGAAGATTAAATGTAATTTTTCCTTTATTTTACCGTATGATCCTTTACACATCTTTTCAACATCATTTTATTAAAATACCCATAAAATATCCGAAATTTGAGCTGTAACTTAATTCCCTTTTTTCTTTCTTTTTCAGTAAAAGCTTAATTATGAGTTTAAGGTTTTTCGCTTGATTAATACATAATTACACATATACTTTGAAGGTGGTTATTTAATTTGAATAGAATTTGAATTGATCATATATTTGATTCAAATATAAACCTATTTAATGCGTTTGGTAGCCAATTTGAATGGGCCTAAATTTGGCTTGATCCATTCAGCCAACATGCTTCACTGATTCCATCGGATGCTCATTCAGTTTGGGTGGACAGAAATGCCCTTGCCCTTTCGGAAAAAATTCTCTGCGCGGTTGTTCCGATCCTCCACCGTCACCAACAACGACCACCGCCGAGCACCACGACCAAGTCGGAGTCCACAATCTCTAAGATCATCGATCGCCACCAGCCACCATCACAACAATCATGGAAGGAAAACTCAGATTGGGGATGGATACTCGTCGAAAACACAGATCTGAGGCGTCGATTGTCAAAGACTCTACGATTTGGACAGACATCACAAAGTCGCGAAGGGTTGAGAATCCAGATCGGCCATGAAGAGTTGAGCCGATGGTTTCAGAAGATTTCTCCAAAATCATTCTCAGTGTCTCCCGCGTCTGTTGATTTGGGTTTCTCTTCTTCCCTTATTTTACAATTTTTTGACATTAAAACAGCAAAATTAAGAAAAACTAAGAATGATTGACGAAGGACAGAGCAAGAAGGGGGCGGAGGAAGGAGGGTAGAAGAAAAGGGGAAGATTCCAGAATGGGGTGTTTTTTCTTTTCCTTTATTTTTTTTTACACTTTTTTGGCATTAAAACAACAAAAAAAATTTATTATGTTTATTGGAGGAAAAAAAACAATAATTCTAACCAAATAATTTAAAAATAAAATAGCATTATAGTATGGTAAAATAGAAAAATGCTGTTTATTCGAATATTTTAATAAATTGATTATCAAATAACTAGAATTATTTAGATTTAAATTTCAAGTTTCAACTAATAGTATTTAAATTGACTGTTAGTGTTCAGGCCCGACTAAAATTTACCGTATTATCGAGTTCCTTTAGGGACTTGCATAATTCATCTAATTTATAATGTCATTCGAAATCAAATGGATCAGGTGGCTTGACCTTTCATTTATAAGAAAGATATCATACATGTACCAAACTTGACGCTCAAGAACACATGGTTACACATGCACCCAACTCTGTAACTATAATTATTAGGTCCAAATCCACGCGAGACCTTATTGGGTCAATGATCTGTGAGGCAGTTCGCAGGAGCGAAGGTGAGCAGCTCCTTCTTCAGATCATACTCCACCTGAAAGTTCGCCATCGCAACGTTCCGGAGAATCTGCAGTTTGTCGCGCGTTACGGCCAAGCAAAAGGTGACGCCACTCGAATCCTCCTCCCCGAAGAGGAACACGTTTCCCGGCTCCAGCTTCATGTCGGCGCCGCCGGAAAAATGAAACACCATTCCCGGCAGCTTCAAGCTCCTCCGGTTCTTCGTGGAGTAGCAGAGGTTGAACTGGCCGCTGTCGTCTTTCACCCTCTTCAGGCTGCGTAACTTCTCTGCCACCACCCCCTCCACGCTCTTCGTCACCGACGGATCGAGGCTCGTCAGCGTCGATCCGGAGTCGACCACTATGTTGCCCTGTTTTATTTTTGTTTAATTTTTAGGAATGAATGAATTAAGAGGACAAGGAAATGACAAGCATGTGTAATTCTAGATGTATGTCTCCAGAAACATGTTAACGTCGTACGCACAGTGTTTTTACCATATAATGTCGGCACCCCATCACTTATATTTACAAAACAGATGACACTGTTCTCACCAAAAGAAGAAAAGGAAAAAACAAATGACACCGTCAAAATGTATTTATAAAAGGATATATCTATTCATTCTAAAAAATAGTGATTCTTAATAAATTTTATCATTCACGTGTGATAAGTGGGATACATTTGTGCATGTAGGATTCACCCCTTAATGTAAGTGGCGGGATTTATTCGGGATGCACTTTTTTTGGAAAGAGTGACACTACTCTTTATAAAACGTTGCATGCATAGGCAAGCTTGTGTGGGTGTGGGGCTCAATAAATAGTAGAGTGGGACCTAAATCTTATTCTAAATTTGCTTAAGCTTATCCACTTACAAATGTTGAGGTGTTTGGATGAAAGCGTGCGAAATCACAATTAACTAAAATTGCAAAAATATATTTTTGTGCTTACTTTACCGACTTTTTATTTATTTCATGAGTACCTTATGTTTGAAAGCAATTGTCCAATTTACAAGTATGCACATCTGATAAATATATAAAAGGAAAAATTAAACCTGTCGGGTCCGATTCTCAGGGGGGCAAATGGAACATCTTCCCCTCAATGGTGACGCTCTCGAGGCTGGCAAAGTAGGCTAGGCCCTTGGAGAGAGGGGTCGACGCAGCGCCCTTGTATCCGGAGGCGATGGGCGCTCAGCCGAAACTCAAAGTGCTCGTTTGATTGACGCTCCTCTTGAGGAGGCAACGGGAGAATCGGTAATCGATCTTGGGTCCGAGCTGGGAGATCAGGGACAGGTCCCCTGGCCCCAGTCCCACGAGCCCTGCCTGGTGCCTCGTGAACAGTCCCGCGTCAAAGTGGGTGCACCCAAAAATGGATCCGGGAAGTGCCCGTGTCTCTCCCGTTACCGATATTAATGAAATTGTGTCTTCGGACAACGATCCGTACACCTCGCTCCCGTCACCGTAACTGCAGTTAGCTAGCATTCGTCAGGGAGTGCTCGAACGAATAATTCATTCACTCCATATTTCCTAATATTGGGGAAAAGATAAGGGAGATGGGTTCTCGTACAAATAAGGGAGAAGTTCGCAAAATTTGGGGAATTAGGGAGGGTGTTTCAAACAGTAAAGAAAAACTTAGTTCACAACACTAAAATGTCTCTCAAACTTTTACTTCATTCTTAATTTAGTCCTTCAACTTCAATTGTGAGTAATGTGATATTCAGATTTCCATTTTCCTACTACGATTGAGCAAGAATAGAGTTAGGGTAAGGTAAAAGGGATTTGAGCTGGAAGAAAAGAAGGAAAATAGGGTTGAAAAGGAAAAAGAAAGCTACGTAGACTTAAAGTCACACTTGTGATCCTCCACCTAGGTGCACACACAAGATGTCGTATCAGTAACTGGTGAAGTCACTTTTACGTTCGTATTCGATTGGCTAGAAATTGAAAGTTCGAGGAACAAATTACTTATAATTAAAGTTAAATGACCAAATTGAGAACGAACTAAAAGTTTGAATAGCACTTTGATGTTTATGCCAAAAAACTTACCACGAATGAGGGCAATGCGGCACAAATCAATTATTTGTAAAAATATAAGGTAATTTTTCACACATTTCTATAAAGAACACATAATAGATGTATTTTTATTATTTACCGATTCACGATGGTAAAAAAAAAAAAATCAATTTGAAAGAATAAGAGAGGGCGAGTCTCCTTTTCTGAAAATGATATTAGGGCCATTTCCATATAAATGATGGTTGCCATCGTCTTTTACCCTATTTTGTTTTCCCACCCAATTCCTAATCTCCATACTAAATCAAAAGCCCTTCCTTTCCTCGACCCATTTTCACGGCGGTAGAGAAATTTTTCAAAAACCTCGAGCTTTACCGTGTTTTGCGCCGCCCCCCCTCCCCCCCCCCCCCCCTACCTGTAGTAGTAAGTGCAGAGGTTCCCGCTGTTCCTGTCGCAGGCGTACACGGGCAGGGACGGGGACAAGCAAGCCTTGGCGTCACAAGGGAGGTAGTGGTAGGTCGAGGACATGCTCGGGTTGAACAGCTGCACGTCCTGAGGGAAGCAGTGCCTGCAATCCGTGCACTGAATCCATATGAGGTCGCTACCAGTGTCGGCGTTTAGCAGGAATCGGCGTTGCGGGGTGCCAACGGCGAGGGGGATTAGATAATCGCCCTCGAATTCGGCCACGGCGGTGACCAGCCCGCCGTTTCTGGGGTGGGGATTAGGCTTGGGTCGACGGCTGCGGCGTGAGCGGGAGACAGAGCGGAAGGGCTGCGGCGCGCAGCCACTCGGATTGGGTAGCGAAAGGGTTGTAGTACGGGGAAAGAGGGGAGTCGCGATGAATGAGGCCAACACTGAAACCATTACTGAAGGCTGTGTTGGGAGTTTGTGGAAGGGATGAAAGAAGCGAAGGGTGGAGAGTGAAGGAGATGAGGAGAATTGCAAGCCAAAAGAAATGCATGATGTTGGATGAGCCAGTGAGAGAGACAGTGTTGCAAAAATATGCATGGAGTGGGAGCCAAAATTCCATCTCTATTTATAGGGCTCGAGATAAGGGCTATTTCACTCGGAATCTGAATATTCTCAAGTTGGACTGCATTACAAGTCCAACTTTGTGTGGACAAGATCTCGCCAACTCAGCAATTAATGAGCAACCTGTTGAGTTGACAAGATCTTCTCATCGTACAAGTCCAACTAGGGAAGTATACTCCTCTATTTCCTACAAGGGATTTATAGCATATAAGTTTCATCATATATGTCGATGCCAATAAAACACTGAGATAATAATTTTACTCATGATTCATCACGGGAATATTATTTATTTCATGTCATATTTCTATATGATAATTATATCCTATTTCAATACATTTCATTCCTATGAGCCAAACATAATCAAGTCAATATAGAAAGTTATCATGCTCAAGTGTCTACGGCTCCATTACATGTGCTCGGGGTAGAAGTTTTGGGTTTCCATGTATAAAAAGAATTTAGTTGTGTAGTTGTACTTGAGAGTTACATCATCTACTGTAATTTCGGAAGGCTTCATCTTGATCTCCTTTTTGGGGAAAGCGTGCTACACACTCACACAGGATGATCAGTGGGAACAAAGAACCCTGAATATGACACTAGCAATTGCGGAAAGTTGACATCATGATGATGGCGTGATGACCACACAAAGGCATCCTTCTATTGGTTGACAAGCTTGATCTTCGTAACTAAATAAATATGAGTAATACCATATGCACATACTTCATATAACTTTCACACCGGAAGAGTGATGTGGTAAAATATATGTAATCCTTTTTGAGTGGTATTTTGATCAAATAATAATGCAAACCACACATAATCTGTCATATGATTACTTTCAGTGTAGAGGTTATATGATTGATGTGCATGTAGTAAATAAACACAAAAGATTTTGATGGTTGATCCATAGGAACTGTATATTGTAAAGGTTATGTTGGCATTTAATAAATAAGTGTGGTTGATCTCCGATTATAAATGCATGTTGAATGAGTGTTAGCTTGTCAGGAGGTGTAACAAGAGAGCTTAATCTTAAATAGAGACACTATTTAATCTCGGCTCAGTAAAAGTTTGATAAGGCTCACGAGCCATATTCAAAGCCGAATCTGAGCTTGGTTAGTTAAACGAACTGAGCTTGAGCAACCACTGGCTCAGTTAGCTCGCAAGCTTGTTTGGCTTCTCTGCTTGACGTATTGGGTGTGATACTATGAAAGTCCATCCTGTTTTGAGGTTCATCTGTTTTAAGATTAAATTAGCAAGGCTTCTTTTTATATTTAGGGGTTTTATGTACAAAAATGAGGTTGGATTGAGTTCGGGCTTGTTTAACTTGTTAGACTCATGAACTTTAAACCAGCCGAGCTTCAATAGCACAGTAGAACCTCGAGGTGAGCTCAAGGTCAATTAAAATTTTGGCGAGCGAGCTTGAGTAACTTAAACTTGGAAATTACTTGGCTCATTTGCAACCCTAATTACACTACTAAATAATTCTGAATGAATTGTATTCCTATTTTTGTCCTTCATGTATTTTTGTATTTTATTTATTTATTAGTTTCTTTAGAAAAATCCACAAATTGAAAATCCTCAAAACTACAAAGAAACCTAACTACAAATATGCAAAACATCAATTGCAAACTGACGGCGATCATAGCTACTGTCGAGAAAGAAAATAGTGAGACCAAAGGAGTTTTTGAACATTCTGAACGTTTTGAATGGTAAAGGTACTGGGGATTTTATGAAATATTCACTAACAGCCCATTTGAAAATCTCAAAACGAAAAATGATTTGATTTAAAATTAGATTTATTAAATAAATTCTCTATTTGAAAAGTCCAAAATAAGAATTGATTTGATTTAAAAATAGATTTGCAAAGATTTACTCACCATTATATATCAAACTAAAAATGGATCTAATTTATGTTAATTTGATTTAATTTAATCCTTAAAATTATGTTAACCCAAAAATACCATTATATTCTCTTTAGTCTCCCCCCTCTCTCTCATCTCTCACATATCTCTCTTCCTCGTCTCATTTTTCTATATCCTCCCTTATCTCCATTAAAATAATGAAATTGTTGCTTTATTATTAATATCACATATAATACAACTTCTCATATATATTATTTTTAATATTATATGATTATATTTTCGTAGAAGAAATTTATTAGTGATGAAATATTTTATTTAATATATGAGACTATTATGCATCTTTATAGTATAGAGACAGTATTTTTAGATAAAGAAATTCTCATAATTTTTATAACTTTTCAAATAATGAAATTAAAATGATTTGATTTGATTAGAGTTCACTTTTAAATATCAAATTTAAATTCTAAGTTAATTAATTGTTGATTTGATTCCAAACAAAGCCGAAGCATAAATCGGGTCAGCATTTGTGCGAGGAACTAATTGGCGCATGTTTTTTCGGTACCCTACCATTTTCCTAGACAAAATGCATGCTGTGCCAGAGTTCAATGATGCTTACGATAAACTTGCCCACTTATTGTGGCGTAGGGCACCCCCACAAATTAGGGGTGTCCAAACCAAAAAATTTGAAGAATTTTCCCAACATTTTCCCTGGCTTAAACTTTTTTAAGATTCTCAACCAATGCTAGAAAATTATTGGAAAATGGTTCAAATTTCTTTAGCCGTAATGTAATACCCTGAATAACTAGGAGGTGATGATATTATTAAAATACTATTGCACAATTATTAATGCAAATAGTTAAATGTTATATATCTTTAATACATTTTCCAAAAATTGCGGAGTGAAGTAATTGTGGAATTGGGTTAGGCATGGTGAAATTTGTAAATATTTATGAGATTCCTGTTATGCATTGTTGGAGAAATATCGCATATGCAAGTTGATAGAGGAGGAGGAGAATAATCAATTTTGTTCACTCGCTTTTATTTATCACTTATGTTTTCTCGCTTCTGTATCTCCCTCCTGTATCGCACCCTCACTTTCACTGAAGGAACACCTTCACATATATATAGGCTCCCTATGGCACAAACTTCAACTCTTATAAAGTGAGGGGAGCCCACTTTTACAACACCCTCCTTCCTTTGGGCGACCATCATATAAGGTATATGTCTTATTAAAAAAAAAAGTACTTTGCTAAGAAAAACATAGTAGGAAAGGCCTTAGTGAAGGGAAAAACAATAAATATGATGCATTGTATGTATGATTAGGTCCACATGAGACTTCCTCATTAAAACCTTGAGAGGAAAGACCCAACGGGACTAATAATCATGACAAAGGAAAAAGAGTACGGTCTCCCCCTCAAGACAGGCTCCTTTCAATGCATCAACCAAGAACATCTTTAACTCATCGAATTCCAATCTTGTGAACAAATTTCTCAAAAATTAGCCTTAGGAAGAGCCTTAGTGAACAAATCAACTAGATTATTTACTGAGCTTATTTTTCACCATTCTTTTAAAGGTCAAGTGTATAAAAGAATTTGGGTGAAATATAGTTCATTCGGCCGCCCTCTGTGTAGCCTCCTTTAAGTTGGATAATACATGTGGCATTATCTTTATAAATTATATTTGGGTTATCCCGGATTGAAAGTATACCACAAGACTCTTGGATGTGTTGAATCATCTACCATAACTAGATACATTCACGGCCTTGCCTCGTGAAATGCCAGTATTTTTGAGTGATTTGAAGATGTCGTAGTTAGTGTTTGTTTCATCAAATGCCATGAGATAGTTGCACCATAATAAGTAAACACATAACTGGTTTGTGATCAGACTTTATGAGGATTAGATAAATATGTTGCATCTACAAATACAACTAATCTCGGCGTTGATTTACTTGGGTAAAACAAACCCATTTCAGTGGTTCCATAGAGGTAACGTAGGATGTGCTTGACTTCATTCCAATCTCTCTTGGTTGTTGTAGAACTATATCATGCTAGGCAGTTGACAAAAAATGTGATATTTAGGCATGTACAATTTGTAAGATACCTAAGAGCACTTGATTGCATTAAGGAATGGTGTTTGGTCCGAATAGTTACCCCCATCTTCTTGAGGATGAAATGGATCCTTCTTGATGTCGAGGGATAGTATAACCATTGGTGTGTTTAATGGATGAGCTTTATCCATATGAAAACATTTAAGGACCTTCTCTGCATAAGTTGATTAGGAGAATAAATGTTTCTATGGATAGATGCTCTACCTAAATACTGAGACAAAAAATTGTTTTGCCTGAGATCTTTCATTTCAAATGCTCTTTTCAGATAATCAGTTGTATCTGCAATGTCTTCTAAAGTCCCTACAAGGATCAAATTATCCACATATATAGCAACAATAACAAATCCAATATTAAATTTCTCGATAAATACACAAGGAAATATTACATTGTTCTTATATCCTTCTTTTAGCAGGCATTCCCTTCAGTGATTATACCACATTATTCCTAATTGTTTCAACCCATACAATAGTTGTTGTAGTTTGATTGAGTATAGATTTCAAGGTTTCGAATTGTATTGTTCAGGCATAGTGAAACCTTTAGAAATTCTCATGTATATGTCGCTATCAAGTGATCCATATAAGTATGCCGTAATAACGATCATAAGACGCATATTTAAACCTTCGCTTGCAACCATTGCCATTAAAATCCTAAAAGTAATTCTAGCCATTACAGGAGAATATGTTTCCTTGTAATCAATACCAGACATTTGTGAGGATCCTTGGACAATTAATCGTGTTTTATATCTCATGATTTCACCCTTCTCATTTCCCTTGTGAATGAATACCCATCAGTAACCTACAAGCTTTATAGTTGTTGGTATTGAAATGATGGGTCCAAAAACCATACGTTTTTCTAATGAACTTAGCTCTGCTTGGATTGCATCTTTCCATTTTGGCAATCTTTTTGACGTCGACATTCATCAATGGATTGTGGTTCTGGATCTTCATATCTCATCAACCACAATTCTGGATTGATTCAACTCTCAACTATGTGAATAATTACTTGAAATTTCTTTGTTTTCACATTTAACATTCTTAGATGTCATATTCACGTTTAAGCCTGAATTTTTCCATACTTTGAATGAATACATTTTATATTTTCAAATTATTTAAAAGCAGGTAAGTTTTTTTTTTGGCACCATTTCGGGAGTTTTTTCGAAACTTTCGTTTATTAACAAGGTAACATACTTGCACCAAACTTAACACTCAAACACGCATAATTTTTCCCATTTTATTTTTATAGTTGGATACACAATGCAGTCAACTTAGTAGCCATGCCTGTTACGTCCAAATCCTGGAGACGAAGAACAGAATCATTTATCTCTAAGGCAGTTTGCAGGAGCAAAGGTGAGCAGGTTCCTCTTCAGATCATACTCCACCTGGAAATTCGCCATCGCAACATTTCCGAGCAGCTGCATCTCGTCGCGCAGTACGGCCAAGCACAAGCTAGCGTCGCTCGAATCATCGTCCGTGAAAATGAACACGTTTTCGGGCTTCATCTTCACGTCGGCGCCGCCGGAGAAGTGCAACACCATTCCCGGCAGCTTCAGCCCCCTCGGATTCTTCGCGAAGTAGCAGAGGTTGAACTGGCCGCTGTCGTCTTTCACCCTCTTCAGTTTGCGTAACTTCTCCGCCACCACACCCTCCACGCTCTTCGTTAACGATGGATCGAGGCTCGTCAGCGTCGACCCCGAGTCGATCACTATGTTGCCCTGTTATATTTTTATTTAATTTCCGAGCGATACAAAAGAACGAATGAATTAAGAGGACGAGGAAATTACGTGCATGCGTACGTCCTCAAAAACATTTACAAAGCCCATCCCTCGTTATCTCCATTTGCAAAACTGATGACAGAAGACTGAAGAAATATTTATACCAAAATGTCAGTGCAACGTGCCAAGAAAAGTTTTGGAAGGGGTCGAGCCCAACAAAAAGTATAGTGGGAAACAAACCCAAGCGTGCATGTTATCTAAATCGGTGCGTGCAATTAAGCTTATCTTACCAATGTGTTACATGTTATATTCTATGATCGAGTTTAGAATATCTAAATCGTTACTTGCAATCGGTGTATATAGAATATATTTAGAGTTTTTTATTAATGGACTTTATCCCATAAAACCCGTATGACTCTTTTCATGTCTATGTTACATACATTTAAAACATATACATTTAATACAAAATATCCTCAACAATAAACATATAAAAGAAAAAGCCCAACCTGTTGGGTCCGGTTCCCCGGGGGCAACCGGAAGGTCTTCCCTTCAACAGTGACGCCCTCGAGGCTGGCATAGTAGTACACGCCCTTAAACAGAGGGGTCGACACGGCATCTTTGTATCGGGAAGCGATGGGTGGTCCGCCAAAACTCATAGTACTCGTTTGGTTCGTGTCCGTCGGGAGGAGGCAGTAGGAGAATCGGTTATCGATCTTGGGTCCGAGCTGAGAGATCAGGGACAGGTCTCCTGTCCCGAGGCCCACGAGCCCAGCCTCGTGGATGGTGGACAGCCCCGCATCAAAGTGGGTGCACCCAAATATGGATCTCGGAAATGCCCATGTCTCTCCCGTTGTCGATATTAACTGAAATCGTCTCTAGGGACAACGATCCGTACACCTCCGTCCCGTCTCCATAGCTATAATTAGCACTGGTTAGGCAGTGTTCAAGCGAATACAATTTCACGACTGAACTAATATTGTTTCCGATCTTTCCTGAATGAAAATGTCCGCTTTGATTGTCATAGGAGATTAAATATGTAATCCCCGCATTCGTTCATTCCATATTTCCTAATGTTTCGGCTTCAATGTCAAGGAAAAACTTACTGAAAAATGAGGTGGCGGAGGGAGGCAGAAAAGGGAAAGGAGATGAGCTATTAATATATACTAGACATATCGCGAGGGTCGATCGAACAATTGGTCCGCCTCGGGCTGCAAAAGCGGGTCGCCCTATTTCACATCTATTAAGAACGTCTTAACTCGATAGAAGTAATGGCACGTCGACAGAAAAGCCTGCCGTATGTGTCATGTGCGTGCATAACGGCTTTTTTTCGATCAATGTGCGATATCTAAAAGAATTTGTGCAGGAATTTTGATAATAGTTAAAGATGTGGCATTGTTGTTCTGGTTGTAGGACAGATTTTGGGGTTTAATTTGATTGATGAAAAGTTTAAAATTTGAAAAATATGTGAGGGACGCTGGGATGAGGGGGGTGGAAGTTGTTGCAATGGGAGCAGTTCCCTATTTTGTTGGCGACATGATAATTATGCGAGCAGTTTAAACTTTAAGCCTAGAAAATATTTAATTTTCCAAAAAAACAAAAAGAACTTTTGGATCCTTTATAATCAAAAGTCATTGCCTCAGAAGTTCTAGAGAAATATAGGAATTGCTATGACAACTGTAATATTTGAGGGTATAAATAAAAGTTCGGGGAAAATATACCTTGATTAAACCAAAAACCCCTTTGGCTTTATAATAGTAGAAATAAGGGAGTTCGCAAAAAATTTGGGGAACTATATTCAAGACTTATGAAATGCATGGGTTATTTAATCATTAATAGTTATAAATTTAACATATACAATAATAAGATTTCATGTACACATATAGGGATCTGTTTCCTCTTGCATTCCCTTATCCAATTAATGGTGCAGTTTGTACCATTCTTTTTGGTCAATATATTTTTTGAGAATTTAAACCATATAGATGGAAATAAAATACAAAAATACACATGCTTATTAATTTTCCGGTGATTTGGAATTGTAGACCGTATTTATCTTAAGCGTAGAAAATTTCAGGACAATTTTTGAGGTTGAATTTTTCACTTCTTTGGATGAATATGTTTTACATTTCCAAATCACTTGAAAATTGATAAGAATTTGTATTTTTGTAAGTTGTTTCCATCTATACGGTTCAAATTTTTTTTCTAAAATGCACTGAACCAAAAAATTTGTGCAAACTACACCGTGGATTGAAGTGGGGAATGGGAGAGGATCTGGATCAAACAAATAGGATGTAGAAGTCGATGAGTCTTAATTTTACATTCAAATGTATAATATAACATAAAAGGTGAAAGTAAAAATTCATAAATTCAAATTTTTGTGTAGATTAAAATTCATGAATTAAAACTTATGTGCAAATATCTTATTAACATTTGTTATCATGTTTATAAATAAAGGTATTAAAAAAATTAGGAGTGTGACATATGTCACCTTATAAATATTTTAAATTTTGGAACAAAAATAAGAAGTTTGAACGATATCTACAAATATTCAATTTCGGGATAGAGGGAGATGTGTTTAAGTTGATGTATTAGCCTCTTTTGTGGATTTGTTTTCGCTGATGCGTTAACCCATTGGTGCCCCCCTCACATGTGCATACAGCTTTATACATAATTAGATTAGGGTATTTGAAAACATTATAGAAAAAACTTGCATGAGACAAAGGCAACGCCACCGAAATCAATCACGGATTGTTTGATTTTGTAAAAATATGAAGTGGTTTTTCACATATTCTTGTGAAAAACATATAGCATAAGTATTTTTATCATTTATTAATTTGTGATGGGCAAAAAGTCAACTTAAAAGAATAAGGTGTATGTGTACTTTTAGAAAACATCTCAATGCGTTTCCCACTGAATTTTGGGCTTTGTACCAAATCGAAAAGCCGTCGTGATATTTTTCAGAAACTTGGAGTTTTACTGTATCTTGCACACCTCTACCCCCCGGTACCTGTAGTAGTAACCGCATAGGTTCCCTCTGGATGTGTCGCAGACGTACACGTACTGGGACCGGCAAACCGGCGCGTCACAAGGTATGTAGAGGTAGGTTGAGGACTTGCTCGGTTCGAAGAGCGGCACGTCCTGAGGGAAGCAGTGCTTGCAATCCGGTGCACTGAATCCATATAAGGTCGCTCCCGGTGTCGGCGTTTAAGAGGAATCGACGCAGCGGGGTGCCGAAGGTGAGCGGGATCAGATAAGCGCCCCCGAATTCGGTTACGGTGGTGACCAACCCGCAGTCGTTGGCGCGGGGATTAGTCTTGGTTCGATGGCTGCAGCGTAAGCGGGAGATGGAGTGGCGGGCCGCCGCGCGCCACCGCTCGGATTGGGTAGCGGCAGGGTTGTAGTATGGGGAAAGAGGGGAGTCACGATGAATGAGGTCGACGCTGAAACCATTACTGAAGGCTGTGTTGGGGGTTTGTGGGAGGTATGAAGAGAGTGAAGGACAGAAACAGGAGGAGATGAGCACAATTGCAAGCCAAAAGAAATGCATGGTGTTGGATGGGTGAGTGACTGTGTCACAAAAAGATGCATATGGAGTGGGAGCCAAATTCCTCTTTGTACTTATAGGGGTAAAGATAAGAGACGGCCATCATAACTCGTGATTCACAAACCCGTTCAATCCTCTCAGATGATAATTTGACTTAACCCACTTATAATCTTGATCCACTCTTAACCTATCCTTCGTGACTCCTAACCCACTCAATCTACACAATTGTCATTTTTAATTGGATTTTTCAAGAAATATGAGTTGTACCGATCATACAACTCGTTGACCTGCCAACTCCCCTAGGCAACTCATATGACGATTAGACCCACTCATAATCTTAGCCCATGCTTGATCTGTTCGTCTTGACCCGTGATCCTTATTGACCCGCTCGCAACTCGCTCGACCTGCCTATTGTTGCCTCTACTATTGACCTATTCTGACATCTAGGCTTTATCGTACATACCGGTATCAATAAATTGTACATTTTCTATTCCTCCTCCTACCCCCATGAGGTAATCATTTTTCTCGTGATTCATGGGGATATTATCTAGAAAAAATATTTAAAATACCCATTGTAGTTTCGATGATTATTGAAGAGACCCCTAGTAGTTTACATTTTTTTTAATGCTACCTCCTGTACTTGTGAAAATAGCCCAATATGACATTTCCATCCATTTTCGTCCAAATTGATAATAAAAAATCATTAAAAATAATAATAATATGTAAAAAGCAAGGGAAAAAGAAGAGAAAAATAAATTATTATGCAACACAAAAACATATTCCTCAAAACCTCTCCTAATAGATCCAATAGCAATCGTTTCTTTCTTTTTAGACCTCATTATCCACATTTGATTCAAAAAATAGTAATATTTTTAATTGCAATAATTTAAATCTCTCTTTTTTTGAAAATTTCTCATTTAATTTTATTTTTCGTAATGATTTTCCAATATTAATTTGAATGGAAGTGGATGATAGGGACTCAAACTTTCTCTTTTTCTTTTAGGTAGAAGGAGCATGATAAAAAAAAAAAATGAAAGTATGAAACCCGCTTTCTTCAATAATCATCCAAACTACAGGATATTTTAAATATTTATCCTATTATTCATTTCATGTCATATTTCTGTCAAATACTTATTCTATCCCGGTGTCTATTTCATTCTTGCAAACCAAACGTAACCAAGCCGATACGAAAAGTTACCTTGCTTAAGAGGGGGGGTAAAAACATATGATAGATAAATTTTGGAAGTTCAGCCGAACAAATTTACGACTTCCAGGGTTTCCTTTGTCCTTTGAACACAATTTCTTTTCTGACTAAATAATTTCTTCTTTTTCTTCTATGAAAAGAATTTACTTGTGTGTTGTACTTAAGAGTCACATTGAACTCTAATTTCGTGAGGCTTCATCTTGATCCAAACCTGTTTTTCATCCACCTAGGAAGAGAAGTATCAGTGGGAACACAGGGACTCTGAATATGACATTAGCAATTGCGGGAAGTTGATCTCATGATGATGACGTGATGACCAAACAAAAGCATGTCTTATGGAAAAAACACTTATCTCACCCATTATTATAATATGACTTAGAAATATTGTATCTGTTAATTAAATAAATAATTAATAGTGAGCCAATGAATATTTTTAGCTAGGCTCGTAGGAGGAGTGGTCTTATCTATCACTCCTGCAATTCATTCACTATTTTATTGAAGAGTATAATTAAATAATTAGATTGATGGTGATGATCATAGATACTATCCATGACAGAAAATAGTCATTCGGACTAATTTGATGGGGTTTTTTTTGAACATTCCTAACTTTTTGAATGGTTAAGGTCTTGTGGATTTTTTGAACCATTCATTATATGAGGTGGAGTCCATACTCATGTGTTTGTTCTGCAAACTAGTTACTGGCTTTTTTCACGAAATGACATGAATTCTATCAAAATATAACATGAAGAGTGAGAGAAATATGTAAGAAATAATTTTTTTAAGGTTCATGAGTGATTTGGTAATTAATAGCTATTACGTACTTAGTCATTAGCAATAACTATTGCTTATCTATGTTTTTCTCATCGCTCCTAATGATATTTATTTTACTTGTACTTTATGGAGATATTATTTTTTATGTGTTATATTTATGTGTGATATTTATTTCATTTTATTTTACAAATTAAACGCATGATAATTTATGCGATGTTTTTCTTTTTTCTCCTTTCTGTTTTTTCAGTGCCCAACCATTTTCAAGGACAAAATGCACGCCGGGCAAAAGTTAAATAATGCATGCGAGAACCCTATTAAAATGACATGATGGCACAGCCCATCCAACTAATGTCCCCCATAAACCTGCCCACTAACTATTCTCTACGGCCGCAGGTTCGCATTCACATGTAGAAGATATCTTCCACCAACCCAAAATTCAATGGTCAGCTATTAAAATTAAACTATAGTTTAGGCCAACCCCCAAATCAGAAGCCTTCACACCGAAAATTTGGAAAATTTTCAATCGAAGACATTTTCTCAGATTCTCGACTAACACTAGAAAATATTAAATTTCTTTAGTGACTTTGACGTAATTCAACCACTTTCATCAAATTGTTCGAAAAAATTTCTTAAAAATAAAATAAAATAATTCATTTTTTAAATGGGAGTTTTTCCAAAGCCAAAAATCAATGAGGTTGAACATTTTTGTTTTCGTAAATTAAACTTTATTAATCACCAAAACAGGCAATACAATCAAGGTCCGCTCGACATAAAGCAAGGCCGAAAGGAGACAGTAAAAAGCAATTACAACATGCTACCAAACACTCCACTTTCCGGACCATCCACACACCACCAAAGTGCAAGGGAGGAGGGAGAGGAAAGGGAGCTGAAAACAACCAAAATTACATAAGAATAGAAGAAAGTAAGCCCCCAAGCTCGGTGGAGTATGACATTGATGTTACTCCTAGGAAGACTGCCAAGACTAAATGCCTTGTCCCAAACGACTCGAAGAAGCATATTCTGCATCGCTCAAACATTCACAGCCTTCCCCTGAAAAAGGATATTGTTTTGCTTCTTCCAAACTATGTTGCATGAAGCAGCAAAAGATATCCAAATAAGCACATGCTGGAAGTAAGGGTCCCGAAAGCTTACCAGCCAATCCAGGCCCTGAGGTCCCTAAGACTTGCCGGCCATGTCCAATGCGGAACCATGATTACTTCAGCTATAGTCGCAGTACGAGCTACACGCGATGAGTAAATTTCTCTATTATTAAACCTATTGCACAGTGGACCACCAACTTGCCATGATAAGTGTGGCCGCACAAATGGCCTGAGTCGGAAAAGTTTCTTTCAAACTCACAAAGCAAAAGTTAGAACCTTCACCTCTCAAAAGCTCCTCCTCTTCAAGAAGTTTGAGTGAATCCAACGGTACCAAAGAGATTCCTTGTGAGTGAATAAATAAAATTGCACATGTTAAGTACGATTTCTTGTTATCAGCCGCCATAAGCGCGTCTCGGGGTTTGTCAGGGATGAAATTACACTTCTAAAGTGCCATTACAAAAAGGTGGGGTAGTTTGACAAAACTCTAAAAGGGTAGCCTAGGTTTACAAAACATTTTTTTTGGGGGGTATCTTTAAGAAAAAATTTGTAGTTAGAAGTATTAGTTTGGGGTGTTCAAATGAATAATTCAACAATTTCCAGACTAAACTACAATTTCCAAATCTTCTCTTAGTGTCTTAGTCCAAACCTCAATTCAAAAGAATCCGGTATATCATTGCTTTCTTTATATTCTTGAACAAGGAATTGAGATTGTATTTGACTATTTTTTGACACTTCTCAGTGGGGTTACATATGTGGGGCTTTTCTGTAGACATTTGATGTTCATATGTACTCGTTTCCATTTGTTTTAGGGGCTAGATTTGCCTCTCTTTTTTTCTTTTCTTTTTTTTTTTTGTAATTCTTGTATTATTAATACTTTTTTTTTTAATCCATCCAAAAAAAATTCCCAACTTTTTTTGCATTTAAAAATTAGCTACTGATCGTAAACCAAACTAATATTATTTTCAATTTTCCCTGACCGAAAATATCTACTTTGATTGTCATAGGAGATTAAATACGTAGACCCCTACATTCATTTCTTATTTCCTGATATTTTGAAATGTACGTCAAGAAAATACTCTGAAAAAAATGAGGTGACAGAGGTAAAGGAAATGAATTTGTAGGACATAATATGTTGTCATTTCCCTTAAAAGTAATTGCTATTAGTAAATATATATATTTTAACCTTGTAGTATATTCAAGTACATATAAACGCCCATGGGCTGATTGTGACTTGACCCCAAACTTGGGCCTTCACTACAAGGCAATTGCAACCTTAATTGAACCAAGCATATGCCCTCAACAATTGCTCCCACTGAGAATCAAAACTTATACCTCGACCTTGATACCACTTATTGGATCTTAGGCTCTACTATTTCTCCTTAGTTATGAAATATGATGTGTCTTAAAAAAAATATTTATATACCTACATTATATGATATTACAAATAATTAAAAGAGAGTAGAGAATCTACACCCAAGTAACTTACCTTAGGCCATGTATCAAAAACAACTGTGTTTTATTTAAAACACCATAAAACCAATTTTGCAATCATTAAAACACCAATTATAATAGGGTTGATGGGACAATGGGTGCTATTGGGTCGTATGTATTCAATATCAATAATAGACACCTGTTGGCATTCAAGCCTTCCCTCTC
This sequence comes from Santalum album, assembly GCA_034195605.1. NCBI lineage: Eukaryota > Viridiplantae > Streptophyta > Magnoliopsida > Santalales > Santalaceae > Santalum > Santalum album. The sequence goes on along the minus strand of CM067260.1, from coordinate 8,574,835 downwards.
CTTTCAGGGTCTATTCGAAAGAGAATCCAGTACTCTATGATCGTGAATATCTTAATAGGACATGCTTATGACAAACAGATCCATAATGGACCTTCCCAATGCTTCGTCCTTCCAATCCCTATGCAATTTTCTTCTTTTTCCAATTTTTATGTGTCATTTTGGTGAGAGATATACAAGTTTGGTTTAATACAAGCTATTATCAGAGATATACAAGTTTTACAAGTTATTTTGTCATTTATGTTGGACATTTATTGACATATTTTTAGTTTTAATTGGGTGAATTGGATAAATGTTCCTTTTTTTCCCCATGAACAGGCTTCAAGTGAAAAAGCATTTTTGAAATGGACAAGAGAATACTTCAGCCTGCTCCTAGTTTAAAGTGTATCGTCAATTCTCTCCTCTCTTCTTTTTTTAATTAGAGTTTCAAGTTAAATGGTTAAAAATTAGCATTAATGGTTAAAAATTAAGTTTATGTTGTTTAAAACGAAACATGACTTTTTTTGGTGTCTGAACTAAGATGAGTTGTCTGAATTCAAGTGCAGATTTACTTTTCTCTACTTGCATTTTTTTACAAGTGGCCTCTTTAGCCGTGTGAAATCTTTGAGATTGGACAGAACTATGGTGAAACTTTAACAGTCCTCTTGGTAGAGGAGCCTTACCCATTAATCCACAAACAACGAACAAATTGTCTCAAGTGCAGAACACATGAATTGAAACCAAGAACTAGTGGCTCCATAATGTTTATTAGGCCTTTGATGTGTGTTCCATCTTTGGCGCCTTGCATGATCAAGGATGCAGATCCTTATAATTTGTCAGTTTGTTTTATTTCTCTGTTTTTGAGTGTTGTACGAGTAAATGGCAATAAACCCCAGTGATCAGGGAGTCATCGCATGATCTCTTGTGGTTTCAATAGTCAGGAGATGAGCTTCACTCTATTTGACTAAATGAAGGAGGATAATCAAAGAAATGATGTAGGTTCACTTGCTTCACTTCCATCCTCATAGTTGCCGCAAGATATGTGATCGCTCAACTCGTCCTTGTTGCCAAATACCACTGTACCACATCAGTAGAAAGTCAATAAAGGAGGCTTCTGTTCTTTTCCTTCACAAAGCTGAATGAATGGATCATTTGACAAACCAAAATGACACATGCAGTAAATATATATTGGATCAAGCTCACTCCAGAATTCTAATGCAATACCTTAATTCAATGATAGGCCGATCATGATCCAATCATGTTGACATGTTATACTCATTCAGGCTAGGCCAGTTCAATGAGGCCGATCAGATGATGACTTATTTTGCAACATTTTAAAATAGATCATACGTTATCATTGCTGATATTAGAACTGTCAGAGTTAAAAGATGTATAAATTATGGGCAGATTATATAAGAAGTGGTCTAAAAGGATGTAAGAGAAACCTGCAGCAGAGATAGGGGAAGTCGAGGCGTTTTCCTTGAGGGATGCTTCTCATGCTCGAGTTAGATCTAGCTCAAAATGCAAGTCGAGCATTGCATCTGAGGCGCCCAAATGACCTCGATCAATCAAAAGAGAACTCATTCCTAATGCTAACGACAAATTTTTTACTCCCAACAGTATATTGTTAATAAGGTCATGCTAGCGATATCTCGAACCGGGGTGGAGTCAGGATTTGATATTTACACGGGTACAAGTATATTATTATTTTGGCTGCTTTGAATTGGGCCACTACAATTTATTAGTCCTACACTTAACAAATCGGCTTACGGAATAACATTATTTAAATAATTTTTGGGTGACCAGAGGGGACCTAGCCGATGCTCGCCCCTTTCATCTCCGCCAGATCTCAAAAAGAGTTTACCAATACACTCACATGGGAGGAGCGAGCCCACTCACTCAATGCAAGTGTCTCAATAGAAGGAGCGAGGCACCTATATGTTACTAATATATATATATATATATATATATATATATATATATAGCAAAGTCATAAAAAGAGGCGAGAGGTAATGAGAGGATTGAAACAACATGAAAAATTAAGACACCATCAATTTTCACACTAATTTGTGCCTGTGTCCACCTATCATATAAAAAATAAAATTTAAAACCACAAAAAAGTCAACAATAAATGTTGTAAACTTTGACTATTTGATAGAATCTCATCCATAATTGGATAAGACTCAAATTTTAATAGCAAGTAAGATGTGATTAGAAGCTTTAATTTAACGATAACAATCACATTTAGTGATATAAAATCTTCACTTTACCTCTTTTTATCATAAGCCCTTCCGAATAGAAGTTATTAAGATGCAATACAAAGGATGGAACGATCTTCTTCTTTTTTTTTTTCCATAAAGGGGCAGCCCGGACAGGAGGGGGAAGGCGGACTCATAAGCCAACATGGGTAAAAGAGAAGGACTAAATAGTAAACATGAGGTGAGCAAGGGGGGGAAGGAAGCCGGTTCAAGCATGATTCCTTGAAAAAGCGAAGCCCGCGTTGTGTGGTCGACACGTATCAGGTTAGAACCCTACGCTTATTACAGGCACTGTCCCACCACTGCCCTCTCCCCGTCCTTGCATCATCTTCTTCATCTTTTTTATTTTATTATTATTATTATTATACTTTTTTCTCTTTTCTACATTTCTATGATCCTACTTTGCGTCCTTCCTTCGCAGGAGGATAAAATAAAGAAAATACCAAAGCATGTGCAAGAGAGAAAATTGACCCTCAATGAGTCTCCAATAACTCGATAAAAGTTTCCTTATTACGAAAACTCAAGAAAAAAAAGAAAGAGTTCAAATAAAGAGTATATGAGAGGACCCATGTTATGACGATGCCCTCGAAACCATATGTTATATTCTTGAGGAGGCCTATAATTCTCTCCCTAGAGAAAATAAAATAGTAATATCATTGTATATACAAATACAGGCAGAAGGTTGGCTCTTCCTCATTTTTCTTGTAAATAAAGATGCCTCACACACACACATACACACTTTCTTTTTTTCTCTTTCTTCCTAGGTACATATACGTGTGTGTAGACACACATGCCTACATCTTTGAATGAAAATTATGGAAGTAAGGAGTAAAATTTATATGGTACAATACTACCATGTCATCAAGTTAGGAACCAATGACAGTTAGGCATGTGTGCCAATACACGTGTGGCAGGGGTGACAAATAGGACTTCTTGTGTGAGTCTCGCTAGAAATACTCACTAGACCTGCCATTGTATGTCTGATTAACAATTATTGAATGATACCTTCGTATCAGATTATGATATCATACCACAGGAAAAAGGTTTTCCCTGAAAGTGAGGATCCGGAGTTATCATTTTGTTTAGAGTTAATAATTTCATGTTAGGAAGGACAAGGAGGGCAAGAATAAGCATAGTGGGAATGATGTCTTTTAACTCCTTCGGGTTATATGTCTGTCAAGAGGAAAATGTGTACAACACGAAATAGATAAGGAAACTCAGAGGAAGGAAAGATAAGAGGAGAGGGTTTTGAGGAAGGAGAGAGAGAGAAAGAGAGATGGGGAGAGGGAAAGTGGTGCTGGAGAAGATAGAGAACAGCATCACAAGACAGGTGACCTTCTCCAAGAGGAAAAGTGGGATCTTCAAGAAGGCCTCTGAGCTCTCCATCCTCTGCGATGCCGACGTGGCTCTTCTCCTCTTCTCCAGCCGTGGAAAGCTCCACTGCTTCTCCACTTCTGAGTCTCTCTCTCTCTCTCTCTCTCTCTCTCTCTCTCCCTCCCTCTCTCACATAGATCTACATGTCTTTACTTTTCTTTCTACCATGTTGTGTTCTTTTAATTGCATGACACACACACCCACAGAAGAAAGAAGTTAAATAAGCTCCTTATCAGTTTTTACGATTGTTCGGAGAGGAAGGGAGGGAGAGAGAGAGAGAGAGAGCACGGGAGAGTGTTGGCAAGCGAATGGTGGGGTGACACGTCAGAAGTAGGAGCACGTGATTCTCTGAGCACCGCACTTGTCCTCTTCCCTGCATCTGAATTGTGCTTCCCTTCTTCCTCCATCACTACACCATTTTGTAGGGTTTCTCTCTCTCTGCGTATTTATTTACATTTTGTGCTTCTGTTCTGTTTCCCCTTCATCTGGTGGGAACATGAATTGGGGTTATGAAGGAAGAACCCCCAACATTTCCCAACACAAACTTCTCCGTTGGGCCTTTTTATTTATCTTTGTGTTGCTCCATGCTTTATGATTTAATTCATAAATTTTCCCAACTCCATATATTTGTTAAGTTTTCGTATCGTTTGTGGGGTTATCCTATAATGGTGTTCAACTTTTTAACCTTCGAACTAGATCTTCTCTTTAGAAAGGATTTGTCAAGATCATTAAGCTACGATTCGAGTAGTTAATGGGATTTAAATGTAAGAGGTCGTATCTTATTTCTTTTGTTTGTAGTCGTCTTTATTTGCAAAATTCTCTGTCTTCCTCTTATATTTAATTGAGTTTCTAATTTTACTACTTAGAAGAAAATTTTATTGCTCCTTATAGTGCTAAACCCTCCTGAATATACACTTTTCTCTTGTAGAGATCCACCATCCAAAATCGGGTCAAGTTCTAATTATCCAAGTTAACTCTGTAATAATAAAATCACTTAAGCCTTATTTTGCCACTCCCGTGACTTTGAGTATACGATATTTTCTTTTTCCTTTTGAATCGGTTTACTAACAAAATGACAATTATCTCATCACATACGGTCCTTATTAACCACTCAAAATCAGATAAATGTAAGATGAGTGGGTCCAAAAACTAAATCTCAATGGATCGAAGTTGAGGAGGTCTTCTCTAGTTTATGGTAGGATGAGAAAGTATAATATGACTAAATTGTGGTGAGGAATGACTCCAACGCCTCCCAAATATATATTTATTGCCCTTCTCTAGATTTTCTTACTTAAATATTCATGATTTATCATGAATCTTGTCGTTTTGCATGCCAATTTTCGATTAGATTATTATAAAAATTGATCTTCATTAATCACTGCTTGCCTCTTATCAGCTTGATCAAAATCATAGAGAGATACCGACAGTGCTGTTACATCTCACCAGATGGCAATAACAGTGGGACTGTGACACAGGTTAGGTTAAAATCTCATCACTTATATATATATAGAGATAAATTTTATAAAAAAAATTTTTTTTTTTGAAAAAAACTTCTATTTTTCTTATTTCTTCGAAGAATTTTTTTTTTTTTTTTAATCTAGTGGCTCAGTGACATTCCTGAGTCAAAAGTGTACTAGCACTGGTTCAATTTGTCAGCACTGTAATATTACAAAATATTAATTAGTCATTAGGTGAACTGCTGAAATGTGCTAATTTCGTCAGTCCTTATTCACACTTTACTAGAATTGGCCATTTCATGTTGAACATTACCACTAGTTATATTGGTAATTAGTTCTTTAAAAAAAATTTCACTAATTTTAAGTTTGTGTTTTTTGTATTATTTTTTCCCCTACTAATGTAGATGGTGTACCAAGAGAGCTTAAAGCTGCGGGCTACGTATGAATCTCTTCAACGCACGCACAGGTTCTTTACTATCGAAATTTATGTGAACTTTATATCAATAACAATAGAAGATTTTTTTTTTCTTCTGTTTGTTCTTTCTTATCGATAAACAAAATGTTCTATTAGCTTAATCAGGTTGTTCAGTTGACAAAGTTACTGGGCGGTTGGTGATGAGATCGAAAAATCAAAACTCACTGCTTGCAAAATTACTTGCAACTTAACTGGTGGGCGTGAAGAGTGGGTCTTCGCATCAGCCCGGATTTGCGTAGACCCCTGAAGGGCCGATTCCTTGTTACCGAAAGAAAGAAAACTACAAAATGTTCTATTGTGATTGCACCTAAAAATGCTATATATGCATGTTTGTATGTATGTATGTATGTACGTTGGAATAATCTGATTTCTACTGGATGCTTTGAAGGCACTTGCTGGGAGAAGATATTGAACCTCTTAGTGTGAAAGAGTTGCAAAGCCTTGAGAAACAGCTGGACAAAGCACTCTCAAAAACTAGACAAGGAAAGGTACTTGTTCACTCCTTTTGTTGCTTTTAGTTTATATGCTCATTTCAATTGGATCGATGCTAGACTTTCCGAAAAAGAGAAGTTCTGATCAAATCTCACCTCTCACATGTGATGTGGGTTCTATTTTTACACGTGAGAGGTGGGATTTGGTCGGGACTTCCCATTTTGGGGAAGTCCAACATTTTCCTTCCAATTGTATAGACGAAAAAAAAAAAAAGAATTTAGACAATCTTAACCATTAATCTTTTCCACTTCTAATTTCTTTTTCTACCTTTTTCTATGATGAATGGTTAGAGTTGTATAATTGCACAAATTCACGTGACTTTATAAATTTAAAGAATCCATATCCATCAAGAATACCTATCCTACACTTGACTCCTTCAATTATTTTTTTAATTTTTTTTCTTTTACCCATTTCATTTCATGTCCATTGGAGTACCCACCCAACCAATGGGCCCATGTTTTGGTCTAGTCATGATCCACTGTAACAGAAATGTGGGCTTGTGGGATGGAACGAACTCTACGAAGCCCATTTTAGTAACAAGCCCAACATCTGGTCTAAGGCCCATTAGAACAAAGTTTTAATTCTGGCCCATTAGTACCAATAATACATTCACATTCTTCTTCTTCTTCTTTTTTGGATCTTTATTTAGGATTGCAATTACTTAAATTATATAGGAGCTTTTGTTTGGGGAAAGAAAACAATACTTAGTTTTTTTTTTTTTTTTTTTTTCTGTTTTCAACCGCAGACAAAGATGATGTTGGACCATTTGCAAGAACTACATGGACAAGTAAGTGCGGCGATCAAAGCTAACAAGTAACTTTTCAAATAATCTCCATTCTCAGAATTTATTCGAAAAGTCAGCTTCAAACTTTTCAAATAAATTTTAAGAATCCCATCTATATTTAGAGCTTTTGAGTTTATGAGTTGCAGGTGAAAGATCTTAGCAAGATAAATCAGCAACTCAAATCAAAGGTACCTAATCACACAAAATTTTCATGTACTCAGAAGATTGAAGGGGTCCAATTCTTGTAAATTAGTGATTACATATTATCACACATTGCAGCTTGAGGCAGAGCAATCTATTGAGGCTATTGAACACACAACTGTTGGTCCAGACCCCACCTTACAAATATGGTAACATTATTTTCATCCAGCCATCCCACTTCCTGTGAATAAATATTATATTCTATGTATATATATATATATACACACACACAAACACACACATATTAATGTGTAAATTTCTAAGACAATTGATTTGGTAAATGGGACAGGAACCACCAATTTGTTCAGCCATGAGGGAGAACTTGAGAGGAGGAAGAACTTCAAATCATGCAAGGATGGCTTCCTAGTGGTTCAATGCAAATCCACCCACTGCATCATTCCATCCACTGAGATGATTCTTCTGTATTGATCCATTTATATTTCTGTTGAACTTTTCCCTTTGACTTTGATTTGGGATGGAGAGAGTTACACTTATGTAGACAACTATTAAGTGCATAATTAAGTCATAGGGCAATATATAAGAATCCAACTGCACTTGCACCCAAATCAAATCAAAGAAGGAAACACTACTTATTTTCATTAAATTTACACTCTGATATCTTCGTGGCTCGGCTCGTGCTATGTTGTAATTTTTCAACTTCTATCAAGATATGAGTATTTTGGAATATTAAGGTCAATTTTCACAATTTTACAAGCATAAATCAATAACTTTAACGGAAAAAACTAACTATTGCAACTCTAACGAAGCCTTAGGAGGGGTCAAGAGCTGATTTTCAACTCATACGGAGATGCTATGGGAAAAAAATCCCCAAATAATACAGCTAAAAGAATCTCAAACTAGGTGTATAGATTAGGTATTTCTCCAAAAAAAATTGCTTAACTTTCACAATCCTGGCTGTGAATCACACAATTGGCATGCAGTCGTGTAATTGGCAATTACATAACTGAAATAGGAAAAAAGTGATCACACAACTGTTAATTATGTGACTATTGTTTAGGTAACTCATGTGGGAGTTGAGGGGGAGGAGAGAGGATCCATGGTGTACTTTACACCATTCTTCTTTTCAATGTATTTTTGAAAAAATTGTACCTTATGGATGGATACAACACACAAAAATACACATTCCTGCCAGTTTTCAAGTGATCTAAGGGCTGCACTTGGTGTCAAAATTTTCATCCAAATCAAGAAAAAATTCAGGCTTAAAAATGATACTAAAATTTTCTATGCTTAGAAAGGATAGGATTTATATCCCAAATCAGGCATATATATTTTTGCATGTTATTTTCATCTTTACGGTTCAAACTTTTCAAAAATGCATTGACAATTGTAACCATTGCTATGATATTCCCACCGCGTAATTGGCAATTGTATAACCACTTTTGCCCGACATTAGTCACGCAATTACCAATTACGCAACCAAAATAATTTAAAATTGGTCACACAATTGCCAATTTCATCACTGAAAATAGGGACAAATCGAGCCACGCAATTAGCAAATGCACGAACACTTAAAAACTTATTCCAAGAAAAAACTGGTCCGTATACCTAGTTTGAAATTTGTTTTTTTTCTTCCCATATCATTTCAAAAAAAAAAAATCGACCTGATGTAATTCGATCAAACCTTTATACAAATGAGGAATTCCTACAAGAAGACAATAAAATCGCTTGATTAGTTGGACATGTCCCATCCCTCAATGTGCCAGCTAATTAGGGACTAGATCAGCTAAAGCACACCCCATTCTATGGGCGTAACACCTAATAAACCTGAAAAAAGTTTTACTCATGTGTACTAAACAATTGCTTAATGACAAACTAAGAATTGTATTTTGTGACCTAAGTCCACTAACTATAAACAATAAATTCATTCACTAATCATTCAAAATGAGCCAATCTCTCTTGACACGTTTACATACATATACAACTTGTCCTTTTGTTTTTGTTTTTTTTTTTTTTTTTTTACAACATATTGTTACATAAACTTTCAAGCAAGAAGTACATCTACATGCAAACTCATTGGATCCTTTCCATATTTGGGCTAAAAAACAAACTATCTATTTTTGCTTTGGATGTATGTTATGCGTTTCAAATGCAATCACCATCATTCACCTTTTTAGCGATAGTAAAACAATAGCATTTTAAATTCGAAAGAGGTAGATAGTAAAGTAAGAGCATTTTAAATTTGAAACAAAGGTAAATGAATGGTTCATATTTCATTTAGACAAACGATATACCTCGGGTGGGAAAATGAACCGTCAATTTCCTCCTACATACAGAAAGAGGATCCAAATAACGATAATCTATCGATTACTTTTCACACTAAATGTGATGAAAATAGACGATTACGATCGCATCATGGGCAGTCCTATGAACAATTCAGTTTGCACTTCTGAAATTTCAGTGTTTTGGATATGGTTGCACATTTCAACTCCTCTTTGTTCAATGGATGGCCACCTCGACTTCATTTACCCTATATAAACAGATCATTTTCAAGAATATTATCAAATAAAAGGCAGCATTAATCTTTTTTCTAATTCTTTTCATCAATATTAAACATTTGAATTTTGATTTTTTATAAAGCAAAGCTATATATTGGTAATAAGGACTTGTGAAGTGCTAGTAAATAAATAAGAAAGAGGAGAGAGGGTGGAAGGTAGGTTACCATTTCACATAACTTTGCATTTTCATCTAGCAGGAGCCTCTCCTGAATTTAAGAATTAAAGAACACATGAACACTAACATTTGCATCAATGTCTCAACTGCAATATTAAGAATTTAGGACAAAGTATTTACCATATCAAGCACATGTAATATATTATTGTTAATCCTTTTCCTTTCTTCTTATATAATCACATAAAAAGAGTATCAGAACTAGTTCTTTCTCACATTTAATGATGAGGTTTAAATTTTATATCCTCAATGTAGTTTAGATCATTTGATTAAGTTAAGAAAACAAATATATTAAGTTCATTAAAGCACTACATACCTTTGCTTTAAGTAGCTCAATCTGCTCAATAAATAATTGTGCCTGTAGTTTCAAGCAGATCAATTGCGAGATTAGAAATAAGTATATTTAGATAATAAAAAATGTCAATAAAAGGAAAAGAATGAATGAGATGAGATATGGGTACAAAAAAATCGATCTCCTTTCGCATTTTTTGTTGTTATCAAGGAAAAGAAATTGGATAGAATTTAGGATCCAAATAATAAGAATGAGAATGAGATCACGTTGATTCTTATTCCATCATTTGATAACGTAAAACGTAATCAATGCTTGTTCGTTGATTCTTATTCCATCATTTGATAACATAAAACGTAATTAATGCTCGTTCTTTTAAAATGTTGATTTGAAACCCATCAGATGTGAACGTATGTGCCGACGAGAGTAATACATACCTTTTTCTCTCTTACGTTGCGTAAGCTTTGCTCTAACTGGCTGTCTATATCTTCAAGCTCCTCAGCACAACACGACTCCAGATCTTTCCCCAAGAGCTTCCTATAGCTCAATTCAAAAAAATTATGAATATTTTAGATAATTTACCCACCAAAAGGGTATAGGTAATTGAAAGATTACGGAGGTTGCAAATAAGAAATAAAAAATAATAATAACAAAGAAATGCATGCATGCATTAACTAACAAGAATCATAGAGTTGGGAAGCTCAAGAACAATCCAAAATAAGCTTTAAACGAACCCTTGGGTATCTTGAATGTGCTCAATCTTCTTTGTCATCTCTACTACTTCGCTCTTCAAGTACTGCACGTAGAACCAATCAAATTGATGTCTGGAAGTCAGAAATTAAGTGTGTGTGTGTATATATTCGAAAAAAAGCTATATGCCATGCCATTATATGTATAAATGCATCCCCAAAACCACATCATTTAGATAAATAATTTTAAGAAGGCTGTTTCGTATCAAAACAATGTAACTTTGGGGTGCACACATATGCAACGCCTTTTTGTGTGTTCTACCAATTCTTTTGAAAAAAGCAAAGACTGGAAAAGTGCTTTGTCTCTGACCTGCATATATTGTTTCATATCTGCAGTCATGGTTTGTGGCTCTTTCGCACACTTACGGTATCGTTGGATCGTCTTCTCCATACTGAAGTTTCCAAAACATCAAAAGCCATCAGTTTTGTTCGTTTCATGACAATAGTTATTCCTTCCACTTCTATTCCTGCGGAATAGTGGTTATCTTGTTTGTTTTATTTTAAGATCTTAGGCAGCTACTCTTTTTCAGGTGTTATTCTAACCCGGGAAAGGGCTTTGTCTCTGACCTGCATATATTGTTTCATATCTGCGGTCATGTTTTGTGGCTCTTTCACACACTTACGGTATCGTTGGATCGTCTTCTCCATACTAAAGTTTCCAAAACATCAAAAGCCATCAGTTTTGTTCGTTTCATGTCAATAGTTATTCTGGACCACTTCTATTCCTACGAAATAGTGGTTATCTTGTTTGTTTTATTTTAAGATCTTAGGCAGCTATTCTTTTTCAGTCGTTATTCTAACCCAAGAGAATACCTATTCCTTTCATTGCTATAAAATAACTATTTGATTCACACTTGAGTACACCCTCAAGTACATTCCGTGACCCAAACATATGCCGTCACTCGAAACCCCACTTAGTAAGAGAGAAGCCGCTGCCCATTGCACAATGCAAGAAGGATTGAGACTTCAATGAGAGCAAGAAGGATTGAGACTTCAATGAGAGCAAGGTACATTAGAAAGATAAAAAGGGTATTCTCTAGGGACGAGGCTCCCCACATTTCAAGTTCTGCCTGATCGACAACTGCCGATATCTGATGTTTTCAGTCGACTAATTGAATGTGGCGCAAACAGAATGTAGCACGAAAAAAACAATCTGAAATGCACTGTAAATCCGAACTCACAAGACAATATTTTAAGGTTGAAACCCCTAGGAGTGAGGGAAGAAACACCCTGAAGGAAGAGTGTCTGCTGTACTTTTGCCTTTAGAAATGGTGAATATTCATCATGACTGTTAAAACATCTACCATAGAAGTCGAGTATATAGCAGCTCTTGCAGCACCTAATCAAACAAGCACTCTTGCTAATATGGGCGAAACTCAGTGGAAGTCGATAAACCGTATTGTGATAGCAAATCTGTAATCAGTATTGTCAAACTTCCTTGAAGGAGTTGAAACCATATGTGAGACCAGTCTCGCCACAGCACAGTGAAGATCAAATTGCTGATAGTTTTAATTGGGCGCTGCCAAAAGCTAAGTTCAAGTTCGTACGGAGCAAACACGGGATACATGAGAAGAACATCAAGGAGGAGTGTTGAAATCGGCACTCATAGCATGCAAATATGATTTGCATGATGGAAAAACATATGGTTGCATGAAATTGTTTCATAAATTTCCTTATGAAGAACAGAATGTAAGAAACATATGAAGCATCCGCCCTTCTAACATAAATAGACTGAAATTGGTCATTAGAAGCATCCAACTTCTTCAAAAATATAACTTTCTACCCTCTTTTAGTGGTAAAAAGAACCTATGTAATAAAACAGGAAAGGAAATAGTCACAAGTAGAGTAGCTACAAACGCAATCCTTAAAAAATCGAGAACAGTACTCACGGAAGCTGACAAATGAAGCACATGCGTCGTTAAAAACATTATAATGAAAAATCCAAAGGGAAAACCATTAAGGGAGGGAAAAAAAAGAATAGTGCAACATTATTAACTACCTCCGGGTCCACAAAAATCCACCCCTGGAGTGAAGTGCTTTGCACATACTGATTATCAACATGCCATCCCTTGTACTAATAAATGAGGAAACATAATTTTTTGTCAATGATAAGAAGGTTTAGTCCCAAGAGTTCTTATACTGTAACTTGTTGTAAAACTTGAAACTACATTAGATTAGGTAAAGTTCAGAGATTTTCATTCCAAAACTAATTGCCAACAGATTGGATGGCCCCAAGATCTTATTGAATAGTTGTGAAGCACGTGAGTTTTCGCACCCATCCGGAGGAGGGAGGCATTCAACCATCATTTGAGTGAAACACATGAATAATTTACATTGGAAGGTGTTGCAAGGATTTACATTGGAAGATGTTGCAAGGACATACACCTATTCTAATACCACGATTAAGCCCAGGAATTTCCATCCGGGTTGACCTCAAATTGTTCATAGTAGGGTTGCAAATGAGTTGGGTTCGAGTTGAGCCCAATCATGTTTGGGCACGGCTCATTTGATTTGTGATTGGATTTGAACAAGGCTCGTGTTCTTCAAGAGCCCAAATTTTGGTGTTTGAGCACAGCTCGCAGATTTATTAACGAGCTCCAGCTTGGCTTGACTCAATGAATGACGAAGTATGGAAAGATAACGAGCCTAGGCTTGCGAGCTCAAACTCATGTTTCTTTGGTTGGTTGGTTCTTCCAACTGATAAAGATAATTTTATGCAAATAATTTTTGAGATATGAATCCTAAATAAAAATAATGAAAGGGAGATCTGGGCAGTCCATTGCGATGAACGGTCCAAATCCATACTACATATATAAATTACAAAAATCGAAGGAAAAACTAATCAAAATCAAAGACACATGGACACCACGAGTCAAGCCCTAAATTGTGTGTTCAACTTGTTTGACAAATGAATGAACAAGAACGAGTGATTGAACCACAATAGTGAGAAAAATTAATATTCAATTGAATAATTAAAGTTGATATTTTTTATTAAATTGATATATATATATATATATATATTTGGCAATTACAAAGTAAATATAGCAAAGCGATGTATTTTTAGCAATTCTATGGAATTGTAGTATTGGAAAGCAAATCAATGGAAGAAAATGAAAGAAATAAAAGATGAAATTACTTGAAGAACAAGGAAAGGAAGAAATGAAAGCAATTACATGGAAAAGAAGGAAAAAAGTACAAAAGGAAAGAAGAAAAATGAAAGATTTAAACAAAGACTATTATTTTTATTGTTTTTCCCTTTTATCTCCTACAAGCCCATACCCTTGTCTCGCTTATAAAAGGGGGGTCTCTCCTTCTCTCAAAGGATACAAAGGACTCCATCACTGATGACCAAACTCGTTCTCTTTCTCTCTTTCTCTCTTTCTCCCTTTTCTCTTGAACCAGCACCACATACCATTGTCCGACATTGTTTTCACACCACTATTACATGTTGCTATCCTCATTCCATCTTCCCGAGGTCCATTCAATTCGAGCATGGAGCTCCCCAACACCACAAGCAGTTAAGTTCCCTATTCACTTTCGGGTTGTAGATTATACTTAAATTTCGATTGATGGTATTCAAAAATCTTTGGAATTTGTATGTAATTGAATGCTTGATGTTGAGGCTGTATTGATTGAATCTTATTGTTATATTTAGTAAAGATTATAGTTTTTGTGATTCTATTAATTCTTTTCAAGCATTGCTGTGATATTGTGTGGAGATTCTTTTAATGATAATCTATAACTAACTAAACTAAGTTTTGGCAAGATAAATTATACCTACGTTAATTCACACAGTCTTTTTGAATCTCATTAGGCTTGTACCCTTAATGGATTAATTACATGCATATTCAAATCAATCGGTTTAAAGTGGATTAAAACCCCAAAAGTGGATTTCCCAACCCATAGTTTTCTCAATCAAACTTTTAGCACAATCTTTTAATCCCCGTTAAATTCTTTTTTGATAATTTTTCTACCTTTAAAAACAAACTTAACTCAACCTAAGATTAATTGTGTGATGACATTCTACTTCTCGCCTTAATAGGTAACATAGTAGTTTTATTTAATTGTTTTTTATTCGAAAATGACTGATCAATGAACCCTTAACTACCAGACAAGAGCAAACTCACTAGTTGGCTCTATTAAGTTGCAGCCTTAGTTTTAAGTACATTTCAAGGCTTATGAGTTCCAAAGTAAGATTATTCGAGGTTGCTAATATGAATTTTCCTCCACCTCCAACTCAACCACATTTAGCTCGCTAAGAGGCTGTTTGTTGACCCATTTAATGACTGAAAATTAAATTAATAAGCAATTAATCTCAGGGGAAATTGCATTTAACTCTCCTGTGGTTTGACACAATTGTAGAGAACCTCCTTGTGGTTTAAAAATCAACAAATAAACCCCATGTAACTTCCATGGATTTGAAAAAATTAAGTTTTCCATCAAATCTAATGGTTTGTTCTTCCACTAAGTTTTAAGTGTTTAATAAGCAAAAAAAAAAAAAAACAATGACTTTTAATTTCCCAAATTACCCATAAACTAATTTCTTAACCCCTATAGTAGCAATACCCAATAAATAGACACTTTTATACTTCTTGTACCTTGAAAAAATATATATTCTATAGAGGTTATATATTTATAATTCCAACTAATCATGATGACTAGAAACAGGTATACGACTATTATAACCGTCTAAGTTTTTTGGTAAAAGCACAAATACACATACAAATGCCTCTCTTTTGGTACAATAAATATATATTTTTCGTGGCCTAAGAATTATAAAAACGACTATTTCTTTGAGAACTATTGTGATTGAGGTAAGGAATAAATTTTGTGTAATTTGAGAAAATAAAGTCCATTTCTTTTCCCATTAAACACTCTAAAAAAATTTTGTGGAAAAACAAGCGGTTAAATTTGATGAAAAAGTTAACTTTCGCAAGTTCATTGAAACCACAAGAAATTATGTGCTAATTTTCAAAGCACAAGGAGGTTCTCTCCAATGGGGTCAAATCACAGGAAAATTAAATATAATTTTCCCTTAATTTTATTAGTGTGTTTAATAATCCCTTTCCCCAACGTACCGAGTCACCAAGGACTCGAAAGCCAAATTAATCATTAAATCAATACACGTTGACTTCATTCCCAATTAATGCTATTGATTGGAGGATTGCATAACTTTCGAACTTAACGAAATGAATAAACATTAAATCTTTAGTCATAATAATAAGCAAAATAAAGTCATTTTGTTGTAAAATTTTAACCACATTGCTCCACCTAATTATATGCTCATAGTTGTCCCTTGCACGTGCCCAAGACATTTTATATTGAAGTTATCCATAACTTTTCATTAATTCTAGAGATCAGCTTTAGATTCTTGGAAAATCACAACATCGGTGATGCATAATTACACTCAAACTATAAAACACAAGAACATAAATCATAACCTAGCCCTCGAATTCCTTAACTCTTGCAAAGGAATCATTGCTCCTCTTAATCAGTGTGCTCATAGCTCTCCATTGCAAGTGCCCAAAACATCTTATACCGTTGCAATTCTTAGTTTTGCATGAATTCAAATATATAAATCATAAGAACCATCGAATCTCATTCCTCATTCGCATCCAATCCTATTTACTGCACAACACACAGTAACTGTTTTAACTGCTCCCTGGGCAGGTTCACTTTCCAAGAGGCTAGGAAGGAATTAAAGCACACAAAGAAAGAGAGAGAAGGGAGAGGGAGGAAACCTATTGAAGCAAGTAAAATATCATCGTACACCTCGTATTGAAGTGCAATAGCCCATTGTACCTGGCTGCCTAACAAGAGTCATACATATCGCAAAAACACATTTGATTTGTTTTGTTTTTTTTTTTTTTTCCCAATAATGGAGGGACGTGCGCATAGATTGAGCAATAACTCAATTAATCAAAGTGGATGTCATCGCTTTGACATACTTAAATTTTAACTATAAACCGTCATGGATCTCTTAAAAATCTACTAATAAGGCATGTGAGTTCGTATTTAAGCATGAGCCCATAACTACTTATAAACAAGATTGAAATCACAATCATGTTTAGATTTCATATTTTTGTGTGCCTTCCTATGTAACTATCTGCTTTTCCTTCAATTTCATAGAGTTTTTGTTCAACAATCAATTTTTTTTTTCTTTTTTTGGGATTTCTTGAAATGGCAAAAGGGAAAGAAAAGAAAAACTTACCCGGCGCTAGAAAACTCATAAAGCCTTCCAGTCTGGGAGAAGATGATTAGGGCAACCTCGGCATCACAGAGAATTGATAGCTCGTAGGCCTTCTTCAACAGCCCACTCCTACGCTTCGAGAAGGTCACTTGCCTGCTCGTGGAGTTCTCGATTCGCTTCATCTGAATCTTTCCTCTCACCATCTCCTACACAGATTACAAAACCTAATATCAGCCAATTTTCATTGCGTTGATTTAAAGCAAGCCTGGGAATAGCTATGGAGGGTCGAAGCGAAATCTCACCAAGAGTTTCCAAAGACCCGTCGTGGATCAAGATTTTGGCACAGCAATCAAACCCTAAAAACCCCAAAGGATTTTTTATAAAGAAAAATTCTTTAGGGTTTTATTGGAAAAGAAATGAAAGGAAGAAAGGTGTAATCTTTGGCAAAAATGGTGCAACCTAGAGAAAACCCAGAAAGATTTTGACTTGAAAATTATGCGATGATTGTTAAAATTTGAAACCCGAAAAGGATTTGAAGAACAGCAATACCTTTAAATGGACAGAAAAAAAAAAATACGTGTAGGCTTCAGGGTAAGAAGACTCGGAAAAGAAGGCATTAAGAAGGAAAACAGACTGAGATTATAATTTTCATTACAAGCACAGGATTTACAGAGATGATATCAAGACCACCGCAGAATAGGATCTTTTCCACGATTTCTATCTTCCCAGTCTCCCCTAGCTTTTCAAAGCACACACACACAAACCCTATCCTGCTATCCCAGATCCGTCAATATCTCATTGTCCTCTTCTCTTTATTCTCCCCCACACAAAAAAAAAAAATGTAAAGGAGAAGCAAAATACAGAAGTAGAAAAGAAAAAAAGCATCAAACCCAGATGAAGAACACAGAAAATAAAATAAATAAATAAGTAAAACCCCAAGTTTAGAAAATTGAAAATCCCATTAAGGCTTTTCCTCCTTTTGGAAACTTCAGAAACAAGAAGTGCTAGATAAAGAAGGAAAGACTGGTAAAGGCAAAAATGGTAAGGAGGGAAAGGTCAGTAACAGAGGAGAGGCCCCGAAAGCCAAATAAGGAAAAAAGGAAATCAAAATAGAAAAAAGAAAAACAATATAATAATGATAATAGGGGAAATTAGGAGAAAAAAGGGTGTACTGAAATTGTAGTATTACGATGCGAAATCAACATCATCGTACGATGGGCTAATCAGAAGACGACAGCGCATCAGAAGCCATCATCCCCTCATAGTCACTTCCCCCAAGTGGCGCGGACCGCGTCACGTGGGCTCTCATAGTTCGTACCTCACCTCCCCTTGCCTTTGTCTTTTGTACCAGCTCTATTTAAATGATTTTGATCATTCACTGTTATCATTTTTAGTTTCTTCCTGGATACTTTTTATAATAAATAATTAAAATTATCTAATTATATAAATTTATAAATTTATAAATTCAAAAAATTCATATTTTGACAGGTTAGTTCTTTGCTTTTACACTTAATTATTTATGTATACAGTCGGACTCGCCCACGTTTAGTAAGGGAAAAATGTACCCTTTAGTTTACTATTAGATGGTTATCATGTGTATAGTACAGGTTTTGGTCATTTGCTCAAACTTTAAGTCTAACATTTTGTAAACTGCAATATTTTAGAAAGTTTAAGTTCGAATGGATTTGATAAGTTTAAAACTTGAATGAATAACTAAGAATTTTAGTATATGCATGATAACCATCTCATGAAGATTTGTCGAACAGATTTTAATCCTAGACGTAGGCAAACCCGATTGGTATGTATGAATTAGGCCCATTTATTTACTCGTGGTTTCATAAATTTATAACAAATAAGTTTTTTGTAATTTTACCGTAAAATTTTTTGTATTCATAACATTATTCACTACTAAACATTTAATCCAAATACCAATTGTCACTTAAACATTTTATAAGAGTCATGAAAAATGATTGCAGTGGTAGGGAACAAGAATCTCAAACTCATTTAACTATTAATTGGCCTTATAATTTATTATCTACTATTAAATAAACAATTCTTCTAGCATCTGCATGGGCACCAAAATTGCCCACAAGCCATAACATATTAAATTCTCATATTATATGTGATACGTAATTAATTACTGACATAAAGAAAGCATTCAATTGATGTAATCAGTTGACCGTAAATTATCTTTTAACTTAAGAAAGCTAACTTAATGTTTTAGACTGCCTTTGTTAAAAATAACATAACACCCTTAATTCTAAACCTTAAAAATAAGTTTTTAATTTTCTTTTTTAATATTTTCGTTCATTTTTATGTAAGCTTAGGAGTTCGTCTAAATTTTTTAATTTTTTTTTAATAATTTAATATTAATTAATTAAATTATATGTGGTTGGTAAAATTTATTTATTTATTTATTTATTTTTGGGACAAATATTTATTCTTCACGGTTGTGCAAAAGATGGTACACGTGTGGCTACCTGGTACTGCCATCGGAGGGCCGGCGGGTAAGGGTCATTTATTCCGACAACTGGGGCTTTGCTTTTGGGTGGTGGGACCCTACAATCACCCTTTGATTTATTATGATTTGCTGGTCACTTTTTAGAGGATTCGATTCCTTGCAGTTAATCTCAATCATTTATTGAATCTATCGGTCAAGAATGAGAAAGGTAAATAAATGAATTAAAAAAAAAACTTTCTATTGACTTCTTGTCAAAAAATGAAAGATAACAAGAAAATATCACGTAGAACACTCATAATAAAAATTAACTCTCCGAGCAGCAAGTTCATGATAATTTTTTTATTTTAATTCTTAGACCAAAGATGACACTAATTTTACGCAATTTTTAACGGGAGCCATACTTCTTTTAAATTTAATATTATAGTCAGAGTAATAGTATATGTATATTATTTATATAATCTTCACACTAAAGGAGTGTCGTAACAGAATATGTGTGATTTTTTTAGTAGTATTTTGATCAAATAATAATACAGAACCACACATATTCCGTCACATAACCACTTTCGATGTAAAAGTTATGTGAAGAATGTACATGTGGCATTACTCTTACAGTTAGGAGCTTCTTCACACTAAAATTAGGAAAAGTAAAAAAAGGAAATCAAAGAATAAAAAAAATTGGGAATGGTGCCCGGTGGATAGGAGCAAAATAGGAAGAAAAAAAAATGGAAAAGAGGATAAATTCATAAGTTAGGGTTTGAATGCAAAGAATGAGTAAAATAAGCAAGAAAGAAAAAAGAAAATTTAAATTTGGAGCGGCAGGGTAAAAATAGAATGTTTTTCTTTCATGAGATGAAAGGTTTCTCTTTTTTTTTTTTTAACTCGTTTAATTACGTGTTTCATTCTCAAACAATAGATTAAATGGATGACTAAAATTACAATCATTATAGGGGTATATTAATTGCGACGGATCTAGATGCCTTCCACTGAGATTCGGCCACCTATCCTCCTAGTTTAGTTTTTTTAATTATTATTTTTTAATAACTGGTAGACATATTCATAAATTGAATGGCAACGTTTCACTGCTCCCGATTAAGCTAATGATGACTAATAAAATTTATTATTTTTTATTATGAATGTGTAGCCAAAATGTAACATCTTTGGATGCATGTATATTTATCAATCGAAAAAAAGATATATATTATAATTATAAAGATGAATACACAGAGTGCTTATTGTTACTAGCTTGCATGGATTTTCGAGATTTAATTTTTAAAATCTAGGCTTTCGTTAACCTTATAACACTAAATATGAGTCGGGCCTATTTGGAACAGAACCAAAATTCTCACTTCCTTCCAAGTAAAATTTTGATGATAAATAAGTGATGAGGGCATCCTAAAATATATACCCCAACATGGCCACGGGGTGGGGCAAATATTGGGGATTGGGTCCCCCAATGTTTAAAATTGATGCTTCTTGTCGATTTTATGTGGGATGAAGTGTGTGAACAGCATCAAAATGGAACATTGAAGCCCACAAACCACCAATAAAAAAGGAAAAGAGGACGAAAGAGAGAAGAAGCTCATGATGTGCAATTTAAGGGCCACCCCAAACAAACGAGGAGGTGTATGACTTTATGGTGAAAAGGGTGCATTATCCTTGGTGCCAGCAAGGTAGACTCATGGTGTCAACTCACTCGACCTACCCATTTAAGAATAAGGATCTTTTTCAAACTAATGCTATTTATACATTATTCACATAATCTTTACACTAAAAATAATTATGTGACAGAATATGTGTGGTTATGTATTGTTATTTGATTAAAATACTACTCAAAAATGACTACACATATTCTGCCACGTTATCATTTCGGTGTAAAGGTTGTGTGAATGATGTACAAGTAGTATTACTCTTTTCAATTATCTCTCATAATTAATTTTAAGGTGCTTTAGTTTACTTTTAATTTCATAATGCAAAAATACATATGAATGTTAATTTCAGTGCAATCTTTAAAGGCCTTAAATCTCTAGAATTTTCAATGAGAATATTAATAAGTTCTATATATATATATTGTTACAAAGGAGATTAATTGTTGGGAGGACTCGAATTTCGAATCTCTACTATAATGAGTCAGGTTGCTATTAACTGAGTTAGTGTTTCTTAGTAATAAGGTTTGTATTTTCAAATATATATTATTCTTCTATATATGATTAAAATTATACAAAAGTAATTTAAAACAAGTTAAAATACTCAATTTGGAGAAATTGGCCTCTCCCATACAATGGAGGATCAACCCCTATCCCATCAAATTGCCATTTCTAATTTCAAAAATAGCTTAGTAGGACCATGCCATTCAATTCTGTGCAAGTTAATAACAAAAAATTATTAAAAAAAATAAATTATTAAATTATTATAATTAAAATAATAATTATTTTTAATTAAATCACAACTCCCGATGTCAAAGATTAGAGGAGCGATCGCCAATGAATCTAATGGGAAATGTTTTAAGGGATAAGTTTTTTGTATTTTAATTATAATATACCTCCATCCCCTCTTTTAAATCTCACATCTTATACATCTTATTCTTTTTAAAATAAATTTGAACGGAATTGGATAGCATAGCTTGCGATTTCATGGCTGCTTAATTAATTCCCCCTATTAATTACCCACCCAAGCCCAACCATTTAATATATGGGCAATCCATGTAAGCCCAGTTAAGAATATTTGAAACAAGTTGAATAGATTCATGGTGACTACAATATTGCTTATGTGGATTAAGATGCGGTTAATTCTTCTAAAGTCATTGGTCAATAGAAAAATCACTACTCATATAGGGAAAACATTATAACTTACTCTTTTTGTATTGATTTGACATCAAACTCCTAAAAATCCATTATTTTGTGGATTAAAATGAAAACTTTTAAAAACTCTCAAAAGTTTAGGGACCAAACTTTATAAAAAAAAATATTGACTAATCTAAAATTTAATCAAATTTTAAGGATTAAATTGCAGTGTCAAAAAAAATCAAAGGCCAAACTACAATATTAGAATGAAACCCATTTAGGCAATTAACGCCCACCCATTTCAGCTCATATAATAATTAGCCCACTTAAACCTGCCCGTTTAAACTTATGACCCAATTATGTCAGCTCACATACATTTATTATTTATCACCTTTGATTGAGAGAGACTTATTGAATTATTTTTATAACCACTCAAATTAGGAGAGAGTGAGAGAGAGTACTTTCGGTATTTTCCCTTTGTATAATTTTATTGTTGGGCTTCTCGATTCAGGCCGTACAACGAAGTCCACTACGTGAAGGCCCATATAGCAGGGGAGAGTGGTCCGCTGCTGTTGGTAATGGCGGAAACGACATCAAGGAAGAGGAAGATGGGAGAAAGAAGAGGAACAGATGCGACGAGGAAATCGGAGTGGCCCCTCATCAGGCATAAACCTAATCTTCAGATCAATCGCCTCAAAGATGCTGATCTTTTCACTGTACCAAACTCTCCCTAAATTCTGTCATGCATTACTTGTGTCTTAAATCCAAAGTTCATTGTTATTCTAACCCTAGAATTTTGTGCACGCTTCAATTGCTGCAATTTTGGTGTCCTCATTGTGTGTTTCTTGCGTGTTTATTCTGAACCCTAAGGCGTTTTGGTTTCCATTTATGTAATCTTTATATGGTTAGATCCCCCTTTTGGTGTATTAATCTTCACTGTAAGGATTAGGGCACCACTGATTTATGGTAACTGTCAGCGGTAGCATTCCGTACTATCACATTAATCAACACAATTATTATTTGAGTAAAAAAAAAAAGCATGACTTTTGCAATTGAAGCTGTCCGCTGAGCATTTATTGTATCTAAATATGCGTGTTTGTTATTGTACGAGGATCCAAATGAGAGCCATGGAAGTGGGATGTTGTGGAACGGGGTGATTGGAGAATTGGGTGTATTGTGAATTTAAAGTATGTTTATTCATAGGGTAGATTTTTGCGAGCTGACTTTTTCACTGTGTTCTGTGTTGTTTGATATGGAACATTAAGCAGTCAGTCAGAACTAATGGGTTGAGGACGGTTTTAAATTGTGCAAAAGAAAGAGATGTACACGTGGAGAGAGTGATGAGCCAAGGAGACTTTTGATGAGAAATGAATGTACTTGTGCGAATTGGCTGTTTGTAGTCCTTTGTTTCAACTTCCCTTGGCCAAAATTCACTTTCAAACTCTTAACGTTAGCATTTTGACGTCCTGGTTGTAATTTTTGGCTATTTAAAAGCTGTTCCATACAACGATAGTCTAGAAAGACCTATGTTAAAGATCATAAATACAGGAAAGATTGGTAGCTAGAAAGGACCTGTCGGTTATGATCTATTAGTAATTGTAGTTCAAGACAGATTGTCATGTGTGTATTCTTCTGTATTAGACCTTGATTTTGAGGCATTGACGGCAATTCTGAAAGCATTTTTTCTTTATGAAGAAATAATGTCTTTTAAAGATTGTGTTGTAGTAATAGGAAGTCTGCTATATCCAGGTGCAGAATTTCTTAACATCAGCTGAAGCAAAGGCATTCGTTAAAAAGGCAGAATCAATTGGTTTTGTTCACCAAGGTAGTCAGGGGCCAACAAAAGGAGAAGCCTACAGAGACAATGACCGAATTTCTATGAATGATCCTATTCTTGCGGATACAATATGGGAATCTGGACTTAACAAATTACTTTCTGAAATCAAAATCCGTGGAAAAGTTGCTGTTGGGCTAAATCCAAATATCAGATTTTATAGGTCAGTAAAAGTTTCACCCCATACTTCCTGCTCCTTCAACCCCCCTCCGCCCTCATTCTTCTCCCTTCCTGGTTTTATCCTGAAATTTTTTTTAGTAAACTAAGTTGGACAAAGCTCATGATAAAGGAAGCCTGTCCAAAGGACATATGGAATTCTTTTCAATTTTTCAAATACTATATTAATCTTTCTGAAATTCTGCTTATGCCTTTAATGGAGGATGCAAATGCAAGCTGGAAGCATAAATTTTGGAGTTTTAGAATTTAGTATTTGGGATTTTGTGGGATGCGAGTGTGTGTGTGTATATAATATTATATAATGCATATATAGATTTTTATTATTTAGAACTTGCTAGGATCAATTTTTTTCCCCTAGAAAGTAGAATCTAAAATTTACTCTAGGTTCAAGCCCTCTTTGTGCGTTTCTCTCTCTCTATATATATATATTGATTTTTATTACTTATAACTTGCTAGGATCAATTTTTTCCCCTAGAAATTAGAATCTAGAATTTACTCTGGGTTCAAGCCCTCTTTGTGCGTCTCTCTCTCTCTCTCTCTCTCTCTACATGCATGCTGTGTATGTAAGTGTAGGAGACTGATAGAAAGAGCCAAACAGCCAAGCATTCTTACAAAAGCCCACCCCTATAAGGCCCACATAACATTATGAAAAAATATTTTGACTCTTGGATTAGAAATTCAATATTCTACTAGCTACTAAAATTTGAACCTAATCCTTGATGGATAAGGTTCCGTCCAAAAAGTCAATGTTCCAAACTTTTATTGTTGACTTCTTCTTTGTTGATCGTATTGGATTCAAACTTTGACTATTTAAATGAAGCCTTATTCATAATTTGATTAGACTCACATTTTTTGAGCTTGTAGGGTTGTAAATGATATTTAACCTAACGGTCAAAATTCCTGTGTTATGTAGACCCTAAATGAGTTGGTTCTTATAAGAAAACTTAACTCTTTGGTTCTTGCTCTTGTTCCATACACACAATCAACTACATAATGTATTTGGAAGGCATAGCTTCAGAATTTGAATTTGAACTAAGATTTTATATTTGGGGCTAATTCCCTTGTTCCATATACACACACCCCACTACATAATGTATTTGGAAGATATGGATTTAGAATTTGAATTCGAAGTGGGATTTATATTTCAGGCTAATGCCCTTCTTTCACATCAGGGTCCTGCTCTTTTAAATCTCTTATTTTAAAAAGAAGATGATGCATATGAGGTAATAGCTTTTCTCACTATCTAAGTAGAAGGGTTGCCAATGAACGAAGCTTTCATGAACAAGCTTGCAAACAGGCTCGATGAAAGTTCATTCATGTTCGCTTGTTAGGCTAATCAAATCCTTTGGACAAAATTTTAAGCTCACGAACTTAAATGAACCTAACTTGAGCATAGTGAAACTTGGCTTGTTTTTGTTCGCGAACATGTGCCCGTGAACACATTCATGAACATATATATGTAAATATATATATATATATATATATATATATATATTCTTTATACACATGATGTATAACATTTTTTGGGTTTTAAAAAGTTATTTCAACTTTTGCTTGAAAAATATTATTTGTTCTATATTATTTTACACGTGCTTGATTCTTTACTAAGTAAATGGATAAACAAGCTTACTTGCGATTGAGCTCGTTAAAAGTGGCTTGTGAACGTGTTTGCTACTATAAGCTCACAAACATTTATCAAACTATGTTCTCAAACTGTTCGATAATTCAGCAAATCATTCATGAACAAAAATGAACCAAGCTCGAACAATGCTTTCATAAGCTCGGCTTGTTAAGAAATTGGTCAGACCAAGCTTGAACACGGCAAAGCTCAGCTCCTCTCTGCTCGTTTACAGCCCTACTAGTAAGGACATGGTGGCTTCATTTGTTTCAGAGATTTTGAAGAGCCCGTTTAATGATTCTGCTAAAAATCAGCTGAGATCAGAAAACCTCTCACATTCGTTGAAATCTATCATCTGCTAAGTTGGAGATCTTGAGATTAGTATACAGCAGCTTTCTTGTGTGGTGGAAATTAGATTCGAGCTACACATTATTTACCAGATGCAGGTAACAGCTCACGGTGCCTAAAGAATCTAGAAGGGTGTTATTTCTCAATAATGGGATTAAACATCTGCTTGCATGGACAACCTACTTGCTGAAACCTTTTTTATGTTGTATTGGCACGGAAAAAAATGGCATGCCAACTATGTGCTCATCCAAGTAGAACCCCTAATTTTAATTTATGTACATATTTCTCCACTTTTAATGATTTAGAATTTCAAATTTAGTATTAATTAACCAATGCATCTCGGAGTGAACGAAATAGGTTTACATTTTCAGGTACAAGGTTGGCCAGCGCTTTGGGCGGCACATTGATGAAAGTGTTGATCTTATAGATGGAAAACGTACCCATTATACCCTATTGATATACCTAAGTGGCGGTTTTAGGTCGAAAGCTAAACATGATCCAAGCAACCAGTTGGTTTCTACGTCGGAGCCTCTAGTTGGAGGAGAGACTGTCTTCTATGGTTCGAGAAATAAAATTGTGGCTGAGGTACTCCTAAATGGTTTTGTGTGCTTCTATAGTTCTTTTTCTTCGTTAATCAATTTTTATCAGATTAGTCTATAATATATATGCTTTTTTTTTTTTTTTTACCCTTGGTATGTGCCTTTTGTGTTGGTGAAAATCATGAATTCATAGGTAGCTCCTGAAGAAGGAATGGCGCTCCTTCACATTCATGGGGATAAGTGTATGTTGCATGAAGCCCGGAATGTTTCCAAAGGTGTCAAATACATTCTGCGTTCAGATGTCGCTTTTGCTTGAGGCACTCCAGGTTTCCTTTTTCTTTCCCCGAACGAGTATAGTAAGCTCGTTCGGGGTAGTTAAATATGAAATACGAATTCACGTTTTGTCAAAATCTTGATTCAACTCGAGGAATCAGTTCTCTTTCAGTTTGTGTTATTAGATTTCAGGAATGACTGTATTGATGAGCGGTTTACCTCGTACGTGGATCAGATGGTTTCATAAGAAATGGCTAGAAGGGATAGAGAGGGAGATTAGAGGGTTGATGATAGCATAAAACATTATAATAGGGAGTTTAACTATTGTGCTGATAAATTCCTGGCAAATTTTTGAAGTGGTCTCTCAACTTTGGGTGCTTTTGCTTGTTTCCATTGGTTTTGCAGTGTGTCGCTGTTGGGTTTCGATTGCTTTTTGTTCCATTTCTTGTTTTTCGGAGTATTTCTCTCGTGTTATTTTGGGACTCCTATTGTTTTCCGTATGTGGTTTCCTTTTCTGAAATTTTTTCCTTTGGTTGCGTTTGGATAGTAAGAATAAGTTAAGAGTTGAAATAGAATGATAAAAGGATGAAAGCGGGATGAGACAAGGAAGAAGCGATTGACAATGATTTTGATGCTGGGTGAATACATGTGATGTAGATTAGATTGATAGTTGCCAATCCAGCCAAGCAATTACTTACATGTTTTGAGCTATGATTTTGAAAAGAAAGAGGATAAATGCAAGCAATGATGACAATGAGGACCATTAACACATGAATTTTTAGTTTTTGTGAATAAATCATTAATCAATCTATCATCTTGATTTATACTATTATAGTTCGTCTCGAAGGATAATTAGTTTCATTAATAAGTCATTATTGTGTAAGCAAGAAAAGGAGTACGGAAATGCGAGAATGAGCCTCGCACATGTATATCGTGTGCATTTATATTATTATATAAATTTTTTAATTGGTTTAACAAGTTTGAAATTGATATTTTTCTTTTTAATTTTTAATTTGAACAAGTAGAATCTTCATCGGCGACTCGCACAAAAAATAATAAAAAATAAAAAATCTATAAATACAAAAAATTTCATATCAAAAAATCATAAAATGCCTATGCGGTACAAATTTATTAGAGCACATGTTATTATTTGTTAAAACACCCTTTGTAGGCTTTTGGTGATTTTGTTGTGAAATTATTTACGTCCATAGAAGTATTTTTCACTATATTAGGAGCGAATTAATATCAGGATTTTATTAATGGGGCCTGTCGGCAAATCGATCAGTGAAAAGTCGTTCTTCAAAAATATATATATATTTTTTGTAACAATTAACATGCAAGTATTTTCTTTCTTCCCAGTAAACACACACCCTCAATCTAACACTTCCATGATTTAAATATGTGACCATAATTAGTGACAAATAAGGACATGATTAAAATTTTGCAGCAAATTTGTTCACCACACACATGCATGAATCCTTTGAAACCCATCATATAGTGCTTGAAGCCGTCTTCCCACTAAGGTTCCCAATCCACATCTTCCTTCCATCCCACTCAAAAATTAAGGGCTTAGCCATGAAACGGTGTCGTTGGCATGGATCTTGATCCAATAATATTATAGCCTTTACTCTTCGTGGGATGTTCAACGTGCTATCAACTATAGCATTAGCACATCAATTTTTTCAGTGATGTTAAATATGGGCACCACACGTCAGTCCACTCAGAAGCCACAATACTAATATTAAAAACAAATATATAATAATAATAATAATAATAATAATAAAATTAGTCATGCCTACTTATAGCATAAAAAAATCTTTTCCTCCACCGCCCCTAAATCTGCCCCAACTCCCAATGTAAAATGTAAAATACGGTGCAATTTTAGGGTTGGAGAGCTTACGAAAAATTATTTTTAACTTTTTAAAAAATAAAAAGGTAATAACTTTATTTTTTCTTTTGGTAAATAATTTTATGTTTATTATAATTTTTTCAGAAAGTTATTTTCTATTTTGGTGAGTATATTTAAACTTTTCAAAAAATTATTATGAACCTTTCGAAGATATATCAGGTGTAGCTTTTTAGTAGGAAAGAGATTTTCTAATGGAATAATTAAAAATAAGCTCTCCAAACCAGGCCTTAAGGAAGGATTGTAGTTTTCAATCTTAAGGGTTGGCCTTGTAAGCGGTAAGACCGTAATCAATCATGTTCGGACTAGACTTGTTTAATTTGAGTGCTTGGATTTAAAGTCAGCTCGTAATTATCACAAGTCCAATTTTTGACGGTTGATATATATATATTGTAGCCCAAATTCTTACACTGCTCAAATTATACGATTCCAAAACAATCAGGCTCTAACTAAGAGAGAATTGGTTTGACTCTTCAAATAAGTCTTCTAATAAATTAATAAATATTATAAAATAAAATTACGAAAAACCGGAAATTGAATCCAACTTTTTTCTGGACAGTCTCCCCATGCAGCAAACCCAACAGGGACAACCCAACTACTAATATTATTAATTAATAAGTTTGAAATTTTTTGTTGCAACAGTAAATAGCCAACATCTTAGGGACAGTTGAAAATTCTAAAATTCATCAATGTCAGACACTCTTAAGCACACATACTTAATAGAAAGCCGTAGATGTCTTAAGCTTAGATCAGAATACTAATAACTCAGAAACTCATCCTAAGAGATAGTCTTCTAATTTACTAACTCCTCTATTATATCCGAATCAAAATTAATAAGGAAGATGAACAAAATTTCAAAAACCTGTATTTTCCATGAAAATTCCAGATATACAGACCCTAAAATTAATAAATACAAGTAACCAAAAAAAAAAAAAAAACACCCTTCCCGGCCCTATAATTGCTCATATAACATTTTCTTACAAGAAATTTGTCCGGCAATCGGGCAGCTACCTATTAACTCTTATTAAACCGCAAAATAGAAAACGGGATCCTTTAATTGAACAACTATTTCGGAACCCATCCGACCACTCGAACACAAAAATCAAAGACGGTCGATCAACCATTACCGTAAGTGTTCAGTGTAAATGAAAAGATGGATGACTCCAAAAATCGAACCGAGACTCAACGGTGAGCGACCATAACGAAGGGACCGGAGATATTAATTAAAGGTGGTTGGAAGAGGTAATCTTGATGACTAATCCGGGGAAGACATCATCGGGGTCGTGAATATGGGGGTTTTGTTCCACTATGTAGGGATCCCCGCACTTGTCGCTGATCGTGTGAAGCGTCTCCCCTTCTCCCACCACGTAGATCTCATCGCACGGCCGTCCGGTCATCATCCCTCGATCCTGCTCGGGTCGATCGTCGGAGATCCGAGGGTGGGGGGCGTCTTTGGCGGAGCTGAGGAGGATGAGCGCTATGAGCACGATCGCACAGGACCACGAGGCGGCGTCCGCCGCTAAAGCCGCTGATTTCTTCATTTGTTTCTTGTTTAGGGAGAAGAAAGGAAGGGTGTTTGATGAAACACAAGTTCCTCTTCTTTTTTTGTGGGGTTTCCTTGAGAGAGAGAGAGAGGGGGGTTGGGTTTTGATGAAACACAAGTTGTTGCCTTGTGGGTTTATATATGAAATTGGAGAGAGAGAGAGAGAGAGGGCTTGTGTTTTGATGAAATGTAAGTTCTTGATTATGGGGTTTATTTATATGGAAAAAAAGAAGTTAGAGAGAGGAGAGAGAGGGAGTTGAGGGGGTCTTGGGAAGTGTTGAATGGGGGGGGGGGGATGAAAAGGGTGGGGGAGAGGGAGGAGGAACGTGTAAAGTGGGTTTGAAGTTTGGAACAAGGTTAGATGTGGATCACCTAAATTGACCCCTAAAAACTTTACATTTTCCTTATGCACAAGAAACCATTAACACCGGGAATTAGGGAGAAAAAAGAAAATGAGTGGCAATATTATTAACAGTCGGAGAGAAAAGAAAAGATGAGATATGTTTTTCTTCCTCATTGCTTGGGAGTTTACCATGGAAAATTAAAGAAGATCCATCTGTCTTGATTGTGAGCTACAAAGAAAATGAAAGGAAAGAAACATGTAATTTAGTGTTTGTCTTTCATTATTTGCAAGGTAAACTGGGTATTATAAAAGTTTCATAAAAGTCATTTCCACTCCTCTCCGAATCATCCTACTTTTGAACGGACAGAGCTGGATGGGTAGTTGGGGATTTTCATCCTTCCATTTCTTTCTCTACCCCCTCCCCTTTTCTCTTTCATTAAACTCGTAATCAAAGGATTTCTGCGAAAATGTTTACTAATACTCAAGAGGTGTTTGCAATTTAGTTATAAAATTTAATCTAAATTAGGATTGCTCTATAAAAGTAATTATAAAATAGAAATCAATTTTAAATCAAAACAACATTGTTTTGGGGTGCACCAGTACATAATTAGGGACAGTCACTTCGCAAAAAGTGGAAGCCCATTTTGTAAGTGTTGTTTTGCGCATGTAGCAATTATCCGACTTTGTATGCTATAGATCAGAGGTTCAAGTCGTCACGGCATTAGAGCATTACTTAGTCCGTCCCCCTTCCAATGCTAGTGGCCTCCTTTGTAATTAAATAAAAAATGTCATCTTCATTATCTCCAAAATTACAATGAACCAAAAAACTATAAAAACTCCATCACTCCACCTCTCCATTTCTTTCAGCAGTCTTCATACGGCATGTATGGCATGACCCCATTCTTGTAAACACTATTTCAATTCCAAATAGAGTATTATTGAAATGATAAAATTTCGATAAATACTATGTAAACAGATTTTGCCTCCCTCCCCCAACTCAAGACCTTGGCAAAATTGTAACCATCAACTCCCCCAAACTCACCAACCACAAAAAAAAAACCTAACTTCCCAGCCCACGTGAGATAAGGGCTAAAGCATTATGTTTATGGGTCCATATTTTGCGGCGTCCCTGTCCTATGACTATATATATATATATATAGCTTTTAGTTTCTTGACCTAGCCACCCTCCATTCTCTAAGTTTGCCGTGTCGGGTAATACTATACTTTTCAAAAAAATGTATTACGAATAAAACCCACACCACTTATGTGTGAGGGTAAACCCCATATATATTGGGAAGTCCCACTTATCACCTGTGAATTATGAAATTTGTTTCAAATCACTTTTTTTTCGAAATGAATAGAATTACTCTTGTGTATTTCTTTTTTAACCCTTCCAAAGTTCGGATTGATAGCATTGGGAGTGTGTTTTTTATTTTAAGTTTTGAGGCGTGGATCCAGGTTTGACTCGCATTCTAATGGACACTCCACTAATATTTATGCATTGTTCAATCATACAAAATTCATAATCTAAAACCTTACATTGCACTTAAAAAATAAGAATGAGAATTAAATAACCGCATAGAATGTCACTTTTATGCTGCAAGGGAGTGATCATTTTAATTCCTCTGTCCAAACAAGTTTTTAGAGTTTTTTAGTAAATGATTGTAGTCTTGGTACTATTCACTCATTGTACAATAATATCAGTTTGAGCCATCACTAAGATTCGATTATAATTTAGAATTCTTTTGATGGGTCACAATTACTATTTATGCATGTCTAATCATGCCGACTCATGGCCCCATTAAGAATCATACATAAATTTTCTTTTTCTTTTTTTTTTCTTTTAATTTTGGTGACTAGGAAATGGATCCCGAAGAAGGATCCGGAAGTCTCGAGCTTACGCAATGGCCCACTACACATGCCTGCCAGATGATATACATTTTTTCATCTCACAACTTAACAACTTTTAAGTTGTTTTAGTTAAAGTAATGGTTAAATGTCATGGGATGCCTTAAAAACAATTCTGTTTGCCATCCACAATGAAATAAATATGTTTGTTTTGTTTTGTTTCTTTCTTTTTCTTTTTGTTAAGCGAACTCTATTGGTACCGGCTTTTCCTTAGTGAGAGTATATGGTTATTTAGGTCTTATTCACCCGTATCTCAGACCATCTCTCAACAAATTTAACTTACGGATAACGAAATTTAAACTTAACTCACCTATATGATTTGTAAGGGCGGATGAATATGTGTGTTGATGTTGAAAGGACATTAAATTTAGGGAATGCTTTTGGTCATAAGGTTAGAGAGACGTAGTCCAAAAACGTTTCAGGAGGGTTGGAGTCAACATTTGGGTGCTTTGGGCTGCCGAAAGCTACGGCACCCATGACCCAATCCACCAAATCTATACCAAGAAAATAAGAGGTCTTTGGGTGTTATAATAATAGGAGATACATAGACAGTGGCGGAGTTAGAACCCAATCTTTGGTGGGGTGAAAAAAAAAAATTGAATCAAATTTTGACTCAAAATCAAAGAAAAATATAAGTTCAGTATAATTGCTAAAAAAAAATTGTCAATATACTAAAATGAGATTAACTAAAAAAATTATGAATATAAATTTGAGGTCTTAATTTGAGATAAATGGGAAGATGTGTAACGTTGACCTCAACATGAGTTTTTTTTTTTTTTTTTTTTTTTTGTGAAGATGATGGTTCTTTAACTAGTGGGAAAGTATAAGGCTAGATAATTAGTTGACAAAATGAAGCACAATAAACTAAGATCAAATTTCTCGAACTTGGTTTGTCAAATTTTTAAAAGATAAGAACGTTTGAAAACTAATGAGAAAATTTTATGTGCAGTGCCCCTATTTAGACATAAGTACACCCTTAAAGTGGTGTTGTTTCAATAAATAATTTTAAAAGGATAGTAAATTTTTGTGAAAGTGACTTCATTTTGAGTGCATTTATGCCTAATTAGGAATCATGACATCATATAAAAAATAAGCCCATAACTGTTGTTTGTGAATGAATGAATGAAATTGTGCTCGAAAGCGAAAAAAAAATAATTTTATATTGTCATTACATTTTTATTTTTAAAAATTTAAGAATATATCAAAATGAAAAACCAACACTCCAGGTGGGGTGGGTGCCCCCCACCTAGTACCCCTCTTGCTCTGCCTAGGACTCGTTCCGAGAATTCTATAAGTGCAACTTGAAAAAGCATGAAAATAGAACAACCTACTAAGATATTTATGATTTTTATTACTGGCAATTAACATTGAACAAATTGTTGGAGTTAATTCATTCCAACATTATTATCGAAATTATTTCTAAATTATATAATATATCTAAATCTTGTAATAATTGAAAAGTTGAAACCAAAAAATAAATTTAAAAAAAAAATCAGTATCTAGCTTACCAAAGGTTGGGCACTGCTATCCCTAGCACCATGATATTCATTAGTCAAAAGTAGATTTCTGACGTACCCCAATCTTAAATATTCTGATCAAGTCAGGCAAAAAAATACCAACCACTATTAATTTGCAAGCCACAAGTTTTTTTTTTTTTTTTTTTTTCTCTCTCCTTTAACTAGTTGTGGTTGTGGTTGACCTAATCAGAGTTCATATGTTTTTTCAAGATTTATTTATTTTTCGTCATGATGACTTCATCCCCATTCAGCATATAAGAGCATGTGAGTGCCCTGTGTTCTCAATTCTCAAACCATTATAAAGATCAAGTCAACAACAACACAATTATACTTTCAAATCAAAGGATGGTAGCATGATCAAATTTGGCCTTTTACAATACATTTCTCATTTTTATTTTTATTTTACAAACACTGATATGTGGACTGCCTCAAAGCAATAAGAACAGAGTATGGAGAAGTGAGAAGAAAGGAAATGAAAATAAATAAATAGAAAGATTCTATTACAAAAAATTGAAATAAAAAAAAACAAGAAAAACAGAGAGTCTAAGGACTTGTTTAGGGTAACTGCAAAACTAACCATCCAAACGCAACCTAAAGGTTCCTATTGTCCTCGAACCATAAAACAAACTCACATGTTACATCAACGAAACGAGGCTGACTGAGAACCCAATCACGCCATTGCCCTTTCGATACAGAAAAGATAACCGACGAAACAATTTATAAAACAACAGAGGGAGGAAGGTTCAGTAAACAAAGAACAGATACAAATTGCTCTACATAAAAAATACACTTAAGCCGTTGCCCAATTCCACACTCTCAATTCGCCAGTTCCATCCCCGGTGAAAAATAGCCCGGCCGGCCCAATTTGGATCGCGCGCACCTCCTGCTTTGCAAATATCCTGCCCCTCTCAGAAAAGCTAGGCCACCAGAAGTTCACATTTTAGACAAATTATAACTGTGAATTCTACACGTTTGAATGATATGAACGGAAATGGCAAATGGGAATATTGATTTCCACGCCACAGTATGATAGTATAAAAGAAAAGAATGGTCATTCTATTAGAATGGGCATTCCGGCGTTACGAGAAATGACCACTCCATTCCCATTCTCATTCTAGTCTCACTATTCAAACAAAACCTAAGTAGCTGGGGCAGCCACTGCTGTTGTCATCAAAGAGCATTTAACAAATCACTAGTTGTCCAGCTTCGTGGTACCAATACATGTATTAAATCATTCTTGCTGAGCAGGACAAGGGTTTAATTCATTGTTAGATTGGGCGGGCGTGTACTTATCAACAGACAAGAATACATTAACAAATTTACAAGCTAAAAACTCACGATGGCAAATCGTAAACACGGACACAGTTGTCATTGCAAGAGCACATCAACACTGGCTTTGCATCTGGGTCATGCATTCCAAACAGGGTGAGCACGCCCTGCGAAAGATGAATAATTACCAAATCAGATAATTTAAGTTGAGTTTTCAAACTAATAACATGGATATGCAACACTTCAGGACACGCACTAAGACATCATAATTCAAATTTCCCTTTTATTCAATAGCATGAATAATACACTTCATGGGCAAGTTATTAGCATCTTCGCTGATGTAACTCTTTTTCCAGCCAAAAAAGGAATGATGAATATGTTCTGGAGGTTTCTGCAACTCTCATTTTCAATTTATAGGCCATTTCAAATGGCTGACGCCCCTATACAAGCACTATATAGAAGGACAATTTCATCATACAATATCTAGAACTTCTAAAATTGTTTTGCTTGTCGTCCAAGTTGTATTATAGTAAGGCAGTCAGATTTTGATTTGCATGAATAAAATATATTTATTTTGCATTTGACATTGATCCTACATCATAAGCCCAGTTCAATTATGTTATCTACGTTTATATTATCTTCCCCTAAACTTCAACCTAATTAGCCATTTGATAAAGAGTTAGGTGCTCTTAAGGCGCTAAGACCAGAAGACATTCTGGAATTAAATTCAAGGCCTCCCATACTAATGCAGCTAAATTACAATCAAGGGTTTTTCCCCTTTTTCCTCTGCCAATTCAACTGGGGAATATTTTTTTTTAAATGGCATAAGTAAAGAAAAGAGAAAGTTTTTAACATACATGTTCTTCATTGTGTGTGTATGTTACTTCCAAATTTCCGCTCTCCATATTAGCCCACACCTACACAGAAAGTGATCTCAGAATGCAAATCATCTTAGAAACTCTTACATGCATTAGAAGAATAAACATAGAATGGCACAAACCTTAACAGTTCTGTCCAATGAACATGATAAGAGAAACTGGTCCCAGCAAAGAAGCGACATCACTACAGAAGTATGCTCCGTTAATGTTTGTATACATTGTAAATTTTCAAAGCTCCAGACCTGTAAAAAAGAATAAGACGAAACACAAAATGGGAAAGGTTCAGCAATATGCAGCACGAGGAAGTTTCCTAGTGTAGCACCACAAAATGATAAAAAAGATGTAGTTCTGTTAATCGTGAGAATTTTGTTAACAAAACGACATCGTTTCTGAGTGCTACAGTGAAACAATTCCTAGTGTGGCACATTATATTCACAAAACCCATACAAAATTCACACATGCCCTACTTCATTTTGATACTCAAGGAAAAATAAATATCATGCCAAGACCATCATACTTTGATAGAATGATCCATGGAACCAGAGTAAATGCGATTGGCTCCAATAACTAATGATACAACAGCAAGAGTGTGACCCTTTAGTGATGCAGCCGGCTCAAAACAGTCAGTAACTGCATTAAATTTCCAAGCCAATATGGTCCCATCCTGCAACAAAATTATCAACACTTTAGAGACTGTATTGTTCTTCGCATGTACTCACATATGCACACAACATGCTGGAAAGACCAACTAAGTGCAGTTTTCCTTTTGGGAGTTTCAAATTGGCCCGACCATATTATAACCATGTCAGTAATTAAAAATTGAGGTCATGACTCATCATCATGACTACCAAAACTTTAAGAATATACTCAGCAACACTTTGTATTTATTAATGACAAGTCCTTAAAAACATGTTTCGATTGCATTACTCCCAAATCATGGACGGTGAAATCATCACTGAAGCCCATTTTGTACAGACCGCACAGCTACCAAAACAAAGAAATTAAATAAACAAAGAAACGAGAATACTTGAAAACAAAAGTACCTGTGTGCCAGCAAAGAGCAAGTCATTACCCACAACAAGGGCATAAACTTGGCCCACGGGTCCACTGAGGCTGAGATCGACATCAGTTTGGGTATTCCAAGCCTGCAACAACGCAAGCAAGAGATCAACGCCAGCAAGACAATATATAATTCTTTCACACTGCAAAGAAAGATGTCAAAAGAAGATTGAACCATTTTCAAGTGTGTGTATGGGGTGTGGGAGGCAGGGGGCATCGAACCTTGACAAAATTTGGTAAACCCATAAATACCCATGAGCCTTCACTTATCATGCATCCAACTTCGTCACCCAAACTAAGCATGTGCACACACTACAAAAGAAATACAGAGAATAGATTCAGTTACCTCCATTGGGCTCAGCAAGACTCAGGAAAAGAACGTAACAAGATCCCGCTGTTATATGTAATGTCAAACAAATGTCCTATGAAAAAGTGAAAATTCGCAATGAGTAGGTATACATAATAACCAAGTTGCATACAAACATAATATAAGAATAAATTTTCAGAAAATCATATTCAACTCCAGAACCAAAGCAATTTTCCCCCATTCACTTCACTGACTAGAAATTAACAATAAAGGAAACAAAAACTTACAAGGCCAGATTGACAGTCCCAAACCCTCAGTGTCCCATCAATACTGCCAGTATAAAGCTTACTAGAGCCAGATGGGAAAGCAACCCCACTAACAACCTGTACAAAAGAAACAATGAACTTATCAATCCAACCAAAACAAAGGACTAAACATATCAAACCATCAACCAACTTAGGCATAATGTAATAACGAAATAATCAAATTCATAAAAGGGATTGCATTCTATGCAGTGCAACTACGCCTAAATACATACAGGGGTGCTCCAAAACATTGTCCTTTTGAATATATATATATATATATATATATATATATATATATATATATATATATATGAGTTCTCTTTTTAAATTCATTTAACTCAACAGCAAGAATTAGGAACAATGGCGCTCATTAAGGGTTTATACGTTCATTAAATTACCACTACGAGCACAAAAACAAGGAAATGCAACCCAAAAAAAAAAAAAAAAAAACCCAACCAACCTTCTTGTGCCCGTCAAGACGCGTCAACAAAGAAAAACAGTCCCCCATAGCCCAAGAGTGCACAAACTTGCACCTCTCCCCATAACTACAGCTCCCTTGCACCCAACGGTTACAAACTTTCTCAGTTTTCTTCACAACTCCTCTACCGCCATGAACTCGGCCCCATGTCGGATTAACATCCGATTTCCTCCGACCAACACCCGAAAAACTCGAATGATCGGACGGCCCACGCGAGCGATCGGAAGCATTCCCATCAAGATTAGACGAGTGGGGTAATTCTCTGTGCAAGAAGGGGCATGCGAATCTTGTGCACTTGCCTGCGCGCCAATGGAAGCACACCTTCTGTGGCTTGGCACCATCTAATTCCATTGCCGATCAAAAACTGGACTTGTATGATCAAAACATGAGCATTTTTTATTTATCTACGAGAGGAGGGATTTGATTTTGGGAAAATCAGGAGAGGAAATGAACGAGAGTTGATCATCAGAAGAAACCTAGTCATGATTGG
The DNA here is from genome assembly GCA_034195605.1 of Santalum album. Classification (NCBI taxonomy): domain Eukaryota; kingdom Viridiplantae; phylum Streptophyta; class Magnoliopsida; order Santalales; family Santalaceae; genus Santalum; species Santalum album. The sequence continues at coordinate 8,535,869 of CM067260.1, read as the reverse complement.
GAAAAAACATGACCTTTCTCTAAAACAAAATCCTGAAATAATACCAACGACACAAAGTAAACGTACGGATCAGGCAAATAGAATATTAATTTAAACTCGAAATTTTTAATGGTGGGTTTATATTTTTTATTTTAATCTCGCGACTGCAAATTGAAAAAAAAATAGAATATTCATTAAACTCGCAATTTTTTCGGTATATATTCAAAAGTGAACACAAAAGCTATAAAGCTTAAACATATAATTTTTTTTACGAAGGAGCATACTTGTTATCACACCTTTTGAGGTACAGTCCCGCAATAATCAATTATGAGATTAAATACGAAATTTTAGGAGTAAATGATACTTTAAACCTTAAAGTTTCACCGCTTTTTGACATTGAACCTTGATCTTTTTTTTCTATTAAATTGAACCTCGAATTTTTACTTTCGTATTGAATTGAATCCTGCCGTCAGCTCCGTCCAAATGGATGGACGGAAAAGGGTCATGTGCCCCTCACATAACTCTTTTTAGAGGGTAAGCTAGAAAAATCACTAATCAAAATCATTTAAATTACAACTTATCCTTTTTTGATCTGAAATGATCAAATGTCTTTAATTTCTCTTTTCCTCCTTTCTCTCTTCCCTCCTTTTTAATTGTTGACTCTCCTCCTCCCTCACCAAAACCCTAGTTTCTTTTTCCCCCACCACAGATCTCTTCTACGGCTCACTTGGGCTACTGCCAAGGAAAGGTAAACAAGCAAAAATAAAAAAAGGATCTTTTCTCTATATTTTGTTTGATTTGTTCTTTGGTAAGAGCATTTTGCTTAATTAGCCATCCTGTTTCCAATTTGGGACCAAAATTTTGATGGATTTTGTAATATTAACGTAAACAGAGCATGGAAGAGTTAAAGCATTCTCTTTTATGCATCACCATGGAGCTGGAGAGCACAAAAATGGCAGTTCAGGCGGAACTGTGGAGGAGGGATAAGCAATTAACCCATCTCGAAGATCTCCTTAACAGAGCCATCAAGGAAAGAGAAGGCACATAGGAGAAATGCCAAAAACTCCTCATCAAGAAATTCCTCCTCCACCAAACCGCCCCTCTATTTAGGATTTCAAACATCGGAAACGAACCCAGAAGAGGAATTGACTGCAACAATGGCTTCTCCTCCTTCGACTGCAAGGAATCCATTATCTCCTCCCCCTTTCTCGACCCAACTCTCCAACTCAAATTGCCTCAAATTGACCTGGATCATTATCGAGAATCAAAGTACCCTCTCCGGAGGATTTGGACCAGTGAGCTTATAAACGCTGCAGTAGCCAAGAACGACGGCCAGATCATCTCGCTTGAGGGGCAAGTGATTTTGCAATTTTACCCTCAAAAAATGGTCACAAGAGATGCACATGATAATTTTCCATCCATCATTTTGGATGGGACTGATGGCAGGGTTTGATTCAACATGGAAGTGAAAATTCAAGGTTCGATCTAATAAGAAAAAAAGATCAAGGTTCAATGTCAAAAAGCGATGAAACTTCAAGGTTTAAAGTGTCATTTACCCGAAATTTTAGTCTCACAATTAATAATTGTGAGATTGAGATGGGAAATTCAAACTTATAATTACTTATTGCGAGACTTAAAAATTATATAAAAAAATTAAATCCGTACACCTATTTTAAAATTTTTTCTTTTCTCTATTATTTTAAAATTTTTTCTCTTTCTCTAATCTCTCTCGCTCTCCGTCTCCCTCCCTCCGGTTCGTAATCAGAAACCATTGTTCTTCTAACATGGGTACCATGAGACCCGAAATTCAATAAAAACAAAAGTATAAATAATTTTTCAATAGATCCCCATTTTTATGTTTTTTGTATCACTAAATGGTTCTTCAAATGTATCTTTCACATTACATCGGCAAAACTCAACTTTAAAAGCCAGAACTAACTTCTATAAAACTACGCCACGTCAATAAATTTGAATAAAATTAAATTTTAGCTTTCAAACTCAATTTTAAGTGGCAGCCAAACACGCGGTACATTTATAAAAATATGGTTTTGGCCAATACAAAAACTAAGTTCGATCTTTTAAGTTTACCTAATTGCCCTCATTCAACTTTTAACCATTTTAGTATAACCATGACTTTATGAGTCATTTTCACCGATTTTAACTTGGGCAAACTAAACATACATTTTACATAAATTTAGGATGACTTCAATTTTATTTTCTTATCAGTGACATAAGGTTAAACGTGTTAAACCAGTGAAAATTAAATTTACGGTATGTGATACTGTTACTTTCTATCTCGTCATTTCTTTTTCTTTTTCAAGAATAGAAAACTAATGGTATAGCTTAAAAGTTTAATCTATTATATTGATCTACAATTGTGTAAGAGTACGAGAATGTAAGTTAATTTCGGTCGTAGAAATAATTTTTAATTAATAATTAGTGAGATTATTAAATTTAACGACTCCTCTTTGGGATTAACCACGGGCTCATCAAATATGTACATTAAAAACAAACAAACAAGTTTTAGTCGAATTACGTTCAATACCTGGAATTATTTTTAAGGGCTAAGTAAGCATACAATTGGTAACACATAAAGTATCATCGCTACATAAAATTATTTCATTTTATATTTTTCTTTTTTAAATCTAGCAGTACTGATGATAAGAAATGAAGATTTACACATACTCGTACATTTTTATATAATCTGTTGATAGGAAATCCGTTCATTATAGCATTGCATATTTGTTACTTTTTAATGGCACAAATTTACCGATTTTTAACGTTAAAATGGGATATTTTATCCTTCCAAACCTAATGAAAATTAATTTTTTCCCTATTATTTATTTGCATTCATAAATTATATACTAATTATACCTACCCCAAGATAATGTCAATAAATACATGTGAGTACACTATTAAATGATGGGGAATTTACTCTCATATTTGTCCACACCCACTAATTGGAAGATGGTGTAATGAGGTCACGAGGATTTCATCATACAGTTGGCAAATGTAAAAGAATGTGAGCGCTTTTTTTTTTTTTTTTTTCACATAGAGCCATGAATTTGACTTGTGTCAAGGTTGGTTAGGGCGTTATACCCACTCACTTGTATGACTGCCACGTATCAAGAAAGGCCTTAAATAAAGGAATAAATTTATTTATTCCAAAAAAAGGTAACCGTGGAAACTTGGGTTGGTTTGGTTTGGTTTATGATATTTTACATAATTTTATGGCATCTAAAACTCTCATCTATTAAGTGAAAATGAAAAATCTTGAATGGTTATGACTTTAATGGGTTTTTTTTTCCTTACGTTAGATGAAATTCTTAAATATATCAGACTTGTATGAAATTTGGCAAGTACTCTTATTTTAATACGTTTCGTAAATCTGTATAATTAAAATTTACTAAAATCTACATATTTTCCATCGAACCCAAACTATCAGAGAAGTCAAATCTAAATTTTTGAAGGATTTAAGCTTGGACTTATTCATTGAGAAAGCCTTTTTTTTTTCGAAGGGTTTTTAAATAAGTTCTAATTTTTTTTTAAAAATAATTGATTAAAAAATTCATATTTGGACCCTTTTTGATGGTGCATTTAAACCCTTTTTTTTTTTTAATTGTAAAGAGCTCGTTTAAACTTCATGAAAAAATGATGTGAACTAGCTATAAGGTTACTAGTTAGGTGGGCGTTAATTATGCATGAAATTTTTGTGAGACGTGTCACTCAATATGCAAGCTTCTATAAAAATCTAAATTTACTAAAAATTGTCAGTAATTCTCTACCTCCAAAAAATATATCTTTTAGCTTGTAACCTTCTAAAAATCATATAATTTGTATAAAAAAATATAATTAAACTTGCATAATATAAATCTGAAATTCTTTGATATCAATATAATTATTTAAAAAAAAATTCTTCTATCGACTTATTGAGCTTCACTAGTTGATGCGGTTCGAAAGTCAATTGCGAGACATGCGCACCCGAATAATCTCTCACTGAAACGCGAAAGGTGTTCTAGAATGTACCAGTTGGATGAGCAACTGAGCTAGAAATATAATATTTTTAGTGGGAAATTAATGTTCAAGGAAGCTTTTTTAATCCATTTCAAACAAAAAAGCAAGCTTTTCTTAATCTTGAGAAGGAACACCGAAGAAAAGCAAAGCAACAAAGCGCAACGGGCAACAGCAACGCTGCTGCTGCGCGGCGCAGGGAGACCAGGAGAGCCCACAGGTTTCAGGGAGAGCTCCCAACGGACTTCTTCTCCTGTGGTTCTCTCTCCCCATCTCTCTCCCCTCACTCTAAACCCCTTCTTCCTCTCTCCCCTATCTACAGATCTCACCCTTTCTCGCACACTGTGCTTGGAGGCGTGTTTGTGAATGTGGGTTTCTGTATACTGAGTTGTATAATCAGTTTGCTGAGAAGATTTGGATCTGGGGTGCGCCGTTTCGGCCATATCCTTGGTGGGTTTAGTTTGAATTTGTTGGTTTTTGTGGTTTATAGCTTTTCAACTAATGGGTATTGGTTTTTTAATTTTGTAGTTTGGAGTTGATCTAGGTCGTATTCGATTCTTTTGGGATGATTAGGGTTTTTTATTTGGAGCTGTTTCACCCGTACCCTCGGCGGATTTAATTTGAATTTGTTAGTTTTAGTGGTGTATGGCTTTTTCAGCTGATGGGTATTGCCAATTTTGTTGTTTGGAGTTGATCTAGGTCATATTTGTTTGTTTCGAGGTGATTAGGATTTTTTAATTTGGGGGATCTGTTCCAAAGTTTTCCTTGTAAATCTTCCAAAACACTTGGAACTTTTTGCGTCTTTCTCTGATAAAATACTGGCAGCTATGCGATTATATCTGTATATTTTACACTCTAGTTCCGCTATGAACTCTGATTGAAGCTTGATTGCTTAATGTTCTTATTCTGATTAGGGTTTAACTGTGATAACTCACTCAGGGTACATTTCCATTGTATTTCAGGTTAATTTCAGAAGTTCACAGATTACTCAGGGCTTTGAGATTTGTTGTTTAACTTCAAACCCTAATTTGTTCCAGGTTCATCTTATGGTTCAAGGTAGGTGTCATTTTCAGACTTCAACTACTTGCTATGAGAAGCTTCTTTCAGTCATTTGACCTTTCATTTTGTTTTGGTAAACATATGTAATACCAGACAATCGAAATACTGACTTTATAAGCATTGTATTCCCATTTATTTGAAAAGGATTTCGAGAACAGAAGCTAATCAATTCCATTGACTGGAAAATCACTAGCCGGGGGTGTAATTGGATCAACTGGGTTTCTGGGATTTGGTATGGCTGTTGCCAAGAGCAACAATTGCTACAAAACCGCAAGCTTGACCGAAACCATTTTGGAGTCAAACCAGATTTCGAATTTAAAAGATCGTTTTGTTCTTGGAGAGCGGTTGGGTTGGGGTCAGTTTGGGGTTATCAGGAACTGTGCCGATAGATCTACGGGAGATATATTGGCATGTAAATCGATTGCTAAGGACAGATTAATCACTGTGGAAGATGTGGAGAGTGTGAAGCTTGAGATTGAAATAATGACAAGATTATCTGGGCATCCAAATGTGGTGGATCTAAAAGCGGTTTATGAGGAGGAAGATTATGTTCATTTGGTGATGGAGCTTTGCGCGGGAGGGGAGCTTTTCAATCAATTAGAGAAGCACGGGAGATTTTCAGAGGCCGAGGCCAGGGTTCTTTTCAGGGATTTGATGCAAGTTGTGATGTATTGTCATGACAAAGGTGTTGTTCATAGAGACTTGAAGCCAGAGAACATCCTTTTGGCCACAAAAGCCTCATCATCGCCCATCAAATTGGCTGATTTCGGTCTCGCAACCTATGTCAAGCCTGGTAAAGTCACATTATTCTTCTTTTACCTTTGCCTATCATAGAATTTGTGATTTTAACAGTAAATCCTGGTAAAATTCAGTCACTTTCGATCTTCAAATGAATCCAACCATACCGACGAAACGGACATGAAAAATTAAGCATTACCTATAAATATTTATATAATTTGGTGACGTGACATGCATTGATCGAAGCATTGAAAATTTAGCCAGTTTTCCTGATTTTCTAGTATTAGAATAGGGTATTCTATACCAAATCTAATGAAAATTGGCTTTCCTCATTGTATCTTTCATCTTTTCATCTGTAAGGTTGGATTATTTGAAAGAATCTAAAATGTCTCAGTTTTTGGTAGCTGTAACTCCCAAGCTAGGTGTACTATAAAAAGTAAACTCTGCTTTCCCTTTGCAGATCATTGAATTTGTCAAATTTATGATAATTTTTAAAGTCAGACCTAATTAATATTCTATTTCGATGGGGATGCTTAACTAGGGCAAAGTTTGCATGGGACTGTTGGAAGTCCATTTTATATAGCTCCTGAGGTATTGAATGGGGGCTATAATCAGGCTGCGGATGTATGGAGTGCAGGGGTAATTCTATATATTCTTCTCAGTGGAGTGCCGCCATTTTGGGGCAAGACTAAATCTCGGATATTTGATGCCGTTAGGGTAGCTGATCTGCAGTTCCCATCAGATCGGTGGGATCAGATATCTGAATCTGCCAAGAATTTGATTAGGGAAATGCTCCATACCGATCCTTCAAGAAGACTTACAGCACAGCAGGTTTTAGGTTGGTTAATCACTTGCTGATTATTTACTTGAGTGCTTATCTTTTGTAATCACATTCTATACTCTGGTGAAAAGGGAGATTTAGGATGATAATCTGAGTGTTTTAGGGTTTCATCCTAGTGCACCTTTTTATAATAGAACCGACACAATTATATTGTGGACTAAATCTATTAATATTAGGGCTGAGAATAATAATGGGAGAAGTGCTTCTCCTAATATTATAAATCTAACATACTCAAGTTTGGATGTTGGATGAGCCTATTGTGAACCAGAAAGATTTTCTGATTTTGTCTTTTTGCATTAGTGTTAGTTTATCACAAGTAATTAGATTCGGTAAAAGTGGTTAAATCAGGGCGAAACACTCGTGAACAGCTGAGGTGTACAGAACAATAAAAAAGCGACACGGGAGAAAATATATTTGTAAAGGATAAAAATGGTTCCCTTTAAACATAAGGAAATGGATTTAGTACTCAGTAAAGCAAGAAAAGAGTGCCCTTCAGTAATTAGCGAGAGAGTTCAAATATGAAAGGAAGGCATCCTTCTAGATTCATCTTAACAGATGATATGCAAGATGACACCACTATTCCCGTAATTGCTCTGTTACACTACACAATAATATTGTATCCAAGGAGGTCAATTTTCCCTGATGCATCTACATTTGCATGAGGTCGCCTATGATAGATTCCGTCGTTGCTCTGTTTCACTATACAATAATGTCGCCTGCGAGGCTGTTTCTCACCATTGCATCTCTACTTAAACATGCGTGCACGATCATAATAAACAATTCCAAGTGTAATAAAACTCAGTGGCAGCAGCACATTTTATGTGGTTTAGTTTCGTAGAGTTTCACTTTTATATGGATAGTCTGCTGCCTGAATTCTGTTTGATATTATTATAAGCATTGATTGAGTGGGTATTTTAAGTAGTTTTTGGAGATCACACGGGCTTCAGAGAAGAAATCTGAGGCATCAGACACTCTCCGTTTTAATTCCTCATAAATAACTTTGTTTTCCTTCGGCCTTCTGTAGATCATCCCTGGATGAGAGACCCTGCACAGTTCCCCAAGGAACTTTTCGTACGCGAGGATGCAAGTTCTAAAGAATTATATTTAGGCGAAAATGACTTCTCATCCTCGTGCATTTCCAGGAATCAGGACATTAGTTTTGGTATTGGGACCCCCACAGCTTGTGATGCGTATTCACCTTCATTCACTTGCAGATCGTCGATTTCTTCCTATCTGGTGGAACTGTCAGCACCTTGCTTAGACCCTGGTGGGTTCTCCTTCCAAAGTGATGGAGAACAAAGTGGCCAGGATTTCTCCCCCACTCTACTCTCAATGCCCAGCTTTGCATTCTTTAGCCCTGTGCCTACTGCCGACGAACAGAACAAGTCACTGTGTTTCGCAGCTAACGCTGCAATAGCAAATGCAGCTCATGAAGGTATTTGACTTTCGCCTATACATATATAAAATGTATAAATTTATTAGCATATCCAATCCCACCTGTATGATTTCCAACTCCCCCGCCCAAATATGTGCTTCTTAGCTTATACTGCAAACTCCTTACTTCCATCCCTAAAAAGGGTATTACCTAAACTCGGTTTGTTTAATGCGCGTCCAGACGCAAGCTTGGGAAGCCTGTTTTTGTTGTCGGGTGCCTCTCTATGCTTGGAGGAAGAAGGAATCGAGCCAAAGGGGACTGAGAATAAAAGGATGCCCGGTGCCCGCAGCAGGAGGAACCACACGATCAGCCTTGGCGAGCTTGAGCAGCTTGATTTCATGGTAACTGAATCGGTTATCCGTTGGGCTTCGTGCACCGATCTCCCAACTGCCCAATCTCTCAGGTCTTCTCTGGTTTGTTAGAAGTGAGGATTGGCTATATCAGATGAATCGGGGGGGACTTCTAACGAATGATCAAGGTGCAAGCTGGGTGTACAAAATCGAAGACTTCTTAGCTAATTTACTGCCTTAGGGTTAGATAGGGTGTTGCTTTGTGGTGTGTATGAGTAACTTCTGAATTGAAAATTTTTTTACTGCTGGTTTATTAACTGAGGGACGCAGTAAAAATGAATTGTGGCTAATGGACATGTTGTACCTCATGTAAAAAGTTGGGTTGATTTTTGGCAGGACTGTGATTTTGGAGTGGCTAGTTAGTGAACAGTCATAATCATTCTTTCTTTCCGATTTATTTTGCCAAAATCATGTTTAAATTCGCTATTTGGTTCTTTCAACTATTATTATAAGTTAATCGAGAATAGCAAATAAAAATAATAATTCTAAATTTTAAATATAATTAATTACTGAAAATTTAAATTTTGAAATATTGTTAGCTGTTTCAAAATTTTTTTATTTTTAAAAATTCGTATTTCTATAGTTTTCAAATTTAATAATATAAAATTTTTATCTCCAATCATTAAACATAAACTCTTTTTAAATTTTTAACACTAATTAATAGCCGTTGAACATGCGTGTAGTATGGCTAGTGTGGATTAAGCTGATTTGGGTTTGAATTTAAGTATAGTAACCACCTTTAATGACCAGTAATAAGATTTATTTAATATCACCTCCACTTGCCACGTCATTACTGATAACGCCTCTAACAACAGCATTAGCAAGGGTGATGAAATGGTTATAAAAGTGAATAACACTGAAAGTTTAATAACAACTACCGGTAAAAAAGGAAATTACAAAAGGAAACATTAACTGGTCTCGCAGGCTCAATTTTGTTGTTCAGTTCGAATCGAAATTTAATTTATAAAATTAGATAATTCTAATTATTTAATATAAAAAAATTAAAAATAAACAAAAACAAAAATTAAAATTATTTAAAATTATAAATTTACGTCATTTTCAAATCCAGGTTCATATCGTCGAATTCGGCGTAAATTAGCAAGCCTGGTCGGTAATTGGTGCAATGTGTCCAAGGGCATTACAGTAAAACATGCCACCCTTCATCAACTCCATCTACGTGTCTGCACACAAATCGACTTCTGTGATCACAGCTCCTCGCGAAGACTCATCTCTCTCTCTCTCTCTCTCTCTCTCTCTCTCTCTCTTCGCTCCCTCACGATCCAATGGAATCGGCTCCACTTCGCTTCATCCGGTGCTCTCAACTGCAATCGTAGACACAAGAACAAAATCTTGATCCTCTCTCTCTCCTTTGACCTCCAGATTTCTTGAATCCCATGGCGCAGCAATGTCGCTGGATCCTCCTCCTCCTCACCCTCTCTTCCTTCGCTGGACTCCTCGATGCCAGCGCTGGGGACGCCGATCCAATTTACAAGTAACTCTTCACTTCAATCTGGTTTTTCTTTTTCTTTTTCTTTTTTTTATTTTAATAAACGAACTTATTCCCTGTTTGTGTAGTTAGTTCGGCTTCGACTTTGTAGATTCTCTGGTTGCTTTACTGTGTTTGATTTTGAAGCTAGGGTTGTTAAGAGCTGTGTGATTCTGACCTGTTTGGTTGGCAAGAAAATGAAGGAAAGGGAAGGAAATTGAAGCATGTTTTGCATCTTATGTGTTGTATGGTGATACTGTTAAGACTCTGATTCGGGGTTTAGGGTAGAAAATAATCGCGAGGAGGGAGGAGAAGGAAGGAAAGAAGACACCATATTTTCCTTCCTCTTTTATTGGGAGTTGGAAAAAGTCAAGAAAGAAATGATAGTTTCTTTGCATCCTTCATTATTTGAGGTTTATGGTGATGAGGGATATAAGGGTTCCTCTTTCTTTGTTAGGATTGCGTTTGGGAGCATGGTTACTAGTCGGATCTATTAAGTAAAGAAAGGATTGAGAGTTGGAAAAGGTAAAGAAAGGAAATGATGGTTCCTTTGCGCCCTTCATTATTTGAGGTTAATGGTGATGAGTGATATAATGGTTCCTCTTTCTTTCAAGTTATAATTAAAATTCTTTTGGATTTATGTATTTCTGAATTTTAGGGACATTGAGCGTTGGAATTCTACTATTTTTAAAACTTATCTGGATATTTGATTGCATTTGAAGCATTTTATAGCTTTATAAAAGCTGATGTCAGATCTAAGCCTGTGTTTCGTTTTTACGGATGCTTGAGTTGATTTTTTGACTGGTAAACTTTGCATGCACCTCACCTGCCAACTAAAAAGAACCCTAACTCTTGGTCTTGTCCAACATCCTGGTCCTAGCATATGCGCTGTCACAACTAGGCTAGGCAACTAACTAATTGTTGGATTCTTGAGTTTCTCTTTTCCTTAAAGTTTTAGCAGGATTTATTTCTTTATGTGATTCTTTAGGCCAGTTTTAAGAGTGATTTCGAGAGTATTGAATAAGCATTCATGTTTTCATATCTTCTTTCTAATAGAATTTATTCGTTTTCTGTTTTTTCCCCTCTCTGGCAATGGTTCTTTTTTTTCCCCGTAGTCATGTTTTTACCTTTCTTGTGATTCAATTTGTTTATTCCTCTAGGATATGTGTAGAGCAATGTGAGAAGTCTGGGTGTGTGGGAGATAAATGCTTCCAGAACTGTAAATTTTCTTCTGATGGGAACCCCATTGATAATCGATGGTATTTACAAGAGCCACTCTACCTGCGTTGGAAACAATGGGATTGCCGTAGTGACTGCCGCTATCATTGTATGGTTGATAGAGAGCAAGATAGGGAGAAACTTGGTCATAATCCTGTCAAGTACCATGGGAAATGGCCTTTCCGACGTGTTTACGGGATCCAGGTTTTGACACCTTTTTCAAATGTGCACCAGTTTCTTGAATAACGTTTTTGTTTTAGTTCTGATTTGCTGTACTTGGTGATTGCTATTCACGTCACAGGAGCCTGTTTCTGTTGCTTTCTCTGCACTAAATCTTGCGATGCAATTTCATGGGTGGGTATCTTTCTTCATACTCGTTTACTACAAGTTACCTTTGAAGCCAAACAGGAAGACATATTATGAATACACTGGCTTGTGGCATTTATATGGGATTTTTTCAATGAACTCGTGGTTCTGGAGTGCTGTCTTCCACAGCAGGTTAGGATTCTCTTCTTTTTACTCCTTTTCTTCTGCTCTTTATACATGCATTCTAACTGTATTTGGACAGGAGACTTGAGCATTCTCCTTGTAGCAGCTATTGTGTTTATTTCTGTTTATCCTTTTATAACATGGCATCCTTTAACTGAATTATTCGCAGGGATGTTGATCTGACAGAGAAGCTAGATTATTCATCTGCTGTGGCATTACTTGGATTTTCACTCATTCTTTCTGTACTGCGGTCCTTCAGTGTGAGGGATGAGGCTACTAGGGTTATGGTTGCTGCTCCATTGATTGCTTTTGTGACAACTCACATCATGTATCTCAACTTCTACAAACTTGACTATGGTAATGAGCCTTGTCTCAGCTCCAAGGCCAGAAGGTTTTAGTCTCTCCATGATAAGTGTCATGTGGCAAAGATACATTGTCTAGGGAAGCAACTCTCTGTGGACCTGATAAAACTGCACTAGTGGAAAGTACATCATACCCAAAAGAGTGCCTTTACGGCTAACATGATATTATATTGACGTTCTTCTAGTACTTGACTGCGGGGAGAATTTTGGTGTTCAATGAGCACCAAGACTCTATTCTCATGATTTTCCAAAAAAAAAGAAAAGAAAAAGAGACTCCATTCTCCTGAGGACAGAACCAACACTTGATGCTCATGAGGACACGTGCTATTCAATTATAAATTTGAATTGAGATATGATTTTCCCGCATGCATATCCTAATGTATATGGGTATTGAACACTGACCCTTGATTAAAATTATAGTGTGCACGTTTGTTTCTGGGGATTGGTCTCATGTTACTTTAACAAATTTTGTAGGTTTGAACATGAAAGTGTGTGTTGGCATGGGAGTAGCTCAACTTCTGTTGTGGGCCATATGGGCTGGTGTCGGTTGCCACCCGTCACGCTGGAAGTTGTGGGTGGTGGTTGTGGGAGGTGCTCTTGCAATGCTTCTGGAGATCTATGACTTCCCACCCTACGATGGACTCATTGACGCCCATGCTCTGTGGCATGCCACTACTATCCCCCTTACCTACCTCTGGTGGAGCTTTGTCAGGGATGATGCCGAGTTTAGAACATCAACTCTTATCAAGAAGGCGAAGTAGCATGCTCTGAACACCAAGTAGTATTTCCCTAATCCAGTGTATTCATTGTTAATTCATTTCTCCCTTTTTTTTCTCACGGGTAATACATTTCTCCGAAATGCTCACCGTGGTTGGTCTTCATGTTTCAATTTTATGTTTCATGTGTCTGTAGACAGATACTTCTTTTCTTTTTTGTGGAACATGTTGGCTAGGGTTCTGTTTACTGAAGCTTGTAAAATTTTGAGTTTTTAGATTTTCTCTGTATTGCAATTTCATTCCATAATGCAATCTTTGGCTAGTTTTCATGTTTCAAATTTTATATTTCTGGCTTTATTGGCCAGACCTTGCTGCTGCCATTTTTCTTTTTCTCTTTTTTGTCGAGAATGTCGGTTAGGATTAAGGATTGTAACACGTCAAGCCTGGATTCTTTTACCCTCTGGCATTTTCTGGTGCAATCTTATGTTTTAGGCCCAGTGTCTTATACGATTCAGAACTGTTGAATATTGAGACAGGTAACTTGCTATTTTCTTTTCTTTTCAGGGGAGACGGATTATAACGTGGTGATATGCTTAACTTAGGCAGTGTCACCCTATGGGTCCATGTGAGTGTCGATTTGAAAATTCTAACTATATGGATTGAAAGAACACGTAAAAAAATACAAGGGTCATTTAATTTTTATACAATTTGTGTCAGTGCATGTTTTTCATTTTAACAGTAAAAAACTCAAATAAGATTAAACCATTCAAATTTACTTAGGTTTTTCATCATTTGGATGAAAGGGTTGTGCTGACACAAATTATGTAAAAATTAATGGGTCATCATATATTTTTTTCATAATCTTTCACTTTGTGCTGTTGAAGTTTTCATATTGAAATCTGTACAAGCTCCATAGAGGTGGCAATGTACCTAAGTTAGGCACATTACCACGAATTCGGATCCTCTTCTGTTTCCCTTTCCAGTCTGTGGTGTAATTTGCACTATTTTTTTAGTTCATTGCATTTTTGAAAATTTTGAATCATATAGATGGAAACCACATATAAAAATACACATGCAAACAAGCAAAAATTTTCTATGTTTAGGATGGATAGGATTTACATCGGTTTGTCACTAGAAAATATATTCATTCAAAGTAGGGAAAAATTTAGGCTTGAAAATAGTCCTTAAATTTTTCATGCTTAGGATGAATAGGATTTAGATTTCCAAATCACTTGAAAATTAATAGGCATATATATGTTTATAGTTTGTGTTTACTTGTTTGTTTGTTTTTTTTTTAGTTTGTGTTTGTCGTTCTAGCTGGGCTTTCTTGAGGTACCTAATAACCTTGCTTCTGCCCGCCGCTGGCACGCCTCTCCTAACTATTGCCCATTTATTATGGAATAATCTTTTTAGGAGGGATAATTTTACATATTTCTGCCAAATCCTTTCCGTTTGTTGTCACCTATTTTGAAGAAAGGTTTGGAATTCTATAGAGAATGAAGAGGGCCAAGGATCTTCCTCTCAACAATGCGTCTCGAGAGGCTACACCCCCCTCCTCCGAATAAGCGCAAGGCCCTATTAGTTTGGGAGAAGATGGGGATAAGGAGTAAGGATTGAAGCCCCCTTAGCTTTGCCAGGCACTAGATGGAGGTTAGCTCTGTAAATGTATAGACCCTTCACGGGGTTACTAGATCACTTTGGTGCTTTGGGTACTATGAACCTCTTGCCATCCATTGTAGCATAGCTGTTTCATGAGCGGGGTTGAGACTTACCGATTTTCATATAATTGTATAATGTTTAAGACCTTTACATGTACATACTTTACACCGAAATAATGATATGTGAAAATTTATGTAGTTCTTTTTTAAGACTGTTTAAACCAAATAATAATAAATAATCACACAAAATTTATTATTTAAATATAAAAGGTGCACATTTAATATTACTCCCCCCTGATTAAATCATATACCCCACTATTCTAACAATGCTAGCGTGCAATTTTCAACAAGTAAAGCTAGAACATGAATTGCCGGAAGTTTCGTTTCCCCATCATCAGCAACTATCTTTATGTATTTATTAAAGTTTATATTAGAGGTAAAATAATATATGAATGAAGTTTAAAATTAGTCTTCAAGTAAAAATCGAGAATAGTCATTTGGTGGTTAAACTTATAAACAGTAAAAACAAAAACAGAAAAACAAAAAAAAAAAATGAGCTGGGGCATTTCATAAAAATAAAATAAAATAAGGGACCCATTCCGGAAACAACATGACTATAAGTACGACCACGTGCACCACGCACCGGGTGTTCGCTCATTCAAGTCTCGAATTCTAGGGTTGCAAGCATCGGATCCATCCCCGCCGCATCAGAGTCCATCGAGCGCCGCAGATCAGAGATCGCCGGTAACGCGTCTCAGGTATGATCACGCAATCCTGTCATCTGTCTCTAAATTGATGCATTTTCAGTGCTTTCTCGGTTCCCGTTAAGGCATGAGAGAATATATTAACAAAATTATGGAATGTTGTAAGTAGTCGATTCTTTATTATGGTTTTTTCTGCATAAAACCGAGTTCTAGTAACCCGATCTCTGATTTGATGAGGTTTCGGTGGATCGGATGTTCTTTTTCTGTTATTATTTTAGATTATGTTGCTCTGAATTAGGCTACTGGCTTCATTTGTGTAGAATATTTCTTTTTTGATGTTTTACTTTGGTTTCCTTTAAATTAGGTCTTTGGTCTTACGCGCATGTTTCCCTTTTTAGGTAATTCATGTACGCATGCATGTATCACTGCATATGCTGCTGATGGGTGTTGATTTCTTTCAGATTGTTTCTCTCCTTTGTGTCTGAGTTGATGCATTTTTAGCGATTTCATGATTTCCGCTCGGCACTAGAAACTATACTAAGAAAATCATGGCATGTGATGAGTAGTCGAGTCTTTGAATGCTCCATGCTGAAAAGTTTGATTTATTTCCACTGCTAGGATTATAAAACCATTCTTTATGAATCTGTCTCTGATTTTGTGAGTTTTGGTGGATTCAAACGATATTTTTTTCCTCCCTGAATTAGGCTGCTGATCTCATATATGTAGAATATTGTATTCCTTTGAACAAGGTCATTGATCGTATATATATAAATGCCCCCTATTTTGGGAAATTTGTGTAAGTATTTGTGTATGCACATGTTGCTGATGAAAGTTTTTTTTTTCCCTTTTTAGGTTGTTATTCTACTGCTTCTAAACAGTGGTTGTGGTGTGAACGTCTTCTGTTTAGCTTCTTTTTTTAAAAAATAAAAAATAAAAAGTGGAACAGATACTTATATGGTCTTGTAGAACTAGTCCATCACTTTCCCCTTACTAGTGGTGGTAAGGGATTTGAATCCTTTGAGGAAGGTTCTGTCCCTTATTAGTAGCACTAAGGGGTTCAAATCTGCGAGACAGCATTCCGGAAATAAAAATGAATTTGAATTCATCTTTGTTAACTTTCCTAAGTACACCATGCTTTTAGTTTCTGTTGATTATTGACTCACAAGCATTGCAATTTCTTTACATGAAAATAGAGCATTATTTGAGGGCTTTCTGATGCAAGTGATGCCAACTGGTTGGCTGACTCAGTGAGGGTTGACTTAAATACCACTAATATTTAATAATTGTGCCCTTATGTTCAAGTTTCAATAAATATAGAATTAATAGTTATTCTGAGTGGTCCCTTGTAGAGTTTTTAAAAGTTAACCTCTGAGGGTTGTTGGCACCTTGGTGCAAGGTGCATGACCCATTGCACCAGCCACTTCATTTGCTTTGTTCACATCTTGTCATTAAAGTAAGTGTATTGATTATACATGTTGTACTGATTTTCCACATTGTTATTCTCTGCTTTTCTGCTCCTTATCTTGCCTGTTAAGCTTGGATTGTTCTCCTTCCACCTTTTGCATCCCAAGCACTGCATCTCTCTTTGCTGCAATGTATTAGGTTTTAAAAAATAGCATCTCATTTTGTTTCCAGGCAAAATGAGGCCAATCTTCTGCGGAAATTTTGAGTATGATGCTAGACAACATGAACTGGAGCGGCTTTTCAGAAGATACGGAAGAGTTGAGAGAGTAGATATGAAGTCTGGTAAGCTTGGTCTCCCATATATTTCTAGTCTTCGTGCCTTTGATAACCAATGAGTGTGTGAACTTTCATATCTCTTTCATGTTTATTTTTTCTTGTATTTTAAGTCATCATTTTTTGGGTACTCTTAGTAAGCCATGTCTTTTGTTGATTAATCATTTAAAGTAATACATGTATGAGTGAGTGCTAGAAAATTATGTTCTTAAATTTAGTGTCTTATAACGTATTGAACAATTACTTAATTCAACATGGAAAGCAATTGAAAGGGAAGTTAGTTTTCTGATGATTATGAGTTCTTTTAGAAAATTATATATTTTATTGAGATGCAGACAATGTTCTAAAGAGCATTAGCGCCTGGGCCACCTAGGTGGATTTTTGTTTATTTTGTTTAAAATACTAGTATTTACATACAACTATTTGAATAAATTGATAGAATATTATCAAAATAGCATATCAAAATATAACAAATTGTATATTGTTTCACATTTTACATAACACCATGTTTTCACCGATCCTAGGTTCTAAGGTTTTTGAGGGGAAAGGGAAAGTGTGCGATTTGGGTATATATCTGTCTATCTATCTATCTATTTATCTATCTATATATATATATATATATATATATATATATATATATATATATATTTATTTATTTATTTATTTATTTATAAATTTTTTTTCTTTTAGTGGCACGTGACTGCACATTTTTCCTCCATTTTTGGTCATTGACTACCTTGGAGCCCAATTTTCTCCAAGGTGAGTTGTAAGCCCCGGCTCACGCCTAGGCTGCTTTTTAGAAAACTGGATGCAGAAAAATGTACAAAGGCGGAGGATGAGATTTCCTCGCAGAACTGATTAAAGGACTAAAAAACATTACAAAAGAAAATTTTCCTGATACATTTGAATATCCCTTGGATAAATTAGCCTTTTGGGAGAAGCCCCAGGCAAGTTAAGGAGGAGAAAGAAATCCTGCCCTATCTGATACTAAAGTGGGAGCTGTCAATCTTCCAGTGAAAATCTTCTCCCGCAAGCTGGTCCAAATAACAAAGATCATCCCCCCTTATACCCTTTCCCAATGCCCCAAACTTGTGATAAGCAGCTGACAACAGACTCGGCAAAGTCATTCCTCCCTGAATCTGCAAAAAACTTGAGGCCAAAGGGTCCTTGAAGAAGAGTAATGTGAAAAGAGTGCTTGTCTTTGAATCCTGAAAGCACAGAGCTCATATATTTGTGAGTGGGCCTTGTTTGGCATTCTCATTCAGAACAGAACATTTAATAATCCTGTCAAGCTCCACTGTCCACGCAAAGCCTTTAAGTTTCTGCAGGATTTTGGTTTTCCAGATTCTGTGGCTTTGACATAATTGTAATTATTATGTGGGCTGTTTAGAATGGATGCTCCTATTGAGGGAGAGCAGGTACAACAACATTGCAGAACTCATGAGGGACTTGGATGTGTGAGTGAGATCCTGACATGGGAAATGCTACTGCCTTTACGGTCTGGCACCTGATTGAACGTCCGATGCAGCTTTCTTGGCAAAGAGAATCTTGTGCTGAATTTAATCTTGGATATGCAGTGTGAATGAGCGTGGCATCCTTTTATTTTATATTTTACCTGGTGCAATATTTTACCCCCCATTCTGTGATGTTGCGCTTGGACATTCTATGCTGCCCATTCTTAGTCCAGCAATCAGATGCTTTGATTTGTTAATATTGCTAAATTGATTGTCTTCTTTGATTGAGATTTTGGTTAAAAAATGGCCTATGGAGGAAATACTTATGTATGCTTGTAATCTGTAAAATTCTGAGGTGTGAAATTTACTTTTAAAAAATAAAATGAACATATCAATACAAAGCGTTGGCTCCTATGGCAGCCTGGAAATCTGGCGTGATGTAATTTCCCCGCTTTACTGTCTGTGGCTGCTTGCACTGGTTTCTGGGAGCACTTCTTGATCGTTGCGAAGGCTGTGCATCCTGAAAAGAGACTCCAGGATATATTTTAAGAAGAATAGAAAGAGTATTGTTTAAGTGTATGGCCCAGATACTCAATAGTTTCTTTGGCGCAGGGTTGTCTTGGAATATCCATATTCTACCCGGATGATGCATGAGCTCTTTTGCACTCTGCCTGACAAGATTTCTCTAGTTCCCAAGAGAGACACTTTGAGTTGCAATGGCACAACTTACATTTTGCACAGACACAATTGCCTTTCCTTCCTCATGACTTTCGCTCAGCCTTTAATTTCAGACATGTCACAAGATAGAAACCATAGCGACCTCAAAGCAGAGGCAGCAGAATAGATGGAGGACATTCTTTTCATTCACTTTCCATGAGACATCCACATTTTCGATTGTTGTTCCTTGACATCATCTTAAACATTGAACAAGGTCTGTTACTGATTTTACTGGTCGCTTGGTTTCTGCTCTAGATTTCACAGTGGGCATTTTCCCAAAATTTGATATATAATATTCTTGACAAAAAGATTCTCTCTCCATACTGGAGATACTGAATTTATTTATCCTCTTGTAATACGAGTATTGTATTCCTTGTATAGTAGTCTTCAACTTTCTTGGTTTGTAGGTTTTGCCTTTGTTTATATGGAAGATGAGAGAGATGGGGAGGATGCTATTCGAGGGCTTGACCGGATAGAATTTGGTAGAAAGGGGCGCCGTCTCCGTGTTGAATGGACAAAGGTTTTACATCAATGCCCTTTGCATTTGATAGTGATTTTATTATTATTCTCTACTCCATCTGATTACAGTTTTAATTTTTATTGCAGCAAGAACGTGCGATTAGAAGGCCCAGTGGGGGTCCAAAGAGATCTGCTAATACAAGACCTTCCAAGACCTTGTTTGTTATTAATTTTGATTCATACAGGACTAGGGCAAGGGACTTGGAGAGGCACTTTGATCCTTATGGTAAAATAATAAATGTAAGGATCAGAAGGAATTTTGCCTTTATTCAGTTCGAGACGCAAGATGATGCCACTAGAGCATTGGAGGCTACAGACTCTAGGTGAATTCTCCCCGTTCTGAGTTATAAATTATCTGTACATGCTGTCCCAAGGGATCTACATGTTCCAGTTTTAAAGGCTTTGTATGATTATTATATCTGTTTTTTCTTTATGTGCAGTAAGTTGATGGATCGTCTTATATCAGTGGAATATGCAATTCGTGATGATGATGAGAGAGGGAATGGGTATAGCCCCGAGAGAATTCGTGATAGGTCACCTGCTAGGAGAGGCTATGACAGGGGTCGATCACCGAGTCCTTATCGGAGAGAGAGGGGTAGCCCTGATTATGGTCATGGCCCTAGCCAGAGCCCATATCGGAGAGGGAGGGGTAGCCCTGATTATGGGCGCCGCTCCAGCCCAAGTCCTTATCGAAGAGACAGGAGTAACTCAGATTATGGTCGTCGCCCCAGCCCCAATCCTTATGGAAGAGAGGGACCTAACTCACGTGATGGTCGTGACCGTAGTGTTAGTCCTCGTAGAAGGGATAGCCATGCCCGGAGCTCTAGTCCCCCTCGTAGAGGGGATGCCCGTCTCCTCAGCCCCAGTCCTCATAGAAGGGATGATCATACCCTTAGCCCTAGTCCTCATCGTAGAAGGGACAGCCATGCCCTTAGCCCTAGTCCTCGTCGTAGAAAGGACAGCCACACCCTTAGCCCTAGTCCTCGTCGTGGAAGGGACAGCCATGCCCATAGCCCTAGTCCTCCGAGAAGCGATCACCGTGCCCATAGCCCTAGTCCTCCGAGAAGCGGAGGTCGCCCCCAAAGCCCTAGCCCAAGTCCTTATAGAAGGGAT
This sequence comes from Santalum album, assembly GCA_034195605.1. NCBI lineage: Eukaryota > Viridiplantae > Streptophyta > Magnoliopsida > Santalales > Santalaceae > Santalum > Santalum album. The sequence continues at coordinate 8,515,283 of CM067260.1, read as the reverse complement.
GGCCATGCCCAGAGCCCTGGTCCTCATAGAAAGGATAGTAGTCGCATCACCCCTAGTTCTCCTAGAGAAGATGGAGTACTCAGCCCTAGTCCTCGCAGTGATGACAGGCTTAGCCCTGAGTATGGCCGTGCTGCAAGTCCAAACTTGAAGGCTGAAATGAAGAACAGTCCTAATTATGAAGATGAAAGCCTTGTTCCAGAGAGAGATCGCAGGTACGTACTCTGTTGCGTGGCATTAGATGCCCAGATTTTTCCTCACCTGTATTCATTTCATCAGTCCTTGATATTATGAATTACTGAGGATTTTGTTCACTTTCTTGGTGGTATGAACCCCAATGCAGTAGTGGTCGTGACCTTGATTAAGCTCGAGAACCATTGGCAGCACAGCCTGTCATACAGCAGCTGTTACGTGATGGGATCAAGCAAGGACATTTCTGAACGAGAGGGATGAAGGTGAAGTCTGAGTTTATCAATATCACCACTCAAAACATATCTTTCAATAAGGAACTTTTGTCTGTGACATGCATCAATGCTGGTGCTTGGTATGCTTTTCGCTTGTTTTGGGAAACATTCTGTTTTAAGGCTTGTGCAGCGCGATTTGAATGGTCGATGGTTTTAGAACTTTGCAGTGCTCGCGAAAAATTGCTGTTGCTTTAGGTCCATGTCGCCAATTGATTCTATCCAGGATAAAAAATTTCATGCAATGAGACATTCATGTAAATGTCACATTTTACGGCTGCATCGAACACTCTTGCACGCATTGCTTGAATCAAATGAGATTTGAACTTACGTAGGACCCGTTTGGATGGTGGGTAGTGAACGGGCGTTGGTCGTGTAAGAGTTATTATTATTATTATTATTATTTTCACTTGCCAGCAGGTAGCCAGTTTCTCTAATGGTTCAATTTTCCAAGGATCTTCTTTTTTGCAGGATATTCCTATCCTATTCCTATTCCTATTCCTATTCCTATTCCTATCCATGTTCCCTCACGTTGAACTTCCTTCCCCAACCAAATTAAGATTTCAATGGCAAAATTGCTTTTGCTTTCAACAGCTCTATCTGCCATTTCCTACTTCCAGTGGTCCCTAGTTTTTTGCTCAACACACTCTGTACTTCCCTGGAGTTTAATAAAAAATATAGTTGCTCCTTTTGAAAAGCTAATCACAACAACAAATAATAATAATAATAATAATAATAATAATAATAATAATAATAATAATAATAATAATAAAATCAAATCAAATAATCAAATGATCAAAAAAATTAAATGTAAGCTTTAAAGACACTGGGTGCTGTAGGAGTAAATGACTGCAGTGTTCTGATTTATGTGTATTGGATCTTTCTTGGGGTCCAAATATTTTGGTTGTGTTAGGCACGATGGGATGGAATGAACAATAATAAAATGGAATATAATTTAAAGCTCAAAAGTATTTATTTTCTGAAGGCCCCATTCCATTTCATTGCTCAAAACAATATAAAGTGTGCAAATCGGCATTTCTACCCTCATATAGAGGGAAGCTCATTCCCATGCTTTAAATCCTTTTGAGCTACGATAGGAATGATACTGCATTTAGGGTAGGAATTTTGTGCAATTTACCGAAAGATGATCACTATGTGTATGCAAAAATATTCCTTCATTTATTTATGTTTTATACGTACCCTTTTGCTAATTGCACTGTTTTGGAAGTTTCTTATTCCAATAAAAATTGATAAATATAAAACTTGAATAAATTGTCAGAATATTTTCATGTACGCATGACAACCTTGGCCCAAAGTGCAAGGAAGCCCAATTGATCTCAATGAGAATTGCTTTTGTGCAAAAGAAAAACCTAAATGAGCCATTACTTTTTATCTTCCACTATAACCCTTGTTTTTTAAATTTCAATAATCCTTCTAGGAACAGCCACTTGGGTCGTAGTCTTGCGATAAACCATTCTTTTAAGTGGAGGACTCGTATTTAAGTCTTAATAATAGTCAAATTTTGTGGTAGGAACCCACTAACACCGACTACTAACTTTATGTTAAAAAAGAAAACGAGAAAACCCTTACACGAAAGGTCATACCGTATCCCTCAGCAACGCGACCTGAGCATGAATCATGTGTTCTCAACCTTTCCAATTTGATATTTTCTAGCAATAAAGTCGTAAATGATGATCACTTTCACTGGTTTGGCTCTGATTAGCTCAATTATTGCCGTCTGCACTTAAATTATGATTAGAAAGGCCAGCCTTTTTGGAACGTCCTCATATCATTTCTATCAAATGGCTGACACACAAATCTCTTTCTTCTCCCTTTTGGGGACACTTGAAGAACAAAGAAATCGTTTTGATGGGTTAATTTTTTTTTTCCTTTTTTTAATTATCAATTTGAGATGAGGGGAATCATTGTTTTACGGGAAAGAACTGAAATCTGAGTGGGGGCTTACCATGGAGATTCGTTCATATTCAGATGAAGGAAGTGGGTCATCCCAATTATTGTACCTTCAACATTTCAACCACAGAAAATCCACTTTCTTCTGAGCATGAAGGATTTGGCACATGTCATAAGATTGAGGTCTGCGACTTCTCTCTCTCTTCTCCCCGTGGTAAGAAGAGTATTAAAAGCCTGAGGTCCTAACAAATGGTATCAAAATCAATACTACGGGTTTGAATCCCAATGGTGTTGCTTCGAGGGAGATTGTTGGTAAGTCGGAGTTGGATTGCATCCATCAACCCTATGTGCTTGAACTGTGGACGTTTGTATATGCTGTGTGCCGAGTACACCATGAGATGCAACTTTCCTAACAACAGTAGCTTTTAGAATAAGCATTAATATCTGAGGCCCTGACACCCGGTGATCCGAATCAAAATCACAGGTTTAAATCCCAGTAAAGTTTTCAGAGAAAATTGCTGGTATATCATAATTAGGCCGCGACCGCTAGTCTCCTGTGCTTGAATCCATAATACACATCGATAAGAATCGCTTTTACGAAGAGCGGTAACACTTGATCTTTTCTTTTTGAGTTGCATTATCATAGAGCCTCCAAATCACATTTTAGGGAGGATTTAAAGATATGGGTTTCCAAAATATGAAAGAAATGCCTCAAGAACCTAATCATTTCCCCGCCCACCACCAATCAGAACTGTCTTGGAATCATTTGTGGGTTAGCTTTTTCATACCCAAAGCCATGTTCAACTATTCCTCCCCTTTAGTCAGTTTGTACCCCCAACAGGAAGCAAAGCATAAATATTGTTCATTTTCCATGAACCAATACAAAAGTAGCACTGACTTGCTCCTCCTCCACATAAACACACACACAGATAAATGCTGCAACTATATCTGAAATAAATTTCCAATAATTCCAGACAGAACAAAGTGTTTGTAAAAGTAAAAAATGTTTACAAAACCTTTGCAAAGATGATGGTGTTACAAGCATGTGCATAACAGAGGCATTTTGGGAGTTTTTTTCCAAATTATACACCTTTTCTGTTTGTATTAGTACTCTCAAGAGGTGTGCAGAACAAAAATTTGCCAGAACAGTCCTATTGTGCTCCTATACACTTATGCCACTTCATTTGTTTCGTAAACAGTTTGTACACATTTTGCATTTTATGTAGCTCCAAATGAACCCAAGCAAAAAGCCCAAACACCAACTCTCCAGTGACAAATATGCTTTCACTGTCAACCATACACAAACAATGCAAATGGCACACCAAACCAATTGAAAGAGAGTGATATAGGTTCCCATTTGTAGTAACCCCCATTTATTCCTCATGAAGCGAATGTAAGATTAAGGGGGCAAAGCCTAAACAAAACCTAAATACAGCAAAGAATGAAGAAACCCCAAAACACGCACCCCCACAAACACAAGAGACAGAATTACTTTGGTTTATACAGACTCACTCAAAGAGTTCCCAGTTCAATTTGGGATTCACCGATGAAGATGTGGAAGGAAATGGGGCTAGAACCGAGGCCGGGGGCGATTCGAAGGTCTCCCATTTTGTGGTAACGACCACCGGGCTCCATGTCGAATCCCGGGATGGCTGCATTTGCCCATTTGAATGTTTATGCTGAGGATCCATTGGGACTTTCCCTCTGGAGGTCTTCATCTTCAACAGGTCCAGAGTCTCAACATATTTCTGCACTCTTCTCGCCTTTAATGGAAAACCAATAGAACTCTATAAATTTTTTTTACCCGAAATGCATAAGGGGTCGTTAAAGAACATATATTGAAATTGGATATTTTGAATCCAAACTTACCTGCATTTTTCTCTGCAGTTTCAAATCTCCATCTGCTATAATCCCATCCAATTTAAGGAGTTGATTCATCAACAACTCAATTAAATTAACAACATCCCTTTCCGCAACTTTCCCACATTTTGAAATCTCCAATTCAAGAGCCGAGACCTACCCAATTCACATTAGGCCAAATTTTCTCAGCAACCAAACAGCAGAACGAAAATCTAAAAAATACCAGTGACTCGGTTCCAACCAATCCCACAATTTTAAGTACCTTGCCGGCGAGCTTATCGACCTCTGAGCCGATTTCAGATATGGATTTCGAAGCTTTCTCCATTTTCGCAGTCCGCCGCATCTCTAGCAATCGTTTCTCTCTGCCAATCAAGTCCTCCAGCAACACTATTTTCGATCGATCCTTAACTCCCGAGTCGTCCAGATAAGAATTTGAATCCCTCTCCTTATCTTTGAATAAAAGCTTCTGATCTTGGTGGTGTAATCCCGTCGGACCCGTTAATTTCTTCTTCAATTCCCCTGAAAAACCCTCAAACAATTCATAAAATAAGCACAATCGTTCAATTCAGTTCATAATCATTTCGAACTAATCTTTGCAGAGGGATTATTACCGAAGGTGGCTTGAGAACTGATACTGATCTCGTGTTGGTTCGACCCGTATTTGACCCGGACTCTGATCATCGGGACCGGGACGGAGCTCCCATTGGAGTCGCCGGAGCTCCGCCGCTGAACCAGCATTCCTCCTGGTCTAACCTCCCATTCCTCCTCCGCGGTCGCCGCCGCGGTCACTCCACCGCCTCCATTGCCGGAGATTTCGCTCTTCAGTGGAGAATCCAAACACCCTTTGGTTTTAGTCCTCATCCGCATCATATTGAAGCCCACTTTTCCCCGAATTTGTGCAGAAAATTCGAAAAGATTGGATTTTTACTGAGTTTCCAGTGAATTCTAGAGAGAGATCAGAGTTCTCATGAAAGAAAACCCAAACCCCAGCAGGTTAACAGGAGAGAGACATCGCCGGAGGAAGAGCTCCCCCCCTCCCTCTCTCCATCCGTCTCTCCGGTTAAACCCCACCGGAAATTCCCAAACAGGAAAAACCCCACAGGAGAGGAGGCCTCAGATCTCCCCTATTCTATCCTACCAAAAACGGACAATGTATTTTCTCGGGAAATCTCCAAGCCGACGACTTTCCCGAGAAAAATAAGGGGGAAAATCAATGCATCAAATAGAATCGAACCCAACACAATTTGTATTGCAATTTCTTGTTTTCCCTTTTTGGGTCTCTCTGGGTGTGTTTTTCTCTCTCCCGTCCCGTGGAAAACACTGAGAAAAGGAGAGAAAGAGAAAACAAGGGGAAAGAAAATGAATGGCCAGCTATAAATAAGCTGTGTCAGACCATTTACATTTATAATTAAATAAATAAATAAACCCGTCATTGCACAAACTCAATTTTCATTTTAAGGAAAATAAAAAGAAGAAAGCAGAACAGTGGTGGGTAAAGTCACCAAACACGGGTGATGTTCCCGTGCTTTCAAGTCTACTTTAATGGGTGCGCTCTCTTCTTTATCCCTTCTCAACGTAGGGCTATTCTTGGTATTTCATTTCCCAATCATTAAACCTTGACACGTGGAGATCAGGCATGGGAGCTACGAAATCAGAATGGGGATTATCGAATTCGAAAAGAATTTGAATTTATAAATTTAGATAATTTTGAAATTTATTTAATTCATTTCTAGTTTTTCTCTTTATTTATGAATGTTTAAGATCATTCAGTTTCATAATTTCATGATCTTTTAAATTTAGTGGATCTTGATCCATGAAATGGTGCGAGTGGATGCAAATGATTGGATTACAACTTTTAGATTTGAAAGTCCTTAAATTTGAGAATTTGGATAAAGAGAAACAAATTAAATGTGAAAGAAAGACATGATTAAGATTGTTCAAATTTACAAATTCATCGACTTTTTTAAATTCAGGCTTTCCATACTCGTAAAAGATCTGGCTCTCCTCTAATACACTCTACCTCCAATATCACTCAATGCACCTAATTTTATAACATTTTAGACGTTTTTCAACCATTCCTACCATACAAATTAAAGTAACATACAAAAATATAGAAGCATTGTAATTTTCATGATATTTGAGAGTTTAAAACATATTAATCTAAGTAATAAAATTTTGATAAAATTTTTAAAGGACTTAATTTCTTCATTTTTAAGTACTAAAATATATAATTAGTACAGCATTAAATCTTATGAAAATAAAATTATGTATACACTATTGCATGTTCTTTTTTATTTGTACAATTAAAATATTTAAAAAGTATTTCAAAATTTTAGAATTAGGTATGTTGAGATATATCAGAGATAAAGTGTACCGTAGAGAAACCGGACCAAGATTAGCGGGCTGCACGTGGCCTGAGTCCTCTTCGACGGCGAAGAAAAGCCGATGCAGGGTTTAACTCGCCGGCCACACGTGTGTATCCTATTTTCTTTTCCTTCGTTTTTGTTTGATTGTTTTTCCTTTTTTTTTTTTTTGGAAAACCCCCTACAAGTAAACTTTTAAAAAAGCAAAAGTCATATTATTTGGCAGTAATAATTTGTTTAAACACACATTGTCTTCATAACTTTTACTTTCTATTTGTTAATCACTGCTTTTCGGGGATTGCATAAGAGTTGCTTCATTTTTATTTTATAAAAATTTCAATTTAATCATACTCATGAGTTTCAATGAATTTAAAATGTAAAAATTTGTTTAAATAATTAGAGTAAAAACATTCTATTTGTACCTAAATTGTGCACTTCTAATTACTTAAAGTGAAAAGGAGAAACTCAATCCGAGACTAGAGAATTAGCTTAACCTGCGTCCCAAAACTAAAACTATGTCGTTTTGATGACAATTATAAAAAATTGAGTTTCACTTTGAAACCTGTTTAAATCAAGATGAAAATCGTAACGATTGCAAGTTCTTTATAAGAATAGTATAATATGATTAATATATTATCACGTTATTAACATGTCAAAGGGTAATCTTTATTGGATATCATCATGACATTATCTATAAAAGAATACTATTGCTGAAAGGAAAAAAAAATGAGCTTCACGTCTCTCACCAAACTTTCTGCTGAAGAAAAACATTCACAAAACTAGAAAGTTGAAAGTTTGAAGAGAAAAAAAAAAACTATAAAGTTAAAACGTGGATATTCTGAAAAAAAAAAACATGAATCATTATTTTAGCAACTCGTGGTGTTAGAATTATTTGCCAACTGCTTTACTAAATACATACATGTCCATAGAACTTTTGTAAACTTGTCGAATATATACCTTTTTTATTAGAAAAAATTTTACTTAATTCACCGTCATTTGACTAAGTCACAGGAAATCACCCCGCAATTTACAAATCAGCACTTAGAAATCACTGCACTAGTTACTTTCATTGGCATTGCACAAGGTAGTTTTCCTTTTAAAGTTAAAGGTATGTGCTTATCAATTGTTGTAAAATGATTAAATTGGGCTTTACTGTCTCAAATTCTTTTTAACCGAACTCCTTAATTTCTATTAAGATAAGGGTAGTTTGGGACTTAAAGCCCATTTTGACCATTTTATAACATTTGCACTGCACGAATTGTAAACTTTAGTGGAAAAAAATCAGTATTGCAACTCCAATAAAAGCACAGAGGGACAAAAGGTTGATTCTCTGCAACCCGATCACAGCAGTGACGGTAACTGCAATTTCTCTTTTTATTATTCATATGTTCTACATAATCTAACATATATAAAGCTGTAAAAGATCATCAGCAACTGCCAAACTAGGTGACACCATTTACCAGAAGTTTGTCATTTAAATCTTCTTAAAAAATACATCTCAAATATAACATGAAAAGTTAAGCATACTCTCAAACTTTAAAATGATGATGTGGACATTATTAATTTAGTATGGTCGGATGTTTCAATATATTTAAGAATATAATACTTAATTAGATAATATTGATAATATACTTTAAAATCCCTGCATTTATGTGTCTAATTATCTTTCTCAAAGATGTGTTTGGTTCGTCTCTTATGTATCAATGATGAACAACTAGGGGGATATACAATGAAACCCAATGAAGGTCTTTGAGTCTTGACTCTTGTCTTTAGGGTTCACAAGTTGGAGAGAGAGGGTGCTTCAATGCAATTGCAATGAAGGTTCTAAGATCCTTCTTCCACTTTGGGTTGCTTTGCCTTTTAGCCATTTTACCAAGACTTTCTTAGCTCTTCATTCTGTTATTGTTTTCCCATAATGCCCATCTCTTTTCCCTCAAATCCCACATTTTCCATAATGTCCAAAAATGGTTTGAAAGATTCAAAATATCAGAAATGCCCAAGGAGCCCACAGAGCCAAAAAAAAAATCCATTATCTCTGCAAAATCCAAAATACCTTAAAATGCCAGAGGTCCTTTAATCAATCATCTCACCCCCTACATTATCATTCATAAAGACAGAGGAGGCTGACTAGTCATGAACAGTTTGATCATTTCAAGGGAAGCTGGACAAAAATTGAACCACTGTGAAACTTTGATCCTTATTTTAAAGGGACTAAAGTTTAATTTTTGGGACCAGCTACCTTAAAGCAGCCTAATAAAGATTATAATTGTTCAATTATAAATACAACATAATAGAATACGACTCTTAGTTTTATTTTTTTATTTTTTATTTTTTGATAAGGAAAGTAACGATACATCAAATCTAGACACTGTCTAGAGAAATATACAAAGACATGGAAGGTAGAAATGAATCCAACCAAACACAATCAGGGCCAACTGTAACTATGTGTTTAGCCAAATAATCAGCCAACATATTAGCTTCCCTATTGACATGAGCAAAGCCACAGTGTGAAAAAGAGGAAGCCAGAGACTAAACATCAAAAACCACATGGCCGAAGGGGGCTAAGTTGCACTAGGAGCTCCAAATTTCTGTTAAGACCGCCAAAGAATCAGATTCAATAATCAAGAACCGACATCCAAAATTCTTGGCCAACCGACGACCAAAGAGGATGGCCTTCACTTTGAGAAAATGGATCAAATTCAAGTTCTCCTCAAGTTGCATTGTCGCCAACAACATGGCACCAAAATCATCCCTGAGGACTACACCCACCCGATTGTTAATCCTATCTGGACAGAAAGAAGCATCTACATTAAATTTGAAAGTCTCTCTTGAATGCGATTCCCAATTAATCATACTTGATCCCTAGCACGTCAGATCCAGAGCTCTAAAATCTTCCAGAAGTTTGGGCTCATCTCAAGTTGGAGCTATTTTGAGAGATTTTCTGTGTCCAGTGAATAGGACTCTTATTGAAATAGAAGTTAATTTTCCTGAATTTATGGGATGCCGTAGCTTTTTCGATATGTTCAAAATTATAATTTTTCGAAAAAGGGTTCAAATGATTTGCTTACGTCACGTCTAGGCGAAGGACACGCGGCGTTTGTCTAGGCCATCGGGCTGGTTGACCTGATCAACGGAGCATGGCTGCCGACACTCCCACGCATGCCGTCGGCACTTGCGTTTCGTAACACGTGGCATATTTTGGGCCGTCAGTTTGTGAGGTATCGCTTGTGGGTGAGGCTTATATCCTCTGCACGCGACGTCATGGGAGGGACGGTGGAGCCTCTTTTTTTTTTTTTTTTTTGTTGTTCTATATTTTGTATAGAAATAGAGCAAGTGGTTGATGGTTGGGGAATGGAAGTGGGTGGTTGGTGCTGGTATTGTTTAAATTGTTTTGTCCAAAAACATTATTAATTGGAATAATGATTTGAATATTTTATCTAAAATTGCATTAATCTATGATGCTTAGGAGATTAATTGTCATTTTTTTTTAGTTATAGTCTTTTTCAGTCCTCTTTTTTTAAAAAAATTGCTTTCTAATTATCGCATACTTGATTATGGGTGTTATTTTACAAAAACCATTGTAATATTTTCAATCAATTTTATGATTTCTCCTCACGTGCAACACCGTCAATGATGGTTTATTAATTTTTATTGATTTAGACAACTCCTCCGTCTTGCTCAAACGAACCTCAAAATTTGACTCCATTTTTGGTTTATTAATTTTTATTGATTTAGACAACTCCTCCGTCTTGCTCAAACGAACCTCAAAATTTGACTCCATTTTCTTCATTTTCAATGACCTAAGATGAAATATGAAAAGCGCTCGAATCCCAAAATAGTCTACTTACTTCCAAGTTAAGGAATTCCTTTACATGCCACCACTACTTCAAAAGATGATATAATCATACATATCAAAAGAGCACACCAATAAACAAAAGAAAGAAAGAAGAAGTGCTACCGTTAAATTTTTATGCTTTTTAAGTCCTTCATGTATGGCATATAAAAAATAAAAATCAAGGTACAAATGTTCAAGGCATTTTGATATTTATAATTTGGACAAATTCACCTAAACATTTACATATACCTTTATACTTTTATGCTCTCCGGCTAACCTTTGGTGTATTGTACATATGTCTTGGAGTAATTTTACACTCTTTTAATCTGTAAGGTCAATAGGTACACTCTTAAACAACGTCTTTATGATAAATGATTTTAAAAGATAATATTTTTTTAATTTAAATGATATTATTATAAGGTGTAGGGGTACCTAATTAAAAGGTCTGGCATAGCATAAATAACAAGCCTTTATTATAGCTATTATTTTATTATTATTATTATTATTATTTAGGATCAATGGTTATGGACTGCACAATAGAAAAAGATACATTAAGTTCTTTTGTTTTTCACCACCAATTTAAGGATAAGTTTGCGTCAGCGACCCCACCTTTCTATCACATGCCATGAATGCATCACTCTCATGGCAAAGACTTTGGCTCAAATATGCCTTTCACATGCCATGGTGGGCAAGTAAAGCCCACCCTTATTTGGTTTAGTTATTTAACTAGGCAAGTAAAGCCCCATCTTTACTTGGTTTAGTTATTTAAGTGTACGTTTTTTCACCCTTGTGTTCTCCTCAAGGTCGGGAGAGTCTGTTTAATTGTTGGAAGCAAAAGCTATTCTTCTTGGGCTTAGCCTCGTGAAAGATCAATAATTGAGTTTTTTTTTTCCTAACCCAGACTCCTACGTCGCTTGAACTACACAAGTTCAAAACGATTAGGCTTCAACTAAAAGAGAACTTGTCTGACCCCTCAAACCAGCCTCTAAGTAAATCGATAGATACTATAAGATTGCGGATAATAAAAATTGAACCTTACTCATCTCTGAACATGCCCAATGTTCTACCACCCAACCAACTCCACGAGGGCAAGATCATTCCCCATTAACTGTTGAATCAAATTTCTTGGTGGCTTTGTCATAAATTCAGGCGTTGAAGCCAAGCCTGGCCCTACTTAGTCATATTGTGAGCGAGATTAAACATGTTGTCCCCTTTCAATATTATATTTTTGATTATATTAATAGGGAAGGCAACATAGTTAGATTAGCTTGTACTTTGGAGTAAGATTGTGCATGGATGAACTCTTTTTCTTTCTAAGTTAATCTTTTATGTATCTTTAAATTTTCTATATCAATTCAAATTGCCAATCTTTCAATCAAAAAAGAATAATAAAATTGCTGATATGGACAAATTAGAACAATTGAGGGTTGGTCTAGCAACGTAAAATCTTTTCCATATTTCTAAAAGTTAGGCTTTAATGCATCAGGATCTAGTTTATTCCAAACCTTCTTATTTCAACTAAGGGAGAATACTGATAAGCAATTTGGGAAAACTTGGAGAACATGTTCCAGTGTTTTCCATTATACTTAAAAACAATGCCCAGTACATCTGAATCCTCTGCGATGCTTGTATCTCTATAATTATTATAATTCAGTTCTCCATTTTTAATCCCAATTGAAATTTCACATATAATTAAACCACTTTAGCTTCATATATCAAAGCAATTCAAAACTAAATATAGGTTCTCTTCTTTCTTTTTTGTCGTTTTTCCTTACATCCTTATCAAACCCATTTTACATTTTCCTCCTTTGAATTTTTTCCTTCCTTTTAAGCTTAGTATTTTTTTTTAGAGCACGAGCAAATTAGAAAGAAAGAATCAAAAAAAAAAAATTTTCATAAAGTTGAACGTGAATGGAAAGAGAATAGTAAAATATAAAGGGAAAGGAGAAAAAATCATAAACTTGGAATGTGAGGGAGAGAGTCGCGTTTTTTTCTTTGTTCCACTGATTTAATTGTGTGCCATTTTTAATCAAGATTAAATGGATTGAACTATAATAATTATAGAGGTACGTACGATCATTGCAGATGATTCGAACCTAGTTGAGAACCGAGCTCTCCAAGCTTTCATTTTTAGATTGTTAGGTTTCAACATGAAATCTTGTGTGGAAGCGGCAAGTTGCCCTTTCCCGTGATTACTCCGCAACAAGCTTCATGGTATGAAATAAAATCACCTTCTACATCCTTTGTTTATTGAAATGTGTCTATCAACCACATGTTGAATTTTATTTATGAGTTATCTATACTATTATAAAAGGCAAAGAACTTTTTGGTTCCATCAACCAAAATTAATTTAAAATTAATAATTTAAAATTTAAATTTTTTACAATTATGGAAGTTATTTTCTTAACTACTTATCCCCCAACTTTCTTTCTACTCCTTTCACTTTTATCTTTTTTTTAAGTACATACTATTCTTTTTTTCTCTTTGTAATTTTATATTTAATCTTTTATATTTTAATAAAAAAATCGTTTATCGCGTCCATTGCACATGCTATATGAGATATCCTCATGTTTGTAACCACTTAAAAAAGTCAAGGCCTCCAATTCACGGATGTAGGAATCATACATCCTTTTGACTTTCACGTGCTGAATAATTAAATCTCATACTTTCTTTTTTTTTCCTGAAAATACTTAATTATCTTTCGGTTGAAGAAAAATGAATTTCTAAAGAATATACATTGATTGTTCCCAACGATTATTTTTTATTTTTTTAATATTTTTTGTGAGGTTCCCAACAACTTATTTATTCTCTTTACTGTTTATATCACATATCTTTATTACTGGAAAAAAAAAAAAAAGAGATTAAAATAATAAAAAAAAATGCACCCCTAATAACTTCTTTAAAAGCTGTGTATAATAAACTTATAGGATCAGACCTCTCCCCCTCTGACGTGTACCCAGCATGCATATATATATATATATATATAGCAACCAGCCTTTAGACATATGATCAGTGTTAACAACTTAGACACGAGCAAAAACAAAAAGAAAGTTGAAAAGTATCAGCAACTTGAAAGATCAAATCCTACAATGGGCCTTGACTTTGTACGTTTTCATTTCGAAGTTATGGATGCATCAATCACTCAAATGTGTCGGTCTCTTGGTCTTTGACTTTTTTTAACTAGAAAAATGATTTAGGTGTTCAACTAGAATCGAGAGTTGGTGCTCATATGTATACAAGTTAAGACATGTGTGCAGAGAGGATAAATCTATCCATTTCGAATAAATCTCAGCATTCACATATAATAAGTGAGACCCTCCTGTGCATGTGAGATATATATCCCTACAAGTGCGATTTGTTTGGAATTTATTTTATCGGGAAGAGTAGTATTACTCGCATAGAAAATCTAGTTTCAATTTAAATTCAGATCTACAAATGTTTCTGTGTCTACTATGAGACCTCCCCACTCTCCAATGGTACCTATTTACCAACTTTTCTACGCATGATTGATATTTAAAAGTTAGAGAGACTTTAAAAAAAAAAAAGAAGAAAAATACACACTATGCACGCTTTGACCATTATCATTTCGTAATCGGATCAATTTCTACAAATAGATAAACTGCTACAGCCTGTGAGTTTTGTGGATCCAACCTCTTCTTACTCGTAGAGGTGCCTGCCAATAATCTCAAGGGAAAATCCACAAGCCATGCACTTTGGCATTCACTCCATGTGGGAATTTAAAATAATAATAATAATAATCAGTGGGCTTTGGGTTCCTCGCATAATATTAGTTCTGCCCTCTTCTTGCAACCAACGCTTTATATGCTATTCGGTGCCCGTTGCCATATATATCAGGATACTTGCAGAAAAATCTGATTTGGGTTCAAATTTATAATTGAATAGCTCAAGTGTCCTCATGTGTACGGGCATGAACGGCAGAATTCAGTACTCATATACATGCATATTCAACTATAGATTAAAAGTAAAACCAGATTTCCCTACAGACGTATACTGATGTGTTTGGATATGAGCACTGAAACTCGGTGCTCATATCCATACACAGTAAGAAAGGTACAGAAAATCTAGTTTAGATTCGAATCTACAAATAAATGGCAAGCATTGAATCTTGATATTCGATAAACATTGGAAAATTTTTTGTGGGTGTGCTACATGTAGGAAAAGACATTGGAAATATTTTTACTTTTTGTTTTCCCATCCTTGCACCCTTTTTTGGGTCATTTCTATTCAAAATCTTAAATTATGATGATGATTCCGATGTTAACATGAATTTCCCTTTGGGCAACGAAAAGTGCAATGTGTATGTGCCTCGAACCAACTCGATGCCACATTGTTGACTACATTATTATCTGCATATTTTTTCTTGTCTCTTATTGTTCTCATCTTCCATTGTTATCTGCATATTTGCCTAAGAACAAAGGTTTCTGAACTGGTTTTCAACTTTTCTGGCTTTCAATATCCACCATACAAGGGTCGCTTATGGCCTACTGCATGACGTTCGATGCATGCTTTATGAAAACGAGGTTGCTCTTCTCTTGATAACATTACAGTATCAACCTGTCCAACGCAAGCTTGAGTACAACAATTCACCACAATGTTCAGAAAGAGGCCATGTGATTCCTCGTGAGAACAGCTGAAGGAACTCATGATCTCTACTCTTGCAACAGAGCTCATTCAGCCATTGTTCCCGTTAAGAAGATGATAAAATATAAAATGCCATATTGTGTTAAGATCATGATGCAGTGCACAATGATACCAGATGCAATGCTTCACAACCCAAACAACTTCTTCCTAAGGCGAATGTCCATATTCAGTTCTTCCCCACTTTCAGGCACAATCTTATTCCTCCATTCACAGATCGTGAAAAGTTACTGTCTTCTTAAAATTATTTATTTAAACTTTGTCGTTTTAAGGGTGTGGCTATGCCCAAATAGGAGCAAAGCACATAGGATTTTCTCATTAGTTTTAAAAAGTTCTCGTCTTTTAAAAATTTGTACAAGTCAAGTTCCAAAAATTTGATTTGAGTTTCCTGTGCTTCGGTCTTGTCCCCTAATTAACGGAATCTTGAACTTTCCCACTAATTATAGAATCGTCATCCTCAAAAAAATAAAAAAATAAAAAATCTCATGTTGTAGTCAACATTGCAAACCTTCCCTTTTTTCCGAATTAAGACCTCTATTTTTTATCGATGACTATTTTACTTTATCTCATTTTAATACATTGGCAGTTTTAATTTTATAGTTATGATTGGTAAATGATAGTCTTATTTCTTCCGTATCTCTTACGACCAACAACCCATTAGTGATCGATTGAGCGTCGACGCTTCATTTGACTCTCCTTCTTCTCTCTCTTTCATTTTTGAGGATCAAGTTTTGACTTCACACAATTTTAATTTAGTTAGATGACATTTATTCTTGAACTAAATAAAATATTGATTTTTTCTTTAAAAAATTATTAAAAAATTTATTTTCGTGCTCTTTGCTTTGTGGGTGCAGTAAGAAATTGATTTTTTTAAAAATAAAATTAATTAATTAATTCAAGAACTGGCGTGAAATTGAAACTGCAGCTGCATTTTATTTGCTTTTGAATGGTGGAAGAAATTATGCCATTTTGGTGCAAGAAAAGTGCTTTTTGCACCAAAAGTTATTGTGCTTAATCTCATTGGGGGCTGCATTTTAATTTATGGGGTATGCATCATGAAACCTACATGAACCTTTCCATCTACAATTTAATAATTTTCTTACATCTCATTGAAATAAACACATAGACTCTTCTCTTTTATATCAAAATATTAACATGACCAAAACTAGTCATGAGCCCATAACACTGAAAATTTATTTCTATTAATCTGGTAAATTAAAGTTGAAGGGGAGACAGTCCACCCGTAGGATAAAAATGTGAATATATGATGTAAGCGATGAAGTCATATATGGCAAAAAGGCGTAGGAAAATTTGGAAGGGGCTCTTTTATTGGGAACCCCTTATTGGAGCTTGCTTGACATCTAATTCACTCCTAAATCATGTTTTATTTTAAAATTTTAACCTTAAAAGATCGAAAGAACATTCAAAAATCTATGCACCTGTGAATTTTCGTATAATTTAGTAATGTGTGGACCCTTCATTTATTGTGGAAAATGAATAAAAAAAATAAACACTCAAACTTTCTTTCTTGTAAAATATTCTAATTTGTACCCTGTAAATGAAGGATTTACACATTACCAAGTATGAAAATTTATAAATGCATAGATTTTTGAATGTTCTTTAAATCCTTATGGTTAAATTTCCAAAATAAAGTGTGATTTGTTAGAAAACTAGGCAGAGGAGCCCGGCTAAGAAAATTTTACTTGCACACCCTTCAAAGCAAAAGGGTTGTATGACAAAATTTGTGTGGTCATTTTTTAATGGGTGTTGGTCAAATAATAATATAGGATCACATAATTTTTGTCACGTGACTACTTTTGATGTAAAGAGTGCTTGAAAAATGTATGTATAGCGTTACCAGAAAGGTTCTATTGGCATTTTTTTCTTAGAATACCCTATATGAAAAAGCAATTGATAAACGTACCCCACCTTTTCAACCGTTAGTTCAAAGTCCGCACGTCTATAGGTGTGTCAGCGAGCTTAAAAAAATGTAGAACTCGTGTTTTAAAAATGTAATTTTATAAAGTTATGATATTCTAAGAAAAGCCTAAAAAAGAGGAATACGTTTATCCATTACATTTTCATATAGGGCATTCAAAGAAAAAATTCGTCCTATCGAAATTGTTTTGGGTAAATTAAAGCTGGGTTAATTAATCTTTTCTTCCATAAATGATGGTGTACTTAATTATTTCTTACATCGTTTATGTCTTTTTTCTGGAAAAGAATCTCACAGAACTAGGGGAAAATAAAAAAAATCAAGAAACAAGTTTCTAAGGGTTCACAATTCTTTTTTTTATTTTTTCTCATTAAAATTTTTGACATCATTCTTGTTTCGGATTTTTCATTTTTCTCCCTTATTTTTTTTAAAAGCATAAATGTATTTTAAATCGTCTCGTCCGTTTAAATCGACATTAATACTGATACCAATTTATATAATTTTTAATAAATAAATTCAAAATATAATATTCGATGCCTTTTCCTCTAACTCCTAAAAAAGAGATTGTATGGAAGAGGAACAATATAATTGTATTAGAGCAAAAATTAAAAAATGCATACATTATCATAGTGTACCTCTTTTCATGGAAGATAAAAAAAAACAAAAAAAAGAAATTTTTTTAACCTGAATTAGTTATTAGGATTCCACTTTACAGATTTCACATTGTAATAATTTAAAATATTCTTACACACCAAAATAGAAAAATATAAACGGAGAGTTTCAAGGATAATGGCTGGAATATAATAATAGAAGTCTTCTTTCTCTTGTTTTGTTTTTTAGCAAAAGAAGAGGGTCAAGTCAAAATATAATTAGATATGTCCCTAAACAATAAAATAAGTTATTTCTGCACTAACCTTGTTTAATTATTCGACCGTACTCCGTGCTTAAGAACCAGACAGACCGTATAAACGTTATCTTCATAAAATAAACATGATTTAATGCTGAGATAAATATATTCTAAGAGAATTGTCATGCATGCATGCTTCTACAAACTACTTTTAGATCTGACTAATTAGAATGGTTAGGATGTGTCTAAAATTTGATAAAGGGTAATACTACATGCATATTTTTTACATGCTCTATATCATCGTGCGACAAAATTTATGTAATCCCGTTTTATTGTTTGGCTAAAGAATTCCTTAGAAAATGACCATATAAATTTCAAGGAAAAATTCTAAAAGACCCACTGTGATTTGGGTCATTTTTTGAGAATCACCGTTTGATTTAATATTGCACTCATTTTATTTGTCATCTAATTCTGTTAAGTGAGGGACACACAGGAAGTTATTAAATTTTTGCCTCAATATTTCAAATATAAAGTATTAGAAATAATAGTAAAAATCATTGAAAAAATAGGAAAAATTTAGAAAACACAAATAAGAAAATAAGAAAACTCTAACATGTATTCTCAATCGTCATGAATCTTAACATCTATGTTTGAATTGAAATTTTGGAAAGGGGACACTAAGATTTTAGTGCATTTTTTTAAAATAAAATTTTAATTTTATTATTATATATATACACACACCTCTGAAGAATAGAGTCTCGTATTTCTTATTTTTTTATTTTAATTATTTTAATTTTTTAATTTTCAATTATTTTTAAATTTTTTTTAATAATATATATTAAAAAAATTAAATTACATGAGATATTTTAAAAAATAACTTAGATTATGTGGATTCTTTTAAAAAAAATGTAAATTTTACCGTTGTTATCTTTTCCGGAGTAAAGAGCGCATGAAGAATGTATAAGCACTTGTAGGATGACAGACCCAGACGACCACAGCTGATCCTGACTCGACATGACCTACCGGGGCAGCGTATCCGAGAAATATCTTCCAACCAGCTCTCGCCACGAAGTGTGCCGTACGTCCACGTCTCCGTCTCTGCACCGAACGATGCGCCACCGACTATTCGCAACCGCGAGATGTGAGCCACGTGTCCCTAGGGTCACCGGGAGTAGCCGGTCCAGTAGGGTTCACCACCGCTGCAGCCGGTAACTCCCCCGGCTACAATTCCCGCGATGTATATATATATGGCGGCCCCCATTTTCTCTCTCTTTCTCTAGCTCCGATTTCAGTTTCGAACAAAGCCCTCTCTCAAGCTTACCCGATTTCAAGGTGAGGGTTTTCTATTTTTCAGTTCTCTGTTGTATTTTGTTTGGATTTAGTTTAATTTTGACGAAATTCGATTCATTGTTTTCTTAATTGAATGTGTTCTAAGCAATATACTGGACTGGTAAAGCTCAGATTTTCTCCCCTTTATTGTTTTTTTCCCTTTTTGGGAAGGGTGGGGGGGGGGGGGGGGGGTTTGTTTAGTTGTCTTCTCGGTCTTCTGGGGGTTGGTTGTTTCGCACTGTTTATTGATGTATGATTGTTTTAAGTTTTTTTTTTTCATCATTTTTTCCGCCTTTTTGTAGTGAAGTTTGGGTAGATGCGTTCGATTTAGTATTTTGAGTGCGATTGGCTTTTGTCTCGGTTTTATTTTTTCCAGTGAGCTATTAATTCGTTAATTGATCATTTAATTTGGATTTCTTTGGATATCTGGGGTGATGTGATCGCTATTTTTCATTGTTCTTGCATAGAATTCTTAGTTAGGGTTTTTTTATGGGGTTATTTAGGTGTTATTCTTTTGTAGTGTACGAAGATTTGGTGTTTCCAGATTGTTTGAAGTTTGATTTATGTACTCCATAGGATTACCCTCCTCCCCTTTCCCCTTTCTCTCTGAAATTTCTAAGTTTACCGCTTCTGCCAGGGGGAAAGGGCTGATAAGCAACCTAGGGTTTATTGATGCTAACTTGAGTTATTTTGTTATTATAGGATATAGGTCCCCACAAAATTGGCAGATACGAAGGATTCATCAGCACTAAAGCTTTTGGGTAGTATTTTTATAGTTGGTGAACCGGTTTTGGGAATACTGAGGTTGGCGGTGCTTCTAGAGTCAAAGTGCTGTATTTTTATGTCAGTGTACGGGTACTGTTTACGGGGTCTATTGTTGAGCTAAATCAAGCATCTTGAGAGCATAATTATTGTTGGAAAGCTGATCACTGGCCCTGGAGAGTTACTTAGATTCTGGCCACCAGGGAATGGTGCCACCCATGGCGCCTTCTCGGGTGGGCAGGGGATTCACCAATTCATCGCCAAATTCTGGTGTCTTTTTCCAAGGAGATGGGCAGTCGCAAGCTGTAGTCAATTCTCAAATGAGTCAGTCTTTTGGGAATTCGCCTAGCTCGTTTCTGGGAATTGGCCAGTCAACTCTGGTTCCAGTTTCTGGAGACATGAGTAGTGCAGTCTTGAACAGTGTGGCAAACTCTGGACCAAGTCCTGGGGCAAGTTCATTGGTCACAGATGCTAATTCAGCACTCTCTGGGGGACCCCATCTGCAGAGAAGTGCGAGCAGCATCAATACTGACTCTTACATGCGCTTACCAGCGTCTCCCTTGTCATTCTCATCCAATAATATCAGCATATCAGGTTCATCAGTCATGGATGGTTCCTCTATTGTGCAACAGAGCACCCATCAAGACCAGAGCTCCCAGCAGGTGCATCAGAGTCAGCATCAGCACCAAGGAGCTTCTAGTGCTACTTCACTGCCCACGTCACAGGTTGGCCAAGTTTCTATTCCCAATGGCCCATGTATCCAAGGTTCTTTTGTTCAAGAACCTAACCATTTATCACAAATGCACAAGAAACCTCGGCTAGATATCAAGCAGGATGATATTCTACATCAGCAACTTGTACAGCAGTTACTGCAAAGACAGGACTCCATGCAGTTGCATAGTCATAATCCACAGTTTCAAGCGTTGATTCAACAGCAGAGAATTCGCCAACACCACCATCAAATTCTGCAGTCTATGCCACCGGCTCAGCGAGCTCAGTTGCAGCAGCAGTTGCAGTTGAGACACCAACTACAGCAACAGGGTGTGCAGAGTGTACCTGTTGTGAACCGCTCTTCGGATGCTGGTGTTTGCGCTCGTCGGCTGATGCAATATTTATACCATCAGCGCCAAAGGCCACCTGTGAGTTTATGTTTTATGTGACTGCTTCTGGTTGCGTGCCTCACTGTTCTTCTGTTTGATTGGAAAGTTCTTTTGTTCTAAATGTATATTTATGTTTCTAATTTGCTTTTGGTTCAAACTTTATTTGGGTTTTTAATTTTTTTATTTTTTATTTTGAGCATGGAGACTCATATACATTTTTATTATTTTGGATTGTGCTTTTTTTCTTAACTGTTATATCTATTTGTTTCCATTCTTAGAACTATAAAATAAGTAAAACTTCTATATTTTTAAAATGAAGAAACAGTTGGCGAACATATCCGTATGGTCGTCAATACTCTTCCTTTATTTAAGAAAAGTTGTTTGGAAACATATGATTTAATCAATCTTCATTATCAAAAAGTTCCCATAAGCTACTGTATGCCTTAAACATATAGGAATAAAACCTTATTTGGCTTTACTCTAGTTATTTTAATGCATAATCAGACTCAATTTACAAATCTCCTTTTCAAATTGATGGTTTTAGTGTTCGTCTCCATGTCAAGTTTATGTCAAAGCTTGAACTGTTGTTTGGCCCTGCTGTGGCCCTATTTGTTTTGAACAGGACAATAGCATTGCTTATTGGAGGAAATTTGTTGCTGAGTATTATTCTCCTCGTGCAAAGAGAAGGTGGTGCTTGTCAATGTATGATAATGTTGGACATCATGCACTAGGTGTTTTCCCCCAGGCAGCTATGGTCAGTTTCACGCTATTGTCTTAACGTTCCTGTTATGTTGTTGATTATTGTCTTTATGGTCTAAATAGACGGTCTTTATTCGATAAGGTTACTTTTCTGATAAATATGGATATTTGTAGTTTATCATCAAACAGACTGCATGAATTGATTCTCTTATTATATATGGTCTTCTGCTTATATCGATATTACATTTATATGCTTCTGTATTGCTAAATTTGTCTATTATTTTCCCATATAGAGGTCTATGCTGCCAAAATTTCTCTCTGATTTTCCTGGTTTTGCACTTCTAATTTCAAGTTCTTTGTTGTTTCTTTTATTCTTTTGTCTAGGATGCATGGCAGTGTGACATCTGTAATTCAAAATCCGGAAGAGGATTTGGTAAGTGAATTTGGGGTTTATCTATAGGTTGATGCTGTAGTTATACATTTCTAAAATGTAAGAAAAGCGCCCGTTATGTGTCTCTGTGGCACAGTAATGAAGATCGTGCCAGAAGTGGATTGCTTTAAAATAAATGGAGACTTCCCGCATTTATATGCATTGACTTTTACTGTTTTGAACTGGAATATAGCTTTGGAATGAGTTGCTGCTTATAAATCAATGATCCCGTTTTTATATTTGTTCATTCTATTGAGTCTTTTTAAAAAATATTTACCATTTGTTTGGCTCGTGGAATGGAATATGTTAAGCTTCCATCTCAAAACTAATTGGCAATGAGGGGAGAGTGGCCCATCAGATACTTAAAGCCCCAGAATAATAGGTCCCAAACCGATGTGGGATTCTCATGAGTCCCCTCACGTGCAGCTACGACTTGGGCCTGAAATTGTATAACACCGATAGACAAATATAGATGGGCCAATCTTGGCCTGAACAAGACCATTCTCTGGTATCATGCTAAGGATCTATCTCAAAACCAATTGACAATGAGGGAAGTGGCTCAACTGATACTTAAAGCCCTAGAATAAGAGGTCCCAAAGAACCGATGTGGGATTTTGAAAGCACTATGTGAGGAACAGCTCTTTTCAAGGCCCACGAGTGGAATAGGTGAGTAATAGCTATTATCCCTTTGGTCATTGGTAATAGCTACTTTCCTTTTCTACTCCCTTCATGATTCATGGGAGTAGCCATTTCACTTATGCTCCATAGAGATATTACTCCTTATATGTTATATTTTTATGGAATATGCCTATTCCATTCCATTTCATGAACCAAACTGAGTGGTTAGTTGATGAAAGGCTCGCATATATAAAACACTATCACAATTTTCTTGGGGCAATAAATTACTCAAAAGGGATTCCTGGGGTTGGTTAGTTTAATTTAAGCCCTTCAGCTGCTTGATTTGTTTGCGGTACATCAGCATTCTGATATTGTTGGCTACTTGATCAATCTAATCTATTCAATTTTCTGATTAATTTTTCTTCTTCCTTCGGTATAGAGGCAACATTCGAAGTGCTCCCTAGACTTACTGAAATCAAATTCAGCAGTGGTGTCATTGATGAGCTGCTATTTTTGGACTTGCCACGTGAATTTAGATTTCCTTCGGGAATAATGGTATTAGAGTATGCAAAAGCAGTTCAAGAAAGTGTATATGAGCAGCTCCGTGTCATTCGTGAGGGCCAGCTACGTATCACATTCACCCCTGACTTGAAGGTTAGTAAATGCCGTTGTCTATGTATCTTTTTTGTAAACCTATTGTATAACACAACCTGATAGTACTTGTGTGGCGACACTTGCATCAGATACTGTATTGGGAATTTTGTGCACGACGACATGAAGAGCTTCTTCCTCGTAGATTAGTAGTACCACAGGTACTGCATTGCCAACTTTCGTTCCTCAATTCTTTGATGGCTTTATACTGTATATCTATCCAAATGAAGTTGTGTGTAAAATAAGCTTGTGAAGCATCCATTCAAGTTGCCTCCATCAGGAAAAATGAAATAAAGTAAAATATGAAGAGAGAACACTACATATCCATTACGTTTCTTCCACTCCACTCTGTTTTTCTCCCCCTTCAAATTTAAATTCATCTACGTCCTCGCATTCTTTAAATTACAACCAAAAAGCTTGGCAAAAGCATTTAATAATTTGGTCTATTTCCTAGCGGGGTGCTAGTTGAGCTTGGAGGTAGCTGCCCAATTTACATGATCTCATTTTCTTTTAAAAACTAGAGTCGACTTTCTTTTGCAGGTGAGTCAGTTGGTCCAGGCTGCACAGAAATGCCAGAGCACAATTACAGAAAGTGGATCTGATGGGGTTTCTCAGCAGGATTTACAGACAAACGGAAATATGTGAGCTAACCAATGAATGCATTCTATTTACAGACAAACAACACCATGTACATGTGATTTTCTATAATACTAATGTATGCTAATGTTTATTATGCCAGGTTTATAAATGCATTGTGGCTAGTAATATGAGATGAACTTGCATTGGACAATAATTTATGCAGATAACTGAGCTGATAATGCATTCTTAGAGAATATTTGGCCAATTTATATTGGATTTTCAATACTTCCTGAACTATTAGTAGAGTTCCTCATATTAGCTTACAAGTTTCTCATTGAACAGTACTGCACCTACCCCTTGTATGGTCGATTCAATGTAACGGTATCATAAATGTCGGTGAGTTGCCCCTACTTGTGATTTTCACAAACTTTCCTTCTATGCTCCCTCCCACCTCTACCCCGAACACCTGTGCACAATCACTGTAGCTACCACTATCCATCACAATGTTACCACTTTATACAAAACTTTCCAGCATGACAGCCAAAAAAGTGGAATTTTATGGTTTTTATACCATTTAGATTCTTGAGAGAAAATTCTTGTAATTTATATATATATATATATAGTTATTTTCTTTGGATAATTATTAGTACTACTGTTGGAGTCGTATTTAGAGGTGGAGACAAGATTTGATGCTTGAAGGGGCCCAAATAGAAAAGTAGTTCAGTTGCTTAGGGTTTCAGGGCCCCAAACACATACCTATTGGGATTAAGCTTTAAAAATAGGCCCAATACAGTATGTAATATATAATTTGTTGGGTGGCGGGTGACCTCGGCATGTTTCTGCCTCTGATCATATTGGTATAAATAGGAAAATATTTAACTTTGAAATTAAATCCTAAAAGGTATATTTAAGTGCTTTACTATATTGATTATGCAAGTTTTTCGGGAGTTATTACTTTGCAGCTCCACGAATTTAAATTATTATTGATGTTTTGAATGAATATAACTATGAAGAATTCAATAATAGTTTGTTATGCCTGAGCGCATGGTGATTTCCTTGAAGAGGCTAGCCGTTCTCCCTCTGATCCTCATTATCTTGTTTGAGGGTGCTGTTCTTGTGGGCACTATTGTAATTCATCTTTCAATTTTCTCTGAACCCTAAACATTTACAATACCCATTAACCCAATAAAAGCATTAAATCCCCTGTTTTTTTAACACCATATATACCCAAATGCCATCTTCCTAACCCAATTTTGCTTGTTGCCTAGAATTTACAGCAATCTCCCCTTGTCGCTCCTTGACTGATCCAATTCCAGTTATAACGACTTTTCAGAGTTTTCTTGCCCTAATCCTACTTTCTCCCTTGGCCAAAATTCCTGAAGTCTTTTCATTAGCTCTAGAGACAGATTGTTTGGATCTGTTCTGCATCACCACTACTGGTGCTACAACCACATAACCTTGATTTGCTTGTTTCTTCTACTGCCACCATCTACGATAACCTCCGCTGCTGCCACAGCCATCATCCACTAACAATTCTCACTATTATCTTCTGCTATCTTTTATTAAAAATTAAAACCCCTCAAAAGGCACAAAATTTTAATATAATTTGATCGCCTTAACATCTTGTTGGTTAACACATATTGCACTATTTTGTAGTGTAACGAAATTTCAAATTTTGTGTCATCACAAATAAAGTCATTTTTAGATAAAGGAATGGTATGTCAGAAGACCTGTTTTCTATTTATTTGCTTCGAACTTTCTTTTTTGAGATATTTAGAGTTTCTTTCTTTTCCCTTATCTGTGTTTTCAGTTTTAAGTTAAATGTGTGGCATACAAAGACTGCAAGAATGGTTAAACGAAAAATTGTGACATGAGACTATAATCTAGTATTAAGGGAACCATGTGCGTTAAGTTAAAATGTGTGGCCAACGCTAATCTACTGTTGTGGGTTTGTCACGCGCTTATGTTTATATTTATTGTATTGTCTCCTTAGGGTCCTTGCAGCTGGTCATCGGCTTGCAAAGAGCTTGGAGTCACAGTCATTAAATGATCTCGGCTTTTCCAAGAGATACGTGAGATCCTTGCAGGTATCTATCCTTGAAGTTCAATTCTCATACAAATTTATGGGCTTGGGGAATATTGTGTGCTACACTTGGCATTCGGTGAAGAGGATAACTTTTTAAAATCAACAACATTTTGAGATGTCACATTAAGCACCACAAACACAGCTTAAATTTTATTAAATGAAACTCTCTGTTATGCATTCTTATATATTCGCTGCAAACTTGTGACAGATATCAGAGGTTGTCAATAGCATGAAAGACTTGATAGATTTTTGCAAGGATCGCAAAGTTGGGCCAATTGGTAGGTTATCTAACAATACTTTTTCTGGTGTTCTAAAAAGCGTTAGACGGACTTAGGTGCCTGGCTTATTGCCTAATGCCTAGGATGCCTAGGCATAGGCGGTTAGGTGGGTTCTTTATATTTAAAAATTAGTAGTTCTATGTAGTTATTTAGATCAGTTCATAAAATACTATTGGAGTAACATAATAAAATACAACAAAATTACATAAATAATATCCTTTTAAGTATGCCTTCTTGCAATAGCAATTCTATGATTATAACTTTGATTTTTTTTTTTATAATAGTCAGCCATATGTTATTGCTGTAAAAAAAAATAAAAAATAAAAAATAAAGTTTCTAGGCACCATATCCTCCTAGGTGATTGTGCCTTTGACCGATTAATAGTGCTAATTGCATAAGTGAGCACTTTCCTGCTAAGCAAGGCATTTCCATGGCTGCCTAGGGGGGTGCTTTCCTCCTAGGCGAAGCTTATCATCTAGATGGGCACCTAGACCGCTTTTTAGAATATTGCTATTTTTTTCTTTAAACTTTCTTTATGCATAGTGTTTGGCAGTTATTCATAAACTTTCCGCTTCGAGAAAATTACATAGTTCGTGGAATGGAATAGAGGGGGAGTGGGAATAGCTATTCCATAGGAATAAAATATGTAAGGCATGGTTATTCTTACAGATCATGTGTGGAATAGTTAAGGAATTTATTCCCGTAGACGATGTAAATAGCTATTCCATAGGAATAGTGGGGGATTAGAATAGGTAGTATCATGACCCAAGCAGGACATTAGTAATCTACTGTTACTAATTTGCAGAGGGTTTGAAGAACTACCCACGGCATGCAAGAGCAGCCAAGCTCCACGTGCAAAAGATGCAGGAAATTGATCACTTATCTGGAGTCCAGGGTCTACCGACCAGTCGGAACGCCCTAAATATTGCATCACATTCCGGACCAAACAGCCCATACATGATTGGCCGAGGAGCTTTAAGCGGTCCTGCACAAGCAGCAATGGCATTGACCAACTACCAGAATCTACTGATGAGACAGAACTCCATAAACTCGAACCCTAATTCGCAACCACCCGAAGCGCTCTCTCCTTTCAGCAACTCTCACCAGAGCCCATCTTCATCTTATCAAGGGCAGTCTTCGGTAATACAAGGATCCGTGCCACAGCCATATCAGAAGCCGCCACCCCAGCAGCATGTGATCCAGCAACTCCTGCAGGAGATGTCTAATAACGGCTCCAGTCAGACTGTAAATGGGGGTCTCCCGAGGACCGGAGTAATGGCAAATCCCAGTGTGGGTGGAAGTGCAGGGGCTGGACCTGGACCGAGAAGGAATAACAGTTTTAAATCTGCTTCGAACAGCGACACTTCTGCAGCGGGTGGGAATAATGGATTCAGTCACAAGGCTCAGGATCTGTCGGGTGGGAGTAACGGATTCAATCACAAGGCTCAGGATTTGTCTCAAAATCTCCAGTTGCCGGATGAATTGGTGAAGGATATAGCTCAGGAGTTCGCTGACAGCGGGCTTTTTGATGGCGAGCTTGACGATACTATGGGTTATAGCTGGAAGGGATGAAAGTTTTTTAACATTTTAACAAGTGACCAGGGCACAAGTCTATGTACATGATATTTGAAATAAACTCTTCTTTTTTTTTTTTTTCTTTTTGATTCTGCTTTTGCCCCTTTATGTTTTCTTAATGATTGAGTTTGTTGTGAGGGCAAACACTTGGTAGTTCAAGTAGGTATTTTAGCAGTTTCTTTATCCTTGTGCCTTTGCAAGTGTAATGTGAACCCACATAAGCAAACTTTTGTCAGTGACTTGGCTTCCTTATAATTGTAAAAGAACAAAGAAAGGCTTTTCCCATTTGTTGGATATAATTACCAAAAAAAACAAAAAAGTGCTGGGAATCCCTGAAGAGCTAATTCTTTTTTTTTTTTTTTTAGTCTACCCACTTATATTCGAAGGTCAAACTGACTTCGATTTAATCTAGTTTGAGTCGGGAGGATCTACAAACTTCGATTTAATCTAGTTTGAGTCGGGAGGATCTATAAAGGGGATACAACTCTTTCAATGTTTATTCTTTTTCATTTAAAACGCTCAGAATTCAAAATTTTTTTAAAATGAGCTAAGTTCTTAGCCACTTGGACTAGTAGGTGTTGTCCTTGATTGATGTATTTTCTTTTTCTGGGTGACGCTCAAGAACCAATAAGCCAGCGCTTCACCAAACAAGAGACGTATTGTCCATCGTAGAACATTTTTCAGTGGCGAATAAATAATTTCCACCCAATAAAATGGTGCCTATATATGTGAAAAGGGAAGGAGGAAAGGAAAAAAACCCGATCATGTAAACATTTTTCGAAATCATTGTGCGAGTATTGCCATGCGTACTTCTTGAGACGTGGAATCTGATCGAGCTTAGAGAAGGAACAGCTTCGCCCAATCGACATGTGATTTCACCAAATGCATATAATTTTGGAGTTTTGTCCATCTAAAATACTAATTACAGTTATTTTCAAAGAATCGATTTGGAGAGGAAAAGAAAACGAAGAATAGAATAAGACATTTGTTGGAGAGAAAATGCTTTCATCGTTAAATACTTTGAATTGTTTTATTTTATTTTCCTAAAGCTTTTTACAATCCTAAAATGGCCAATAAAGTCAAAAATACTCGATTACTACCCTTTTTCATTTTAAAAATTCAGAATCCAGTGAACTTTTTAAAGACCTGAATTTTTTTTTTTAATGAGTAAAGTACAGCACCGAATATCATGGAAAAAGAGTAGTTACA
This sequence comes from Santalum album, assembly GCA_034195605.1. Lineage (NCBI taxonomy): Eukaryota > Viridiplantae > Streptophyta > Magnoliopsida > Santalales > Santalaceae > Santalum > Santalum album. The sequence goes on along the minus strand of CM067260.1, from coordinate 8,486,098 downwards.
GATATAGATAAATGCATTGGAATTTTATCAATCCAAACAACCCATAATGAAGGCTCAAAAGCTAGATGGGTTGTTCGGCAACACCAATTCGGATCCCATATAAACTTGCTCGTATAAGAAAAGTTTGCTGTTATTAACATTATCCCATACATATACATACAACTTTTGCATTAACAAAATGTATTGAAGGTTAAAACACTTGAGCTGATTCAGTTTCCATAACCCAACTTCACTTTCTTAAAATTCAATCTCATCTCCTGTTGCCTTAATAGTAAGGTATAGCTCAAGACTACCCAATTACCATGATAACTGATATTTCTTAACTACTAAACTCAATGCAAACATGATGAACCAAAATCTCAGAATTTGGTAGGCCACCCATCCAGGCTCTCCCACCCCACCACCCCCCACTCCACTTCATGTGTCACTCACACCAAGTATAAAAACCAACGGACATAGAACCCTCACACCACGAAAACAACAGCCACTTCAGAAAGAAAAGAACCCGGCCATGGCAGCAGCTGCGATAAGGGGTTCGATTTCGCGAGCCATGGTGCTTCTCTTGCTCGTTGCGGTTCAAACCTGGGTGGTTCAGTCCCAGCCACGATCGTGTTCATCACAGCTTAGCACGCTCAATGCGTGCGCCCCATTTGTGGTGCCGGGGTTGCCTAATGCCACCCCGAACTCGGACTGCTGCACTGCCCTCCAAGCCGTGGAGAATGACTGCCTGTGCAGCACTATTAGGATTGCCTCTCAACTCCCTACTCAGTGCAGCCTCCCAGAAGCCTCTTGTGGGGGTTAGTTTCCCTATGCTTTAGCTCAAATGCTTTTCAGATGGTTGCTTCCTTGTTTACTATGATCCTTAACAAAAATGTTCTCTTTCTTTTTTCCGGGTATGGTCACAGGTTTAAACCCATGATAGCAATGCGAAAATCAGTCGACGAATAATGTTGGTGTCATCAGTTCTCTGTTTTCCTTTTACTGTTTTTACTTTTCTCTCGAGTGTTGTGGGATCTACAACTGGGTAAAGTGTGGTAGGGAATAAAGAGCAAGTAATTTCCCTTCTTGAACTTTGTTGTTGTTGTCGTTGTTGTTAATGAACAAATCCTCCCTTGGAAGATGCCAAACTTTAATATAGTAGCATTATTGTATAAGGATTCGTGTTTTTCATTCTTTCATTCCTAGCGGAGAGTTAAACCCAGCTAATTTTTTTTAAAGCACTTGGTCCCATAATCTAGAGTCACATTTACCCGTATTATTAATTAAAATTTACTTCTCTACTAGTTTTAACAAAACAAAACTTTGGACATTTTAATATTATAGATGAAGTGGAAATCAGTCATTTCTCCACCCATTATTATTGGGTAAGCATTTGCGCCTGTGCTACTCGTAGTGATGGTTTGGGCTTCTTCAAAGGGCTTTATATTCAATGTCTCTCCACCCCACAAATCACTTCATCAAGTCGTGTAGCAGCAAATTGAAAGGCTTGTTCTGATTGGGACGCCCTAGCTGCTGTTTTTAGTGCATGATGGCACAAATCTTTGTAGCGGCCTGCAGCATTCAACTTGGAGTTCTCTTGTAGAGTACGTTCAGCAGCACATCTCGTGTTTGCACTTCTTGCTTCTTTTGTCCGTCTCTTCAATATATATAGGGGCGGAACAACTTTTATATTCCTACAATCAAGCACTTTCAGTGCATGACTGCATAGAATCCGAACACCCTCGAATTTCATACAATTGCAAGTGACCATATCATCTAAAGAATTAAATATAACTACATACATTTGATTGTTTCCAAATTTGCTAACTTTATACTGGGACAATGAGCCATTCTCACTGCACTGGTTAACAACAATGTTCAATGGCCTCTCATACTCTCTCTGGAAAACTTCAAATGCCTTTGGAGTGTAAACATCACTTGCTTGCTTTAACAGAAAGGCATTTGCCATCAATTTAGGCCTACATCTGCTTATGTCAGAGCTCGCTTCGAGTTCTTTGCAGCGTTGCACATAAACCAACCTCTTGAATTGCTTGTAAAATTCAAGCACATTGAAGTCAGAGTTTACATGACCTCTCAAGTTGTTGGATAATTTCTCGCTAATATTTGTGCCGTTCTCGTCAATGAAAAAAGTATTCCTCCCTTATGTTTCATTCTTTCTCTAAACATCCATCTTAACCACTCATTTTTCCGAAGGGCGAACTTGTCCAGCATAACTTCCCAGGCATGGATGAAGTCTTCCTCATCCTTGTGATCATATATGCAACTCCTAAAATCTCGGGCAAAAGAATCAATATCCTTTTCCATATGACTCGTGCTTAAGAGTATTATGATACAATTGCCATATGCATACACGATGATTTGTTTCTGGCAACACTGAAGAAATCGCTTCAACTATTGCAGCTTCTTGATCTGAGAGTACAGCCGTTGGCTTCTTCCCAGACATCACCTCGATGAAAGTTCAAAAGAGCCACATGAAAGATTCAACAGTTTCATCATACAACAAAGCAGCACCAAAAATTACTGCTTCTTTATGGTGATTCACCCCTACAAACTGCACAAGGGGCCACAGATCTTTGTTAGTTCTGAAACTTGCGTCGAAGCAAACAACATCCCCAAAATAAGTATAGTCCAAGAGCATCTTATAATCAGCCCAAAATATGTTGGTCATCTTATCATCGACATCGAGTTGAGTTGCGTAAAAGAATGATGGGTCCTCAAAGTGCTGCCTTTGAAAGTAATGCAACAAGCGTCCTGCTTCTCCTTGTTTCATATCTCTTGTCCTTTCTGATTGTAGAAAAGTTCCATAATCTGTGGGAAGGTTGTCAACATTCTCAAGATCACTAAATTGTCCGCCCATCAATTCAGAAGTAGACTGTGATTGCATCGTAAAATTGCTTTCTGATTTAGCTTCAACATCTTGATCAATACACAACTTATTCTGCGATGACAGCGTATGAACATTTGTAAGCTTCACATCCTCTTTATTGTGTTTTTCCTCAAAGTGCGTCACTCGATATTTGCCTCCAGGTTGACGTGTAATGATCATATGAGCCAAGCAACCAGTTCTTGTTTCCTTTCTGTGTTTCTTCACATTAACATCTCGTTTGTCCTTACGCCGGTAACCTTCGTTAGAGCAAGTGAACTTTCTTGATATCACCTGTCCATGTACCTTACTTCTATTTACCCATTCTCTTCGAACCCTGAACCCGACTAACCCAGCATATTTGTTGTAAAAGTTGTATGCATCTTCCTCTGAATCAAACTACTCAGACATACTCAGTATCTGATCTATATTAGCTTCATTATTAGAGGAAAGGATGGATTGTGCTGCATCAGTATGTGTGAGTTCCGGACTGCAGGGGTCCTGCTCCAGGTTTAAGTCCATATCACTTGATGTCTGAAGCCTAATATCCATATCATGTTCATGAGGAAGGCTGGGATCATCCCCATTTCTACCCATTGACCTTCATTCACATGTAAAGAAATGAGTATGGCATTTTATGGGAAAGGAAATTTTCATAAGATCGATAAATGACAGAAGTTGGAGCACAGATGTGATAGTGTTAGCATGGGCACATTAGTCTTTTTCACTTAAAAATCATTCAACAATGTGAGGCTGAAATATACTGTCTAGCTTTTATTGAAGTTTCAATCTAACAACAAAAATAAGAAGCAAATAGAGCTTAAGGTTTCAATTTGTTTTATAGCAATTGGACCAACAGACTGCTTTGAATATGTTTAACATTTCTAAATCTCATGAAAATCGATAATCCTATATTTTTTTTTTGAATATTATCTCAATTATCATGATAAAAATTATTTAAATTTTTTTTAAAAAATGAACAGGAGAGTCAAATGAGGAAAGAAATTGATAGACGAAATGGAGAAGAGCTATGTTCCCATTCAAGAGATTTAACAACAATGATGGAATTGTGACAATGTGAAAATTTGGTATGAAAAATGATATAAATCAAAGTTTAGTGACCATTTTGAGACAATCCAAAAGTTCAGTGATCTTAAATAAAATTTACCCTTTTTTAATGAATTTAAAGAATATGGTAATCAAATGAGAACAATACGGTACATAATGAAAAATACTGTAATAAAAGAAGAATATGTATACTACAAAAACGCAGTAAATGTTGGGAATAATACTATTAGTAATTAAAATGAGTATAAAAATAAAAAATTAAAGCCGGACTACTTTTGCTTGGTAAAAAGTCGTGCATATTGATCCACATATAGTGGTGCAGTAGTGCTAAATTATAAGTTGGAGTAATGGTAATCACCGTGAGTCACGTTAGGTTATTTTCTTTCACTTTAATTAATTATACGTAGCATAATCAAATATTGTAAAAAATAAGTGCTTCGAAAGAAATGTAATTAAATATTGAAAAATATAAATAAAATTAGAGTTTCACTTTAATCATGCATATGCATCCATAAATAAAACGTGTGTTAAGGATATTATACGGGTATTTATTGGGAAATTAACCGTGACTAATTAATTCATACTTACTGCTAACTCTACTAATACACATCACTTTCTAGATTGGAAAATTTTAACAATTTTTAGATTCTAAAATATATGAGCATCATGACATTAAAATTCACCATATGTATTTGCTATTAAATTCTGGGCGTTTGTAATATACTTTACATTTTATTTGTAAAAGTATTAGCCCGTAATTTGTCATCCTCTATAGGAATCTCAGGCCTGGGAAAAATAAAGTCGCAATTTTAAAATAGTTAATTAAGCTTTAGAAAACATTAGACTTGAAAAATAGTTAATTTTTATCTTGTGCTGCCGGTACGGATATTTTTACGGTTATTTAATCATAGAAAGCCGAGGCTATAGATAGATCAGTGTTACAAAAAGAATTCGTAATGTTGTTTGATTCATAAAATGAAATAAATAATAATGATTTGAAGAGAATAAAACGGGCCAAAAATAGTGATTTTTATTGGAGTGAAAGGTATTCATAAAAAGAAGTAAGTCGTCATTTCACTTAATCTAACACTAGACGCATCGCACGCGCTTTGCGTGTGCTAACGGTTTTTCAATCTAAAAGAGTATGGATAAAATTTTAATTAAATAAATATTTAAAAATAAAAAATTTGGATCCTTCACAATCAAAAGCTATTGCACCGGATGTTTAGGAAAAATATAAGAATTGTTATATGATAATTGCAATATTTGAGAGAAAATAGGAATAATTATGTGATAACTGCAAGTAAATAACAATAATGTTTGAGTAAAAATATAAACAATCTTATGATAATTGTAAGTAAATAACTATAATGTTTGAGGGTATTAACGAAAGTTTAGGAAAAATATATGGTTGATTGAACCGAAAAAATATATGGTAATTGTTGATGCGTTTTTTATATGCATCCTTGGCATTTCAAAATATTGGGTTTTCATTAAAATAGAGGGAAATTGCACTTAGCTTCCCTATGATTTCACCCGGTTACAGGGAACCTCCCTGTGGTCTGAAAATCAGCATATAACTCCCTGTGGTTTCAATGGACTTGCAAAGTTAACTTTTCTATCAAATCTAACTGTTTGTTCTTCCAAAAAAAAAAAAAATTAGAGTGTTTAATAGAAAAAAATAGACTTTAGTTTCTCAAATTATCGAAAATTAACTCATTACCTCAATCACAATAACTCTCACAGAACTAGTTATTTTTATAATTTTTAAGCCATGAAAAAGATATATTTATTGTACAAAAAAAAGAGAGAAACATTCGTATACGAATCTACCTAGTTGGGATTATGAATATATAACCTCTATATAATATTTTTTTTTTCAAGGTACAAGAAGTATAAAAGTGTCAATTTATTTAAGTACCGCTGCAATATAGGTTAAGAAATTAGTTTATGGGTAATTTTAGAAATTAAAGTCTTTTTTTTATCATATTAATCACTAAAAAATTTATAGAAGAACAAACTGTTTGATTTGATGAAAAAAGTTAACTTTTGCAAGTCCATTGAAACCACAAGAGGGTTATGTGCACATTTTTAAACCACATGGAGGCTCTTTGCAATTGCGTCAAACTATAAGGAGGCTAAGTGCAATTTCCCCTTAAAATAGTCACGCCCACAAAATCATTGATTATTTTATTTCCCTAAAAGGAATTCATTTACTTCCCTTAAAAGGAATTGCCCATTTTAGTAAAACATTTGATTCCTTTAAAAGGAATTTTACTATTTAATTAATTTCCTTAAAAACAATTTGTTCATTTCAATTAATACATTTGGTTCCCTTAAAAGGAATTTATTTACTTATTTGTTCCCATAAAAGGAATTTATGAATTTCCATAATTCCCTTAAAATGAGTTTTGATCTTATTTTAATTCCCTTAAAAGGAATTTGCCCCTATATAAAAGAATTTGAATTGTTAATTCCCTTAAAAGGAGTTAATTTATTTTCAAGTTAATTCGCTTAAAAGTAATTTATTTTCATTTCCAAAGGCTTATTACTTCCCTTAAAAGGAAATATAAATTTTTCCAAATAAATATAATTTAAGTTTGCTTAAAACCATTTAATTGTGTTTATTTTCCCTTTAATTGGTGTGTGCCCTGCATTCCACCATTGTTTTTGAAATTAATTGGTGAGGTGGTAACTTGTGATTGGTTGCCCCTTTTGATTTTGTATTTAAATGCATTTAAAAATTTAAAAATAATTATTTTTTCTCTCCATTAATGCTTGTGGGCTTCACATAGCCCTAAGTGTTGACTTTGTTTCACTTTATTTCAAATGGTTGGGCGACGTGGCTTGCTCTGATTAATCAATTTCACATTTTAAAATGCTTTGTAATAATGAATCTTTTGACGGGTAGAATTGTAATTTAAGCACTCCACTTTCTCCACCATCTTTCCTACGTTTCAGCCTCCATTTTTGTTGGCCATGACATGGGAAAGCTCGGGTTTGGGGTCATTTTGCGCACTATAAAAAGGGTATCCTCCCATTTCGCAAGGGAAGGTTGGAGGGAAGCTCAAGAGCCTATAAAAGGGCTGAATTGGGCACCATTTTGGGGGGTTAGAAGATTGAACTTTGGGGGTTTGAAATTTGGGGATCGGGAGAGAGAAGGGAGCGTGTCTGAGAGTTCAATCGAGAGCGTTCGGGTTGAAATCTTAGGCTAGAGTTCTTCTAACGCCTTCTAGTACCCTTTATGCACTCTTTTTCAAAGTTTGAAGTCTTCGGTGGGTGCACCTCACAGGCACTGTAGCAACCACAACACACATTGGCTGCCACCGGCTTCCACCCACCCATCTCCCGTGATTTCGACCGACCAGTGGCCATAACCTGCTAATCCGACACGTTTAGAGGCTGTTGCCACATTTCTCACCCATTGGTCGTTGTTTTTTTAGGTTTTCCATGACTAGGTGAGCCACTATTTCGCCGCATATCCTTTTCGAGGAACTTGGATAATTCTTGACCCCTCGAGAAACGAGCCTACATACTACGGTTTTGATTCCCAATGAGCAACATGGACAAAAGCCTAATTAACACTTAAAAAAACTAAAATAGAATGCCACATTTATTGGATTCACGGATATGAGGACTTGCGGCACTTCGTGCTTAGCGAAATGGCCGATTGAGTGCGCTGGATCTTTAGATTTGGGGCCTGCGCACTAGTGCTTTTGTCGGGTTCACGGACCCCAGGGCCTACAGCATTTTATGTATACTTAACATAATGGCCAATCGAGTGCGGGCTGAATCTTTGGATTCGGGGCCTGCGCACTAGCGCTTTTGTCGGGTTCACGGATCTGAGGGCTTGCGGCACTTCGTGCTTAGTGAAATACCAAGTGCGCACTAGATCTTCGGATTCAGGGCCTGCACACTCACGCTTTTGTTAGGTTCACGGATCCGAGGCCCTACGGCACTTCGTGCTTAGCGGAATGACCAACCAAGTATGCCCTGGATCTTTAGACTCAAGGCTAGCACACTCGCGCTTTTGTTGGGTTCACGGATCCAAAGGCCTGCGGCATTTATGTATGCTTAGCGGAATGACCACCTCATGTGTATTCTAACACTTTTTTAGGTTTATCGCTCGAGGTTTATTGCAGCACTACGTGCTTAACAGAAATAACCATATTTGCTCAAATCGATAATCGGACGTCTTCACTCACTTTAGCGACCCGATGTAATTAACTACCATGCATTCATGTATCATGGGAGTCTAAAGTCTCCATTTTTATCAAAACCCAAACTCCCGTTTGGAGGACGTTTATTTGTCAATGGTAATGATTCGACAGGTCACCATTATCACTTCTTGGGGTACTTGGTACAAAAAACCCCAATCCCACTTGGTTAGCATCACAATGGATGATGTTGTCTCACCCATTTGAAATGAAGTATCTGCACTGCACTTTCAACTTATCCTCCCCACCTGCCCAATAATGAAATCGAAATGAAATCTATTTATCCAAATCCAATCCAAACAGAAACTAATAGTCAGACGTCAAATTCAGGACCAAATCCAAATAAACGTGAAATGGAAAGGTGTCGTGGTGTAGTTGGTTATCACGTCAGTCTAACACACTGAAGGTCTCCGGTTCAAGTCCGGGCGACGCCACTCAATATATTTTTCCTTTTCGTGTTTATTTCTACACGCAGCCTCACTCACGTGAACGGTGTAGTGATAATTCTCTGTTTAAGAATCAGAAACACAAACGGAGAATCCGAGGAGGTGGAAAAAATAAACCAATCACCAGATCTAAATCATGGGGAACAAAATAATCTAATCATGGGGGGAACCAACCTTCATGGCACCATGGGCCCACCCGCCCATGTGCATGATTGATTGTCAACTAGTAATTAGTTCTCAATTGCTATTACTGCTCATTTTATATAAACGTCGGTCACTTTAATATTAGCCCCTCGTTTCATTATATTCTCGTTTTTTGTTTCTTATTTTCATTTTTATTTTTTAAAAATAAAAATAAAAAACGCATAGATTTATATTTCTATTTCATAAATTCTAAAAACATTTATAAAATTTTTAGGAACTCCAACCATCTATGGCGCCACCAAATTTCAAACCTCGTCGAACAAAAAATAAAAACAATGCATACAAACCAAAAATATTTGTCATTGTTAATAATAAATGAAAATATGGAAGGAATAAAAGTAAGAAATGAAAATAAAATTTAAAAACAAAAACATAAAAATAGGAACAAGATTAAACGGGTTACTGTCTCCTTTTTGTCCCCCTAATTTAAAGCACATTCACGTACATGTATCTTCTTTAGATAAGCACGTTGTGCGCAGCTTTTGGGAGGTGTCTTATGGTCAAATAATTTGATTTAATTTTATCCATGTTATTAGTAATGAGTAGATATAAAAAGCCAATCAATACTCACATCTTTAGAAAAGGGCCTATAAAATGAATCTTTTTTAATTATAAAATACTCCTTCACGATCAAATGCCAATCACTGTTTATTTCACGTGCTTAAGAAAGGGTTCATGCGAGAGGCTCCTACGCGACTGATGTGAATTAGTCTATTTTAGTCTGAAATCATGCGCGCTGCATACACGAACCACGTAAATAAATCATAGCTGATTCACGTATGGACCCAAATAAGAATATTTTATAGAGGTATAAACCTTCCTCCGCCATTGCTATTGTACTTCATCATCCTCTGTCTCTCGCTCTCTCTGTGTCTGTGCAGTGGGTTATTACGGACGAGAGAAATTTTAGCAAACTCTGATGACCCCTTTGGGAAAGAAGCTCCCAACATAGGGTCGCTCTCGTTATCTTCTTCTGCAAATAGTGACAAAGTCGGTGCCTTCTTCGCTGTAATCTCTCGTACCCACTTCACCCACTACGCCCAAATACTTTTGCCAGTTGTTCTTAGCTCCAATTGTTTTGAGTTCCCCCTAGCAGCCCATACCATTCCTGTCTGCAAATGATGTGAGTTTGTTCTTACTAATTTTGTTCTTCTTTTTTTCCTTTTTTCTTTTTTTTTTTCTTTTTTGTGGGTATCCCCGTTCCTTTATGTAGTTCATTTTGTTCTTCGTTTCACAAACCGCATGCTGAAGTATGGAATTGCCTGTTAGCAAACTAGGGTCTCTGTCAGATTCCAGTTGAAATTGTTCTTTCTCCGTAACTCTCCATCAATTAGGCGTTTTTTTTCCCCCCTTTTTGCTGGCGGGTGCTCCTGTTCCTTCTGTAGTTTTCATTTCGTTATGGATTTCACATTGTGATGTTGAATTGTGGGACTCCCTGTTCACATATTGGGTCTTAATCAGATCCCAGTAGAAATTGTCACTTCTTCATATCTATCCACCAATTAGGGTTCCCCCCCCCCCCCCCCCCCCCCCCCCCCTCTCCTCCTTTTTTTTTGTTTGTGGGCCTTAATCAGATTTCAGTAGAAATTCCTAGTTCTTGATTATCCATCAGTTAGGGTTTCTTTTTCCACCCATTTCTTGGTTCTGGGCCTTAATCAGATTCCAGTAGGAGCTGTTGTTTTCTTCATAACTATCCATCGATTAGGGTCCCCCTACCTCCCTTTTTGTTTCTGGGTCCAATGTCTCCGGCTAATTTCCCACTTCGGTGGGAGAGCATCGGTAACCAGTGGTGGTTCGCCTCCCCCATCGATTGGGCAGCTGCTAATGGCCTATATGATCTCGTACGACAGCTTCTCCACCTAGACCCCAATCTCCTAATCAAGCTCACCTCCCTCCGCCGAATCCGCCGCCTCGAAACCGTCTGGGATGATGAATCCCAATTCGACAATGTCGCCAAGTGCCGCTCCCTCATTGCCCAGAAACTCCTCTTGGAATCCGAAGGAAACCCCAACTCTCTCATTCGAGCAGGCTACGGCGGGTGGCTTCTGTACACCGCAGCCTCTGCCGGGGATGTGGGTTTTGTGAAGGAGTTGTTAGAGAGGGATCCTCTGCTTGTGTTTGGGGAGGGAGAGTATGGTATCACTGATATATTCTACGCCGCGGCGAGGAGTAAGAGTTCCGAGGTTTTTAGGCTGTTGCTTGATTCTTCGCTGTACGTTCGTCGAACTGCGGGAGAATCAGATGACGTTTCGTTGGTCTTTAAGTGGGAATTGATGAATAGGGGAGTTCACGCAGCAGCTAGAGGTGGGAATTTGGAGATGTTGAAGGAACTGCTCGTTGATTGTTCTGATGTTTTGGTTTATAGAGATAGCCAAGGATCCACACTGCTGCACACGGCATCTGGAAGAGGACAAGTTGAGGTGAGCTTCCTTCGTCATTTGCTTGTCAATGCTTTAGCATTCCCTACTAAATCCCAATCAATTCCCGAAAGTCTTTTTCACGTCAACACGTGAATGGACGATAATTAAGTGATCTCGTTCAGACATGTATTGATTGATCGGCTTTCATTCGTGGTTTGATACCTCAGCTTTTTGGAATTTTTGGTTGGGATTTGGTAGGAGGAGCAATTCAAACTATCCCACTGTTATACTTAATTTTCTATTGATCTTCACTCCAAAATGTATGCAGCAGTGACTCCATTCTCTGTCCACAGGATTTAATTCCCTTGTCTCCATGCTTCTCCGATAATGAATTTACTCCTATACTCTGAAAGATTGAGTTGCCTTTGATCAGTAATTGTATTGAACTCATTGTTGCCTTGTCCTTAAAATTCCCAAATTTTTCATACGAAATCGCGAATATCTAAATAAGATAACGATTCTAGTAGCCTTTGCTAATCTTTATAATTTCTGCAGGTAGTCGAGTATCTAGTACAATCCTTTGATATCATTGCGTCCACGGACAATCAGGGAAACACCGCCTTACATGTTGCTTCTTACAAGGGCTACTTACCCATAGTACAAATGTTAATCTCCAACTCTCCCTCACTGGCGTCTCTAGCGAACTATGATGGAAACACTTTCCTTCACATGGCAGTATCTGGATTCCGAACCCCCAGCTTCCGAAGGCTGGACCGGCAAATCGAGCTGATAAATGCATTGGTAAGCGGAAAGATCGCAAATATGGATGACATCATCAATGCCGCGAATGATGAGGGCAGAACACCTCTTCACATGGCCATCGTTGAGAACGTTCAATCCGATGTGGTGGAACTCCTCCTGAATGTGCCATCCATCGATTTGAACACCCGCGATGCTGATGGAATGGCGCCACTTGATCTCCTGAACCAACGGCCACGGTCGGCCTCTTCCGAGATGTTGAAAAGGCAGTTGATTTCAGCCGGAGGCTTCTCAGGTTGCTCCAAGAGTACCTCTGTTTCCTTCTTCAGAGTGCAGGGTATTGGGAGCAGCCCAGGGGCTTCCTTCAGGATTCCTGACGCAGAAATATTCTTGCACATTGGAATTGAGGATGAGTCCGAGTCCAGTAATGAGTTCAGCGAGGTTGGCTTAAACTTATCGGGGAATAAGAAACCAAGGTCTGTGAATTACGCCGCGAGGCGCCTCAGGGCTCTTCTGCAATGGCCTCGAAGGAAAGAGAGGAAGAGCGAGAGCTTGGCAAGTGATGAGGACTCCTCTTTAGAGTCGTATGATATTTGCAGATATTCAGAATTCTTCCACACCCCGCTTCGCGAGAGGTTTTCGGGGCTCTCCTCTCTTCCAAGTCCATCCACAAGGAAGAAATACGCAGCCGGGCTAATGCGTGGGGTCATTCAGGTAATGCCTAAGAATGACTTCGCGCGCAATAGCGGAAGGGGAGTAAGGATCCAGAGACAAGGTTCCTTGAACAAGAGAATGATGAACCAGTATTTCTGTTTTGGAGCCCAAGGCTTAGCCGTGGAGGATTCGGTAAGACGCACGCGGTCGGTTCTCCGATTGGATCCCTAGGAAGAGGGGATTTTTTTTTTTTTTTAGGTCCAAGGAAATAACTGTCGTGTGTAGAATCTGTATTATGGTTAGTCAACTGTCCATGTAATGTGTTTATTATAATTATGAAAAATACTTAAGAAATGTGTGTTTTGTGAAAAGCCATGTGGAATTTGCAAGGCTTCTGAAGTTCTTCACCTTTGGGATCAGGCTATGGATTTTGAACCCTGTAAACTTTTCTCTACTCTATTCATTATTGAAAATCTCTTATGTATAATGAAATAGTGATTCTGTCATTAATGCTAATTAATATTATGGACCGGGTTCTTACCCATTGTCAGGACTTCTCAGTTAACATGTCATTCATCGGACGGCCGACACAAGGTGCAGTTTGGCGCCCCAAAATTAGAGAAATTCTATCCCTTATTCCCATAGATAAACTTCGTCAAGATCCCTTCTTCTTTACTTTTTTACGTTCTCACTCTCCCCTTTATTAATTTTTTTTGGGAAAGGAGTATTAGTTTAATCGCCCTTTAATTTTTCTCTTAATTAGAAATGGGTGCATGACCCACCGAATATCTGAGTTTATTTTTTTTATTGATTTCTATATGTTTTCTCACCCCATTTTTATTTATTTTTAATTTTTTTGGGTTGTAGAATATCCATTGAGTTTTCTCCAAATTAAAAATGGGTGCTATTATTGAATGGCACAGTAAATATCTGACTTTAATTTTCTGATTTCTTTGTCTTTTTTCCCATTTTCCTTTTGACTTTTGTTGCTATATTTGGGCTGTGCCCTGCGTCAAGGAATCCGAACATTCCTAATTTTCGCAAAGAAGCAAAAAGACTCGAAACTCTGCCCCAACCCCTAGAATTTGTTCCTCTCTCGGTCAGTGCCCCAGGGACCTTTTGGTACTTTTAAACCGCTAATTTTTCTAAATTCGAATTTTGGTCATTAAGAACCAGATTTAGTGAACAACGGCACGCACCCACACACCTTGCATTCTCTCACATTCCAATTATAGTCATTTACGATCCTCAAAATCATCTATATAATATCTCTCATTGTGTGTGCATGCTTATAATCGTCATCCTTATTTTCATCCTTTTCTATTCTCTCTAATTTTTTTGGGAGATTCTTATTATTTTTGTCTTCCCGAGAATCGAATCGATTCGATTCGATCGATCTCGTCGAAGAATAATGGCAATTCATGAGAATCCTCCCCCCGCGATCGACGAGAGATCGGCAAAGGAAAAAGCGATTGATGATTGGCTTCCGATCACGTCTTCTCGGAACGCGAAATGGTGGTACTCAGCCTTCCATAATGTCACCGCGATGGTGGGCGCCGGCGTCCTCAGCCTCCCGTACGCCATGTCGCAGCTTGGATGGTACGGAGGCCAGCCCCCCTTTGATCTTTTTTTTTTATATATAAAATTATGTTTATATCCTAAAAAGATAATTAATTTGGCTATTTTCATGAAATTGCCTCCATATTTTTTATGTTTATGTAGGGACAGAGCTGTCCTGGTTTCCACATTTCTCGTGGCTACGAAAAAGAAAAAAAAAATAGACATCATGAATTTGGATGAATTCAAAATTTTAAATTTTTTTAAAATATCTCGATTGATAAAAAACGATATTAACTTTATAAAAACCCCATCAATTTCTTCTCTCTTTCCCCCCTCAAGCTCTCTCTTCAATTTTGTCCTCTTAGCCAATTTTAAGACATTTTGAAATAATTTTAGTCGAATGGATCGAAAAAGCATACAAAAACAAATTTTCTTGATATTTGATAATATGGAACATATTCATCCTAAGCATTATAAAATTAATAAAATTCTAGTAAAATCTTTTATTTTTCTCATTTTGAATGATTATGATAAATGTGATTTAGACTTTCAAACATCGTACGTATTTTTTCAATCCGTAAAGTCAAAATTATTTTAAAACGTCTTAAAATTGAGAGCAAAAATTAGAGGGAGAATTTAAGGGGAAAATGGGAGGGGAACGAGATCCCATTTTACCTTTAATGGAGACTTTGAAGTAACTCTTCAAATTTTTTGGTTTCGGTGAATCTACTTCATCACAAACAACATTACCAACAACATTACCTCCATATATACTTAGAATGAATCTCTGATACCCATCTTAAAAAAAAAATCGAGGGAAAAAAAATATGAGCTTGAACTCGAGCAAATCGGAGCAATGGAACGCATGGTCTTGCAAAAACAATGGGGCATATATAATTGCACAATGTATCCATTCCACCTGTGTCAATGAACTGACTTGAATCTGAGAAATTTATTTTCTCCCATGTTATATGGGCATTGAAATCTTGCCGTGATTCAGGGGCCCCGGAGTGGCGGTCCTCATCCTCTCGTGGGTCATCACCCTCTACACGCTATGGCAAATGGTGGAGATGCACGAGATGGTCCCCGGGAAGCGCTTCGATCGGTACCACGAGCTCGGCCAGCACGCCTTCGGCGAGAAGCTCGGGCTATGGATCGTCGTCCCGCAGCAGCTCATCGTCGAGGTCAGCACCGACATCGTCTACATGGTCACCGGCGGCAAGTCCCTCCAGAAGTTCCATGACCTCGTCTGCTCCGACTGCAAGCCCATCAAGACCACCTACTGGATCATGATCTTCGGCTCCGTCCACTTCGTCCTGGCCCATCTACCCAACTTCAACTCCATCTCCGGCATCTCCCTCGCCGCCGCCGTCATGTCCTTCGTGTAAGTAAAAGCTTCCCCATTTTCGTAAAGCATGGGTTTTGAACATGTTGCCTCCTGACTTGATTGAATACACACGCACACCCACACCCATCTCGTTGTGTATAGTTATTGTCAGTGTGTGGCATTTGGGATTTTTCACAAAAATGCAATAGATCATCATGCCGCTACAATTGGTTCAATACTCCCTCCCTTACCAAATGAACTGGGTAAACTGACTTTTTGTTGCATTACATCCCTTTTGTGGATTCTGAGTATTTTAGTTGAAATCCACCCCCTAGTCTACTGAAAAAAAAAAGTGTATTTTGTAATATCGATCCAGTCATTCTTCATGCAATGAACTTATTCACAAGGTGTTTGATGAAATGCCGCTTTAGATGAAAAATTTCGACTTTCAAATCTGTCGGAGGAAAAAAATAAACATTGCAGTCACGGAGATGAGTAATTCATTTCCCCATTCTTCATTTGTCCATGAGGTATGTTCTTAATCATCAATCCTGTCATTCTTCGTCCAGTGATTGTGTCCGCACGGTGTTTGATCAAGCGTCGCGTGAGATGATAATCTCTTAACTTCCTCATCATTTAAAAATAAAATAAAATGCAGTATCTGGAGATGAGCAATCGATTTCCCCGTTCTTAACTTTCTTTGTTCCTGCAGTTATTCAGTAATTTCATGGGGTGCCGCACTAGGCAAGGGAGTTCAAGAGACTGTGAGTTATGATTACAGATCCTCAACCACTAGTGGGATAACTTTTGAGTTCTTGAGTGCATTGGGGAATATGTCTTTTGCCTATGCTGGCCACAATGTGGTCCTGGAGATCCAGGCCACCATCCCTTCCACTCCCGAGAAGCCTTCCAAAGGTCCCATGTGGAAAGGAGTTGTCGTCGCCTACGTTGTTGTCGCCCTGTGCTACTTCCCCGTTGCCCTAATTGGCTACTGGTGCTTCGGTAACAGCGTCGATGACAACATCCTCATCAGCTTGGAGAATCCCAGATGGCTTATTGCTGCTGCCAATTTGTTCGTCATCATCCATGTCGTTGGAAGCTATCAGGTCGGAAACTTGACGATTTATCTATTGATCCGTATATATATACTAGTTTATTCCATTCATCCTTTAACTGTTTATTTGATTATTTTGGGGAACTACAGATCTATGCGATGCCGGTGTTTGACATGATTGAAACTTACTTGGTGAAGGAATTGAACTTTGCACCTTCTGCCTCTCTCCGGTTCATTACTCGCAACGTTTATGTTGGTAAGTGGTTTTGTGCCCCGATCCAATCAAACCAAGTCTGAGTTAAGCGAACGAGAGCCCGAGCCCAAACTCAAAGTCCGAACGGCGAATCAATGTTTTACTGGAAAATTAAAACGTTGAGCCCACTTTTTAAAAGCTTTTTTACTGGAAAACACGGTGGTTTCAGACTTCTGATTTAATATCATTTGAGATTGTTAGCTTTGTGTCTCCACCTTTTATTGCAGGACTGACGATGTTTATTGGCATGACATTCCCTTTCTTTGGTGGACTCCTTGGGTTCTTTGGAGGGTTTGCTTTTGCCCCAACATCATACTTTGTAAGCGAAACAACTCCTCGAATCATATGAATCAGACATTTTTTTTTCCCATCAAAATGAAATTTCCGATGGATTTTCTAACTCTTCGATTCGAATCCTTTGCAGCTCCCTTGTGTCATGTGGCTCATCATCTTCAAACCCAAAAGATTCAGCTTATCTTGGTTCTCAAACTGGGTATGCTATCCCTTTTTTCCCTCCATTCCAAAATTTGTTCCCCTTAATTCTTTTTTTTTAAATGATTTTAATATTAATGATGGCATTGCAGATTTGCATTGTGTTTGGTGTTCTTCTGTTGACCCTATCACCCATTGGTGGGTTGAGGCAAATCATCACCGAAGCTGCGCACTACAAGTTCTATTCTTAGTTCATCGCCTGTTCCAAGGCGATGATGGTGACGACGACTAAACATATTGTACAATCATTCGCGGACGCTCGGGTCGCTAGTAGTTGAATGTCATGTCTCCGTCGTCGGGGGAGTTTGGAAGGGTTGGAAAAATAAGTCCCGGCCATGGATTGGGGAAGTCCACAACAGGGTGCCATCGTCGTGTGATGAATTTGTGGATTTGGCGTCTTCATTGCGAGTAGATGGCATTTGCCATTGTTAGCATTGAGAAGAATGTGTCTTTTTTTAAAATTATTATTATTATTATTATTTTAATTCAAACAAGAATGGGTATTACTCCAAAATACAAAGAGAGAAAAGGGGAATGTGCCATGAGATTTTTATACTTATAAATGGTCTTCCTTTTTAAATCTTAGGTCTCTTCCAAATGTATATATGTAATTTCTCAGTAATTGCCCATTTTCCAATTAATTTGCAAATTAATTGAAGCTTTGTTGTGCTCTCTGTGCCTGTGGGGATTTCTGTGGCTTCAAAAGTGAAGAATTAAACATAGCGGTCTTTGTTTTTAACTCCAGAAGTTTGCAAGACTTGGGGAACAAATTAATTTAGTGTTTCTTTTTTCATATAATTTTAGAGTCCTCGTCTTAAGGATGAAACAAGTGTTAGAAGATTATAAATATTATAATTTTCATTCGCAATGCTGTATAAAGTTTAAAATTTGTACAAAAATAACATTCTTAGATAATTTATTACCTATTCAATTTAAAAGGTCGAAATTTATATATTGGGAATACAAGTGCCACTTGGGCAAGTGGAGTCATCCGGCCTAGAAATTAGAGGCGAGAATTGGGGTGAAACTCATGGATAAATGTGGGTGGGGCATGTTGAGTTGGTGCGTCAAGGATTCAACTTTGTATTTTCATCGCCCAATCAATATTTAGTAAAAATACTAATTTTGAATTCGAAAAATATAAAAAGTCCTATTCATAATTGCCAATTGGATAAGTTTGGTGAAACGACTCAAAATTTTGTTGTGAATTGATCAAGTTAGATTATCTTATAAGTGGATTAGTGGGTCACTGGTCAATATTGCCGGAAGATAAATCCTTAAATGTTTAAAATGCTCCAAAATATTCAAGAAGAGTGAAATGCTCTCACCTCTAAAATATTCATCAAATTAATTGGCTCCATACCAAAAACTACTTAATAAGTCGTGAATTTTTAAAATATTAAAGTATAGATACAAATGCTACTCAATAAGGATCAAATAATTTTGGTTTTTTCAAAAATTGTTCATTCAATATTTGAAATTTTAGAGTGGACGAGGGTATTTTCGTCATAATACGATGGAAAAAACCACACCCCGCCCATATATAAAACCCCCGGCCTCACACACAAAAGGCAAAGGAAATTTCCCGCCTTTTCATCGTCTTCCCTGCAACTCCCCCAAGCGGAACCTTCTGAAACCCTAGATCGACATGGAAGATGAGATCAAAGCGGAGTTCGAAAAGAGCGGGTTCTCCATTGAAGACGAGGAACAAGTTCTGAAGAAATGTTAGCGTTTCTTCCCTTTTTGCCTCCTCTCTAGTTCTCCATATTTACCCCAAATCACTCATGTTTAATCCCGTGTCAATTAGGTCTTACTTTCTGCATCAATTACAAGCTGAATCCTTCGGATCTGGTTCGGATATGGGAGGCTTACTATCTCAACCGGTAATTAGCACTCTTCTTTAGAATGTATCCTCTGTTTGGGTGATGAGAAAATAAAAGAAAGCAAATGAAATTTAAATTTGAATCCATATTTTTGATGCTGTATATGTTTTGAGAAGGAGCACGCAAATCTCAGAACTGTTTGATTAAAATATTTTTTTCTTAAACGAGTTCGATCCTCTTCTCGCTTTGAGAATTCGGAAAATCGCCTTAGCTGGGTTTATGGGTTTCTATGGCTGAATTCAGAAGATATTTGGTTGTTATGAATTTATGATTATAAGTGTAAGATTCAATTTTTTACCTATTTATTTTAGTATACATATCCGAGAAGCTAGTGAAGGAACCCTTGTCCGTGTCTGGATGTAGGCAAATTAGAGTGGAATTTTCATTATAAAGTTACTAATTTCAATGACTTATAGCAAGTATTATGTCTTTTTTTTTTTTTTTTTTGCAGGAGTATAGGTGAACCTATTGTGCAAGATGTGGAAATGGATGGGTTTTTGCTGCATCTTCAAAATGAACAGAAACAAGCTGTTATTAAAGAAGAATCTCATTTGCATTTCTACTCCAGTAATGATGTTGAAATGTGAGTGTTGTAAACACTAGCTGACTTTCTTCATTTGTCTACATATGTGATTTGTTGCTCACAGTTGCATCTGTGAGGTTTGAATAGTGAAGTCGATATTCCCCATGTATTTAATTTTTTCGGAGCTATCAGAGCGGGATCCGCTTTTTGGGGAGTATGTGTTGAAGCAATAACAAGAGTATTTCTAGTAAAACATCTTTCACAATCTCCGACTGAATGCATGAGTTGAGGAGAGAAGCATTTGACTTAGTGGTCATTTGGCACCCTTCATTTTGAGGAATTTTAGACCATTGCAATTATGGTTCACAATTTGAATCTGAAAATTAAATTTTGTGCAGGATTTTGAGTGGAGAACATGAAGATGCAAATGAAGGTATCCTCTGCACCCCAACAGACAGGTCTGAAAAAATCATTCCAGAGTCATACGATTCAATGCCAGGAAATAGTGTGAATAAGTTTTCATCTAGGAAATCACTGAAACTTGAGACACCCTTTGGGCAACGAAGACGCAAGTTTGTGGTACAGCTTACTCTTAATGATCTACCTAATTCCGAGGATGGGAAAAAAGAAGAGAATGAGAATCTTGAGGATGACTTTCTTAGGAGGCTGCAAACCAGCGAGAGGTGTTCCTTGCAAGTTCAAGGATCACAGATTGAACGTGGTTGCAGGTTTATGTATGACAGAATTGAGGATCGGGTACTTGATCCTTCTTATATCATAACTATTATCTAGTTTACCTGAATGTTGACATAGCATTTATTAACTATGGTTTCTTTGTGTTCAGTTTAACTC
Source organism: Santalum album (assembly GCA_034195605.1). NCBI lineage: Eukaryota > Viridiplantae > Streptophyta > Magnoliopsida > Santalales > Santalaceae > Santalum > Santalum album. Next base: position 8,465,583 of record CM067260.1, on the reverse strand, counting down.
TCTTGAAAATCGCATTAGAAAGCATGCAAAAGCGCTTGTTGCTTCTGGGCGCTATGAGCAACCTATGGACCCTACAGTTGCTTCGCAGGTAATTCTTCCCCAAAAATGGCGGGAAGCTTTTGACAAGATTTACTCCTTCACAAATTCTTCTTTTCTGCAACAATCTCTGGCCACTCTTGCATTTCAAGCTATTGTATTGGATTGACACTCTTTACTATGCCAAAAGGCATTTCTTTCATCTATTTTAAGTTACACTGTTAGGGTTCATATCTTTCCATCATATGATCTGATACTCAAGGCATGAATTCGTCTTAAATGCATCCCTCTACTTGGTTTCTAGTCATCCCTTAGTTGTATTCAGTTGCTTCATTTTTTGCTTATTCTCCTACTTCAATGCATCTGATGGACATAGTTTTCAGAATACTATATTTGCAGTTGGCATGATATGTTGTGATGGAGAAGGCCGTTTGAATGAGAAGTCGATAATGTTGCAAAGCAGGTAAAGAGTCTTGTTGTTTTCTCTTTGTTTATGTGGCTAGCCTCCTTACTGCAATGACTTAAGGGTTTAGACATACTAAACTAGATGACTGTATAGATGTTTAGGGATATAGATGCTCTTGTAGACTGCTGATCAGGGTTTAACACAAAAATTCGTGTGATCCAAAACTATCTTAATCAATCTGACATATGTATGATGAAGAAATGACACTGATCTTTATGTATAGTTCTTTAGCTGAAACATTAATCAGCACTCCTGGGGCCAATTGAACCCAGAGTGACTTGCTTTGATTTGAAAATATACGTGATAGTACTGGCATGCATAGCTGATTGCAATTAATTACTTTAGTTGTACTTTTACAATGGGTTTCAGTTTTATGAGTATCTGACAGTGTAGAGCATTCTGGAGGGCAGCGAGTGCGTGTCGACTTACAAAAATTGAGCCAGTTTTCCATTTTCCCGGGCCAGGTTATTGAAATCCGTGCATATGTAGATTCCTTCATTTGCATGTTCAAATTTCTTACTGTAATTGTAAAACATTATTTCTTTCTTGCAGGTGGTAGGTATTGAAGGGCACAATCCTAGTGGACACTGTTTGATTGCATCAAAAGTATCAGATTCTATTCCATTTTTGGTCGCCAGTGATGTGAATTTTCCTCCTGCAAAGAAGCAAGCTTTAGATCAGGAGTTTCAGTCTTCTAGTCCATCTTGCAATTTGGAGGAGCTCTCACTAGTGCGTTTGTTCTTTTCCAACATCAATGGAGAATCTCTCACCTAAAATACGTAAACAACAATGGTTCCAATGCGAAAAATCCACATCGCCCTTTAGCATACATTTTCGTATTGTTATTGGCTTCTATAATTCGTACATTCCTCGAAAAAGGTTGGTTTGAATAAACAAGCAACATTTGTAATCATAACAGTATACGAATACCTGCATAATGTCTTGAAGATGCCGTCATGAAGTCGTTTGGTGAAGGTTATAATGAGGCTTTAATAAGGTCTAGGAAGAACTATATGCTGCTTATATTCTATTACGAACAATAAACGTGGTTCGTACTGATCAAAATGTTTTTCTCTAGTTTGAAGGTTGGAATGCGATTTAGATTCCACCCGCTTTGTGGAAATGAGGCCCTAATGTCATTCCTCTAGTAATGGATGCTAGAATAACTCACTTGGAAATTTTAGCTTGCAGATTTTATGTACTAGGTGTATCTTTCCTTAATAAGTTATTACTGTAAAATTAGAGTAATTGTCATAGTGCCAATAATGGATACCTTTTAGTGATGTTTGTGATACTTTTATATGCTTGAAATTTTTATTTAAAAATACTTTTGTTTGAACAGATCATTGCTGCAGGCCCATATAGCACGACTGACAACCTCTTGTTTGAGCCTCTGACAGAGTTGCTTGCATATGCAAGCAAAAAGATGCCTCAGTTACTCATACTGGTAGGGACTTGCTGCTTTTCATTTCAACTTTATAATTATTCATGTGTTGACCAATTTCCAGGGAAGTCCAGTGCTGCCAACTTACTGATGTTTTTGGCAGCTGGGACCATTTATTGATTCTGAGCATCCAGAGCTTAAGAAAGGAACTGTAGATACAAGCTTTGACGATATATTTCACCTGGAAGTTCTCGGAAGGGTATCTAATTCAAGAATGGGTCAACTGTTCTGACAAGATTATTATTATTATTATTATTTTTCTTTTGTGTTCCTTCAATTCTCATCCACCCCCCTCCCCCCACCTTTCACTTCTCTTTTTCTTTCCAGCTGCAAGAATATGTGGAACGTATGGGTTCTGCTGTGCATGTGATTCTTGTGCCGTCTACACGGGATGCTAACCACGACTTTGTGTTTCCCCAGGTAATCATACTGCCAAGTTCATATGATACTTCTTTCACTAAGATTTCATTGAGATTTACTTCCTGATGGTTTGATTGTACAGCCTGCTTTTTATACTCATGTACCTGATCTCAACTATCAGGTGCTTTTTTTTTTTTTTTTTACTTTAAATGGTGCCCCTGATAAAGTTTTCAACTTCCATCGTGCAACATAATGATTTCACTTTGCCTTTACCCAGATAACCTCTACCACAAATCCAGGGATTTTCATGGCAAATGAGGTAAATCGTAATGAACATTGTCTTTTGATTTGTCATGCACATAATTTTATATTGACTCTCTGCTGTCACAACTCTTTAATGTGGTGGCTTAATATGCATTCTCTCGTGCCTGATGTTTCAATGGATCCATCTATTGTGTAAAACTTGAGCACTGATGTGGTGCCTTAATTGCTTGGGCCTCGTACATTGCTCGGTTGATTCACCTTCCAAGGTTTTTTGAAGTCTACGTAATCCAATTGCCAGACATGATACTGCCACTTCTCTTTAGGATTTGACATTATATTACTGTAAATCCTCTCCTGCACAATCCCCTAGTGCTACCAGTTATTAATTTGATTAATTGGTGTAAATGGCCATATGAATGGCTCTCTGGCTGTTCTGAATATCCATGCAGCCAAATTGGCTACTATGGCAACTCCATTCACAATTTAAGAGCTCAACCATTGAAAAGTATCATAGGGTTGAATCTGAGTCAAAACGGAGACAGTTTGATGCTTGGATGTGATGTGTTTTACACATTCTAGGGGAGGGATAGGGGTATGGTAGTAACACATGCTAGTGATAAGAGGTATGACAGCATTTAATGTTTTAAAATGATGGAATGTTTTTATTTTTGATGAAGTTGGTTTGAGAGTTCATGAGGGCTATTCGCAATTTGAAGTTTTGTGTTTCAGGTCAAGATTGGGTGCTGCACCATGGATATTCTAAAGCATCTTAGTGGAGAGGAGATTTCACGAATTCCAGCGGATGGATCATTTGGGGATGGAGACCGCAGGAGTCGCCTGGCGAAGCATATTCTCAGCCAGCGTAGGTGAGTTCTAGCACAACTCGGGAAAAGAAAAATCTGCAAATTCATGTTGATGGTAGCTCAAATTCTCATATAGCCATTTGTGCAATTCATTAAATTATCGTTTTACTTCTTTTGCCACAGCTTCTATCCTCTGTATCCGCAAGTAGAAGATGTACCTTTGGATTTTTCGCTTGCTCCAGAAGCGCTTCAAATTTCTAGAGTCCCAGATATTCTCATCCTACCTTCAGATTTGACCTACTTTGTGAAGGTAAATGATGCCATTGCTTTCAAAAGAAATGCGCATTTTGTTTGAAGAAAGCGCACACACATACATATATATATATATTATGTTCAGAAAGGCTTAGTTTATGATATTATCATTATATATATATATATTTTCTGAGTAGGTATTGTCACATGGGGGAGAAAATGAGGGAGAAGAGCAAGTCAAGTGCTTGTGTGTGAATCCAGGAAGACTGGCCAAGGGCTTAGGAGGGGGTACCTTTGCAGAGCTCAAGTACAATGGGAGTCCCGACACAACAATTGCTTCGATTATTACTATATAGATCTGATGCAATAAAGCTCAAGCAATTTTCTTCCAACCAAGTCTGAAGATTGGTGCTCGGAGGTACGAAATTCTTAACCTGAAAGATGCAGAGTTAAATTATAGAATTGAGAAAGATGGGGGAGTTTGCCTCCATGATTCTAGTGCTAATTGTGATCATGAAAATCATAATTGGCTGTATGCTGCTATAGCATTGTCCATTTGTATATTCTCCAGAAATTTAACAAAAGCAAGTTTTTATTTACTTTTCATTGCAACTGTCATTGTAACGCACTTCGTCGTGCGTGTGGAACAAGTCGATGGTAGGACATCAGCTTGGGTAGGGAATGTTATTCCAGTTAGTATTGTTGCTCCAAATTATTCTCTTTTTGTTTTTTTTTTAAAGCAATTTGAAGCACAAATATCAGTTGAGAGTACAAAGTAGGAATCTAAAACAAAACTCTTAACATTCATCCACACTGAGGAGCAAAACAAGAAGATAAAACCCTAAAACACACTAAAAAACAGGGGGTTGGCTGGTGGGGGTCACTAGGACCCAGCTCAATTACGAGAAAGTTGTTTCATTATTTTAAAAAGTAAAACATATATAAATTGGTGGCTGTTGTTGATGCACATTAGCTGCAATAAAAACTAGTGCTAATTCTTTTTTTCCTGCACTTTACCCTTTTTGTCTCTATACAACTCCACCCAAAGATTCAAAACCCACAACATGCTACCCATGATAGCACACACAATCACCACCATCCAAGACAGCCAAACCCACTTAGGAACAGCATCCCCACCGTTCCCGCTCGCATAAAACGCCCCCATTTCGTACAAGAACATTGGCCCCAAAACCCCTCTAGCAACCGAGTATAGGCCATAAAATGGAACCTTCAAGAACTCATGAACCCTAGCAGCCACTGGAATATCGTCCCTCCGGGCCCTGGAGAGGCACCACGCGTTCTGTCAAGGGCTAGTGGCCTCGGCAAGGATGAGGAGGAGGAGAATGCCATGCGCACCATGACCAACGGCGAACCGACAGGTGGTGAACACAAAAAGGGTTGCTAAGTGGTGGGCGATGAAGGGGAAGTCATTGGATGAAAAGAGGAGGAGGTGGGAGAGGTCGACTGAGAAATAACCGATGCTGAATTCGAGTACGGTGTTTCGAGAGTCGGTGTTTTTTGAGGCGAAAGATGGAGGGGAGTAAGGACCAGAAAACTCCATCAAAACCCAGAAAGAAAGAAAGAGAAGTGGACTGAATCAGTCTCACCCGAGATGCTGGAGAGTTTTTATGCCTGTGTAGCTAGAAGAAAAGAAAAGCAACCCGTTAGTCAAATCTAGATACACCTGATAGAGGAGGAATGAATCAGTTTGTGAAGCTTGGGTTAGATTTGGAACTTAAGGACACCCATCTCTGGATTCTGAGGCTGGAATGAGAGGAAAGAAACCTGTTATAAGTGAGTCAAATCTGGTTGTAACTGTGAACCAAATAGGACATAGCATGTCAAGCCTAATGGTTGAACCAATCAAGGTCAGTTCATGTGTATATATATATATATATATATATATATATATATATATATATATATATTCATACCCAGTGGAACAGAGATGTGAGTAAGATCACGATCATCAATGTAAAACAGATGAGCCACAAGAAACTACAAACATTGACATAAATTCAGCTTTAAAGCTAAGGTAGGCCGCTGGGACATGTGTGGTTGCAGCTATATGCAGTCAAAAGACTATTATATGATGTTATAAAAATTTGTAGGCATGTATGCTACTGATATTACCCGAGTTAGGTGTTGTATAGCTTGTCAAGTTTTGCAGTTTTAGATTTCTTCTTTTTTTAAAAAAAAATAAATAAATAAATCTGACTGTTGTCCGCGCCTGTTTGAATGACAACTAAAAAACCGCTGCTTATTTGTTCCTTGACGGTTGTATCTATTTCTTTTTTCTATGAATAAGATTAATATGAATGTTTTGAAAAAATAAAAATAAAAATAAGAAACTCTTGTTTACTCGCTCGCTGGGCATGGTGTCTGTGATGCTTACTCGAGAGTGCAAGGTCAACCCATTGTTTTTATAGTTGAGTATTAACTCTAAGAAGGGAGCATAATTTCATGTGTAATATGACTAATTATTTTGATGAACTTATAATAGGACTTGGGGGTAGTTTGGTTCATGGAACTTGCTCGAAATTAGATTGAAAGTGTCTTATTTTAGTATTTGTTATGATTCTAGAATGTGAGATTCTTGGAATACATTCCTGAAAAGAGGGGCGCCGGGGGGGTTAACATTTCAGAGTTGAGAGATGAGGACGTGACATTCCGAGTACGCCGCAATGTGTACATTAAATAGAATGTCCAAACTATCCTTATAAATGATCAGATCGATAAAATTCTCGTTTAAGTACATTACTCATATAACTTAAAATAATAATAATAATAATAACAAAACTGAGAGCGAATAAATATATTATTCATAATAAAGAGTTAATAATATTACTTTTAAAAATTTATTATTATATCATGTAAATTCTATTTTTAGTTAGTAAACGATAGATGACTTTTATTTTAGAGCTAACTTTAAAAAAAATATTTTTTATCATGCAAATAGTTTGTTATATTTTATGTCACGAATATTATATATATTATAAAAAGTATTAATTAAAAATTTTAATATTCTTTCAATGTAATTGTTTATACCAAATATAATGTTGTCACATTTCGAGAAATTTGAATAAGTGTACCGAGGAGAAGAACGTCACATCCTGGGTACTGCATTTCTAGGTATCACATCCAGGGTTGGAATGATGGATTTCGTGAACTAAACAAACCAATTAAAACTTTAATAACTAAATTATATTAACTTTGAATACGGGTCACCTCTAATTGATTATATTTCGGTCTTTGACTAAATTATATTGACTTTGAAGCAGATACCACATACAGTGTTTTGGTTATTAATTGGTGTGGCATGATACAAAAGCATACGATTCAACGCAATCGTAACATTAAAATTTTCCTTTCCCTTTTTCTATTTAAAATATTTCATCTTATTACTGCGTGCCTGATGATCAATTTACCAATTCAGAGAAATATTTTAGAATTTTTTTAAAAAGAAGTACTAATATTACCCGATAATTTCTGAAATCGTCAAAAAATTGTTTTTATCGATTTCCTGTAATATATATATATTATTATTATTATTGTGTAAACCCAATAAATTTCATCGCCCCAGCTCGCTAAGCGGCCCTTTCCAACGGCTTAAACCCAACAACAAGTATATGAAACCCAAGCCCAACAAGCCCATGAAGCCAGAAGATATGGGTCATATTGGGCCGAACGCAGGCCCGTTTAGACCCCAGTGAGACCATATATAATATATTCTGCCCCGAGGGTTTCGTTGTTCCCGCAGCAAGTTTGTACTCCGGAGCTAGGGTTACTCTTCGATTCTCGTCATCTCTTTGCATCACCGATCGCATCGCAGCCATGGTATGTTATCTTTCTTACTCTGTGTTTGAATATCTGGATTTGTACGTTTATAGCGGTTGTTTTCTTTCTTTTTATTCGCACAGATTATTCCGGAAAAGAATCGCAGAGAAATTTGCAAGTACATCTTCCAAGGTATTTCTCTCTTTGTTTCCTGATTTTTGTCTTCAGTTTGTTCCGATTTGCCTTCAACCGGGTATTCAGGTTGTATAGAAAATTGTAGTTTGTATAATAACTATACTGGACATCCTGGTGATTTTATTCAGTTTGTTCTGATTTGGCCTGTTCATCCGTTCTTTATGTGATGTGAATAATCAGTAAATTGCAGAAGTGAAATTGTAGCTTTTCAGCCGTTTATCCAGGTTGTATAAAAAAAAAGGTTTATCTGATTAATTCAAATAACTATATTAGGCATACTGATGAGTTTTATTCAGGTTGTTCTGATCTGTCATTTGGTTTGACCATCCAATGTTTATGTGATATGAATCATCAATAAAATTGAAGAAACTAAAATGTAGCTGTTCAACGTTTATTCAGGTTGGAGGAAAAATAAAGCAAATTATTACAGTAGGTATAATGGGCGGGCAGATTCCTTATTTGTCTCGCGATTATTATGAAAGTTTAACTTCGAAACTTTAGTTTGTTTTTCATTCATCCGGCTGATTCATTCGTCAATTTCCTAATAATCTTTTCCCATTTGTAGAGGGAGTTTGTTTTGCAAAGAAGGACTACAATCTGCCGAAGCACCCTGAAATTGATGTTCCAAACCTACAAGTGATCAAGCTGATGCAAAGCTTCAAGTCAAAGGAGTATGTGAAGGAGACCTTCGCGTGGATGCACTACTACTGGTACCTCACAAATGACGGTATCGAGTTTTTGAGGACATACCTTAATCTCCCATCTGAGATTGTACCTGCCACTTTGAAGAAGTCAGTGAAGCCACTTGGCCGGCCCATGGGTGGCCCTCCCGGTGACCGCCCAAGGTAATCTGAGGTTTCTCATTTGTTTGGCTAGATGGGTTTATTTTTAATAATATTTTTTGTTGGTCTATGCTTTTTCACTACTAATGTAGTATTATTAATATACAATAATCATGTGAAACTCTAGGGGTCCATCTCGTTTCGAGGGTGGTTCAAGGTTTGGCGACCGTGATGGATACCGTGGAGCTCCCAGAGCGGGAGATTTCGCTGGCGAAAAGGGTGGAGCTCCAGCTGATTTCCAGCCTTCTTTCAGGGTAATTTCACTTCTTCTATGCCATGTTTGAGGCCTTAATGTATACTGTACTATATTTCTGGTTTAGTGCGTAATATTTTTGCTTAGCATGCTCTTTCTCCATTCATGTGAATCTAGGAAAGGTGTTGCACTTGTTGCACAAGTTAGAACACAATAAAAAAATGCTGCATTTCTGGAGCAGCACTTTGACATGCCTTTTAGAGGACCTTCAATGTATAAAGATTTGATGTGCAGCAGCTATTCATTCTCTCTCTCTCTCTCTCTCTCTTTTTCTCTCTCTCTCTATGCTTTTTGTTTCCATTCTTCTCAGTAGCATGAATATCACAAAGCGTTTCTCAAATAGAGCTTATACTTCAGTTGTTTTCCCTTTCTTCCTAATAATCAAGTATCTCTTGTTGTAACCTTACCATCACTTGTCTATGTGTGGTCTGTGATCTATTCTGAGAGTCAGGCTGTCTTATGAGCCTCGGTTAGATCATCTTGGGCATCTTACCGTTGTCACCCTGAGCCTATATAAAATGGTTCCCATCTTAGTTGGAGCTTTTGTTAAAAAAGAAAAAAGGAAGAAAAGAAAAATAGCTCTGCTGGAGCATCTACACCAGCCCATGCTCAATTTGGATGCAATTAAGTATCCCTGTTCTTTCATATACATCGCATGATAACTTGATATATTGCACAGACTTCCCTTTTGATTGCTGTTTCATAATTATATTTACCAGTATGGGTTCTTACTTTTGAAAGTGGTAATCAAATTTTCTAGAGCCCATGCAAATCAATATAAAACCTCATTGGGTACATATTTTTATTTTATGTGGTGATGAATTATTGTTCTTAACAAGCACAACAGATGAAATAGTTTCTCTCTCTTTTGTATAGCTGACACGTTCTGATCTTACAGGGTTCTGGTGGTAGACCCGCCTTTGGTCGGGGAGCTGGGGGAGCTGGATCTTATGGTGGAGCGCCAACTAGTTCAGGTCTCCCTTAAGTTGGTTGTTTGAGTTCACAATCACTCCAAGCGAAATACCCATAAAGATTGGTATTATGGCGTTAATTTTCTATGTGGTTTTTGATTTATTCGTTTGGAGTATTTTGAAGAATTTTCCTTAGTTTCCTCCCGCCCCGCCACCCCCCCCCCCCCAACTCTCAATTTATGCTGTTTTAGTTTGTAATCCTAGACTATAAGTTGTCTTGTTTTGAACTAAGTTAAGCTGTCTTTTGAATTAATCGGAAAACCAACCTACTTGCGAGCTTCTCTTTATATTTAATACTTCTCTGTAAAATAGATTTTTTGCGCCATTTAAATATTTTACCATATTTTATCCATAGTTGTCAAAGGCGTTAAAGCGGTGCCCTACAATCCAAGGGTGCCTAGATGCCTAAGTGTGCTTAGGGCGCCCAGTGATCCTTGTATAGAGTTTCCATAAATTCTATGCTTGCACCAGATTTGAACGCAGCAATCAGAACAGAGGAAAGGAGAGCAAAATTTGAAGAAATTGAAGGGCTGTGCTTCTTACCTATTTATAGAACGAGAAGATAGAAATTTGAAGAGGAGATCAATTCTGAAGGGAATGTGCTTTCAAAGCAACTTGAAGAACTGAGAGGAGAGGTCGCATAAGGGGAGATGCTGCTGCTGCTTGCAGTTGAGAAAGGGAGGGGATTAAAAGCGCACACCCTGCCCATTTTTGGAGCGGAACTTCCAACGTAAGTTAAAGGCCCCCCAAAGCCACTAAAAATCAACGAACCCTAGCGAGTCATTACCTAGCCGCTGGTGTCCTTCATCTTCTTCCTTTGCAGTCATCTTTTTCTTCCCGCAATGCCTACGAACCCTAGATGAACGAGTTTTGTCGAAGAGAAACTGAAAAGAACTCCACCGAAGATTAACTCAGAGAACTTAGCGGCCGCGTTGCCTATTAGGTAAGTCATAGCGTGCAAGTCGTCCCCAAGGTGATGACTTGGAAGCGTGCAAGAGAAAAATGCGCTTTCTTTTGGCTGACGAAGGCACTGCTGACCCTGCACCCTTGGAAGCGCCTAGATGCCTTGTTGATGCCTTTTGACAACTATGATTTTATCAAATTAATGTTCCGTAAAAAAAAATTTATGATAATGTTTCTTCCCTTTTTGTGCATATTAGTGAGTGCAAATTACGTATGCTTAGGGTCACGCAAAAGCATCTTCAAATGTGACAATGCCAATCACTCATATTATGTTCTCTCACTTTTATCCAAACAATCATTCAATGCACTAAAGGATTTCATAATAAAATCACAAAAAGTCAAACAATCCTTCAATGCACTAAAGGATTTCATAATAAAATCACAAAAAGTCCGTGACGCAAATTTAGTGGAAGGTGTTTTAATAAATGAGAACTTGTGGTCTTATAAATTTTTGACACATAATTTATTTGTGATTTTGCTGTGAAAATTTTTGTGTTCATAGTATTGTTCTTTATCGAAATACTTTTAATTTTAGGCTGAAAAGTATATTTAATATAGAATGTAGAGCATTAAAACCAAACACAATGTAAACGCTGAATATTTACTCCTTCATCAAAATTATTTTACTCGGGAAAATAATAATAAATATGATTATTATTATTATTATAAGAAATAATTTTAATATATTTTCAAAATTATTAAATGAAATTGAATTGAATGTATGTATAGTAAAAATGAGTATGGTACCTTAATAAACACTAAGCAATCCTACGGAAAAAAAAAAAGAAAAAATGCACCTACTAGTACTTCAATTTCACCATATTTTGTTTTGTTTAACCAAAAGCTTTGGACACAATTCCTCACCAAACCATTTTCAGTTTGATTTAGGGAGCGGCACTTATCATTTCCGTCGCTATTATCATTTATAAGCCATTTCCATTTTCCAGATAAATTTTCTCATCGGTAGATAAGATTTTTTAATATAATTTCAAAAATATCATATGTTTATTATATGAAAACATAACATATTTAAAACCTAAAAATCATTTACGCTCCGTTTGGAATCAAATCAATAATGGATTGAGTTGATTTCATTTCAGTTGATTTTATTTGAATTGATTTAGAATTCAAATTTGGTGTTTACAAACTAATCCAAATCAAATCAAATTATTTCAATTCCATTCTTTTGATAAGTTATAAAAATTATAAGAAATTCTTAAATTAACAATGCTATTCCTCTATATTATAAAGATGCATAATAGTCTAATTTATTAATTAAAAATAATTCATCGTTAATAAATCTTTGCTACCATAAAATCATGTAGATAAAAACTAGTGATAATATTAAAAATAATAAATATGAAGTTGTATTATTTATGATATTAATAATAAAATTATATTTTAATTATTTTAAAGAAGAGTGGAGAGGGATGGTCTAGAGAAATGAAAGGGAGAAGAGAGATAACAGATAAATCACATAAATAAGGAGAAGAGAAAAAAAAAATAAAAGGGAATATAAGGGTATTTTGGTTAACATAATTTTAAGGAGTAAATCAAATTAAATTCACACAAATCAGATCTTTGTTGGTCTGATTTGTAATGTCAAGTAAATGTTTTCAATTCCATCATTAAGTCAAATCAATTCATATTTTGAACTTTACAAACACATGATTAATTAAGTAAATATAGTTTTAAATCAAATTAATTTTTTATTTTGGGATTCTATTAAGTTTGAGCTAAATATGATCAAAGTCCTAAATTGCAATTTATTTAGTATATAGGGATTAAAAGCTGGGACAGCAGTTGCAAAAGAATCAAAGATCAAATTTTCTTACACAAGGTTTTTTTTTTTGAACCTTTTTTACCCCATTCAATAATTGAGTTAACAATGTTAGAAGGCGTTAAAGTTTCACTTGTTTATGTCTGAAATTGCAGTACTTAGTATACTTCAGGATAAATTTATAAAAGCTAAAAGATTGAGATTTAAATCATAATAGATCAAATGGTCAAGCTTCTATATATCAATAGGCTTAAAAAAACCTTTATATATAGGTAAAAAGTTATATAGCGACATTATATCTAATTTTTATAATTTTTTTTAAAAATGATATAGCTTTAATAAATTATATATATATATATCAAAATAACTTAATTTTGAAGTATTTTTAGACCCAATTACGTATGTGCCGCACCATATCATGAGCTACATTGGAGGAGACCGCAGTTCCTGAAGTAATGTTTTTAGGAATAAAGAAAAAGAAAAAGCCGGCTTTTGAAAACACCTAGAAATTTCATTCTTCTGTTCCCTATTGTTCTTCGCTCTGTGGTGGCGCGCTTCGCCCTCGCAGTGACTCGCGCTGTTCAACCCTAAAATCGTAAGTTGTTTTAGTATCATTCATTGCAAATTATGGAACTCTCGTCGTCTTTATAATAGAAGCGATTAGGGTTTTATCCCTTTTTTGGCCCTTTTTGGTTAAATCGTAATTTTGTTTCGTGGAAACGAGGGTGGGTTAATCGTTCTGATGAGTTCGAAATCTTTCAGTTTTCAGTGGTTCTCTGTTAGGTTGAAATTATAAAATAGAAAAAATGCTGGATAACAAGGAAATCTCGAATGAGCTTGATCCAATACTGTTTTCCTTTTTAGGGTTTTTGGACGCAAAAATGACCTAGGTTTCCTGGGCCGAAACTGGAGGCTAAAAAGCTGAAGATTTGTGCATCTTTATGTCTTTCTCTACTGGTTATATTTTCGTTTTGATCTCTATAGGGCAAGGATGAACATGATCTAACCATGCTCGGTTCCCTTTTGATTGATTGATTTTGTGATCCGTGCCTGCTATTTAACATTATAATCCCACAAAGGTTGTTTGTTCACATTAACTGGACCCAAAAACTGCAAATTGGGTGTTTTAGAGTGGTTGCCTTATTCCCGGATATGCCAATGTATAAATGGATTTCCAATATTCAGTAATACTTGTTGAATCTTGTTAATTTCCGGAAAAATGGTGTGGATCTATTTCTTAGACATCTTTGAGTTAGTATCGTGGATGCCTATTTAGTATTGGGCCTGGTTTGCATTGTTTGAACTAGCACCGATGATGATATTTAAATATGTCACAGATTCATACATAAAAGGATAGGAAGGGAAGAAATTATGGAGATCTCTTTGATTTGCAATGGGTAATGTTATCATGTATTATATTATCTCAAAACATATTGAAATACCAATAATAAGCACAAGATTTTAAGATTGCAGGCACTTTAAATTTGATTGGTACCCATCTAATGCTAAATGCAGGTACATGATTGAAAATCCTGCAAGCTTTAAGAACCAGATATTAGAAAGGAACTGTTTGCTTTATATTCAGGTTCTTAACCTGTATTATTTGTTATTTGTTGGGTAACCCTGAACACTTTTTACACTTAGTGGGTTTGTGCATGAGCAACGATGGCCTGATAGATGAGAGCCGATTAGTATGAATGCAGTCTGCTTCTTCTTAATATGTGAGAAATGTTGTTAGAATTTGGGGCTGGCATTGGATGATAGTTGGGAATTATCCACAATTAACAGGTTTGTTTGACTCTTGTTTTGAAATCCAGAATTCAAGGTTGAGATCGGAGCTTCAAGTGTGACCAGAATCCAGATATCCTTTTTGGAATGGTAAAATATTTCAACTTTCATGCATATGGAAAGCTGCAGTGTTCTTTTTCTTGTATGGGAAACTCGTTGATATTTCAAGATGAATCTTCATATGTATAGTTTCAAAGTTTCTGGGCCTTTTTTTTTTTTGTTGGTATATTTACAAACTTATTGATAGATTTCTAGGATTCTACGTTTGTCTGTATTTCGAGCAGTATATTAGGTGTTCTACACATTTATCACTTACCTGTTTTCAGTTTGTTTTGGGGGTTCTCTTGGCCCAAGTTTCAGTGACACCCTAATGAAGAATTTTCCATTTCAAGGGTGACTGCTCAAAATCACTTATTGATTGTTTCTCAGAACATTAAAAATGATTACTGAAATCATGATGCCTACTGGTAAAACTCGATCTGATAAATTTGTAAAATTTTCAAGTTTAGTCTCACGGGTTACGCTTGATGTTCAGCTTGTATTGGTAAATATTTTTTGGCAAATAAGATAGAGGAGTAACTACCTTAGGCATTGCTTTGGTAAAGAATTTTGACCTATGCATGTTTACCAAGTTGCAGGACCCGAATGCACTTATTGATGAGAAGTCTGAAAGCAGACTTTACATCGGTAACCTTGATTGGAAAATAACAGAGTGAGTAAAAGCTTTGTGATCGAGTTCATTCTTTAGCTTTGATAATTTAATTGATCATAACATTTTTTTTCTCATTTGCAATAATTTTCCATGTTCTCTAGAGCTGCTCTGATTAAGATGTTTTCACCATTCGGGAATATTATGTCAGAGGACTTCTTATGGCATACTCGTGGCCCAAAACGAGGAGCACCGCGTGGCTTTGCTTTTATCCAGTTTACCACCAGAGAGGTAAGTTGCCCATTTCTACTTTCTTTGCTTACGTTGGCTTAGTAAAAAAACAAAAAGAAAATTACTTCTTTTTTGCCCTCTAGTGGCACAGCGGGAAAAAAGAAGGAAAAATTACACAAAATCCCATCCCCCCCTCCAAAACAAAAGAAAAAATCGACTGTAGGGAGCATATTACGCACAATTTAAAACTTGGAAGGCTTAGAATGCAACCACTGACAGCTGTACCCAAATTGCAAAATGCATCCTTTGCCTTGGTGCAATTCCTGATTTCTACCATTAAAGTGAGTATGCAGGAAGCTAAATTGGCAAAAGAAAGGATGCATGGGAAGTTGGTCTGTGGGCGTCCGTTGGTCGTTCGTCTTGCGAGTGAGAAATATCTGACAGAAACAGATGAAAGCTTTTGCAAGATAGGTGGGGAGTCGAGCAGATCAATCCTTGCTACAAGTAGTTCGGCACAAATGAGCCGGAGTGCCAAAATAGCTGCAATAAAGAACAAACTGAAAACCATGGAGGAGGAGAATCACGGCATGAAGAAGCAGAAGCAAGCTAAGAGCAACACTACTTGCATCGCCAGTCCTAAAAATCCTTTTGTTGAAAGATAACATAAAGGATACTGGAGGAAGGTTTCGCACACTCACTTGGGAAGCGTATTTCACGAAGCTTTATTTCCTGATCAGTTTTTCCCATGCTTTAACTTGATCTGTGTCGATTTTTCATGAACTGAGATTTGACAGCTGGTGGAATCTCTCCCTAGCTAGATCTGAGGTTGCTCCAATAGTCATGTTGGTTTTGGAAAACTTGTAACTCAAGCTTTTTATCTGTGGGAGAACATGGGTCATTTTGAGCACTAGGGCCATGGCTTTACCTTCGAGAGGCAGCTGATCTGAAATTGAATATGTGAGAAGCACGACAATTGGACTTAAAAAATTCAGAGTTCATAGAGTTCTGGATTGTTAAGAAGTCATTTTTTTTTCATTTGACATTGTTAAGCTTCCTTTGTTTAGTTGTTATTGAACCTTGTATTGGTGACTGGTGAATGTCTTTTCTTGTCAATTGGGAAAATTGCCCCACCCCACCCCCCACCCCCCCCCCCCCCCCCCCCCCCCCCCCGGGGGCCCCTTGCCCTAATAGAAATTTTGGTAAAATAAATAAAATGGAGATATTAAAACATAATTTAATTATTTTATAACACTTGGAATGCACAAATTGTTAATCTTAACAGAAAATTAACTGTTACAACTCTAACGAAGGCATAAAGAGATCAAGTGTTAATTTTCAAATCATAAACGGTTTTTGTATTTCTATCCAATTATATGGGAGTTGAGTATAATTCTTTAAAGGAAATTTTAGATACACTAGTATAATTATGTAGGATCTATAATTATTAATCACGATCACCAATATAGTGTATTGGATAAAAAAAAAAAGCTTATTTGTGGGCCAATGAGCTACGGGGATGAGTATGACTGGTCGGCTTAAATGCTACATTAACCCAAACCTCCTTTGACTAGAGTTGGATTTGCGCTAGATCGGATAAAGCACCATTGAATTAGACCTTTAATAATCCCCTCTGCTGGTATATTTTAAAGAATAATATTAATTTCTGGAAAAAGTAGAGCATGGAGTCAGGATGGCCGAGTGGTCTAAGGCGCCAGACTCAAGTTCTGGTCCTCGTGAGAGGGCGTGGGTTCAAATCCCACTTCTGACATTTTTACAATTTTTTAGTGAAATAATGTAATTGACTAGAATGAATGCATACTATAAGTTCGTTATTTGATCCAATAAAATAATATTCTTCTAGTTTCTTGGTTTTGCTTTCTATCAATAGTTTTTGCATTCATTTTGTTTCTTAGAAAATACGTTACTCGGGTAGGATTTCATTGTTTTCTATCAGCTATCTTGGCGGATTAATGAGAGAAGCGCGACAAAAGAGTTCATAAAGCCAAAGAGGTAAAAGATGGACTAGACGTTTGCAAAAAGAAAAGGCTGAAAAGACTGAAAAAATGTGACCCTCTAACATAGGTGATCATCGTAACTCAAAAAGAACGAAATCATGAAAACAAGCAGTGTGTAGCAAAAGAGAATCATTGAATTACTCATTAACCCCACCAATAAGGGAAAAAGAAAGTTTAATAACCACAATGAAATCAAACAAGTAACACATTGAAACTAAGGTTTCCCAACTATATAAATATCGAGTGCAATATTCAAAACATAGTAGCCAGCTCCTCGAATAAAATCCTCAAGTAAATAAAGTCCTCAACTTAAATCATTAGCGAACAGAAAATGGGTAAAAAAAAAAAATAGTAACAATTCAAAACTTAGGCAGCAATCTTTTCCTTTCTGGGGATTCTGTAGCCACCAATCACACAAGCATGGTCCCTTTCATAAGGCTCAAGAGTGATCATTTCCATTGGTTTGAACTGGTCTTCCTTCAACTTTTTCACTTCCTGTTCAAATACAGTGTCTGCAGGAATAGTGGAATCAATGCAGTTTGCCTGAAAATGGGACGACAAAAATAATTAATGCAGAGTTAGGTTCAAGAGCTTCTTTTGCTTCCTGGGTAGGTAGTTAGTCTCCTTCAGATTCAAGGTAAATTCTGCTCATGCATGGGGTAACAATGTGTGGGTATACTATACCAATGCTCTAGGGTTTGGCTAGGATATTGCAAACTATGGTAAATCTATTTAAACTATAATAAATAAATAAATAAAAACCTTGATAGAAATGACAAAATGCCCTCCGGCTTTTAGGAAATAAGATGCATTCAGTGCTAAGATCCTCGTCTGCAGAAAGACCAGGAAAGCGAGGTTAAATTAGGAAGAAAAACATGCAGAGCCTAACTCATCAAAATAATTGTAACTATTTATTTCAACGTGTTGGTTTACCATTATAGGAAAGATTAAATGCATCAGAGTCTCGCATTTGCATCACCCATTCTGTAATTCTGTCTTGAATAGGGGATCCAAGCAACTCATCATGTGCATGGCCGCATTTAAGAAGCATACAAGTATAAAAACAAGGATGAGGTCGACTTTTATGCACAGAACCGCACACTGCCAGTAAACAATTAACAAGGAAAGTACTACTATTAAACAGAGAGCGTCATTCCAAACTAAAACAAGGACAACAGCCTCAAAGTAGAGGAAGCAAAACCTGATCAAGCTGAGCAACATCAGAGAATACCACATCCACCATGCCGACCAGCATACGATACCTGCTTGGATGTCTAGCATCCTCAATGATGGGGATGACATTTGTTCGCTTTTTTGCCATGTTAACCAAATCTCTCCCACTTTTATGAGAAAATTCAACTGCAAAAACTACTCCAGTCTACCGGCAAAGAAGAAACCATCAACACCTTCTCTAGCATAAATAGGAAGAGAGACCCTAAAATTTAATACTAGACTACTTACGGGGCCAAGAATATCAGACACGTGGGAGACAGAAGTTCCCGAAGCAGCTCCGAGGTACAAAACCTTAGCGCCAGGTTTCTTCATCAGAAGAATATAAAGTTGTTAGTAACAAATATAGAAACCATATTTAAAATAGATTGTAGCAGCCATTCTAGGATGTTTTCTAGGGATAGAGAGGGAGAGAGATGTACAATCCAAATGTTATCCACACCACCAAGAATGGCAGATGCCAGCTTAGAACGGAATGGGTTCCATATCCTGTATTCAACCTTAGTTCCATCTTCACTCTGGAAGAAAGCAACACATAATATTTAAACATCAGTTCACTGGTCATGCCAAAAAAAATGAATACCAAATATTAAAGTTATCAGAAACAACCGGAGAAAATAAACCAGTTGAATAAACTTGTTCCTTCTATATTACTAATTTTTAAAATACAGAAAATCCATAATGCGCCATCTATTGTTCAAGACCTAGTTATGTTTCAGTCAAATAAGTGAACGTGGAACATCAAGCATAATTACCGTCCTCTAACAACACAAAATAAGTCAAACCATGTTCTAATAAAGAGAATAGCAGAGGGATAACTTTGCATCCACCACACAAAGAGATTGCATTTCATTAATTTAACTAGAGTTGCAGATTCAACAAATTCTATTCCATGCACTGACACAAAGTTTTAGAAACCCAAGAAAAAGGCCAAACAAATTACCTGGACAGAGACCCTTTTCTCATTGTACACTGTTTCACCAGGTACCATATTCTTAGTGAGAAGAGCATCATCTTTAAGGCTAGCAAGGAAAACACCCTCATGCCTATGTGGCTTCACCATAACCTTACTTCCACCTTTCATTCCTCCACCACCACGGCCTCTTCCACCATGACCACCGCCTCCGCCACGACCACCGCGGCCACCTCGGCCACCTCGGCCCCTCATGGGAGTTCCTCTCCCACCTTCACCCCTCCCTCTTCCAACGGTACCTCCTCTCCCTCCATCTCCTCGGCCGCCCTTGAATCCACCGCCAAAACCACCACGCCCTACAAAGCAATTTCAAAAAATTGAGGCTCATGCTTCAATTGAAATGCAAAACTACCATAAATACACATGAAAAGGAAATCAAATCAAGTTATCTTGTGAAGAGATCACCATCATCTAGGAAAAAAGCTTGGGTTTTTACAAACCTGAAATTCAAGATAACAAAAAATCGAATATAATTGCTTTACATTATGCAAATAAAACCATGAATGAACTTCCCAGTAGAGACTATTGAATTTTTGTTTCTCTTCGTCCCTTATAACAAAAAACTAAGATTTGAAAAGCAGCCACCACATCGCTATGATTGAGTCTTAGATGGAAAAAAAGAAAAGAAAAGGCCATAATAAGTACATCGAAGAGTTGGGTTTCAATGAGTTTCTAGATCAAGGAAACAAATTACTACTTCCTCGGAGCTCTCATGTCTGCTGTTGCTCTGAATGAGAGGACAGAGGAAAGGGGTTTAGGGTTTTATCAGAACCTAGTAGGGTTTAATATATATTACAAGATGAAAGTTTTATAACGAAATAGAATGATGCAAAATATATGAGAATATCGAGTAAAAACTGGGCCTATCCCATTAGATACGGAAGAGAGATTATCCGAAAATGGAACTATTATCATCAACTAGGTTCCTGGAAAAGGAGACATGTCTTGTTCGGGAAAGTCGTCATATTCCCTTCTTTGCAATTTCTTTTATTATGGAAAACGTTTCCTTATTTATGTGAGGGTCATAGAATTTTTATTAGTTTATAATAAATATTTACGAATGTAATAAAAAAATTCCTTATATTTCTCAATGGCCACACCAATTTCGTAAACATTTATTTTGCATAAAATTATTTTTTAATGAACACTGCTAATCTATTGTATGATAGAGCTTATGTTATATGATCAAAATACTCTACCTAATTGCATAGAGAAGTGCCTCAGAATTATATTGATTTGATAAAAAATAGATTATCTTTTTAACTTCTTTTATTAAAATAACATAATTTTGGAATGCTTTTATCTACACTTTGATAGAGTGTCACATTGTATAACCTTTTTTTTTTCCTATATTACATATTATATGTTATATATGAAAACACAAGGAAAAAAATTTGAAATAATATAGAAAAAAATAAAATTCTCAAACTAGGTATATGGATCAATTTTTTCCCGAAATAAGTTTTTAAGCGATTGCGCATTTGCCAATTATGGGACTAGGTTTGTCCCCATTTTTAGCCACGCAATTGATAATTGCATGAACAATTTTAAATTATTTAGGCCACCCAATTGGCAATGGTGCCCCCAGGGGTTGTGGTTGTTAATAGAGAAGGGTCCATGGTACATTTTGCACCGTTTTTTCAATGCTTTTTTGAAAGGTTTGAACTGTATGGATGGAAACAACATAAGAAAAGTGATTTGAAAATGTAAATCTCATTTATTCTAAGGAAATAAAATTTGAGGACTACTTTTAAGCTTGAATTTTTCTCTCCTTTGGATGAATCCCAACATGCAATTTATGAGGAGAGTGGAGTTGAAAGTTTGTCAAGCAATTAACAATTGCGTGACTTACATTCAGGAATATTCAAGAGTTAGTCATGCAATTTGCCAACTATAAAACTTATTTGGGCAAAAAACTTAATCCGTACACTTAGTTTTAGAATTTTTTTCTATATTATTTCGGGATTTTTTCCAAAACACAAGCCCTATGTGCCATGAGCCATTCTATTGAGGAGGGACGTGACGCATCAGAGCTTATAGCTTTGTCAGTGTTAGATGGCAATTCCTGTTTTCAAATTCCAACTCCTTCCTTCTGTACTCCTTTCTGGCAGCGATAAGATTAGATATTATTGGGTTAAATTCTAATTGTTTAAGTTAACTCCGTAATAATAAGATAAACTAAGCCTTATTTAGCCACTCCTAAAGCAACTGTTCGTGGCCATTACGTTGCATGGAGGTGCACTAGAGAAGCTGCTATGACAACAGACTACAAACACAGTGACAAACGAGAATGTAGGGTGATTTAAAATAGAAATAGGATTTGTTCATTTTCATTGGTTTTTCCAATATTTGACCTTCTTGATGATTGTTGAGTAATTTGATGGATTAAGTTAGTACATTGTTGAAAAGATAGCATATCAGAGGGGGGCTCATGAAGGCTCCACAGATCCCAAACATAAGTCTCCGGACCATTTTCATGGTTTCATCATCTTGTTCTTTCGGTTTAATTCACTAATAAAGTTGAACTTAAAAATGAAAAAGAATGCCATGCAGCTTGAGGAGACGAATATTGGTGCAGACAATACCACTCTTACGAGCCTTATTAGTCTTTCATCCCTATCTTTTTTCTTTTTTTCGTTTTGGTGATGAGAAAACGACCCCACGGGGACTTGGAAATCTCGGGCTTACGCAAAGGCTCACTCCTCACGTCTGTCGGGTAAAATTGTAGACAATACAACTCTCATGTTTTTTTTCCCCCTTCTATTAGACTAAAATACGCCTTTTTATTTCTCTCTTACCAAAAAAAAAAGCTTTTAATTAAGTCCTAACGGTAAAAAAAAATCCCAAACTTTCACCATTTTTTAAATTTAAATCCCCAACTTTTATTGTTTTAATTTTTTTAATCTGAACTTATATCAGTGAAATAATTCAAATCTTTAGTTCCACTTCCATCAATTTTCCTTAATGTGATTGCTTATGTGGATTAGAAAAAATGTCCACATAAGTACCAACAAGGGATAGCCCTGAAAACAATTTCAGGAGTATTATAGTTTGGAAAACATTAACTTTTGTTATTCAACTTGTTAATATGGAATTTTTTTCTTGCCATGTAAGCATCCATTCTAATAAAAGTGGATATTAGTGGATAAAAGTTAGGGTTTGGATTGAAATTGTTTCACTAATATAAGTACAGGTTAGAAATAAAAAAATTTAAAGTTTTGGATTTAAATCAAAAGGGGATGAAAGTATAGGATTATTTTTACCATTAGGTCTTTAATTATCTATGAAAAACTCAAACCATTCAAATTTCTTGAGTTTTTCAATGTTTAAATGAAAAATATTTGCTAACGTGAAATATAAAAATTGATAGACCTAATATTTTTCCATGTTCTTCAATCCACATGATTAAAATTTTTAGATTGGAATCCTTATGGGCTTCAAAGGGCGACAATGTGTGTAACTTTAGGCACATTTTCAATGTATAATCTTTTTCCTTGAATTTATTTGGGGCTTATTGCAGACGTGTTGTCCATTTGGATCAAAGATAACAAGGTACCAAGGCAAGATATGAATTACTTGAATTTGAAAAAGTTATGAACTTGTAAATTTGGACAATTTTATCCATTCATTTCTTCCAACTCTTTTTAGTTTTTAGTTTTTTGGAATGAATAATTAGAATTATCGAAATTCATAAATTTGTGACTTCTCAAATTCAGAGAATCCAAATCTCTAAATGCCATGTTTTCAATATAGTAGTGTAGAAGGAGAGAAGTAGAGGAGTTGAGATGATAGAAGAGAAGGATAGAAGAAAAGACACTAATCTTTGTTCCATAAGGTGGTAGTGGGTAAGGTTACATCTGTTTACCCGTCTTACCTTATCCTAATTTTTAGGATAAGGGTAAGGATTTTTTACTCATTTAAGTAAAAGGGTGGGTTTCTTTTAGCTGTTTAACTAAAAGGGTAGGGTTAGGGTAAAGAATTTATTTCATCCGTTTACCTAAGGGTAAACCTATCTTTATTGGGTTGTTATCATTTTGTTTAAATTTTTTTAAGTACTTTCATGTTATAAGAATTTATTTAGATAAATTAACTATTAGTACTTTAGTTAAATTTAGATTTGTGGCATTTCTATAGGAACATTTTTAAAAGTAATTTACCTGTTTATCCATTAGGAATAAGAAAATTATTTATCTATTACCCATTAGGATAGGGTACTTGTACTTTTTATTTTACCCCTTAGAGCAAGAATAAAGATTTTAAGGTTAAAATAAGGATAAGGCTAATAAGATCGTTACCCTACCCATTGTCACCTCTATCCGAGACCCACGAATTTAATGAATAGTTGAAGTAGGTGTAACACCAATAGAAGCTTGATTGGATTTGAAAAAGGCATAAGTAATAAAAATGTAAACAACTCATAATTTTATCACTCATTTCATTTTATTAAGTGAACTGAACAAGCAGTTGACACTTCATATTTTCATTTCGTTGGATGCCCACCACGCGCCAAGTGCTTTCCAAAATAATAAACCCTACAAATTTTTCTCATATATAAATATGAAAACAAAAATAAACTATGCCATGTGACAACATATGACAGTGCTTTCTGGGTCCGTAATTTTTTATTATTTATAATCATGTTTGATTGTACCTCTCAACACTACCAGCAAATTGGTTACCATCCTTTGTGTAAGAACAGAATATCAAAAGCCAAGCAAAAGGTACTTTCTTTTGATTTTGGATTTGTAATGTATTGATTTATTAGTTTATTCTTGATAAAAAAAATTATGAAGTTTTTAATCCTTTTTTCCCTAGGGTATAGGTATCGAGGCCTTTTGTTTTAAATTACTTTGTTATTCATATTGAAATTTTTATTATCATCAGGAGCTTTGCTTTTCCCTCAATACACATATTTTTCAACTTTTTTTTTTTTGATTTTCGATATATATTCTATATCCAATATAATTATCAAGTGTTCAAACAAGAAGCCCTCATCTCGCCAAAGATGACTCAAATCGGAGAAGAAATTAGGACTTTGGTTTGCCCCCTTCGAGCAAGAAGATCTGGATTTTTAAAATTTAAAACTTATCCATTTGTTTTCTCTTTTTCAGAAATGAGTTAACACAACTAAACTCTAGTTAAAAAACTGATAA
The DNA here is from genome assembly GCA_034195605.1 of Santalum album. NCBI lineage: Eukaryota > Viridiplantae > Streptophyta > Magnoliopsida > Santalales > Santalaceae > Santalum > Santalum album. The sequence goes on along the minus strand of CM067260.1, from coordinate 8,441,138 downwards.
CATTTACTTGAAATGTAACCTCGGCTACCCGCTTAAACCAAATTAAAGGTCAAAGACACTCACTGAGCACACGAGCTCTTCGATAAAATTTCCAACTGAACTCTTCCACCAAACCACCCTAAGCTGCTTTTTAATACTGTTTAAACATTTATTATTACACTTATGTTAGAGAATACGGCTTACATTTGCACACCATTTCTTTACACAAAATTTGTATTTGAAAAATGTTTGAATTCTTACTCCATTTTCAATTGACATAGAAAAGTTTATATCATTATCAATAAGTGGCATAATGCATACATTCAATGTCTTTCTTAAATCTCGCTCACGTATGTCATGTATTGTTGCGTGTATATACATGTTTGTTTGTTTGTTGAATTTCTAAATTTTGCCCATAACTTTTATGGATGCTAATTATGACAGAATAATTCATTGTTCTTCTGGTAGGGGCATGGAAGAATCGGCGGCACCTCCTTTTAGGAATTCACCCACCCGCGGCACATTGCAGCCATGGCCCACCTTTACATCCCATGTTCTTCCATGTATTGGCAACCATCATGTAAGGATTCAAAATTACGGTACTTGTTACATTCCCCACATAATAAGATCCGAGAGGAATAGTTTGATATGAGTCACAACCTTAGCATCTTAGATGTTTGATAAAATACCCGTAAAAAATGAATTCATCATTTGAGCTAATAATTATGTTTTTGGTTGTTGCGTTCTCTTTGTATTAGATGTTTGATTAAATATTTTTTAGAAATAAAATTTATAGCCGTCTGATTACTTTTCTAATATCCTTATTTTCTTTAGTTGTTACTTCTCTCTCTTTTTTTTTTTAGTATAGCTCAATCTTCCGATGATTTTTGGATCTTTAATTAAAATATCACTACCTTGGTAAAAATAAAAATAAAAATAGGGTTGCATTAGTATGTACAATAAACTCCTTGATGATTAGAAATGAGTTTGCATTTATTTTAGAATTATTATCTACTTCAGTATTGTCAAAGTTTGGTTTTTTGATTCTTACTACAGGGAAAAAAAATAACGGGGCAACGGCCCGTTCCTTACACTTGTAAATTTAGTAAAACTCATACATTAGAATATAGATAATAGAAATACATTAACTTTTCTAAATTTATCAATTACATCATTTATGATTTTAGTTTCTGGCTACTAAATTTCGACTTCAAAATGACATTGTTATAATAATATAAATATGCGTCACCTCCAAAATTTTAAAGTAAAATAATACCATTTTATTAATCAGATTGAGTTCATTATCTGAGTCCGGAGTCTGAATTCAAGCAGTCGAGTCAAGAGTTTGGATTTAGACAATTACCAAATTCCAGAGTTGAGATTCAAACACATGAATTCGAACTCGAATTTTCTTTTCAGGAATAATGATTATTTATATAATTATCTATTTTTATTTTATTTTATTTTATTTTAACTTTATTTGATGTATATTACGTACGCCAAAAACAGAGCGGGTCGTCTCCTTCCTCTTGGGCGGGGGTTCTTCAAGACCGTCTGAAATCCAATCTTTTTCAGAGGTTTCTAGGGTTTTTCCTATTCACAATTTCAGATCCAGGTATCTCTATCTCCCTCTCTCGGCGTATCTGGTAGTACCACTATTTCGTTCTTTCCTTTTCAGGTTCATTAGATTTATGCGAAGTCGTTGAAATTGGGTCCTGGGTTCCTGTCTTCTGTATTGTTTTTGACTCTAGAAAGCTTCAATATGGAGTCTAGAGTGGTTTCTGTTTATCTAGGCTGTTACTATGTATAAAACTTACTCCTGCACTTGGATTCAGCTCGAATTGCTAGGGTTTTAGGGCAAGTTTGAATACTGTCACGGAATTTGTGAATCCCATTAGATTAACGCGACTTCTTTATGATTGGGTTCTGGGTTCCGGTTTTATGTATTGAATTTGCCTTCAGGAAGCTTCAGTATGGCGTCTAGGTTTTCTATTTCTTTAAGCTATTGCTACGTAAAAGAATCTGATCCTGCATTTGAATTCGGCTCGAATCTTTAAGGTTTAAGGGCCCGGAATTTATGAATTTCATTAGATTAATGTGACTTTGTTATGATTGGGTTCTGGGTTCCCGTTTTATGGATTGAGTTTCACTTTAGGAAGCTTCAATGTGGCGTATAGGGTTTCCTATTTCTTTAAGCTGTTACTACGTGAAAAAAATATGTTCCTGCACTTGGATTCTGCTCGACTTGTTAGGGTTTTAGGGCAAGTATGAATCCTGTTGGAATTTCTGCCCGTAGGGGGAAAAAAGGGCAGCTTAAATTTGTTCAACAGGTTCCACTCTCTTCTTCGTCCTCTCTTGGTCTGTCTCTCCAGGAGCCCTAATAATTTTTTTAGGAAAAGCTCACAAATTTCTGACTCCTTCTTCTTGACCTTTTTTGAAACTTTTTGAATCTAGACCATGTCATTAGATATGTCTATCAAACTATTTTCTTCATTTTGTATATTAGATTACTCAAGCCTAACATGGTTTCTATCATTTCATGGTTAATCTTAAGATTTTTTCCAAACCTTATTACTTGATTCAATCCATAATCCACAATTCAAAAATTGGGCTCTCTAATTCGCTGTTTGACTACCATGGGTGCAAGTTAGAAGAAATTTTGTGTGACCTTCTAATACTAACTAGCTCACTTGGTAGCTTTTTTAGCTTAGTGGCTTTTTTTTAGCTTAGTGGCTACATAAACCACTTTCGGGTGTTTGATTAATTTATAGTTTTGCTCTGTTTTCCATTAAATTTAGGATTTTTCTTTTAGTAGTAATTGCCAAATGTTTCCCACAACAGTTGATTTTCTGTAACATAGTTTATGTACACAAAGGGCTGTTGTCCTTCATGATAGTATATGCCTAGTAAGGTGGAGTACGCAAACTCAAACCTCAACCACAACCCACAATTCCTGGTTACCTATTAACTATGTTGAGATGGTTCCATTTGTTTAGTTGCTCCAGTCACGATGAAGGTGCTGGCTCTACCTTCTTCTGACAAGTATTGTAGAAGGCACTCACTTATTGCTTGAATTCCTATGAGTTTCCTGATGCTTATGTGCAGGCTTAAGGAATATAATGATTTTTCTTAATTTCTATACTTTGGTTAGATCCTGATTTCAATACTATTTTTTTTTTTTTTTTTTTTTTTTTTTTTTTGCAGATGTATCATCCGAATTGAGCACGAACTATAAAGGGAATAAATATTTTGAGGGCATTTGCTTGCAATGGATTCACCTGAGCATAGCCGGAGTTATTCTAGAAGGGACGTAGAGGATAAATCAGATGTCAAGAGTGACAAGGCTGGAGATGATGAAGAATGGGAGAGTAGTGATAAGAGAAAGCATAGGTCAAGCAAGTCAAGAAAGCCCAGTAATGAGGAAGATACTGAGGTATTAGAGAGCAGTGGACGGAGAAGATATGCTGACCAAAATGACAGCCGAAAGAGGTCATGCGAATCTAGTAAGGCAGGTAGTGATGATGATGATTATGAATCAAGGAAAGAGTTACGCTCTAGACAGATCAAGAAAAAACAAGAAGGAAGTGCCTTGGAAAAATTGAGCAGTTGGTATCAGGATGGGGAATTAGAGAATAAACAAGATAGTAGAGATAGGTCTGGCAGCAGAAGCCATGGCCGAGTAGATGATACTGAGAAAAGGAAAATCACCTTAAAGATTTCAGATCCTGATAATTTGCAGAGTAGAAGTAAAAGTAAAAGCCATAGGAGAAGATGGGATGAACCAGAGGCTGTTGTTAAAGATAAAGAAAGTGTTCAGGTAGAAAGGGCTGATGTAAAAAGCGAGAAGGCTTCTGATCCAAGGCATGATGATGATAAAGAAAGAAGCACGTCTGCAAGAATTGAATCCAGCGAACGCAAAAGCAGGGGTTTAGAATCAAACGGTGACAAAGGTTTCAAGTTCAACAACAGGGAAGAGAAAAGGGATGATACTGAAAGAAGTAAAGGCAGAGGTAGGTCTGAAGCTCCGGAAGAAGATAATAAGTTTAGTCCTTTGACTGGTGAAGACAGATCAACTAAGGACAAGAATGAAAATATTAGACAGCAGAGAAATCCCTCGAGCCGAGATGGCGCTGAAAGTCGGGAGAGGTCTTTCAATACAGACGAGGATGGCAATATACGGCTGAGAGAAAGAAGTGGAAGAGAAGTGGAGCACTCTAACAGGTCTAGGACTCCTGAGAGGAGTGGGAGGCGGCATCAGGAGTCAGAAAACTCTGAGATGGACTATGACAGGATTAGTTCCTTTAAGCGAAAGGAATATGAAAAGGATGGTTGCAGAGAAGATAGACAAAGAGCCCGGGATGACAGCTGGAGCGACAAGAACAGAGACCGCGATGGTTTCAAAGATAGCTGGAAAAGAAGGCAACCTAGCAGTAATGATAAAGAGACGAAAGATAGGGATACGGTCTATGATCACAGTAGAGATTGGGAGTTGCAGAGGCATGGTCGTGAGAGGGCTGATGGTGAAAGGCATCAAGGTCGGTCTAGTGGTAGAAAAGATGGAAGGACTGAAGCTGTGAAAACATCATCTAACTATGGAATTTCAAATGAAAATTATGATGTGATAGAGATCCAAACCAAGCCGCTTGATTATAGAGGAGAAGAGTTTGGATCCTCTTTTGCTCGAAGGTCTGAAATCGGTCAGCAATCTGATGTAAAATCAGCTCCAGATGGTGAGGAGCGGTCATATTTGCATGATGAAAGGGCAAAAAGATCTGATATATATGGTTCTGGGACATCTGGTGATGATTCCAAGGAAAAGTACATGGACGATGGGCCAATGCGAGATCAAGGTTCATGGAAGGATGATAATGGTTTTCAGGGAGGGAACAATAGAGGCCATAAGGGTGCCATCTCTGGTCATGCCGGTGGTGGTCAGAGTACTAGTGGTTCACAGCCTCTATATGGAAACCAGGATCAGGGTTCCTTTAATAGAAGCATGCCTCAAGGAGCTAAAGGGAGTAGAGTAGGGAGAGGAGGAAGGGTTAGGCCTGGTGGTAGAGATGGCCAACAGGTTGGTATGCCACTACACATGATGGGTTCACCTTTTGGGCCACTTGGTATGCCGCCACCTGGACCGATGCAGCCACTTAACCCTACCATGTCTCCTTCCCCTGGTCCTCCAATTACTCCTGGTGTTTTCCTTCCACCGTTTTCTCCACCTATTGTTTGGCCTGGAGCTCGGGGTGCTGATATGAATATGTTGGCTGTTCCACCTGGTCTCTCTCCTGTTCCTCCTGGACATGCGGGCCCCAGATTTTCTCCTAATATAGGGAACCCATCAAATCCTGGCATGTTTTTCAATCAACCAGGGCCTGGAAGAGGAATGCCTCCACCCATGTCTGGTCCTGCTCTTAATGGTATAGTCCCTGCAGGACGAGGACAGCCACACGATAAATCACCTGGAGGCTGGGCTCCTTCTAGGACTAGTGGACCTCCTGGTAAAGCTCCTTCCAGAGGAGAGCAGAATGATTATTCTCAGAATTTTGTCGACACTGGCATGCGTCCCCAAAATTTTATTAGGGAGCTAGAGCTCACGAATGTCGTGGAGGATTATCCCAAGCTTCGGGAGCTTATACAGAAAAAGGATGAGATTGTGGCTAAATCTTCCTCTCCTCCCATGTATTTCAAGTGTGACCTGCGTGATCATGTGCTGACCCCTGAGTTCTTTGGGACCAAGTTTGATGTGATTCTTGTTGATCCTCCTTGGGAGGAATATGTTCATCGAGCTCCTGGTGTTGCTGATCACACAGAGTACTGGACATTTGAAGAAATTCTAAATCTTAGAATTGAGGTAGTACATTCCTGCATTGCTTATCCTTGTGAATTCTCAGTTTGGTAGAAAATGAGTGCTTTTATGTTACACTTGTATATGTGCACCTGTATAGAAGTAGATCCTATATTTCCAGCAAATGAACGACTGACGCTTATAATATACTTGTAGGTCCATATCTTTAATTATCAGTTTATTTGTTACAGCTGACATAGTTCTGTTCATAATAAATTATACATATTCTAAAAGGCTTCCATTTTCTATGTATTAGTTGTTGTGTATCCATTCTCAGACATTCTCGAATTTTCACCTTTTGGACTTTATACACAAACTGGTGTCTTCTATGTTTACAGGCAATTGCAGATACACCTTCTTTTATATTCCTTTGGGTGGGTGATGGTGCAGGTCTCGAGCAGGGTCGGCAATGTCTAAAGAAGGTATATTGTGTAACCCCTTTTGGGGCTTACACTGTATGCGATGGCTAATTATCCATTTCATATTATAATCGTGTATTCTAAATTTCTGCAGTGGGGATTTCGGAGGTGTGAGGATATATGCTGGGTGAAAACAAACAAAACCAATGCAACTCCAGGGTTGCGTCATGATTCTCACACTTTATTTCAGCATTCAAAGGTATGTTTCTGCACCATTTTCTGTCATTTCATCTCTTTTTATCCTCGCCCGATAAGCGTATTTCTTTGTTTTTAACTTTGTTGTTTTCTGTAAATGTGAGAAAGGAGCACTGCTTGATGGGTATAAAAGGAACTGTCCGCCGCAGTACTGATGGTCATATAATCCATGCCAACATTGACACTGATGTAATTATCGCCGAGGAACCCCCCTATGGTCAGTATGGTTTGGTACTGCATTAGTCATTTTTCTTTTCACGTGGAAGTGCTTATAGTCATTGCAAACATTTGTTGCATGCGGGGAAAAAAAAGAGTAGAAATTTTAGTGTGTTTGGACTTTGGTTTTGTTCTCTCTTTCTTTCTCCCTCCATGTGATGCGTATTTCTATGGGCGGCAGGTTCAACCGCGAAGCCTGAAGATATGTACAGGATCATTGAGCATTTCTCTCTTGGTCGGAGACGGCTTGAGCTCTTTGGTGGAGATCACAATATTCGGTCTGGGTGGCTGACCATCGGTAAAGGTCTATCCTCATCAAATTTCAATGCTGAGGTACAACGTTTAGCGTCTGCCTTGATCAACTATTTCATTTTCACAGTCCTTTCCATTAGCTGTTCTGTTTATGACCTTACCTGGTCCTCACTTATGGTAATAGAAGACTTCATGTGGATATGATCAATAGAAGCTCATGCAACGCATGGTTGGAGCATGAAAGTGCTTTTAACTTTATTTAAGTTGGATTTTTTAAAATATTTTTTATATCAAGGATTTCATCATGGAGACTGTTTGGTGTACTCATCGTGTTTGTTTTTATTGTCAGTCTTTTCAAGCAAATTTTGTATAAAATGGGTTTAACGTCACTGGATTTAGATTGATGCCACCAATTATGATCATCCACGTAATGTATTGGACCCACAAATAGTCACTTTCTGTTGTCGAATGCACTGCATGGGTGATTCAGTCTAATTCCTATGTTACATCCAGTATATATGAAAAAGGAAAAAAAAAAAGAAAAAAGAAAAGAGAAGATTTTGTTCTCTTGCAATTTTCTTTGTTTCAGATGTTTAGTTTTGTCCATCTTTTCCCTGTCATTTCCTCCTGAATATCATCTTCCGAGTGTTAGGGTTTAATGTATCTCATTATTCCAAGCGATTATGGGTTCTTTCATTTGCATGATGTTAAAAAAACCTTGAACACGGTTGCTGTTGCCCTCCAATTTTTTTTCTTGAACCAAAAGTTGTTCTTTTCCCACTAATATAAATGCTTTGTGAAACTTTTCAGGCCTACATCAGGAACTTCTCTGATAAGGAAGGGAAAGTTTGGCAAGGGGGAGGAGGAAGAAATCCACCGCCAGAATCACCACACCTTGTTTTGACGACCCCAGATATAGAGGCTCTTCGGCCCAAGTCACCGATGAAGAACCAGCAGCAAATGCAGCAATCTGCATCCATTTCAATAACACCGGGAAATTCTACCAACAAAAGGGCTACAGGAAATTCACCACAGAATCCAACTTCCCTTAGTTTGAACCAAGAAGCATCGGGCTCCACTCCGTCAACTCCCGTTCCTTGGGCTTCGCCATTAGAGGGCTTCAAAGGGCGAGAAGGTAGCAATTTCGTTTCGGATGATAGGGTTTATGATATGCATGGTTACAATCCGGCATATGCGGTGCAAAACAGCGAGTATATGGAATTTGAGTCTCAGAGAGTGATGAATATGTTTTAGCAATTTTTTACAGCATCAAACTGAGCTGTTGTTTTTCGCATTTAATCTTCATTTCTTCTTAGATATAAATGAAAAGGGTATGGCTTTTACATCCCAAATCTGCAGTTGAGCATGTAGGTCTGGGCTGGCCTGTATTTTGTCGAGAATAGGGTAAGGAAAGGGTATTTTTACGGGCAATGGGTGGATCGGTATTCTCGTTTGAATTGATGCACCAAGGTAATAACTAGTCTCCCCTAATAGAATTGGAATGGATTAGCTACCCACTTCAACTAGGCCATCCTCAGCCATGCTTGTTTCCCATGTGAAGAAAATGAAAACCCGACGAGGAGGAAAAAGAAGAAGAAAACAAGGGCAAAATGCAGGTTTCACGCGTCGCTCTCAGACTTCTGGAGTCGAGGCATTTGAAAAGCGGCATCTTGCTGGGTACCTGATACAATCAAATAGAAGAATCGGGAAAACTTTATGACCATTTAGTTAGGAAAAAAGGGAGCTAGTTTTCGAATCAAGTCGACTTTCATGAATATTAGAAAACATTTGAAATGTGTTGTGTTGTTTACAAACCTTCTGCGATTTGAAAGAAATTAATTTTTGCAACGGCCGGAGCAATCGTGATTTAAATGAAGCGAAAAACTGTTATTACAAAAACTTCATATAGAAATCATTCTCTCAAGGAGTATACAGCTAGCAAAATGACTTATTTGGAGCCTAGCTACAATCTTTTTTCCAATGCACCAGCTTCAGTAGGAGCCCAGTAAAAAAAATATATATATTGGTGTAACAAGGGGTAAATGACACTTTAACATTAAACCTTGATCCTTTTTGCCTATTAGATTGAACCTTGGATTTTTACCTCCGTGCTGTTTTCAGTCCCGTCCAACTTGGTGGATGGAAAATGGTCATGTGCCTCTCACGCGACGATTTTTTGAGGGTAAAACTGTCAAACCCAAATCCCCCTCCCTCCCCACCCTTCCCCTATCCCGCTGCCCTAATCTGGTCCCCCTTCCCCCCCTTCCCCAACATCCACGAGTCCCGTTCTCTCCCTCCCCCCATTCGCTGTACGAAGCTGCAAAAGAAGAAGAAGAGAGTGAAGAGGAGAAGTGAAGGAAAGAGAAATGAGAAGAAACCAAAGGCAATACATTCAAGCTCGATTCATCTGCTACTGTGTTGGTGCCATAAGGATGAGAACTTCATGGACGAATGATAACCCTAGGAGGAGGTTTGTTGCTTGCGAACAGTTGCATAGTTGTGGCTACTTCACTTGGGTTGATGATCCTCTTTGTGAGAGAGCAAGAACCATCATTCCCAGTTTACTGTGAAGGCTTCGAAAAATGGAGAACGAATTGGCTAGGGTTCGAGGAAGACAACAAAGACAAAGGCTTGGTGTTGGGGTGGGCCGTTGTGTTCTGGTTTTGCACAAGGTCAATCTAGCCAAGCCACTAATTGTAGAAATATGCACTTGGTCTGTAATGCAATGCAGTGTGTTGTGCTTATTCTGTTATGTTGTAATGCAATGAAGTGGTCTGTAATGCAATAGTTTTGTGTTTTTTGACATGATGTATTGTGTAATGTGGTTGTTTATTTGGTAACTTGTTTCAATGATGCAATGTCTTGTTTTATCTTAAAAAGTGATCACTTCTGTAATGTAAAGCTATTTTGTTTCAGTGGATTTTAGTAGCCAATGACAAAGCCTAGAAATACAATCATTGAACCAATTTTCAAATGGCATTAGCTTATAGTAGCTTACAAACTGGCATACACCAACATAGTATTACTTCACAACCAATCATTGAACAAATTTTGAAATGGCATTAGCTTACAGTAGCTTACAAACTGGCATACACCAACACAACACTACTTCACAACTTGATCTCTTTTGGACATAATATAGATTCATTCAAAGAAAATATCAATACCATTACAAACTGTCATTGACATAACTTCATACAGCAACTAAGGATTCATTAACTTTTACAACCAATAAATGATAGTAAAAGTTACAGCATTACAAAAATCCTGCTTGCATCCAACACAACTTGAGGTCCACCATGCCCCTTTACTCCTTTGATGGTCCACTTCTTCACTGGCCATTACCAGCCCACACACAAATGATCTCAGATGACAAATTTTCTATTTTATCTAACTTCTTTGCTATCTCGGGATACAAACTACTACCCTGATTTAATACCTTCTTTATTGCTTCCCTCTTTTGTTGAAGTCTACTCCTTAGGTAACACCTAATGTCTTCAAGTAATGCCAAAATAGGCTTCTTTCTATATTTCAGAATCACAGCATTAAAACATTCACAAATATTATTCAACAGTAAGTCACACTTGCTAAAAACAGAGAATGCAGATCTTGACTACTAGTTAGGTTGGCCTTTTAGCCAACTACTGATAGGCTTTTTCATTGACACTCATCACCTCATCCATTATCCCATTAAACCTCCCTACGTATAATGCCCTAGCCGCCTTCCATATCAGCTCATTGTATATTCTTCCTTTAAATTCATTTTCTAAAATTGGAGTACAAGTGTCTCACATAGAATTTGACCTCTGCTGTTGGGAGTTTCTCCTGGATGGATGGAACAAGATCCTTCTGTTTGTCAGTAATGAAAGTCCATGCACTTTCATTGACAATATACAAGTCTTATTTAAGCAACTTAATGAATCGGCTCCAGTTGTCCTTATTCTCCACAGCAACTACAACATATGCAAAGGGAAATATTCCATCGTTTGCATCAATGCCTACAGCAACAAGCAACTGACCCTTACATGCTCCCTTCAAAAAACAGCCATGCAACCCAATAACTGGCCTATACCCCTCAAGTAACCCCTTTTTACAACCTCCAAGGCAAATGTAAATCCTTTTGAACACTGATTTCCCTCTAACATTGTCAATATCTAGCTTGCAAGTGGTATTGGGATTTGTCCTCTTCAATTCTTCACAGTAATCCCACAATTTTCCATACTGATCACCTAAACCTCCTTCCAATTTTTTCAGAATGATTCTCCTAGACCTATAACATTGTTGGGCTGAGAGTTCACAAGTCAAATCTTGTTGCACTTTTAGAGTACATGCAGCAGGTGACCATATAGGGTTAATCCTAAAATCTTCCAAGTATTTCTCTGCTATCCACCCAGCATTCACAAACCTAATATCTTTTCTCCTGGTACATGTATGTTCTGAGTGATAATTTTTAATCATAATTGTGTTTTCATTATTCAAGGCCGACTCATAAATTATCCAAGGACAACCATCTTGGCAAACTGCCCTTAATCTATTTCCTTCGCACTTTTGAAATTTTATTGCTTTTCCCTACTTCAGAGCATGCTTCTCAATAGCCTTTCTTAATTGCTTAATTGATTTAAATTGCTGTCCCAAGCTGAATTTTGGATCATCTGTGTGATCTTTTTCTCAAAAAAATCAAATTTCTTTCTTTTCCTATCTTGAAACTCTCCATCTGAATCTTCTAAGGCACTACCCATGTCACTTGAATTACTAGAGTTTGATAGGCCTATATTCATAGGAGGATTATGTTTTTCTTTGCCTTTTCCTTTTTCCTCTTTATCCAACTCACCCCATTCGGCATTCCCATCCACATTTTTCTCAAACAGTATGTCATCTTCCTCACTAAAGTCATATTCAGTATCCACAAAGTTAGTATCAGTAGAAACATCATGATTATCATTGTCCTCATCATGCCCATCAAACTGGCTACCTTCAAACTCACAACTCTCATCAGAATTAGAAATAACATTTACAGCATCAGATTTAGTAGGAGTAAGTTTATCGCCACCCGAATGTTTAACAAATATGTCAACTTCTCTACAGGGCAAAATCTTATTCACCATCTTCACGATATCTGCCCCCATTAAAATATATTCAAGGTCAGACGACATTGGTGCCTCATAGTAGGAGGCACATTCTTTGTTATAGCCTATTCCTCTCATTATATGATCCAACTCTACCAAAGACAAAAGATCACTATCCACATTTGACACTTTTGTAACTAACCCCCCTGGCATAACTAGGTCTTTGGTCCCATCTCACTTCCTCCCTATGATGAACAATCAGAGTAATAAGAAGATCAGAAAAACAAAAACTAAACATAGTTTATACTATTACTATGCATATTTACCGATGGTATTTACAAAAAACAAGCACAATTTAAGAGTACATACCACTAAACCTCATAAATTCTTTTGAAGGATTTGTCGTCATACTTGCAAATCGAAGGGTAACTCCACTTTAGTTGCAGATGAAGTAGATCTGTGAAACCCTTACGATCCCAATGCTTCTTCAACGACTACATATAGTACTCCTGGGAGGAGGGACCAGAGGGGGGACCAGATTAGGGCTCTTCGTGCGTGCAGAATGGATGTTGGGAAAGGGGACCAGATTAGGGCAGCGGGACTCATGGATGTTGGGGAAAGGGGGAATGGGGGAAGGGGGACCAGATTAGGGTGACGGGATAGGGGAAGGGTGGGGGTTTAGGTTTGACGGTTTTACCCTCAAAAAATGGTCACGTGAGAGGCACATTACCATTTTCCATCCACCAAGTTGGAGGGGGCTGACGACAGGGTTCGATTCAACACGAAGGTGAAAATCCGAGGTTCAATCTAATAAGGAAAAAAGATCAAGGTTCAATGTCAAAAATCGTTCAAACTTCAGGGTTTAAAGTGTCACTTACCTGTGTAACAAGTGTCATTGAACTATTATGCCTGTCTATGCCTTAATATCCCAACTGCAGCATACTACTACAAATGCCAAACCATACTACATAGGTACCTTCCGACAACTCTTCATTTTGATTTGAAGTGACTATTCCCTAGAAACATTATAAGATTTTATTTCATAATTAAATTAATTTAAAAAAGACCTGAAGTCAGAGATTTCTCAAAAGGTAATGCTGCACCTTGATGTCGGCTCTTCGCCACCTAGGGTTGTAGTATGTTCCAAGGGTTGGGCTATCACCCATTAAAGCGGTAAATGAGCTGGGTTCCCTTTTTCACTACTTTCGTGCCAATAACAAAAATGAAAAAAAAAAGAGGGAATATCAATGCATCCGAGAAGAGTGAGGCCCCAATTCTTGACTAAAGGAAACATCAAAGGCCTTTACCCTTCTCTCCCTCTCTATCATTCCAAGGGAGGGTAAAGGCTTTTGGTTTTTTCATGGTGTTGAACGGTTGAACGTTAAAATAGATGGCAAGTGCCTGATTGAATCGATGGGGGGAACAGCAATTCCTTACCTATTCTATTCCCATGGAGTAAATATCCCGTTCCCACTCTATCCCAATTCCTTGAACCAAACATCACAAAAGTCTAAGAAAAAAAGCAGGACTTCAGTTCACTACCCATGTGAGGCAAACTCACCTCAGCAAGACCTTTGGGACCAAAAACCAACAAGGTCACCACTCCCATAACCAACGTTTCAGGAGCTCCAACTCCAAATAGAGAAGCATAAACCACTTTACCCTGACATCTTCCCTTCTTTTCTGCAACCACAATTATTATAACTACAATCATACACACAAATAAAATTGCAGGAACAAGACATAAAAAAGAAACCCTAATTTAACCAATATAGTAAAACTTATAAAGAAGAAATAAAAGAAGGGAAATTTCAAGAACCCAGATGAGAAAAATACCTAGTTGTAGACATTTTCGCCTGATTGAGATCCCCAAGTGTTTCAGACCATTCCATGGAGAGAAAATGCTGAGGCCCAGTTGAGGGAACAATGGGGGAAAACATAAATTTTGGGTTCTGGGTTTTAGAAAAATACAAGTAGATAAGGTGTGGGTGTCTCTGTGTGTGTGAATGAACACAAAGCAGAGGGAGTAGCACATTTCGCCGAGACCATGACTCGGGTCAATGAAAACGTTCCTCGGCGTCACATCCTTCTTGATTTGTAAATCAATCAATTTGGGTTTCATATATTTGTTTTATCTTTCAAGTTTTTAAATAATTAGATAAACACTCGTATGTATGTAGTGATATCATATCTAAAATAACTAAGTCTTTCGAAAAAGTTATATTCTCGGATAACATATGCTCAATAGCCTTTCTTATAACATAAGATATATTATCATACAAGAGAAGGGAACATTAGTTCAACTATGTTCTCAAGCAACTACAAAAACACAACACCAGCTAGAATTCCAAAGAGTTCAAAACTCAAGGACACATTCAAATTTTCACTCACTAAAAGTACAACAAACATATTTTTATCCCTTCATGATGGTCTCTGATGATGATGCATACATTATTCAACCAAATCCATGGCGAAGTCCCAGACTTTCTTCGCAAGCGCGCTGTCTTTCCCATACGCACTAAGTTTAGTCATGTTACTGACCTCAAAATACTTTGCACTCACTCCCTTCACTTGCAGATTCAGTGCCAAATAGCAAGTGGTCGCTGCCCCCTGTTTGTAAAATTAAGAGAGCAATATCGGGAACAATCAATTACAGAACAAAATTCACGACTATGCATTTGTTAATACATATTACAGTTAATAAGATTCTGTTCTAAAGCCACGTTTGATTCTTGAAATAGAGTGGAGTGGGAATGAGGTAATAGATAACTATTCACATGTGCCGTGAATGGAATATGTATTATTGTTTGGTCCAGAACAGGGTGGGAGAGGAAGAGCTATTTCGAGCTCTAAAATGAACCAAATGTGGTAATAGATATTCCATGAGAATAGACCTAGAATGAAATAGCAGTTACCATGAACCAAACGTGTTGAAAATTCTTCATATACATTATTTTTTAGTATTGGGGGTCAGACTTTCAATTTTGCGTCCAAACAAAAATAAAAATCAGGATCACTTGAGGCAGCCATTTTTTATTCCTTAATCAATAGAAAAATGAGACACCTTGTCCACTAACTATGTTGAAAGGTGTTCAAACAGAAGGTATATTGATACCGTGAGAGTGACAAGAAGGGAACCAGCAACCAGGCTTGCCCACGTAGGTGGTGAAGAGCCCAAAGAGGTTAGAGAGACTGTAAGCTTCATCAGCTACACTAAAAGTAAAGCCCTAAATTCTCATAGCCAGCACAATGAGAACCCAAACTCCCAAATTAATGCATTTGGTAATCAGTCATAATTACCGATAGAGGCAGAGCTCGGTATGGACCTATTGGCATGCATGATGACTATCAATACCCATATGACTATAAAAAAGGTAGTTCAATAATATAAACAGCAGTAACCATATCAAGGACTATCGTACTATGATATGAAACTGAACAACATCAGCAAACATATCTCTAAAAAACTATTAATTAAAACAAAACATTTTTGGAATTCCTCAAAAATTGTATAGCAGAATAGTGATTAAACTAAATGCAACTAGTCCGTCTAATGTTTTACTCATACAACATCTTCATATTTGGTATGACAGCCGATATAAGCTTCTCTCTCTTCAGATTGTATTATTTAATGGGAGAATCTCCAATTATCTTTACTATCACCTGGTTGCACATGAATCCAAGGACCCTCCCACTTTCCTCGGCGGGAGAAGGATCTCAGCAAATAGAGCATATAAGTTGTTTTAACTTTTTTCTCATCAGTAAATACACATGCACTCAATAAGTTTTGAACTTGCAACATCTTCCCCACTTTCGCATGTAAGTCATTTCAATTAGTGAGAGTGAGCTCCTCATTAGACTGATTTTAGGCCGATACCCAAAACCATTTGAAACTAATAACTTCTCCAAAAATCAAAACTGAAACCAAAACTATACAAGGGTTGCAGTCTACATGGCAAAAGGGGGATGGATGGCTTTGTGACCCAACACTACTTTTTACCCAAGTCCAAAGAACACAATATCATACCAAAATTTGAATAAGCATCATATCTAATACGTAAAACAAAACATGATTTTGAGGGAAGGTGGAAGTGACTACCTCCGATTGCGTAGTCTATTATTTATAACAATTGAAGGTCCTACGAACTTGGAAATAAAATCAATTAAAACTCTTTGATCAAAAAAACTGTAGGATTGAGTGATTCTAAGAAACAAATAATCTGAAAATTGACTCCTATGGTCTAATTTGTAGGAGAATAATTGAGAGAAATTACTCAAAGACGAAAATGGCAATGGGAATTGAGTGAAGTCTGGAAACTAGAGAAGAGGGAGGAACTTTAGAGTAGCCAATCGCAAAGGACAAATGCATGAGAGGCGAGAAAAAGGTAAATGGAAAGACATTTTTAACCCTCTCGCATTTTTCTCTTCCCCCTGTTTTCGTCTACTTTTCAATTACCATTCCCCTGTCTATTTCTCATAATCCAACAAGGGTAAAAAAAAAAATGGAAGAAAAAAAAAAGAGAGGAAGAAGAATTTCGTTATAATGGTATTGATTGTCTAATAAACGTTTTATTTTTCTTATAAGAATCTTTTTATATTATTTACGCTCGAAGTTATTTTCTTTTAAGGAAATAAAAGACAATTGCTTTCTATGCTGCAATGTAGGCAAATATTATCATACCCACGTTTAGTTTAGTACAACAGGATGACATGTGAATGGAATAACTCATGCCTACGTTCATTCCCATTTCCACATTTGATAAGCTAGTGGACTCGGTAATAGTTAATTCTCAAGTCACTCCACCCCCACAAAATGAACGTGAGTTACTTGCAAATTTATTATCATCATTTGCTGAGGGAGGTATAAAATGTATATGATAAATAGGTAAAAATTGATCGAATAAAACATGGAGGCTTCACTTGAGAAACAACGGAGATTCGCTAAACTATTTTTAAGTACACCTACTTACCAAAAACAAAGACATTGTAAACTTAAAGGGGTTAACTTTGATGCAGCAGCAACCCCAATGTTAGGTGTAACACACGCATAAAAAGGGGGAAAAAAACACAAGATTTAGAAAAATTTTTATCATCGGTAAACTTAAAGGGGTTAACTTTGGTGTAACAACTATACCTACGTTAGGGGCAACACACGCACAATAGGGAAAAAAAAAAAAAGCACAAGATCTAAAACGATGTAATTTTTGGAACTTGTAATTTATAATTTTCCAAATCCCTTGGGAAACTGGTGTAATGCAAAACACATAAAAGTAACTCCCTTTAAAAGAAAAGGGACCCAAGATCTGGTCCATTTAGGACTAGCATTTTGAGCCGCCTGAACGCTTAAGATGATCACAGGTAGTGCTCATTAGTGTTTTGCATGACTAACTCTTGAATATTCCTAAATGTGAGTCACGCAATTGCTAATTGCTCTAGAAACTTTCAACTCCACTCTCCTCATAAATTGCATGTTGGGATTTATCCAAATGAGAGAAAAATTCAGGCTTAAAAGTAGTTCTGAAATTTTATTTCCTTAGGATGAATAAGATTTATATTTTCAAATCACTTTTCTTATGTTGTTTCCATCTATACAGTTCAAAATTTTCAAAAAAACTTTGAAAAAATGGTGCAAAATGTACCATGGACCCCTTCTCTATCAACAACCACAACCCCAAGGACACCATTGCCAATTGCGTAGCCTAAACAATTTAAAATTAGTCACACAATTACCAATTAAGTGGCTAAAAATGGGGACAAACATGGTCCCATAATTGGCAAATGCACAATCGCTTAAAAACTTATTTTGGGAAAAAATTGATACATACACCTGGTTTGAGAATTTTATTTTTTTTTATATTATTTCAATTTTTTTTCCTTGTGTTTTCATATATAGCATATAATATGTAATATAGGAAAAAAAAGGTTATATAGTGTGACACTCTATCGAAGTGTATATAAAAGCATTAGAAAATTATGTTATTTTAATAAATGAAGTTAAAAAGATAATCTATTTTTTATCATATAACATTAGCTCTATCCTATAATAGATTAGCGGTGTTCATTAAAAAATAATTTTATACAAAATAAATGTTTACAAAATTGGTGTGGCCGTTGAGAAATATAAGGAATTTTTTTATTACATTCGTAAATATTTGTTATAATCTAATAAAAATTCTATGACCCTCACATAAATAAGGAAACGTTTTCCATAATAAAAGAAATTGCAAAGACGGGAATATGGCGACTTTCCCAAACAAGACATGTCTCCTTTTCCAGGAACCCTAGTTGATCATAATAGTTACATTTTCGGATCATCTCTCTCCCATATCTAATGGGATATGCCCAATTTTTACGCGATGTTCTCATATATTTTGCATCATTCTATTTCCTTATGATGTATAACTTTATAAAACTTTTATCTTGTAATCATATATTAAACCCTACTAGGTTCCTGATAAAACCTTAAACCCCTTTCCTCTGTCCTCTCATTCAAAGCAGCAGCAAACATGAGAGCTCCGATTGGAAGTAGTAATTTGTTTCCTTGATCTGGAAACTCATTGAAACCCAACTCTTCGATGTGCTTAGACTTATGCTTTATGGCCTTTTTTTTTTTTTTTTTTTCATCCGAGACTCAATCATAGCAATGTGGTGGCTGCTTTTCAAATCCTAGTTTTTTGTTATAAGGGACAAAGCAAAACAAAAATTCAATAGTCACTACTGGGAAGTTCATTCATGGGTTTTATTTGCAGAATGTAAAGCAATTATATTCAATTTTTTGTTATCTTGAATTTCAGGTTTGTAAAAACCTAAGCTTTTTTCCTAGATGATGGCGATCTCTTCACAAGATAACTCGATTTGATTTCCTTTTCGTGTGTATTTATGGTAGTATTGCATTTCAATTAAAGCACGAGACTCAATTTTTGAAATTGATTTGTAGGGCGTGGTGGTTTTGGCGGTGGATTCAGGGGCGGGCGAGGAGATGGAGGGAGAGGAGGTAGCGTTGGAAAAGGGAGGAGTGAAGGTGGAAGAGGAACTCCCATGCGATGTTTATTCAAATTTTGTTATGATATTGTGTTCTTTGGACTTAGGTAAAAAGTAGTGTTGGGTCACAAAGCCATCCATCCCCCTTGGCCATGTAGACTGCAACCCTCATATAGTTTTGGTTTCAGTTTTTATTTTTAGAGAAGCCATTAGTTTCAGATGGTTTCGGGTATCGGCCTGAAATCAATCTAATGGGAGTCTGGAAACTGGAGAAGAGGGAGGAACTCCAGAGTAGCCAATCGCGAAGGACAAATGCATGAGAGGCGAGAAAAAGATAAATGGAAAAACATTTTTAACCCTCTCGCATTTTTCTTTTCCCCTTGTTTTCGTCTGCTTTCCAATTTCCATTCCCCTGTCTATTTCTCATAATCCAACAAGGGTAAAAAAAAAAAAAAAAAAAAAGAGAGAGGAAGAAGAATTTCGTTATAATGGTATTGATTATCTAATAAACGTTTTATTTTTCTTATGAGAATCTTTTTATATTATTTATGCTCGAAGTTATTTTCTTTTAAGAAAATAAAAGACAATTGCTTTCTATGCTGCAGCGTAGACAAATATTATCATACCCAAGTTTAGTTTAGTACATCGGGATGACATGTGAATGGAACAACTCATGCCTACGTTCATTCCCATTTCTACATTTGATAAGCTAGTGGACTCGGTAATAGTTAATTCTCAAGTCACTCCACCCCCACAAAATGAACGTGAGTTACGTGCAAATTTATTATCATCATTTGCTGAGGGAGGTATAAAATGTATATGATAAATAGGTAAAAATTGATCGAATAAAACATGGAGGCTTCACTTAAGAAACAACGCTAAACTATTTTTAAGTACACCTACTTACCAAAAACAAAGACATTGGAACAATTTTTATCATTGGTAAACTTAAAGGGGTTAACTTTGGTGCAGCAGCAACCCCAATATTAGGTGCAACACATGCATAAAAAGGGGAAGAAAACACAAGATTTAGAACAATTTTTATCACCGGTAAACTTAAAGGGGTTAACTTTGGTGCAGCAACTATACCTACGTTAGGGGCAACACACGCAGAAAAAGGAAAAAAAATAAACACAAGATCTAAAACCACGCAATTTTTGGAACTTGTGATTTGCAATTTTCCAAATCCCCTTGGAAATTGATGTAATCCAAAACACATAAAAGTAACTCCCTTTAAAAGAAAAAGGACCCAAGATCTCGTCCATTTAGGACTAGCATTTTGAGCCGCCTGAATGCTTAAGATTACAGGTAGTGCTTATTAGTGTTTTGCATGACTAACTCTTGAATATTCCTGAATGTGAGTCACGCAATTGCTAATTGCTTTACAAACTTCCAACTCCACTCTCCTCATAAATTGCATGTTGGGATTTATCCAAAGGAGAGAAAAATTCAGGCTTAAAAATAGTCCTTAAATTTTATTTCCTTAGGATGAATAAGATTTATATTTTCAAAGCACTTTTCTTATATTGTTTCCATCTATACAATTCAAAATTTTCAAAAAAACATTGAAAAAATGGTGCAAAATGTACCATGGACCCCTTCTCTATCAACAACCACAACCCCAAGGACACCATTGCCAATTGAGTAGCCTAAATAATTTAAAATTGGTCATGCAATTACCAATTAAGTGACTAAAAATGGGGACAAACATAGTCCCATAACTGGCAAATGCGCAATCGCTTAAAAACTTATTTCGGGATAAAATTGATACATACACTTGGTTTGAGAATTTTATTTTTTTCTATATTATTTCAATTTTTTTTTCCTTTTGTTTTCATATATAGCATATAATATGTAATATAGGAAAAAAATGTTATATAGTGTGACACTCTATCGAAGTGTATATAAAAGCATTCCAAAATTATGTCATTTTAATAAATAAAGTTAAAAATATAATATATTTTTTATCGAAACGACATAATTCTGAGGCTTCTTTGTGCAATTAAGTAGAGTATTTGATCATATAATATAAGCTCTATCATACAATAGATTAGCAGTGTTCATTAAAAAATAATTTTATACAAAATAAATGTTTACAAAATTGGTGTGGCCGTTGAGAAATATAAAAAACTTTTTATTACATTCATAAATATTTATTATAAACTAATAAAAATTCTATGACCCTCATATAAATAAGGAAACATTTCCATAATAAAAGAAATTGTAAAGAGGGAATATGGTGAATTTGCCAAACAAGACATGTCTCCCTAGTCGACCATAATAACTCTATTCTCATATATTTTGCATCATTCTATTTCCTTATAAAACTTATCTTGTAATCATATATTAAACCCTAATAGGTTCTGATAAAACCCTAAACCCCTTTCCTCTGTCCTCTCGTTCAGAGCAGCAGCAGACATCAGAGCTCCGATTCGAAGAGGCCGCGGTGGTCGTGGCGGAGGCGGCCGCGGTGGCCGAGGTGGTCGTGGCGGAAGAGGCCGTGGGGGTGGAGGAATGAAAGGTGGAAGTAAGGTTATGGTGAAGCCTCATAGGCACGAGGGCGTTTTCCTTGCTAACCTTAAAGATGATGCTCTTCTCACTAAGAATATGGTACCCGGTGAAACAGTGTACAATGAGAAAAGGGTCTCTGTCCAGGTAATTTGTTTGGCCTTTTTCTTGGGGTTTCTAGAACATTGTGTCAGTGCATGGAATAGAATTTGTTGAAGCTGCAACTCTAGTTAAATTAATGAAATACAATCTCTTTGTGTGGTGGATGCAAAGTTATCCCTCTGCAATTCTCTTTATTAGAACATGGTTTGACTTATTTTGTGTTGTTAGAGGGCGGTAATTATGCTTGATGTTCCACGTTCACTTATTTGACTGAAACATAACTAGGTCTTGAACAATAGATGGTGCATTAAGGATTTTCTGTATTTTAAAAATTAGTAATATAGAAGGAACAAGTTTATTCGACTGGTTTATTTTTTCTGGTTGTGCCTGATAACTTTAATATTTGGTATTCATTTTTTTTGGCATGACCGTTGAACTGATGTTTAAATATTATGTGTTGCTTTCTTCCAGAGTGAAGATGGAACTAAGGTTGAATACAGGATATGGAACCCATTCCGTTCTAAGCTGGCATCTGCCATTCTTGGTGGTGTGGATAACATTTGGATTGTACATCTCTCTCCCTCTCTATCTCTAGAAAACATCCTAGAATGGCTGCTATAATCTATTTTAAATATGGTTTCTATATTTGTTACTAACAACTTTATATTCTTCTGATGAAGAAACCTGGCGCCAAGGTTTTGTACCTCGGAGCTGCTTCGAGAACTTCTGTCTCCCACGTGTCTGATATTATTGGCCCCGTAAGTAGTCTATTATTAAATTTTAGGGTCTCTCTTCCTATTTATGCTAGAGGAGGTGTTGATGGTTTCTTCTTTGCCGGTAGACTGGAGTAGTTTTTGCAGTTGAATTTTCTCATAGAAGTGGGAGAGATTTGGTTAACATGGCAAAAAAGCGAACAAATGTCATCCCCATCATTGAGGATGCTAGACATCCAAGCAGGTATCGTATGCTGGTTGGCATGGTGGATGTGGTATTCTCTGATGTTGCTCAGCCTGATCAGGTTTTGCTTCCTCTACTTTGAGGCTGTTGTCCTTGTTTTAGTTTGGAATGACGCTCTCTGTTTAGTAGTAGTACTTTCCTTATTAATTGTTTACTGGCAGTGTGCGGTTCTGTGCATAAAAGTCGACCTCATCCTTGTTTTTATACTTGTATGCTTCTTAAATGCGGCCATGCACATAATGAGTTGCTTGGATCCCCTATTCAGGACAGAATTACAGAATGGGTGATGCAAATGCGAGACTCTGATGCATTTAATCTCTTTCCTATAATGATAAACCGACACGTTGAAATAAATAGTTACAATTATTTTGATGAGTTAGGCTCTGCATGTTTTTCTTCCTAATTTAACCTCGCTTTCCTGGTCTTTCTACAGACGAGGATCTTAGCACTGAATGCATCTTATTTCCTAAAAGCCGGAGGGCATTTTGTCATTTCTATCAAGGTTTTTATTTATTTATTTATTATAGTTTAAATAGATTTACCATAGTTTGCAATATCCTAGCCAAACAAGTGAAGAGAATCTGTGCACTCACCCTAGAGCATTGGTATAGTATACCTACACATTGTTACCCCGATGCATGAGCAGAATTTACCTTGAATCTGAAGGAGACTGACTACCTACCCAGGAAGTAAAAGAAGCTCTTGAACCTAACTCTGCATTAATTATTTTTGTCGTCCCATTTTCAGGCAAACTGCATTGATTCCACTATTCCTGCAGACACTGTATTTGAACAGGAAGTGAAAAAGTTGAAGGAAGACCAGTTCAAACCAATGGAAATGATCACTCTTGAGCCTTATGAAAGGGACCATGCTTGTGTGATTGGTGGCTACAGAATCCCCAGAAAGGAAAAGATTGCTGCCTAAGTTTTGACTTGTTACTATTTTTTTTTTTTTTTACCGATTTTCAGTTCGCTAATGATTTAAGTTGAGGACTTTATTTACTTGAGGATTTTATTCGAGGAGTTGGCTACTATGTTTTGAATATTGCACTCGATATTTATATAGTTGAGAAACCTTAGTTTCAATGTGTTATTTGTTTGATTTCATTGTGGTTATTATACTTTCTTTTTCCCTTATTGGTGGGGTTAATGCGTAATTAAGTGATTCTCTTTTGCTACACACCGCTTGTTTTCATGATTTAGTTCTTTTTGAGTTACGATGATCACCTATGTTAGATGGTCACATTTTTTCAGTCTTTTCTGCCTTTTCCTTTTGCAAACGTCTAGCACATCGTTTACCTCTTTGGCTTTATGAACTCTTTTGTCGCGTTTCTCTCATTAGTTACGGCTTCTCTTCCCTTTGATGTTCTTGATAAAATGTATGTTATCTCATCCATTCTGGCTTTCCATTTCTATATTTTTTCTTGTGAAGTTATTGGGAATTCTTTGCCGCACCAATGTTTTGCACAATTTTTGACCTAAATCCACCAAGATAGTTGATAGAAAACAGTGAGATCCTACCCGACTAACGGATTTTCTAAGAAACAAAATGAATGTGAAAACTATTGCTAGAAAGCCAAACCAAGAAACTAGAAGAACATCATTTTATTGGATCAAATAACAAACTTATGGTATACATTCGTTTTGTCGCGCGAAACGTCTAGCCCATCGTTTATCTCTTTGGCTTCACGAATCCTATTGTCGCACTTCTCTTCCGAGTTACAGCTCCTCTTTCCTTTGGTATTCTCAATAAAATGCGTGTTTTCTTATACATTTCAGCTTCCCATTTCTACGTTTTTCTTGTGAAGATATTGGAAATTCTTTTATGCACCGACATTTTGCACAATTCTCGACCGAAATCCACCAAGATAGTTGATAGAAAACAATGAAATCCTACCAAAAATAAAACCCCTTATGATTTGAAAAATTAACACTTACATCTCTTTATGTTTTCGTTAGAATTGTAACAGTTAATTTTCTGCTAAGATTAACAATTAGTGCTATAAAATAATTAAATTATGTTTTAATATCTCCATTTCATTTATTTTACCAAAATTTCTACTAGGGTAAGGGGCCCGGGGGCAATTTTCCCAATTGACAAGAAAAGACATTCACCAGTCACCAATACAAGGTTCAATAACAACTAAACAAAGGAAGCTTAACAATGTCAAATGAAAAAAAAATGACTTCTTAACAATCCAGAACTCTATGAACTCTGAATTTTTTAAGTCCAATTGTCGTGCTTCTCACATATTCAATTTCAGATCAGCTGCCTCTCGAAGGTAAAGCCATGGCCCTAGTGCTCAAAATGACCCATGTTCTCCCACAGATAAAAAGCTTGAGTTACAAGTTTTCCAAAACCAACATGACTATTGGAGCAACCTCAGATCTAGCTAGGGAGAGATTCCACCAGCTGTCAAATCTCAGTTCATGAAAAATCGACACAGATCAAGTTAAAGCATGGGAAAAACTGATCAGGAAATAAAGCTTCGTGAAATACGCTTCCCAAGTGAGTGTGCGAAACCTTCCTCCAGTATCCTTTATGTTATCTTTCAACAAAAGGATTTTTAGGACTGGCGATGCAAGTAGTGTTGCTCTTAGCTTGCTTCTGCTTCTTCATGCCGTGATTCTCCTCCTCCATGGTTTTCAGTTTGTTCTTTATTGCAGCTATTTTGGCACTCCGGCTCATTTGTGCCGAACTACTTGTAGCAAGGATTGATCTGCTCGACTCCCCACCTATCTTGCAAAAGCTTTCATCTGTTTCTGCCAGATATTTCTCACTCGCAAGACGAACGACCAACGGACGCCCACAGACCAACTTCCCATGCATCCTCTCTTTTGCCAATTTAGCTTCCTGCATACTCACTTTAATGGTAGAAATCAGGAATTGCACCAAGGCAAAGGATGCATTTTGTAATTTGGGTACAGCTGTCAGTGGTTGCATTCTAAGCCTTCCAAGTTTTAAATTGTGCGTAATATGCTCCCTACAGTCGATTTTTTCTTTTGTTTTGGAGGGGGGGATGGGATTTTGTGTAATTTTTCCTTCTTTTTTCCCGCTGTGCCACTAGAGGGCAAAAAAGAAGTAATTTTCTTTTTGTTTTTTTACTAAGCCAACGTAAGCAAAGAAAGTAGAAATGGGCAACTTACCTCTCTGGTGGTTGGTTTTCCAATTAATTCAAAAGACAGCTTAACTTAGTTCAAAACAAGACGACTTATAGTCTAGGATTACAAACTAAAACAGCATAAATTGAGAGGTGGGGGGGGGGGGGGGGGGGGGGGGGCGGGCAGGAGGAAACTAAGGAAAATTCTTCAAAATACTCCAAACGAATAAATCAAAAACCACATAGAAAATTAACGCCATAATACCAATCTTTATGGGTATTTCGCATGGAGTGATTGTGAACTCAAACAACCAACTTAAGGGAGATCTGAACTAGTTGTGCTCCACCATAAGATCCAGCTCCCCCAACTCCCCGACCAAAGGCGGGTCTACCACCAGAACCCTGCAAGATCAGAACATGTCAGCTATACAAAAGAGAGAAACTATTTCATCTGTTGTGCTTGTTAAGAACAATAATTCATCACCACATAAAATAAGAATATGTACCCAATGAGGTTTTATATTGATTTGCATGGGCTCTAGAAAATTTGATTACCACTTTCAAAAGTAAGAACCCATACTGGTAATTATAATTATGAAACAGCAATCAAAGGGAAGTCTGTGCAATATATCAAATTATCATGCGATGTATATGAAAGAACAGGGATACTTAATTGCATCCAAATTGAGCATGGGCGGGTGTAAATGCTGCCAGCAGAGCTATTTTTCTTTTTTAACAAAAGCTCCAACTAAGATGGGAACCATTTTATGCCCAAGATGATCTAACCGAGGCTCATAAGACAGCCTGACTCTCAGAATAGATCACAGATCGCACATAGACAAGTGATGGTAAGGTTACAACAAGAGATACTTGATTATTAGGAAGAAAGGGAAAACAACTTAAGTATAAGCTCTATTTGAGAAACGCTTTGTGATATTCATGCTACTGAGAAGAGTGGAAACAAAAAGCATAGGGAGAGAGAGAGAGAATGAATAGCTGCTGCACATCAAATCTTTATACATTGAGGGTCCTCTAAAAGGCATGTCAAAGTGCTGCTCCAGAAATGCAGCATTTTTTTTATTGTATTCTAACTTGTGCAACAAGTGCAACACCTTTCCTAGATTCACATGAATGGAGAAAGGGCATGCTAAGCAAAAATATTACGCACTAAACCAGAAATATAGTAAAGTATACATTAAGGCCTCAAACATGGCATAGAGGAAGTGAAATTACCCTGAAAGAAGGCTGGAAATCAGCTGGAGCTCCACCCTTTTCGCCAGCGAAATCTCCCCCTCTGGGAGCTCCACGGTATCCATCACGGTCGCCAAACCTTGAACCACCCTCGAAACGAGATGGACCCCTAGAGTTTCACATGATTATTGTATATTAATAATACTACATTAGTAGTGAAAAAGCATAGACCAACAAAAAATATTATTAAAAATAAACCCATCTAACCAAACAAATGAGAAACCTCAGATTACCTTGGGCGGTCACCAGGATGGCCACCCACGGGCCGGCCAAGTGGCTTCACTGACTTCTTCAAGGTGGCAGGTACAATCTCAGATGGGAGATTGAGGTATGTCCTCAAAAACTCCGTCATTTGTGAGGTACCAGTAGTCGTGCATCCACGCGAAGGTCTCCTTCACATATTCCTTTGACTTGAAGCTTTGCATCAGCTTGATCACTTGTAGGTTTGGAACATCAATTTCAGGGTGCTTCGGCAGATTGTAGTCCTTTGCAAAACAAATTCCCTCTACAAATGGGAAAAGATTATTAGGAAATTGACGAATGAATCAGCCGGATGAATGAAAAACAAACTTAAGTTTTGAAGTTAAACTTTCATAATAATCGCGAGACAAATAAGGAATCTGCCCGCCCATTATACCTACTGTAACAATTTGCTTTATTTTTCCTCCAACCTGAATAAACGTTGAACAGCTACATTTTAGTTTCTTCAATTTTATGGATGATTCATATCAAATAAACAGTGGATGGTCAAACCAAATGACAGAGCAGAACAACCTGAATAAAACTCATCAGTATGCCTGCTATAGCTATTTGAATTAATCAGATAAACCTTTTTTTTTTATACAACCTGGATAAACGGCTGAAAAGCTACAATTTCACTTCTGCAATTTACTGATTATTCACATCACATAAAGAACGGATGAACAGGCCAAATCAGAACAAACTGAATAAAATCACCGATGTCCAGTATAGTTATTATACAAACTACAATTTTCTATACAACCTGAATACCCGGTTGAAGGCAAATCGGAACAAACTGAAGACAAAAATCAGGAAACAAAGAGAGAAATACCTTGGAAGATGTACTTGCAAATTTCTCTGCGGTTCTTTTCCGGAATAATCTGCGTGAATAAAAAGAAAGTAAACAACCGCTATAAACATACAAATCCGGATATTCAAACACAGAGTAAGCAAGATACCATACCATGGCCGCGATGCGATCGGTGATGCAAAGAGATGACGAGAATCGAAGGGTAACCCTAGCTCCGGAGAACAAACTAGCTGCGGAAACAACGAAACCCTACGAGCAGAATATATTATATATGGCCTCACTGGGGTCTATACGGGCCTGTGTTCGGCCCAATATGGCCCATATCTTCTGGCATCATGGGCTTGTTGGGCTTGGGTTTCATATACTAGTTGTTGGGTTTAAGCCGTTGGAAAGGGCCGCTTAGGGAGCTGGGGTAATGAAATTTATTGGGTTTACACAAAAACAATAGCATATATATATATATATATTACAGGAAATCGATAAAAACAATTTTTTGACGAATTCAGAATTATCGGGTAATATTAGTAATTTTTAAAAAAAATTCTAAAAGATTTCTCTGAATTGGTAAATTGATCATCAGGCACACGGTAATAAGATGAAATATTTTAAATCGAAAAAGGGAAAGGACAATTTTAATGTTAGGATTGTGTTGAATCGTATGCTTTTGGATCATGCCACACCAGTTAATAACCAAAACACTATGTGTGGTATCGGCTTCAAAGTCAATATAATTTACTCAAAGACCGAAATATTATCAATTAGAGGTGACCCGTATTCAAAGTTAATATAATTTAGTTATTAAAGTTTTAATTGCTTTGTTTAGTTCACGGAATCTATCATTCCCACACTATATGTGATACCTAGGAATGAAATACCTAGGATGTGACGTTCTTCTCTTTAGTACACTTAGTCAAATTTCTCGAACTGTGACATCATTATATTTGGCATAAACAATTAGATTGAAAGAATATTAAAATTTTCAATTAATACTTTTTATAATATATATAATACTCGTGACATAAAATATAACAAACTATTTGCATGATAAAAAATATTTGTTTTAAATTTAACTCTAAAATAAAAGTCGTCTATCGTTTACTAACTAAAAATAGAATTTATATGATATAATAAAAAATTTCTAAAAGTAATATTATCAACTCTTTATTATGAATAATATATTTATTTACTCTTAGTTTTGTTATTGTTATTATTATTTTAAGTTATATGAGTAATGTACTTAAATGAGAATTTTGTCGATCTGATCATTTATAAAGATAGTTTGGACATTCTATTTAATATGCACATTGCGGCGTACTCGGAATGTCACGTCCCCATCTCTCAACTCTGAAATGTTCCCCCCCTGCCAACCACCTCTTTTCAGGAATGTATTCCGAGAATCTTGCATTTTAGAATCATAACAAATGCTAAAATAAGACACTTTCGAACCAATTTTGAGCAAATTCCATAACCAAACTACGCCCCCAAGTCCTATTATAAGTTTGTCAAAATACTCATGAAATTATGCTTCCTTCTTAGAGCTAATACTCAACTCTAAAAACAATGGGTTGACCTTGTACTCTCGCATAAAAATCACAGACATCATCGAGAGTTTCTTATTTTTATTTTTATTTTTCAAAACATTCATATTAATCTTATTCATAGAAAAAAGAAATAGATACAGCCGTCAAGGAACAAATAAGTAGCGGTTTCTTAGTTGCCATTCAAATAGGCGCGAACGACAGTCGGATTTATTTTTTTTAAATAAAAAAAAAATCTAAAACTGCAAAACGTGACAAGATATACAACACCTAACTTGGGTAATATCAGTAGCATACACGCCTACAAATTTTTATAATATCATATAATGGTCTCTTGACTGCATATAGCTGCAACCACACATGTCCCAGCTGCCTAACTTAGCTTTAAAGCCGAATTTATGTCAATGTTTGTAGTTTCTTGTGGCTCATCTGTTTTACATTGATGATGGTGATCTTACTCACATCCCTGTTCCACTGGGTATGAATATATATATATATATGAACTGTCCTTGATTGGTTCAACCATTAGGCTTGACATGCCATGTCCTATTTGGTTGACAGTTACAACCAGATTTGACTCACTTATAACAGGTTTCTTTCCTCTCATTCCAGCCTCAGAATCCAGAAATGGGTGTCCTTAAGTTCCAAATCTAACCCAAGCTTCACAAACTGATTCATTCCTCCTCTATCAGGTGTATCTAGATTTGACTAACGGGTTGCTTTTCTTTTCTTCTAGCTACACAGACAAAAACTCTCCAGCATCTCGGGTGAGACTGATTCAGTCCACTTCTCTTTCTTCCTAGGTTTTGATGGAGTTTTCTGGTCCTTACTCCCCAACATTCCCTGTGTTTTCCTTCATGTTTCTGGTCATATACATTTTCGGTTATTTCTCCATTTTCAGAAACTGGTGTCACAAAAACCGATCTGAGGCCTCGAGTTGCCTCATGTCTTTAGTCCATGGCACCCCTTCTGTCCTCTTAGCGTTGCATTCCATATACTATGCCTCAAAACCCTCCCCTCCATCTTTCGCCTCGAAAAACACTGATTCTCAAAACACCGTACTCGAATTCAGCATCGGTTATTTCTCAGTCGACCTCTCCATCCTCCTCCTCTTTTCACCCAATGACTTCCCCTTCATCGCCCACCACTTAGCAACCCTTTTTGTGTTCGCCACCTGTCGGTTCGCCGTTGGTCATGGTGCGCATGGCATTCTCCTCCTCCTCATCCTTGCCGAGGCCACTAGCCCTTGCCAGAACGCGTGGTGCCTCTCCAGGGCCCGGAGGGACGATATTCCAGTGGCTGCTAGGGTTCATGAGTTCTTGAAGGTTCCATTTTATGGCCTCTACTCGGTTGCTAGGGGGGTTTTGGGGCCAATGTTCTTGTACGAAATGGGGGCGTTTTATGCGAGAGGGAACGGTGGGGATGCTGTTCCTACGTGGGTTTGGCTGTCTTGGATGGTGGTGATTGTGTGTGCTATCTTGGGTAGCATGTTGTGGGTTTTGAATCTTTGGGTGGAGTTGTATAGAGACAAAAGGGGTAAAGTGCAGGAAAAAAAGAATTAGCACTAGTTTTTATTGCAGCTAATGTGCATCAACAACAGCCACCTATTTATATATGTTTTACTTTTTAAAATAATGAAACAACTTTCTCGTAATTGAGCTGGGTCCTAGTGACCCCCACCAGCCAACCCCCTGTTTTTTAGTGTGTTTTAGGGTTTTATCTTCTTGTTTTGCTCCTCAGTGTGGATGAATGTTAAGAGTTTTGTTTTGGATTCCTACTTTGTACTCTCAACTGATATTTGTGCTTCAAATTGCTTAAAAAAAAGGACAAAAAGAGAATAATTTGGAGCAACAATACTAACTGGAATAACATTCCCTACCCAAGCTGATGTCCTAGCATTGACTTGTTCCACACGCACGACGAAGTGCGTTATAATGACAATTACAAAGAAAAGTAAATAAAAACTTGCTTTTGTTAAATTTCTGGAGAATATACAAATGGACAATGCTATAGCAGCGTACAGCCAATTATGATTTTCATGATCACAATTAGCACTAGAATCATGGAGGCAAACTCCCCCGTCTTTCTCAATTCTATAATTTAACACTTCATCTTTCAGGTTAAGAATTTCTTACCTCCAAGCATCAATCTTCAGACTTGGTTGGAAGAAAATTGCTTGAGCTTTATTGCATCAGACCTATATAGTAATAATCGAAGCAGTTGTTGTGTCGGGACTCCCATTGTACTTGAGCTCTGCAAAGGTACCCCCTCCTAAGCCCTTGGCCAGTCTTCCTAGATTCACACACAAGCACTTGACTTGCTCTTCTCCCTCATTTTCTCTCCCATGTGACAATACCTACTCGGGGGAAAAAAAATTATAATGATAATATCATAAACTAAGCCTTTCTGAATGTAATATATATACATATATGCTTTCTCCGAATGAAATGTGCATTTCTTTGGACAGCAATGGCATCATTTACCTTTACAAAGTAGGTCAAATTCGAAGGTAGGATAAGAATATCTAGGACTCTAGAAATTTGAAGTGCTTCTGGAGCAAGCGAAAAACCCAAAGGTACATCTGCTTGTGGATACAGAGGATAGAAGCTATGGCAAAAGAAGTAAAACGATAATTTAATGAATTGCACAAACGGCTACTTTTAGAATTTGAGCTACTATCAACATGAATTTGTAGATTTTTCTTTTCCTGAGTTGTGCTAGAACTCACCTACGCTGGCTGAGAATATGCTTCGCCAGATAACTCCTACGATCTCCATCCCCCAATGATCCATCCGCTGGAATTCGTGAAATCTCCTCTCCACTAAGATGCTTTAGAATATCCATGGTGCAGCACCCGATCTTGACCTGAAACACAAAACTTCAAATTGCGAATAGCCCTCATGAACTCTCAAACCAACTTCATCAAAAATAAAAGCATTCCATCATTTTAAAACATTAAATGCTGTCATACCTCTTATCACTAGCATGTGTTACTACCATACCCCTATCCTTCCCCTAGAATGTGTAAAACACATCACATCCAAGCACCAAACTGTCTCAGTTTTGACTCAGATTCAACCCTACGATACTTTTCAATGGTTGAGCTCTTAAATTGTGAATGGAGTTGCCATAGTAACCAATTTGGCTACATGGATATTCAGAATAGCCAGAGAGCCAAATTAGTAACTGGTAGCACTAGGGGATTGTGCAGGACAGGATTTATAGTAACATAATGTCAAATCCTAACGAGAAGCGGCAGTATCATGTCTGGCAATTGGATTACGTAGACTTCAAACAAACTTGGAAGGTGAATCAACCAAGCAATGTACAAGGCCCAAGCAATTAAGGCACCGCATCAGTGCTCAAGTTTTACGCAATAGATGGATCCATTGAAACATCAGGCACGAGAGAATGCATATTAAGCCACCACATTAAAGAGTTGTGACAGCAGAGTCAATATAAAATTATGTGCATGACAAATTCAAAGACAATGTTCATTACGATTTACCTCATTTGCCATGAAAATCCCTGGATTTGTGGTAGAGGTTATCTGGGTAAAGGCAAAGTGAAATCATTATGTTGCACGATGGAAGTTGAAAACTTTATCAGGAGCACCATTTAAAGTAAAAAAAAAAAAAAAAAGCACCTGATGGTTGAGATCAGGTACATGAGTATCAAAAGCAGGCTGTACAATCAAACCATCAGGAAGTACATCTCAATGAAATCTTAGTGAAAGAAGTATCATATGAACTTGGCAGTATGATTACCTGGGGAAACACAAAGTCTTGGTTAGCATCCCGTGTAGACGGCACAAGAATCACATGCACAGCAGAACCCATACGTTCCACATATTCTTGCCGCTGGAAAGAAAAAGAGAAGTGAAAGGTGCACTAGAGAATACATTCCACACATTCTCTAGTGCACCTCCACACAACGTAATGGCCATGAATAGTTGCTCCAGGAGTGGCAAAATAAGGCTTAGCTTATCTTATTACTACGGAGTTAACTTGAACAATTAGAACTTAACCCAATAGTATCTAATCTTATCGCTGACAGATAGGAGGACAGAAGGAAGGAGATGGACTTTGAAAACGGGAATTGCCATCTAACACTGACAAAGCTATAAGCTCTGATGCGTCACGTCCCAACTCAATAGAATGACTCATGGCACATAGGGCTTGTGTTTTGGAAAGAATCCCGAAATAATGCAGAAAAAAATTCTCAAACTAAGTGTACGGATCAAGTTTTACCGAAATAAGTTTTAGTCACGCAACTAATATAAAAAAAAATTCTCAAACTAAGTGTACGAATCAAGTTTTTACCAAAATAAGTTGTAGTCATGCAATTGGCAGTTGCATGACTAACTCTTGAATATTCCTGAATGTGAGTCACATAATTGCTAATTGCTTTACAAACTTTCAACTCCACTCTCCTCATAAATTGCATGTTAGGATTCATCCAAAGGAGAGAAAAATTCAGGCTTAAAAAAGGTCCTCAAATTTTTTGTCCTTATAATGAATGAGATTTACATTTTCAAATCAATTTTCTTATGTTGTTTCCATCTATACAGTTCAAACTTTTCAAAAAAGCATTGAAAAAAATGGTGCAAAATGTACCATGGACCCCTTCTCCATCAACAACCACAACCCCCGAGGACGCCATTGCTAATTGTGTGGCCTAAATAATTTAAAATTTGTCATGTAATTACCAATTAAGTGGCTAAAAATGGGGACAAACATAGTCCCATAACTGGCAAATGCGCAATCGCTTAAAAACTTATTTCGGGATAAAATTGATACATACACTTGGTTTGAGAATTTTATTTTTTTCTATATTATTTCAATTTTTTTTCCTTTTGTTTTCATATATAGCATATAATATGTAATATAGGAAAAAAAAAAGGTTATATAGTGTGACACTCTATCGAAGTGTATATAAAAGCATTCCAAAATTATGTCATTTTAATAAATGAAGTTAAAAAGATAATATATTTTTTATCGAAACGACATAATTCTGAGGCTTCTTTATTTGATCATATAATATAAGCTCTATCATATAATAGATTAGCAGTGTTCATTAAAAAATAATTTTATACAAAATAAATGTTTACAAAATTGGTGTGGCCGTTGAGAAATATAAGAAATTTTTTTGTTACATTTGTAAATATTTATTATAAACTAATAAAAATTCTATGACCCTCATATAAATAAGGAAACGTTTCCATAATAAAAGAAATTACAAAGTAGGGAATATGGCGTCTTTCCCAAACAAGACATGTCTCCCTGGTCGATCGTAATAGTTCCATTCTCATATATTTTACATCATTCTATTTCCTTATAAAACTTATCTTGTAATCATATATTAAACCCCAATAGGTTCTGATAAAACCCTAAACCCTTTTCCTCTGTCCTCTCATTCAGAGCAGCAGCAGACATGAGAGCTCCGATTGGAAGAGGCCGCGGTGGTCGTGGCGGAGGCGGCCGTGGTGGCCCAGGTGGCCGAGGTGGTCGTGGCGGAGGCGGCCGCGGTGGCCGAGGTGGTCGTGGCGGAAGAGGCCGTGGGGGTGGAGGAATGAAAGGTGGAAGTAAGGTTATGGTGAAGCCTCATAGGCACGAGGGCGTTTTCCTTGCTAACCTTAAAGATGATGCTCTTCTCACTAAGAATATGGTACCTGGTGAAACAGTGTACAATGAGAAAAGGGTCTCTGTCCAGGTAATATGTTTGGCCTTTTTCTTGGGGTTTCTAAAACTTTGTGTCAGTGCATGGAATAGAATTTGTTGAATTTGCAACTCTAGTTAAATTAATGAAATGCAATCTCTTTGTGTGGTGGATGCAAAGTTATCCCTCTGCAATTCTCTTTATTAGAACATGGTTTGACTTATTTTGTGTTGTTAGAGGGCGGTAATTATGCTTGATGTTCCATGTTCACTTATTTGACTGAAACATAACTAGGTCTTGAACAATAGATGGCGCATTATGGATTTTCTGTATTTTAAAAATTAGTAATATAGAAGGAACAAGTTTATTCAACTGGTTTATTTTCTCCTGTTGTTTCTGATAACTTTAATATTTGGTATTCATTTTTTTTGGCATGACCAGTGAACTGATGTTTAAATATTATGTGTTGCTTTCTTCCAGAGTGAAGATGGAACTAAGGTTGAATACAGGATATGGAACCCATTCCGTTCTAAGCTGGCATCTGCCATTCTTGGTGGTGTGGATAACATTTGGATTGTACATCTCTCTCCCTCTCTATCCCTAGAAAACATCCTAGAATGGCTGCTACAATCTATTTTAAATATGGTTTCTATATTTGTTACTAACAACTTTATATTCTTCTGATGAAGAAACCTAGCGCTAAGGTTTTGTACCTCGGAGCTGCTTCAGGAACTTCTGTCTCCCACGTGTCTGATATTCTTGGCCCCGTAAGTAGTCTAGTATTAAATTTTAGGGTCTCTCTTCCTATTTATGCTAGAGAAGGTGTTGATGGTTTCTTCTTTGCCGGTAGACTGGAGTAGTTTTTGCAGTTGAATTTTCTCATAGAAGTGGGAGAGATTT
Organism: Santalum album; assembly: GCA_034195605.1. Lineage (NCBI taxonomy): Eukaryota > Viridiplantae > Streptophyta > Magnoliopsida > Santalales > Santalaceae > Santalum > Santalum album. Next base: position 8,405,120 of record CM067260.1, on the reverse strand, counting down.
GGTTAACATGGCAAAAAAGCGAACAAATGTCATCCCCATCATTGAGGATGCTAGACATCCAAGCAGGTATCGTATGCTGGTTGGCATGGTGGATGTGGTATTCTCTGATGTTGCTCAGCCTGATCAGGTTTTGCTTCCTCTACTTTGAGGCTGTTGTCCTTGTTTTAGTTTGGAATGACGCTCTCTGTTTAGTAGTAGTACTTTCCTTGTTAATTGTTTACTGGCAGTGTGCGGTTCTGTGCATAAAAGTCGACCTCATCCTTGTTTTTATACTTGTATGCTTCTTAAATGCGGCCATGCACATGATGAGTTGCTTGGATCCCCTATTCAAGACAGAATTACAGAATGGGTGATGCAAATGCGAGACTCTGATGCATTTAATCTCTTTCCTATAATGGTAAACCGACACGTTGAAATAAATAGTTACAATTATTTTGATGAGTTTGGCTCTGCATGTTTTTCTTCCTAATTTAACCTCGCTTTCCTGGTCTTTCTGCAGACGAGAATCTTAGCACTGGATGCATCTTATTTCCTAAAATCCGGAGGGCATTTTGTCATTTCTATCAAGGTTTTTATTTATTTATTTATTATAGTTTAAATAGATTTACCATAGTTTGCAATATCCTAGCCAAACAAGTGAAGAGAATCTGTGCACTCACACTAGAGCATTGGTAAAGTATACCCACACATTGTTACCCCATGCATGAGCAGAATTTACCTTGAATCTGAAGGAGATTGACTACCTACCCAGGAAGTAAAAGAAGCTCTTGAACCTAACCCTGCATTAATTATTTTTTTCGTCCCATTTTCAGGCAAACTGCATTGATTCCACTATTCCTGCAGACACTGTATTTGAACAGGAAGTGAAAAAGTTGAAGGAAGACCAGTTCAAACCAATGGAAATGATCACTCTTGAGCCTTATGAAAGGGACCATGCTTGTGTGATTGGTGGCTACAGAATCCCCAGAAAGGAAAAGATTGCTGCCTAAGTTTTGACTTGTTACTATTATTTTTTTTTACCCATTTTCTGTTCGCTAATGATTTAAGTTGGGGACTTTATTTACTTGAGGATTTTATTCGAGGAGCTGGCTACTATGTTTTGAATATTGCACTCGATATTTATATAGTTGGGAAACCTTAGTTTCAATGTGTTACTTGTTTGATTTCATTGTGGTTATTAAACTTTCTTTTTCCCTTATTGGTGGGGTTAATGAGTAATTCAATGATTCTCTTTTGCTACACACTGCTTGTTTTCATGATTTCGTTCTTTTTGAGTTACGATGATCACCTATGTTAGAGGGTCACATTTTTTCAGTCTTTTCTGCCTTTTCTTTTTGCAAACGTCTAGTCCATCGTTTATCTCTTTGGCTTTATGAACTCTTTTGTCGCACTTCTCTCATTAATCCGCCAAGATAGCTGATAGAAAACAATGAGATCCTACCCGAGTAACGTATTTTCTAAGAAACAAAATGAATGCGAAAACTATTGAAAGAAAGCAAAATCAAGAAACTAGAAGAATATTATTTTATTGGATCAAATAACGAACTTATAGTAGACATTCATTCTAGTCAATTACATTATTTTACTAAAAAATTTCATGATTTCGTTCTTTTTGAGTTACGATGATCACCTATGTTAGAGGGTCACATTTTTTCAGTCTTTTCTGCCTTTTCTTTTTGCAAACGTCTAGTCCATCGTTTATCTCTTTGGCTTTATGAACTCTTTTGTCGCACTTCTCTCATTAATCCGCCAAGATAGCTGATAGAAAACAATGAGATCCTACCCGAGTAACGTATTTTCTAAGAAACAAAATGAATGCGAAAACTATTGAAAGAAAGCAAAATCAAGAAACTAGAAGAATATTATTTTATTGGATCAAATAACGAACTTATAGTAGACATTCATTCTAGTCAATTACATTATTTTACTAAAAAATTGCAAAACTGTCAGAAGTGGGATTTGAACCCACGCCCTCTCACGAGGACCAGAACTTGAGTCTGGCGCCTTAGACCACTCGGCCATCCTGACTCCACACTTAAATGTTTTCACTTATAGAATACCTAGATGCTTATTGGAGATTCCTTCACACACTACTTTCACAAAACTCAGCCCTTATACAATTTTTTGCGTTTAGGTCCAAGTTTGGACCCGTATATAATAGACCCAACAAGATTAAATGGGTTTGAACGAGACCGGTCTGAGTTTAGACCCGACCCATTAACAAGCCTAAACCCTGCTATCGATATTAACACTCCCAATAAATGAATTGCCGAAGATTGCATTCCATGCATTGATAGGACCGCCCCTATGGGAGTTTCGATCTGAAAATTGCATTCCATGCATTGAAGGAGCATGATAAAATATGATGATTCGTCAATTTTTGTGCGATTAACGTTATGGAATAGAATTACATTGATTTTATAATATCAAATAGGAAGAAGATGAAGTCTCGTCGTCCTCCAATGGAGCCGGCAAGTTCAAATCGAGACCACCAAAACCTTCCTTTTCGTCAGAAATATTAGCCCCTGAATATGCAGAAAACATTGAATTTTTGTTCATGTTTCGGTTTTCTCTCCCTATTGGGAGACCTTAAATTCCCAAGCCCCCTCACTCATGGCATTAGATTTGTTGCAATCACAGATCTCAACAAGTAAATTGCATGAAAACCATTAAGATGCCATTCCTTTCTGGGCATCAAATCCTGAACCAAGTCAAAACATGCTACTCGCGGCATTTGATAGTCATACATTCCCTCTTCTCCAGTTTAATATATTAAGATAGGTTTATATGAGATATCTAATAACAAAGCCAACCCAAGGCTGCAACAATTTCTGGGAAATTACAAACACATGTTAATTGATTGAATATGCCATGCTTAAGATTACCTTCATGAAGAAGCACGACCACAACGGTGAGGCTGTTTTCCAGGATCCGACAAACTCAACTGATTAAATTGATTCAGATACATATTGCGGGTGTGGATGATTTCTTGTTTCTTTGTTATCCTTATTGGCTTGGTTCATAGATGTTTGTGAGAATCCAGGAAAGATGACAATCTGTGTTCTCAGGCATACATGTCGCCGAATAGTCAGCCGTGGGCTTTGTACTGTTTGGTTCAGTTTTATACCGTTATCAAGGAGGAACTGGCACATATAAAACCATTGGCTAAGTTTCTGACTTTTAAATCAATTGTGTTTTTGACTTGGAGGCAAGGTGTGGCAATAGCTCTTCTTTATGACCTTGGTCTGTTCAAAAGTCCTCTTGCTCAGGGCTTGCAGTCCAAATCAAGTGTCCAAGATTTCATCATTTGTATAGAGGTAGTTGTTATTGTTTCTGATCTGGTCTGAATGCCTTTGATAAGTTATTTGCTTTAAGATCACACCTTCTCATTTCTCTTTTCGAGTCATTTGCTGCATAATTGTGCCATGCCTCGCATTTGATTTCTGTCTTTAAAGATAATAGTTGCTGCTTAGGTTTGAAGTGTTTAATGGCGGCATGTAGCTTTACTCATACAACATTATTATCTGTGTTCCATCTTCGTAAATCCTGCTGTGCAAGTGAAAACATGTTATCCTCTAGGGTAACGAACTCCAAGTACTGATCGTGTACCTTCGAGATGCTGTGATGAACCGCATCGGAGCTGAGGGTTCCGGAGGCAAGGTCTTCCAGAAGGGGGCGAGGGATGGAAGACGAGAAATTGAGGTGGAAGGTATCGTAGGGGGAACGGGAGGCGTCAGAGATGATGCGGTGAACATTGGTAGGGCTAGACTGGACAAAGTACACAGCGGGGAAGTCGTGTGCGGGTTTGCGATCCTTGTCGATGAGGCAGTAGAGGGTGACGCCGTGTTTGCGGAGGTCCTTGACGTGGATGAGAGGGGAGAGGAGGTTCTGACAGAACTTGTCGTAGATCAGGATCTTTTACACCTCCTCGTTCGCGGTTCCGGTCGCGCTCACGGGTTGGCTCAGATTCAGCATTCTGATGATGCATTCCGTTCGGATCAAAGAAAGAAGATGAATCGAATCGAATTTGAGCCACGTGAATACCAAATCGGATCGGGAAGTTTTGTTCTTTGTGCAATGAAACAAAAGGGATTGAATCGAGAGAGGGGACGGAGGAGGGAGCGTACCGGTTTGTTTCTGGCGGACATTGAGAGCCACTTGCGATCGTCGAGTGATGCAGAGTCTGCAGATGTGAGGATGAAACGTTTCTTCTTCTTCTTCTTCGCAGCGATGGAGCCGTCAACCGCTCGCGGGTGAAGTATTTTTGTCGCCTAGGCTGGTTCGGTTTTGCCGTCCGGGAGTTTGACGGTGGGTCGAATGTGACTCCAGAAACGACGTCGTTTGGCTCCGTCGGGAGTGGGAAAAAACCGCGATCGAGAAGTAAGTGAGGCGCGGCCTTCGCTTTTTTTTTTTTTTTTTTTCATTTTTTATTAGACGCCTATTTACAGGAAAACCTGATAGACCTAGTTGTAAATGCAAGGTGAAACCTTATGTCACTTGGGTTTGGGTCACTCGATTTACTGGGGAGAGAAACTGTGAATTTTTTTCCCCAAGATATTTTTATATGTTATTTGAATTCATACAGTTAAAATAGTTAAAAAAAATCTAAAATGTTATATAAGGGAGGGAATCGTTGTCAAAAAGTCAAACAGATGAACATTTATATTAAGTCAAGATGTTGAACTATTTTTTTGGTATTCTTTTTTTTTAAAGAAGAGCAGTAATGGTTTGGTTGGGATAGTTTTGCTTGAAAAGGCCCTGAGTTTACAAAAAAGGGGTAAATTAAGAAAAGTTGAGAAAGGGGACGTAGCATGGGAAAAGATTCATAAAATGTTGTACTTCGAATCAAACTTGTCAAACGATTTTATTGATGCTTGGAAATGTTACGTTCACAAAACTCCAAGTATCGTGTTTTGTGTACTAGGAAAGTCGTCGATATCAAATTTCAAGTATCAGTAATAGTTCCTATTCTAGGATACACTGAACCACGACTTGATTGGCCGAGGGAAATGCCCAACAAAGCTCGAGACGAGGTTTATGGATTACTTGCACTCTGAAGAGTAATACAGTCGAGTGCACTTCTCCTTATAAGCTAATCAGTACAACATACTGAAACCATTAAAAGAATCAAAATGGCACCAAGCAGCCTCAGTATTTGATGAGAAACAAATCTATATAACAAAGGCATTCCTCACCAAAGCCTTCATCTTCCCTGTGCAAAAAATGAGGCTCATGTCCCACACAGCTTGCCATGGATGGCACATTTTGCAGGAGCCCAATTCTTACTATTGTTTCTCTTTTTTTCTTTTTTACTGATCTTTTGTTACCCATCTATTGCCACGGATTTGAAACCCACCGTAACTTTGATCGCTGCTGCTTTCTCCCCCGCTTTCTGCGCTCGTATACCCTGATTTCCTCCGGTGCTTCTTCCCCCTCGAGACCCCACTATCACTGATGCTCCCGTTCAGGAGGGGATCGTCTATCCCTCGGATGATCCTCCGCGCTGTCGACGATGTGGGTATGGAACTGTCATCTTTTATTCTTCTCTTTTCCTTGTCAGGCCGCTTTATGTTTTCGGAGATCTTGTGCAGCCGCTGATTGAACCTTGTGATTCCTTTTTCCACAGGCTCCACTGCCTGGGTCATTGTGAATTTCAAATCATTTACAATCTGCAGAAAGGGAAAACGAAACGACGTTAAATGTGTAGACTGCAATGGGATGATAAGACTATGCTATTTCACTTTAACATGATTGTAGGCATAAGAACCAGGCCTTGGACGGTGGGAGTATATACCCACCATATTATTGATCGACTCATATTCCAGATGATTCGGTCTGGCAGACCTTACCTGATGAGCTTTGGAGTTCAATCAATCCAATCAAAGTTAAACTGCTTTATTTATTGCTTGCTCTGTTGAACTAAAACCAGTAATTTGATTGAACCCCGTCAACTGTTACATGAGGCTCAAATTGGGCCAGTTAGGGTCGCGGTCAAATCCCAATCTAACAGTGTGATTCCTATCAGTAATATGCGTCCGTGCGTTTAACTATAAATTGAAAAGTTCTATGATCCTTTCCTAACATAATGATGATGTAATGCCCAAATATATCTCTTTATGAGCCTGCAAAATAGAGTCGGGATCACAAGAGGAGAGATTATTCAATATCTATGAGATCCAGAAGCACTAACAGACTGATAAAGCTTACATATTCACCGCCGCCAATGACAACATCCCGAACACTTTCTCTGATGGTCATTCCACTCTTTGTATCAATATCTGGCTGTGGAAGACGCAGTTTTGTTGGCCGTTCGCTATCCCTAACCTCGTCAGGATCTAGAGGGCAGTCAGCAGATGCATAGTCACCAAGAACTGAAACACTTCCATGAAACTGCTCTCCCATTAGCTCATAGGGAGTTGCAGGGAATACATAAAGGTGGACTATAGAAGCAATAGCCATCTGTGCTGGATAGACACATATACCTGTTAAACTTTAATATTTTAAGCAATAAGAAATTTTCTATACAATCGTTGATGAGGGAGAAGCATTCTGGGATATCATCTATAAGCATCGTGAAAACTTAAGCCCCTCAAGGGCTTCTCCCCAGCAAAAGATCCTAAGACATGGATACATGTAGGCACAGTCCCTCTTGAGTACATATACATTAAAAATATGCCCTTCAAGCTAGAGGAGAGCCAAATATCCTTCACTAGACTCCCTTTTTCCTTTTTTTGGTAATTCTTCACTAGACTCCTTTTTTTTTTTTTTTTTTCCTTTTTCCAAAATAAAGAAAAGAACAAAAGCAGAGTAAAGGACACAAGCAGCAATTGCAAACGAAACAGCAAGGAAACAAGAAAAATCAAAAAGATAACAAAGAAACAAAAAGGCGGTCAATGCACATCCTGCTCTAACACAGGAAAAATGTTCTTTTGGTGTCGGTCAGAACTGAATAGCCTCAGAGACTTCAAGTCTCCAGAAAGAAAAAGCATGAAGAACACAATTACAGTAGGATTTACGAAGATGGACAGGGAACACAGATAATAATGTTGTATGAGTAAAGCTGCATGCCACCATTAAACACTTCAAACCTAAGCAGCAACTATTATCTTTAAAGACAAAAATCAAATGCGATGCATGGCACAATTATGCAGCAAATGACTCGAAAAGAGAAATGAGAAGGTGTGATCTTAAAGAAAATAACTTATCAAATGCATTCAGACAGATCAGAAAACAATAACAACTACCTCTATACAAATGATGAAATCTTGGACACTTGATTTGAATTGCAAGCCTTGAGCAAGAGGACTTTTGAACAGACCAAGGTCATAAAGAAGAGCTATTGCCACACCTTGCCACCAAGTCAAAAATACAATTGATTTAAAAGTCAGAAACTTAGCCAATGGTTTTATGTGTGCCAGTTCATCCTTGATAACAGTATAAAACTGAACCAAACAGTACAAAGCCCACGACTGACTGAAATTCAAAACCACTGCCATGTAAGGATACCTACAAAAACAGAAGGCAGCTCAGGCAATCATACATCTTAGAAATTCCCTTTTAGATAGCCTTTTAAATTAGTGGTTAATTTAAAAAATACACATTAAATGCAACATGCAAGCATCTTTTAAAATCAAAGTTGCACAATTTAGATCTCCTGTCACAGGATATACCAGCTATAGATATAATAGTATGGCTAAAAGAAATTCCAGTCTTTGTGATCGAGTGATGGAACATCTTCAGAGTCAAACTAAGTCAAGTTTCTAAAATTATGGACAGATTATTTGTGGATTACCAAGCACCAACAGTCAAAAACTGGCATATGCATGAGAGAAGAGTACACCTTCAGGTATGGCAATCATCTCATCAATTCTAATTGCACTGTCAAGAATTATAATTAGCACAGGCTACAAAAAACTTAATTTTCGTTTACAAAAGCAGGCGGCCTGCCATAATCTGGGATACCCCAATGAGCAAAACACTAAGTCTCCCCTGCTAATCACAACACAGAAATTTGACTATCAAAGATTCTTTTCTCTATTTCCCCACTAACATATGAAAAGTACAAGAGCATTGGGGACTGAACTCCATCAATCAGGTTCCATAAAAAGGAAGAATCCAATAGGTAAGTAGTTATGGAAGAAACATTAAAAACACAGGGAAAAAAGATGTTGAGACAGTGAGGCCTGGCTTCTTTTGGCAGCAGCCTTTAGCCAATAAGGTGACCTCTTACTCAGGCAAAAAGGTGGAATTTACAATGGGATGCAGATGCCACCCAGTCCAAAAGGTGGAATTTACAATGGGATGCAGATGCCACCCAGTCCAAAAGGTGGAATTTACAACGGGATGCAGATGTCACCCAGTCCAATATTACATACGTAAGATGTAATTAGAATAAAAATAATATGCATTGCATTATATAGATTTTGCTATCTCAATATTTTCTATTTCAACTCTGTTGAATGACATCCACTTGTTTCCATGAGAAGAAATACTCATCAATAGGGTACCAGATTGACAAAGACTGTAAGCAATCAACTACAGAAAGTTTTTAAATACCAAAAGAGTCAAGTCCTTGTGTCAACTATTATATGACATCATCTTACCCACATCTAAGGTTAAAATCCCCTTCACAATATACACCAATGGCTTCAAGAATTACTGCTAATATAGCACTGAAGGACTTCACGATCATCTGCATAGAAAAATATAACTTTAACAAATGAATGAAAAATAAAAAATAAAAAACTAAAGCTCTAGAACTGCTAACAGCACCAAGAAATTGAAGTAAGTGGAATGACAACAAACATACATATTGAACGATCCCAATCTTGACAAGTTGGTAAAACCATTGACCAAGTTTCCATGGCTTCATGATATAGTTCATTGGAAAAGGATGGTTCACCATTCCCTTTTCAGAACCATGTTCTAATAAGGGTGTTTTAGAACTTGCACGTCCTTGCCTCTCCATAAACTCAATTGTCCTCTCTTCTCCACCTTTTGAAGTTATGTGAAAATTTTAAAACATGATACAGAAGATTAAAAAGGCAGTCAGATAAATAAACATGAAGAAATCTCATTAAAACCAAATGGGGGGAGGGGAACATGTAATCTTGTGTACCGTAAGGAGCAGCTACGAGATTTACTACACCCAATTGTCAATTTACATGGGCAGTGAGTCCATCTCAACAAATACATATATTAGGTTATTACAATATTTCTTAATCTGCCTAGCATTTAGGAAATGTAAACATATAATTTCAAATGTTCAAGGCATTTAAAAGGCCAAATCTAGATGACCCTTGAGAGTTCAAAAGCAAAATTTGTAACGTGCAACTCTACAAGGACATCACAATCATCCATTCAGCATAACATACAATTTTTACTGAGTCACTTCATTTCCATAAGAAATATGTGCAGTGTTCACTCGAGAATTAAAAACAATGTAACAAAGAATGTGAGGACAAAGTTTGTGGGACTGCTATCCGGGAGATAGATCACTAAAATTGCTACGTATCTCATAGTTCAATGCAAGTCTGCCAGCAGAATGACAAAAAAAAAATGCATATAAAAAGTTATCAGATCAGAAGAACTCTACCAAAGGAACATACCCAAGCATGCAACGAGGTATCTTCCAAAGCAATACATGGCAAAGGCTTCATAGCAATCACGCAATATCTCACAGTCCACACCAATTGATGGGTCCATCAATGACACAAACTATAAAACCAAGCAAGTCAAGGATTAACAATAAAATTACACCATCAAACCAAGATTGAGGTTTATCAGAAAATGTCATAGCATGATATTTTGTAAAATTCCATATCTATATGCAACTTAGAGAGAGGAGATGTGTGAAGTAGTTTTACTACTACATGATGGGGCAGCCTCTCCACACACTGGTTTAAGGCTGCATACATCTAACCCTTCAGATTCCACCACCAAAGGCCTAATGGGCTGTAAAGGACCTGTATGGAAGTACTGGAAGTACTTTACGAGTATTTACTACATACTGCCATATGGTATGTTAATTAGAGACTTACTGATTCAATTGAATAGCATGGAACCATTAACATAACTCCAATCAAAAACTTCTGCTCCTGTAAGGGAAGACCAAAGAGTATGAATGACATAAACATAAATGTGATGCTTGTACATCCTAAAACAAAGTAATTGTATACAAGGGTATGGATCAAAACCTCAGGATTCTTGTATGCCGAAAGGTGTTCAAACAGAAGGTATATTGATAGTGTAAGAGTGGCAAGGACAAGGGAACCAGCAACCAGGCTTGCCCACGCAGGTGGTGAAGAGGCCAAAGAGGTTAGAGAGACTGTAAACTTCATCAGCTACACTAAGAGTAAAGCCCTAAATTCTCATAGCCAGCATAATGAGAACCCAAACTCCCAAATTAATGCATTTGGTAATCAGTCATAATTACCGATAGAGGCAGAGCTCAGTATGGACCTGTTGGCATGCATGATGACCATCAATACCCATATGACTAAAAAACAGGCAGTTCAAAAATATAAACAGCAGTAACCATATCAAGGACTATCATACTATGAGATGAAACTGAACAACATCAGCAAACATATCTCCAAAAAACTATTAATTAAAACAAATAATATCTATGCCTGACAAAGGTTAAAGATGGTTTATTTGCAAGGATTGAGGTAACATTTTTGGAATTCGTCAAAAATTGTATAGCATAATAGTGATTAGACTAAATGCAGCTAGTCCATCTAATGTTTTAATCATTCAACATCTTCATATTTGGTATGACAGCCTGTATAAGCTTCTCTCTCTTCAGATTGCATTATTCAATGGGAGAATCTCCAGTTATCTTTACTATCACCTGGTTGTGAATGAATCCAAGGACTCTTCCACTTTCCTCGGCGAGAGAAGGATCTTAGCAAATAGAGCATATGAGTTGTTTTAACTTTTTTCTCATCAGTAAATACACATGCACCCAATAGGTTTTGAACATGCAACCTCTTTCCCACCTTCACATGTAAGTCATTTCAATTAGCGAGAGCAAGCTCCTCGTTGGATTAATTTCAGGCCGATACCCGAAACCAACTGAAACTAATGGTTTCTCCAAAAATCAAAACTGAAACCAAAACCATACGAGGGTTGCGGTCTACATAGCAAAGGGGGGATGGATGGTTTTGTGACCCAACACTAATTTTTACCCAAGTCCAAAGAACACAATATCATACCAAAATTTGAATAAACATCACATGTAATACGTAGAACAAAACACAATTTTGAGGAAAGGTGGAAGAGCCTACCTCCGATTGAGTAGTCTATTATCTGTTGCAATTGGAGGTCCTACGAACCTGGAAATAAAATCAATTAAAACTCTTCGATCAATAAAACTGTGGGAGTGAGTGATTATGAGAAACAAATAATCTGAAAATCGACTCCCATGGTCCGATTTGCAGGAGAATAATTGAGAGAGACTACTCACAGACGAAAACGGCAGTGGGAATCGAGTGAAATCTGGAAACTGGAGAAGAGGGAGACTAGCCATATAAGGAAGAATTCAAAGGTACTGTCAGAATGACCACGGATTGCTAAAAAAAAAAAAAAACTGAGGGTCAGGCTGCCTATTAGGTCATCAACAAAAAAAAATTCCTCTCTTATCTTATTTCTTTGTCATCTTTGGTTTTTCTTCCCCGCTTGAAAACGTGTTATCCTCTAGGGTTATTTTGAAAGTGCAAGTGATGTATATCAAAATATCTTAAAATATATTTTGATATACATAGCAATTTTAGATACTTTAGAATCCTAAGTTAAACATGGGTATGATAATATTACCCATACAATACTCTTGAATTATTTGTAAGTATATATAAAATCAAAAGAAATCCCATCAATAACCTAATGGCGTGTTAGGACAGGGTATTTGCTTTGAAGGATACCCTTCCTTCATTTGGGCATCTCATGTAGAGAGATTTTAAACTTCAAGGGACTTCAAAAGCTGAACCAGGAATTCAATATCTGACCCATTAATTTAACGTGGTTTTTTTTTTTTCACATTCTCAAATTCAAGCCCTGTCATCTCCCTTTGGGTGAATTTGGTACTTTCCCAAAAGGGGCACAAAATAGGCATAGTAATATCAACAATTAAGGTGAAATTTATACTAATGGGCACAATTTAATAGTGATTGATGGTGTTCAAACCATTACTATTTTGTCATTTTTTGTGTTTTTTCATCTATTTTTCCCCGCTCGCACTTCGTAATGATGATGCTCGGATGTTTAAGAGGGCTTTTCTGTAGGAAACCTTGAGTTTTCCATCTCGGTTGTTCAGCAAATGATCAGGTGTTTAATATTGAACGATCTTTTCATTAGATTGGAGTTATGTTAATGGTTCCATGCTTTCAAGTGATAATTAATCAATATTAGGTTTCATATATTTGTTTTATCTTTCAAGTTTTTAAATAATCTTCATCATCCCCAGCCTTGTCACTCTTGACATCTGATTTATCCTCTACGTCCCTTCTAGAATACTCTGGCTAATCAAAACACCAAAAACCAAAGGGGTTAAAACTTCTGCTCCTGCTGAACAACCATTTTAATTGTTGATAACGAGGGAAGCCTTCAGGTTCGCATTAATCTAATGAAATTCATAAATTCCGGGCCCTTAAACCTTAAAGATTCGAGCTGAATTCAAATGCAGGATCAGATTCTTTTACGTAGCAATAGCTTAAAGAAATAGAAAACCTAGACACCATACTGAAGCTTCCTGAAGCCAAATTCAATACATAAAACCGGAACCCAGAACCCAATCATAAAGAAGTCGCATTAATCTAATGGGATTCACAAATTCCGTGACAGTATTCAAACTTGCCCTAAAACCCTAGCAATTCGAGCTGAATCCAAGTGCAAGAGTAAGTTTTATACATAGTAACAGCCTAAATAAACAGAAACCACCCTAGACTCCATATTGAAGCTTTCTAGAGTCAAAAACAATACAGAAGACAGGAACCCAGGACCCAATTTCAACGACTTCGCATAAATCTAATGAACCTGAAAAGGAAAGAACGAAATAGTGGTACTACCAGATACGCCGAGAGAGGGAGAAAGAGGTACCTGGATCTGAAATCGAGAATAGGAAAAACCCTAGAAACCTCTGAAAAAGATTGGATTTCAGATGGTCTTGAAGAACCCCCGACCAAGAGGAAGGAGACGGCCCGCTCTGTTTTTGGCGTGGTAACGAAATGTTCCCGTTAGAGCGTAAGTACGTAATATACATCAAATAAAGTTAAAATAAAATAAAATAAAAATAGATCATTATATAAATAATCATTATTCCTCAAATGAAAATTCGAGTTCGAACTCATGTATCTGAATTTCAACTCTGAAATTTGGTAATTGCCTGAATCCAAACCCTTGACACGACTGCTTGAATTTAGAGTTTGAACTCAGATAATGATCTCAATCTATGTTATTTTACTTTAAAATTTTGAAGGTGATGCCCATTTATATTATTATAATAACATCATGTTGAAATTAAAATTTAGTAGTCGAAAACTAAAATCATAAACGGTACAATTGATAAATTTAGAAAAGTTAATGTATTACTCTTATCTATATTATAATGTATGAATTTTATTAGATTTACAAGTTTGCCCCATTATTTTTTTCCCTATAGTAAGAGTCAGAAACCAAACAATTTGTACCATTCAGTGAGAGGGGCCGAGGGATACACTTCTCAAGATTATGTGTTAATATTCAGGTCCGACTACGACATAATGGAGGCTAAAAGAAGTGGGACCTAATACTGAAAATTATAACTAGTTCAGCTTTGCAGAAAAAAGAGGGGACTCCGATTGAAAGCATTCACTAAATTCCAGGCAAATTAATTGCACAACACCTTGCTTATTCATCAAATTTTTTAAGGTAATCATACTAGAGAATACCTCATAAACATCATCAAGATCAAGAACAAGAAATCCACGATCCCTGTGATAATGAACAAAAGAAGGCGCATTGATTTTTCCAATATTTGACCTTCATGATGATTGTTGAGTAATTTGATGGATTAAGTTAGTACATTGTTGGAAAGATAGCATATCAGAGGCGTACAAGTTCCGTAATATCATCTTACCCAGGTTAGTTTAGTACATTGGGATGACATTGAAGTTTGGTTAATTTTGAAAATGTTATATGATCAAATACTCTACCCAAAATGTATCATATGTTTGAATAAGTTGCGATAATCTAATCGAAATTGAAGTACCTTTGACAACCCAAAAGTGAATAGGAAACTTAACTACTATAAAGCACCGACACTCTACAATGGCCTATGTACCCTACGGTCTAGCTGATCATTCTGTTGGCATCTTGCATTCATGCCTCCATTTGATTGCTGCTCCAGGATGTAGTTGTAGAAACGTCCATCTAACACCTTTCAGTTAAGGTCTGCCCAGGGGATTAGATTGCTTGGGTTGTATTTTTGATTAGTTTCTTTTGGTTATGGAAAGTGAAATTTTGTTTTGTACGCAAAACACTAATGAGCACTACCCGCAAACTTCTTAAGCATTCAGGTGGCTCAAAACGCTAGTCTTAAATAGACGAGATCTTGGGCCCTTTTATTTTAAAGGGAGTTACTTTTATGTGTTTTGCATTACGCTAGTTTTCAAGGGGATTTAGAAAATTACAAATTACAAGTTCTAAAAATTACGTCGTTTTGAATCTTGTGTTTTTCTTTTCTTCTTATGCCTGTGTTGCCCCTAACATAGATGCAGCTACTGCACCAAAATTAACCCCTTTAAGTTTACCAATGATAAAAATTGTTCTAAATCTTGTGTTTTTTTCCCTTTTTATGTGTGTGTTGTACCTAACATAGTGGTACCTGCTCGACCAAAGTTAACCCACTTAAATTTATCAGTAATAAAATTTGTTCTAATGTCTTAGTTTTTAGTAAGTAGGTGTACTTAAAAATAGTTTGGCGAATCCCTGCTGTTTCTCAAGTGAAGCCTCCATGTTTGATTCGATCAATTTGTACCTATTTATTGTATACATTTTATACCTCCCTCAGCAAAAGAAACCCATATCAAACTATTCCTCTAGGAGTCTTTTTCCAGACGACTGGCAACAGAAAGAAGGGGACAGGGGGAGGGGAGGGCCCATACAAAGTCCCCTAAAGCGTATATTCGCGAGTTCACAGCTCTATCACACTGTGAATTCGCTTATTCGCATGCCCAAATAGAATCCAAAAGCCCCACTGCATGTTTGGATCCTTAAAAGACACTCCAAATTCACTAATCTTACATGCCTACATATCAACTCTTCAATAAAATATGGAAAAACAAGAAGCTGAGAAATAGCTCACCGTCCGAGATTCCCCCAAAGCTGTTCCACAGCCGCGTGGACATTCCCAGATGTGGCTTGCAGTGCTCTGATGTTCTCTTGCGTGTCAAAGAAGCCCATCTGTTGAAGCTGTGACAATTGTGTTGCATAAAGTTGTTGTGGAGGAACTACATACACAAACTCCAGTGGAATGACATAAGATGCAGACTATTTCAGCAAAGTGATATAGTTCGTGACAAAAAGGGTTGATTTCACGTTGAAGAGTGTCGGGCTTTCCAGGTTCGCCTCTACCCCTTCAGAATCCTTCATACTTGAAAGCCATTGGAAATCTGATGGATAAATTCCTGAGAACTGATATTCAAACAGCTATGTTGGGCTATATATGGCAGTAATTATCTTATGACGAAGGCCCAGAGTTGGCCAAGTTACAATCGAATCGTGGGCGCTCGTGTGTGCTTGAATACACTATAAGGTTAGGATTTACGCCTTTCCTAACAACAATTGCTTTTAGGAGAAGTGGTAGCGCCTGAAGTCTTATATGTTGTATCAGAGTCGAGGTCACGGGTTTGATTTCTAGCGAGAGCAAATGCTGAGGGGCAGATTATTGGGGTATATATGGTAGCAATTATCCAGTGGCGGAGGCCCAAAGTTGGCCAAGTCACAATCGACTAGGGTTTTTGCCTTCCCTAACAGCAATTGCTTTTAAGAGAAATGGTAGTACTTGAAATCTTAGGGGCTACATGCATAACCACCAAAAAAATGCCACCTTAATTGTTATTGATTTTTCAGAGCTTTGATCAACGTCCGTGTGATCAAGAAACTGGTGAAAGGTTGGTTTGGCTTACTATCACTTTCATTAGTAAATACGCAAAAACTTTAAAATATATGAAGTTTACCTATCTTTATTGGGTTGATATTATTTTGTTTAAATTATTTTAAGTACTTTCATTTTATAATAATTTATTTAGATAAATTAACTATTAGTACTTTAGTTAAATTTAGATTTTTAGCATTTTTATAGGAACATTTTAAAAAGTAATCTACCCGTTTATCCATTCGGAATAAGAAACTTATTTATCACTAGTTTGTACCCAAGTCCAAAGAACACAATATCATACCAAAATTTGAATAAACATCACATGTAATACGTAAAACAAAACATGATTTTGAGGAAAGGTGGAAGAGACTACCTCCGATTGAGTAGTCTACGAACCTGGAAATAAAATCAATTAGAACTCTTCGATTAATAAAACTGTAGGAGTGAGTGATTCTGAGAAACAAATAATCTGAAAATCGACTTCCATTGTCCTATTTACAGGATAATAATTGAGAGAGATTACTCACAGACGAGAACGGCAGTGGGAATCGAGTGAAGTATTTAAAATTTTTTTGTCCAATATTTTTTAATAAATTTATTTTTTAATTTTGAGATAGTATTTAAAATTTTTAATCATAATGATAGAAAGAAATTACAAAAAAAATGTATATAAATTCATTTTCTGGAGATTTAATGTTGTACTAGTTTCATATTTTAATACTTGAAAAAAAATTTAGAAAATCAAAACTTTTAATAATTATAGAAAAGTTTCAATACTTATATTAACGAGTTTAAGATTCTTAAATTTCATGTAAACTATCACACCTCTATATTTTTTTAATGCTATTTAAAAATTTGTATTATTAGAATAGTAAAAAATAGATCTAAAGAGCATGATAAAAAGAACTTCCAGCATAATGAAAAAAACTCTAATTATAAGTTGATGTAATATATTTTATTTTAGTGATCAAGCTAACTCCGCCTTTTGTTTTTGTAGGCATTTTCTCCATTTTAACGACTTCTACACGGAAACTTGTTCAATGTATCCGCTGTAGTGACTGATTAGCTCATAAGGAGAAGTGCACTCCACTGTATTACTCTTCAGAGTGCAAGTAATCCATAAACGTCGTCTCGAGCTTTGTTGGGCATTTCCCTCGGCCAATCGAGTCGTGGTTCGGTGTATCCTAGAATAGGAGCTATTACTGATACTTGAAAATCGATATCAACGACTTTCTTGCTATACAAAACACGATACTTGAAGTTTTGTGAACGTAACATTCCCAAGCATCAATAAAATCGTTTGATAACATTTTATCAATCTTTTCCCACGCTACATCTCCTTTCTCAACTTTTCTTAATTTACCCGTCTTTTATAAACTCAGTGCATTTTCAAGCAAAACTATCCCAACCTAACCATTACTGCTCTTCTTTAAAAAATATATATATATAGTTCAACATCACTGCTTAATATAAATGGTGGCGATATTCTATAGATTTGCGCCTAGCTCACGTTCACATTAGATATTCAGTCATATAAGTGACATCATGGTAACGCCGGAGGGGAGGTTGCAGGAAGGGGGGGCGGGGGGTAGAATATAAAGAAAAAGGAAAGAAAACGGAAAGCTCCTTCTAGGATTAGTGGACCTCCTGGTAAAGCTCCTTCCAGAGGAGAGCAGAATGATTATTCTCAGAATTTTGTCGACACTGGCATGCGTCCCCAAAATTTTATTAGGGAGCTAGAGCTCACGAATGTTGTGGAGGATTATCCCAAGCTTCGGAAGCTTATACAGAAAAAGGATGAGATTGTGGCTAAATCTTCCTCTCCTCCCATGTATTTCAAGTGTGACCTGCGTGATCATGTGCTGACCCCTGAGTTCTTTGGGACCAAGTTTGATGTGATTCTTGTTGATCCTCCTTGGGAGGAATATGTTCATCGAGCTCCTGGTGTTGCTGACCACACAGAGTACTGGACATTCGAAGAAATTCTAAATCTTAGAATTGAGGTAGTACATTCCTGCATTGCTTATACTTGTGAATTCTCAGTTTAGTAGAAAATGAGTGCTTTTATGTTGCGCTTGTATATGTGCACCTGTATAGAAGTAGATCCTATGTTTCCAGCAAATGAACGACTGACGCTCATAATATACTTGTAGGTCCATACCTTTAATTATCAGTTTATTTGTTACAGCTGACATAGTTCTGTTCATAATAAATTATACATATTCTAAAAGGCTTCCATTTTCTATGTATTAGTTGTTGTGTATCCATTCTCAGACATTCTCGAATTTTCACCTTTCGGACTTTATACACAAACTGGTGTCTTCTATGTTTACAGGCAATTGCAGATACACCTTTTATATTCCTTTGGGTGGGTGATGGTGCAGGTCTCGAGCAAGGTCGGCAATGTCTAAAGAAGGTATATTGTGTAACCCCTTTGGGGGCTTACACTGTATGCCATGGCTATTCATCCATTTCATATTATAATCGTGTATTCTAAATTTCTGCAGTGGGGATTTCGGAGGTGCGAGGATATATGCTGGGTGAAAACAAACAAAACCAATGCAACTCCGGGGTTGCGTCATGATTCTCACACTTTATTTCAGCATTCAAAGGTATGTTTCTGCACCATTGTCTGTCATTTCATCTCTTTTTATCCTCGCCCGATAAGCGTATTTCTTTGTTTTTAACCATGTTGTTTCCTGCAAATGTGAGAAAGTAGCACCGCTGGATGGGTATAAAAGGAACTGTCCGCCGCAGTACTGATGGTCATATAATCCATGCCAACATTGACACTGATGTAATTATCGCCGAGGAACCTCCCTATGGTCCGTATGGTTTGGTACTGCATTAGTCATTTTTCTTTTCACGTGGAAGTGCTTATAGTCATTGCAAACATTTGTTGCATGTTTGTTCTCTCTTTCTTTCTCCCGCCATGTGATGCGTGTTTCTATGGGCGGCAGGTTCAACCGCGAAGCCTGAAGATATGTACAGGATCATTGAGCATTTCTCTCTTGGTCGGAGACGGCTTGAGCTCTTTGGTGGAGATCACAATATTCGGTCTGGGTGGCTGACCATCGGTAAAGGTCTATCCTCATCAAATTTCAATGCTGAGGTACAACGTTTAGCGTCTGCCTTGATCAACTATTTCATTTTCACAGTCCTTTCCATTAGCTGTTCTGTTTATGACCTTACCCGGTCTTCACTTATGGTAATAGAAGACTTCATGTGGATATGATTAATAGAAGCTCATGCAACGCATGGTTGGAGCATGAAAGTGCTTTTAACTTTATTTAAGTTGGATTGTTTTTATATCAAGGAAGGATTTCATCATGGAGACTGTTTGGTGTACTCATTGTGTTTGCTTTTATTGTCAGTCTTTTCGAGCAGGTTTTGTATAAAATGGGTTTAACGTCACTGGATTTAGATTGATGCCTTGGGCTTTCAGTTTTTTCATGTTGTCAATTCCAGTTGACTTGTGAGGCAAACTTACCTCAGCAAGACCTTTGGGACCAAAAGCCAACAAAGCCACCATTCCCATAACCAAAGCCTCAGGAGCTCCAACGCCAAATAGACCTTACCTTGACATCTCCCCTTCTTTTCTACAACCACAATCATTATAACTATAATCATACACACAAATAAAATTGCAGGAGCAAGAAACAAAACTTACAAAGAAGAACAAAAAAGGGAAATTTCACACACCTAGATGAGAAAAAAAATCCAGTTGTAGAGATTTTCACCTGATTAAGAGCCCCAAGTATTTCAGACCATTCCATGGTGAGAAAATTCTGAGACCCAATTGAGGAAACAATGGGGGGAAATGGAAATTTGGGGTTCTGCAAATAGATAAAGTGTGGGTGGGTCAACTGTACGTGTGAATGAACGCAAAGTAGAGGGAGTAGCACATTTCACCAACGCCATGACTCGGGTCAATGAAAATGTTCCTCAGGTTCATATTGGGTTTCATATATCTGTTTTATTTTCAAGTTTTTAATTAGATAAACACTCGAATAACTAAAATAATAAAGTCTTCAGAAAAAGTCTTATTCTCCAACAACATATTCTTAAAAAATGTGAATCTGGTGATTGAGGATGAGAAGATTAAAGTAACCAAATAAATCGTAAAACCTGGAAAAAAGTTTCAAAATTTTACCATGAAAATACCGAATTTCGCAAAGCATTTCTTATAACATTAACATATATAATCATACAAGAGAGGGGAACATTAGTTCAACGATGTTCTCAAGCAACTACAAGAACACAACACCAGCCAGAATTCCAAAGAGTTCAAAACTCAAGGACAGATTCAAAGTTTCACTCACTAAAAGCACAACAAACATATTTTTCTCCCTTCATGATGGTCTCCGATGATCATGCATACATTATTTAACCAAATCCGTGGTGAAGTCCCAGAGTTTCTTAGCAAGCACACCGTCTTTCCCATACGCATTAGTTTTAGCCACGTTACTATCCTCAAAATACTCCCCACTCACCCCCTTCACCTGCGGGTTTAGTGCCAGATAGCATGTGGTCGCTGCTCCCTGTTTGTAAAAATAAGAGAGCAATATCAGGAACAATTAATTACAGAACAAAATTCACAACTATGCATTTTTTAATACACATTACAGTTAACAAGATTCGGTTCTAAAGTCACGTTTGATTCACGAAATAGAGTGAAACGGGAATAGAATAGGTAATGGATAACTATTCACATGTGCCGTGAATGGAATATGTATACTTGATTGGTCCAGAAGGAGGTGCAATAGAAAGAGCTATTCCGAGCTCTAAAATGAACCAAATACGGTTATAGATATTCCATAAGAACAGACCTAGAATGAAATAGCAATTACCATGAACCAAACGTGTCGTAAATTCTTCATATACATTATTTTTTAGCATTGGGGATCAAACTTTCAATTTTGCATCCAAACAAAAATAAAAAACAGGATCACTCGTACAATTTTGAACGAGGCAGCCATTTTTGATTCCTTAATCGTTAGAAAAATGAGACACCTTGTCCACTAAGTATGCAAGGAGGAAAAGATTAATGGGCATTTCTACAAAATGTGTTCCAAGATTTGCTTGTGAAATCAATTGGTTTGAGTTCAAACAAGAAATCTACATATCAAAGATTCAAGAAGCCAGTGTATGCTTAAATGAGTATTATATGTATCAAAGCATGCATGTAGAGAAGGAAACTGCCTGTGAATTGAAAGTGCTATGCAAGTCAACTGGAATTGAGAACTTGCCTGTTGAACATCTTTAAATACAAATCTACCAAACTTCTGAATAAGACCTGCATCAAATGAACAACAGAGCATAGAATATTAGATTTCATAAAAGCGTCTTTTAAAAATAAAGCTCCAGTTGTTAATTGATGACAGTAAAACTCTAATTATAGGCACGATATGACTAGCTCCTATGTGCAAAATCATTTATTAGACAACGTCGGGCAAAACAAAAGTGAATACCAGAGAAAAAGCTTCTTTCACGAAGAAGATTGGTAGAAACTACTCCTGGATGAAGCGAATTTGCAGTTATATTTACCCCCTCTTCCTGTTCAAAACAAAAACAACGTTCATAAACATTACATGATACCATGAGTTTGAGTGATTGAATTAAGATGCAGCTTTATATATATATATATATGTATTTTAAAAGATTTAAACAACAAGCAACACTAATAGATAATAATAGCAGTGATTTGCTGCACTAGAGGACCAAGAACACTATTGCACAACACCGATACCAACGTTATATTATGAAATCACAGACTCACAGATATATAAATCTAATGGATACAAGCCTGCCACGACCAAAAGATTAATAAAGTATGGACAGCTAATTATTCAAGAGACACAGGTTTTAGCAACAACCACGATATCAAGTAAGATCATAATGATGCTGCAGATTTAGTTTCCTCATTGCTAATTTTTTTTAAAAAAACAGTATATTAAAAAAATTAAAGGTTTGTCCATAATTCTAACTTAGCAGGTGTTTGGCATGTTGCAGGAGACCCCAAATAAGAAAAAAGTGATCATGAGAAAGGTTCTGCAAAAAAAGCATGGAAAGAATGACATTCTAATTATTATTTAAACACTTAGCTGAATTTCATTGAAATCATGAAGAGACAAGCTACCTTGAAACGTCTCGCCAGCTCATTAGCAAATAAAATATTACCAAGCTTTGATTGGCCATATGCA
Organism: Santalum album; assembly: GCA_034195605.1. Classification (NCBI taxonomy): domain Eukaryota; kingdom Viridiplantae; phylum Streptophyta; class Magnoliopsida; order Santalales; family Santalaceae; genus Santalum; species Santalum album. The sequence goes on along the minus strand of CM067260.1, from coordinate 8,382,782 downwards.
GCTAGACCCTTGTAACTGCACAAACACACGAGAACTTCAAATGACAAACCATTAAGGCCAGGGATCAAAATAAAAACACATGCAAAAGACTGTTTGACTTAGACACCTCACAAAGCTAAGATAATAACAGCATGAAACTAATTACGCTGATGGTTCATTGATCTTGTCAAAATTAATTCCTTCGGAATAAGACAACCGATGCAGATATGATGAAACATTCACAATCCTGCCCTCCTTGCCACTTTCACGAGCGGTTGTTTTCATGGTATCCAACAATAGAGTTGTCAAAAGAAAAGGACCTGAAATGAAGACCGAAAGAATTAAATAACCATTACAATCATCACTATTTCTTCCAATATCCACTCCATATGCCGAACCACATGCTCATTTGAGAACTACATGTTTGGGATCCAAGACATCAAATTGATCATCACGCAAAATATAATGGAAAGCAAAAACAGAGTATGCATATTGTAAAAATAAACTAAATTTTTTACTTTGCAAGGGCTGGACCATCCTTTCACAAAGGAGCAACCCTATCGGTTGCCAAGCCTCACCCTCAATATGAATAAAAAAGAACAGAGTAAATGTTGAAGCTGCCAGATTGCCTGCCATGAAATCCTACGTGTTGCCTGACCCAAGTACAAGATATTTAGGGGAAAATCCAGCATACATTGAGGAGGTTTTCTGGCATGGAGGGGGCCTCCTCTCATCATGTGGCCTCGGCCTTCGGACCCAAAAATATTCACCATATTAAAGAGGATATGAGAAACATCTTTTGCGCTAAAATAAACTAAACAACAGCAACATAAGTTACGTACCTACATGGTTTGTTGCAAACTGCATCTCTATCTTGTCTTTACTAAGTGTGAACGGGATGCCCATTATCCCTGCATTGTTGCTAACAATAAAGAAAATATAATTTAGCGCCTTTAGTTCGTCTTGTCAGTTAACAAGCCTAAAGACATATAGCCTCCACCTAGACATGTATGTATGTCTTTGGCAGAGAGAGAATATCTACACTCTAGGATGTGGCAGCTCGGGTTCTTTTCTTACATTAGAATGTTCAGCGGACGGCCCAAGGAAATATAATCATCTGCGAATTTTCTAACAGATACTAGTGAGCTGAGATCCAACTCCATGACATCAACTTCAGCATTTGGAATTTCTTTGAGGGTTGATTCTTTGAGCGCTGTACCAGCAGTTGTATTCCTGACAGCCATGACAACATGAACGCCACGAAGTGCAAGAACACGCGCAGTTTCTTTACCAATGCCACTTGTGGCTCCTGTAATCACAGGGACCATTATCCAAAAAGGCAGGCCGATAATTGTATCTAGCAATAATAACTCAAGAGGCAAGTAACCAATTAAAATGTTAAGAACTCATGAAGCTTAGCTTAATAAGGCACTTGTCGTCAGTACAGCACATAAACAGAAATCTGAAAATAAAATTTAAAAAAACACAAATTGAGATTGAAAGACTTCTCAATCTCAAGTATGACTTTTAGCCAAGTCTGACATTGAAAAGGTGAAAGATGATGATGCATATATCATTTAAACTCAACACTATAAGCATAACTAAACTATTTGAGGTACTTCCAACCAAACTAAATATATGTATATATATATATGTGTACATACACACACACATATATACATAAAGGTTACACCGATGGGATTATGATAAATAGAGGAGAGGTAAAGAAGGGATTTTGTTATGAGTTAACCGAGACCACTAAATGTGATTTTAACTATTGAATTAAAACATTTACTATTGACATTTTTGTTGCTCAAATTTTCATCATTCAGATGATATGGGTGTGCCTGCACTAATTGTACAAAAATTGGTGGTGTCATATATTTTTGCACATTCTTTCAATCTGTACGGTTGGAATTTCTAATTCATGCCTTATGTGAACCCACAACAAAATCCTCTCCTTATCATTACTCTAGACCAATGACCTGATCTTATAACATGCACTAAATAAATCAAATTATCAGGTCAATCATAACTCCTGATTTATTAGCGACACCAAACCTTCGAATATACGAGATTCAGATTCAAAGATCCACTTAGGTGCACATTCAGAACACAAGAGTGTGGTATATAAATGCTAAGCTGATGTCCACCAACAGTTAGGGAGGAAGAAAGAAAAACAGAGTAAGACAAAAGAAATCGAGTGGTCCATCATCAGAGATGGAATCAACGGATGCTAATTGAAATGGCATCTAATGGAATTCAATGAAAGACAGACTAGACTACACCAGACCAACTAACATGAATTCTGCAAATTATCTTACATGCTTCTGGACAACAAATCAAGAAACAATTAAGGAGATATGGAAAACTTTAAAGGAGAAATAAATGGCCTATAAGTTTTGGAAAACACTGGCTGCTTTGTATTTCCAAAACTAAGTCTAAATACACCATGATCCAGTTAATTTCAGGTTTCTTATATTAAAATAAAGTCGGGTTTAAAACTAATTCCAGACTCTGATCAAAACTATTTACCGAATCAGACCTAAAATAACTCGTTAATTTCAAGCTATTCATTATATGCCATAAGAAACCCTGTTTTTTAAATGGTCTAAGTGCGAAGAAAAAATAGTGAATATGTTTTAAGTGTTATCTAATATCCACGAAATTTCGGCCAGAGAACCTGGTTTTTTTCCAGATTTCACTGATAAAACAACGATACCATGACATGAAACCACGAGTGAAATCACCCAAACGGGGCCACAAGGAGAAACAAGAAATTACTCCCCCCCCCCCCCCCTCTCCTCTCTCTCTCTCTCTCTCTCTCTCTCTCTCTCTCCCTCTCTCTCTCTCTCTCTCTCTCTCTCTCTCTCTCATAGTGTGTTATAGTCAACACTCATCACTTCTACTTCAAATCTAATACAGTACATGAATACTGACCCTTTCTCTACCGAAAGAACAACCAAGGATTAGCTGGGGAACTTCCTTTGAACAGATAACAAAGGACAGATCAGGAAAGAACCTGTAACGATAGCGGTGAGACCAGTCCCATCGATTCCTCTGGTAACATCCTCCGCGGTGGAGGATGATGAGAACCCAGAAGGCCCTTTCCACCACCAAAAGAGCATCCTCTCTCTCTCTCTCTCTCTCTCTCTCCCTCACACACACACACTGTGAAGTGCAACTGAGAATCAGATCGCAAATCGAGCGAAACCCAGAAAGGAGATCAGTGTTTGTGGAAGGAGCGAAGGGTTTTGAAGTGGAGTTGTGAAGAAGTCAAGACTATAATTCATTTAGACTCAAAAGCTCCACCACTACGACTGGTTCGCCGCCGTCGGATTGCGACGTTTAGCGATTATTTTAATTTAATAAGTTGACTGCACCCTCCCGCTTGAGTCTCGGAACCAAATTCAAATATTTTATAACGCGACCTCATTTTTTTTTTATTATCGTGCTCAACGTTTTTTTTTTTATTTTGGTATATAGTAAAATTAGAAGAGATGAAAATGATACTTGTTATAGTTTCTTCGTTTATATTTCCCTCGACAGATTTTAAGCACGTAAAGAACTCTTTCTTTGAACATACCTAACCGCATTGCACGCGCTTTGTGCGTACTTTACGGTTTTTCGGTCTAAAAGAGTGTGAGTAAAAATTTAAATTAATTAAATATTTTAAAATTAAAATTTTGGATCCTTTACAATCAAAAGTCATTGTACCATATGCATAGGAAAAATATAAGAATTGTTATATGATGACTGCAAAATTTGAATAAAAATAGGAACAATTATGTGATAACTGCAAGTAAATAATACTAATATATACATATATATATATATATATATATGTATACTTGGCGGCACTCACTCAGAACTGGGAATTTTATATCACAGTTGAAAAGGTATACAAATACACGATGATACTAATGCAAAATTTATCAAACCACTCCAACATAAGCTTTTCTTCATGTCACATTCACATTCTCATTTTCATTCAATAGCAACCATAAGAAGCGGCATCATTGAATCTTTTTTGATACATTTGAAGTAACACTTAACTTGGTACAAAAGGGACTAAGCCCAGATAATGATGTTACGATACGTGCATATCCAAACGAATAGACGTGAATCAGTATCTTCTAGAATTAAGAGCTTGACGGAAAGTTTTGATTTTAGGTCACACCTCCAAATGGGCAGTTCAACCTTCGGTGCATCTAGAGCATCTCAAACCCCATCACATAAAATCTTGTTCATTCAGAATAATGCTATGGACATATAGAATTTTATAATAGAAGGCTTGTGTGTCATAAATTTATAAAAGCATATACTATCATTTTCTAAAACACCCTTCAATGGATTTGTTCCACATAAGCTTTTTCTATGTTTTGAAATCCTTTCTTTCTAGAGAATTATTGGTTCTTTCATCCTCTTGTGATAAAATGCACATCGAATCTACATGATAATTGTATAAGAAAAAGCTGGGTAGCAAATTTTAAAAAAAAATATGATAGAAAGCCATAATAGTGGTTGTAGATCTCACTCAAATAGATTTCAACGTCGCGGGAGATGAAAGTCCAATTTTAAAAGCTTGTAGGCAAAGTAGAAACTCACAAAAACAAAAGAAAAGTATGAACCTGATCATCCATGCCCGAGAACAATAGGAACAATAGAATCCGATAAGAGAAGCGCAGAAGGTTGCTCGAAATAGGAGAATGGATTGGATGCATGCCATCTCTTGCAACCAACACGAAGTCAATTGTAAACTTGATTTCGAGACTAACTGAAACCTTGCTATGAATGGAAAATGAAAGAGATAGGATCAAGAACATGCCTAATTAAGATAACCTGATTTTGGATCTTAATTCTAAGCCTGCTGCTGCAGTGATTCTTCTTTGCCACAAAAACCAAAACGATAGGAAACTATAATACTGGTTGTAGATCTCAGTCAAATGGATTTCAAAGCCGTAGGAGATATATATATATGGTAAATAAAGCCGTAGGAGATGTATGTAAGTCGAAAATAGAAGAAAAGTATGAACCTGATCATCCATGAGGGGGAAAGGCTAGGTAGAATTGCGTGCGTGCCGTCTCTCCTCTTCGTTTTCTCGTTTCCGTGCAGTGTCAGGCAGGGGGGATCTTGGAAAGTTAGAGAGAGAGAATGAAGAACATAGCAAATTAAGATAGACCTTATCTTGAATCCTAATTCTAAGCCTACTACGCTAATATTCCTCTGCAACCGAAACAAAATAAATTGGAAACTTGATTTGGAGGATTAAGCTGCTGCAAATTTCGAGAGAATTTTAAATTTTGTTGGAGAATAAACGGTGCAATAACTGTTCATAGAGGGATCAGGAGAAGTAAGAAATTTACGATTTTAACCCTCTTATTATTTTCAACCCTGTAGTGCTTGTGAGATTAAAGGGTATAAATGTAATTTCAAGAGAAAATAGTAGAGATAGAGATTTTATAAATTTTGGATACGGGTCGAATTGAATGTACATAAAAAAATTGAAATATGATTAATTTTTATATAATTTTATTATGTATAAATTTTTTTTATATGTAATTTAAATATTTAAGACAGTTATAGGGTTACAAATCTATTAGTTTGGACGCTGCTTTTTTTTTTTTCCTAGTAAAATCCTCCTGGATGCTTGTTTGGTGCTCAATTTTTTTAAAAATTATGCTCTATTTTAAAAAATTAATCATAAAAATTGAAAGAACATTTTAAAATCTACACACCTATGAATTCTCATAAAATTTGATAATATATAGCCCATTTATCCATTTGGTAAAATAAATAGAAATATGAACATTTAAATTTCATTCTTGTAAAAAATTAAATTTTTATTAAATAGATAAAGGGTTTACACATCACTAAATTAATCTTTGAATAGTTTTTCAATCCTTATGGTTAACTTTTCAAAATAAAGCACGATTTCTAAGTAAATTGTGCGCCAAATGAGCCCAATTGAAGGGACAAAATGTCATGTATATTTTCATATACTTTCATTATGTGTCAAAGTCTCATTTATACTGTAAACAATTAAGATATCTAGACTGGTATGAATATTTTAAATATATACAGTCAATAAATGAGAGAATTACACATAATAAAATTACATGAAAATTGTCAATGATCTCTTATTTTACATACTCATTTATACCGTATGGTCAAAATTTACAAATTGAACTTAAAAAATTTAAACTTTCAAGGCCCTTTACATGTAAGACCTATTGCTCATGCAATTTGGGATCTGATTTTGGTCAACCGGCTGGAGAAGCTTTCACTCGAGGTGGTGCTTTTGGCTCAGTGAATATTGCTTATTCCGGTGTTTATCAGTGGTAGTATACAATCGGTTTACACAACAATGAAGATCTTTAAACTAGAGCCCTTTTTTTTATTATTTCTTTTTGTCATATCCTTAATAGGGAGTTGGTTACACCCACGGTCGAAATGAAAACCGAGCATTTCACGGTTCAAAAATGCAAGGAGTTTCTTAAAAAATGGCTCAAATTGCAGAAATTCTTTTAAAATTTTTCTCAAAATTTAATATGCCAAAAGAAAAAAAATAAATAGGAAGAAGAGAGTCGTTTTCACAAGAGACTAGTATCTTCAACTTTATTTCATTTTTTATTTTTCTGGATTAATAAAATTATTTTTCTACTCCTTCGTATCTTTCACGTTCATGCATTTTTTAGTGCTAGTGTTTAAATTATATTTATCCTTTTTTATCACAATCACGTGCTACTAATGAATCTTTAAAATTGAAATATTTTTTAGGAGTTTTTCCTGTAATACATTTTTTTTGTCTGTTGCTTTAATAAATGACCCAAAACTGCAAACAATACCGACTATAACATTGGACTTTCGTCATAAGATTGAGAATTACAGTTGATGATGAAGACAGAAGCACAACAGTTTTTCAGCAAAACTAAACATAATTTTATTCCATATCGAATCTAGCCAAATGCAGACCACGATGCACAAGGTTCCCCGCTTTGCTATCGAGAGCAAACACAATCTTCCCCTTCCATTTTCGAACGAGACTTTCCATGAATTGAACCCGTAACCTTCCATTATCAGATCTAGAAAATTAAGCCAAAATTGGTGACTAGTAATACTGCACACCGCCGTAACACCGAACGAAAAGATGACGGAATTTAAAAGGATTTTCTGGCAATGCCTCCTCTCTTCAGTTTTCCGGTAGAACGACCATCAGTAAAGCTGGAACCTTTTATCCTAAGAATGGGGTGAAATGGAACATGGATGTGACAGAATAAAACCCCATCCTCCTCTCCCCTCTTCTTCTTCCTCAAGCATCGTTTCTATGTTCCGAAATGCACTTTACCTTTACGCTTGTTTCCAGCTTCGTTCTCGACTTGGCTTTCGCAGTTGCAGCGGCCACGCGGTTTTCGTCAGCTTCAGATTCTGAGGATAGCCCTAATTGGACATGATCTGCAGCAATTGCCTCCTGCCATCCTATTTGAAAAAGAAGCGTCAATCATACACAGCCTCTATGATATCCATATCACAAAATAAAGGTATGTTACGGGAAAAAAAAAAAGAAAAGGAAAAAGAGAAGTGACAAACTTACTCTGCCTGAGGAATGCTTCTGCGGCACGAATGGAGAACCACAAATCTCCCAATTTCTCACTTTCCTTCACCGGTGAAACGGAATTGACCTCACTCCCATCGCAACTCTCATCCAATGCACACGATGTAAGACAGATTTCACTAAACAGGCTCCTGGCATTGGCTTTTGGAGTTCCTGCACCCACTTCGGATTCTCTACCCCCACTTTGACTGGGTTCTGAAGTTCTAGATGCTTCCTCCTGGTTGACTGGCTCCGAAAGCTTAACCATCAATTGGTTCACGCTGGACTGAGCAAGATCCTTATTTAGGGTTTGATTAGGGTTTCCCAAATCAACTGGAACAGAACCTATCAGCACCTCACAGCTCTTACTTTGGATGGTCGCCTCTAACTGGACTCTGTTTTCAAAACTTGCCCCATTGCATTCTGGCTTAGGTTTTTGAGTCCACACTTTGTTAATTACCGAATCATCCAAAGGCTCCCGGTTGTGTCCATGCCTTTGCACATTATCCCTAGGTTTTTGAGCTGCAACTATCTGTAGGCAGCTGCTTCCTTGTGTTGTTTGGTGTTCACCATCCGCACGAGTTTCCGAGCCAGAATCTGAAGTGGTTAATTCAGGCTGGGTTTCAACATCAGTAGCATGATCATTCCATTGGAGAATTGGTTCAGGGAGCGAAGGAATATTATCTGGAGTGGCTGAAGAGTGAGAGTCGGAATTAGATGCAACGGGAGAGATGAGCATTTCAAGGTTGACTCCCACTGTCGAATCTGCTAGTCTTTCCTTCGTATCAGACTTCTCTGCAGGTGCTTGCTCCTTTGCTTTCTGTTCTTTCTGCCTAAGCTTTTTCTGTCTCTTCCTTTCCAGGAGTTCGGCTTTCCTACAGAAGATAAACTCAATATATTAATCTCTAAACCAAACCCAACCAGCAACCCGAATAAGCAAATCTGTTAGCTAAATGTCTTGCCTAAATTGAAAGAACATCACATTTGGATTTTAATTTTGCACTTCTCCCTTTCTCAAATTTTTTTCCCAAACAATTTTATTCCTGGTTTTCTAAATTCTGTGTATAATTTACCCAATAGATCAGCTTTCTTGAAAATCTCCAGAATAGTTTCCTTTTAGTGAAACACTCGAGACTTGAATTCAAAATGTGTTGAAAACCCAGAGAAAACCTCTATCATTTAAGACAGTTGGAAATAGTGGTGATGGCTCTTGAAGAGAGTAATGGCAGTCATAAGACTATAGCATGTACATCTGGTCATCAGGTGAAAATGATGGAAGTGTTATGCCAAACAATTGGGTCAAATTAAAGTAAAAATCTCGAAATGGCATTGCTTTCTGTATTCAACAATACTTTGTTCAACGCGGTTCATCTGTCATGAACTACAAGTTAAAAATGGCAGCAGAAGTGCAAAAATATTGAGTTAAATCACTAGAAAAATCCTCATTTCCAGTATACACTCACACGATCAAGAATGTTTAAAATGAAAACAAAAGAAAAAAGGAAAAAAAAAACTTGCATGACTTGATGTAGAAGCAAAAGAGGGTGGACAGAACAAATGAAGCGAACCTTTCCTGAGCAGCCTCTTCCTCCTCCACAAGCAACTTCTGGCACCTCAGAGCTTCAGCTTCCTTTTCAGCCATCCATGCTTTGACCTGAGCATAAATATTGCTTTGTCTCAGTGTAGAATCTTTATTAATGGGAGAAATTGCCAAGAACAAATACCAGTTAAAAGATGAGGCATGCATGCAAGCAAGCATTTGATTCGATTGGAAGGAAAGAACCACACATGACCACTTGCTTGGTTTGCAAAATAGAATGGAATAGGTATTCCATACAAATATAATATGTACGGAGTCACATTTTTATGAAGCATAAGTTTCCATATACCGTAAGGGGAATAAACAAGGAATAGCTAAAATCAATGGCCAAGGGTGTAATAGCTACTACTTGCTCATTCCACTCACGAACCTTGAATAGAGTTATTCCTTATATACTCCTCTCATTGTTCATGTTATACATCTATGGAATACCTACCACATTCCATTACGCGAACCAAGTGGGTGGTAAATGCGAGTTCCATGCCTATAGTTTTTTTTAGTCCATGGGCTAAAGTCTGAGCCCAGGTTGAAATTAAAGGAGCATCTTTAACCACTATGACTGCAGAGCAGGTTTTATGCATCCTGGTCATGTATTTTTCCCAATAATTCTTCCTAACATTGCCCATTAGAATTGACTGGAAACTTCTATCCAGTAAATTTACTCAATCACCCCACCCAGAGGAAGATTTATAATTCAAAAACAAAATACACGAATATTTAACAGAAAAACAGAGAGAGAGAGAGGGAGGGAGGGAGGGAGGGAGGGAGGGAGGGAGGGAGAGAGAGAGAGAGAGAGAGAGAGAGAGAGAGAGAGAGAGAGAGAGAGAGAGAGAGAGGATCAATGTCAAGGGATTGGCTAGTTGTAGTGGCTCACCCGGTCACTTCATATTCAGGTTTCAAACCTCATTATCCCCACTCTACGTTTACCTTCTAGACATAGATTTACATTTAAAAAAGAATAAAAAATCAAACATTTAAACAAAAAGGAATGGAAAAAGGGTAAAAATATATTTACCAGTTTCTGTTCCACCAAAAAGCTTGTGCAAGCAACTAAATTCTTCATCTCAAGACCAACTTTTTTAGCTTCTCCATCAAAAATATATTTTTGCATTGACACGGCTGAGCCACATAAGAGAGTTTCTTCACTTGCATTATCCAGAATACGGAACAAGTCCTGAGAGGATATAGGAAACCTGGAAGCTCTAGCTTGGACAATATCCTGCAAAGAGGAATACATTTTCAATGCCCATGGTATTTATAATATCAAAACCATTAAGAAGGATAAAATCTGCTCAGATAAATGAAAAAGAGAGGAAAGATGAATCTCTTCTAACCAAGAGGGTAGAGCCAGCCTTAACATACGGATACGGCAGAGAAGAAAATCCAGGTTTCCGAATAAATGAGGTCAATGCTTTCACAATGGAAGACCCAGGAACTTCCTAACAGATAGTTTCAATTATAAGCAACATGTTAATACAAAAGAAAGCACCGACGCACATGATAAAGCACACACGAGATAAATAAAAGCATGAAATGTTATTTTCACTCTGTAAGTTGTAGCTTGGGGCTCAGGCCAGGGTTTCAGTATCAGAAATATCCATAGAGACTGGCAGGTATTCCAGTTGTAATGTTGCTGTTGCTTCAGCTTTATTTTTTCATTCGATCTCTTTGTTATTTCTTTGTCATTAAGAACTGAGGCCCCCAAAACGGCGTCATTTTGATAGGAATGCCACAGTGTTTTGATTAAAAAACACTAAACATTATAGCATTTTAACAAAAAACGACATCATTTTGGGGGCCTCAGTTAGGAACTGAGGCTCAGTCTAGTCACTTTATCCTACATATATTATATAACAGCTCTAGTTCATTTATTTTTTCCAAAAATTTAAGAAGTATTAATCAAGGAAAAAGCAATGTCTTGAACTTCAATCACCAATTACCTAAGAAGAAAAGTTTCAAAGGACTGTCAAACAAACTAATAAACAATTTTCAGAGCTAGAGGCCAATTATAAATTCCCAGAGAACAAATAACTTCATAAGATCTAGACACTGGTCTATATGGGGATACGTCGTCAATTAGAAAATAAGCACCAAGCCTCATTTATATTATTTGATCACGCAACCCAAAACGAATAGGACAGTAAAAAGGATACAGGATAGGCTATGTTAATACCTCTAAGGTCACATTCTTGAATGATACAGTTTCCATGGCATCATCATAAGAAAGCTGCAGGCAATGCAAACAATACATAAGAATGACAGCAAGATAATAGGGCCTTCACTCAAGCAATCAGGGCAAGACACACCTTGTCCCAAAAAGCTCCCAATATATTCCTATCAACTGTAGAATCCTACAAAATTCAGAATAAAATTACGCGCAGCTGATAACTAATCAACACGAATCATGGGTCTAGCAAAACAATGAGTGAAAATTACTAGTTATGGGCAAACACCAAAATAAACCAGTAACAATCAACAAAAAATTTCAGAAGAAGCTACGGAAACAATAGCAAGAAAGATTACCTTCTCAGGGTTCAAAGAACGACGGTGCACACGTATATGTCTACGGTAGTTGATTGATGAACAAAATTCTCGAGAACACTTTTCACACTTCTGCATCTGCACCTTCACAGGAGTAAGCAATGGCCAACCTGGAAGATCTGCCATAGAAGATCAAAGGCAATGATGTAAATTCACAATTTCAACATGACACATTACCTACCAGAAGCTGCGGCCAAAATAACTGCTTATGACATTTAACATACATTTTTCAGGCATCATTAACCTTAGCAGCCACCCAAGCAAACACAACACCAGACTCAGGGATTTTAAGTGACTGCATATGGTCAGCGGATTTTCTGTTCCCTTTAGAGGGAGCCCACCACATTTTATATGGTGAACAGATTGATTTACCCCATTAACCTCAGATGTATATGAACTGAGATGATTTTAATGATCTAGAGAAATACTTCTTCCTCTTTATGGTGCTGTTATTCTTATGAACACTAAGATGTTTCTTAACTACCTTGTGGATCTATAGCGTGAAGCAACTGGACCCACTGAACTGGATTGTCCCCGGTCCTTGAGAAAGAAAGAGAAGGTTCTTTTCCTACTATTGCTTGTCTGATGATGCTGTTTATGGAATCATTTCCCTCATCTGATTTAAGCGCATAGGGCATGCTGCTGGGCCTGAGCCTTGCAACTGGCATCTACAGTGACAATAAGAACACCAGTTTTTGGTATGTCGCTCTGAAAGAATTTTTTATAAACTAATAATAATACTAATAATAACAAAAGGTAAAAAAGAATCAGGACAGAATTTTAAAGGTGAATGGTTAGCCCAGGTATGCAGTTCAATCAACAGATCATGTTTATAAGGAAAACAGAAGAAAGAAAATATTTGACTAAGTCAATAGAAAAGGAAAGAACTTTTGCATATCAACTACTTTAAATTGGGGAAAAAATAAAAAAAGATATAACACTCCTCACGGATAAATTACCACTCATTTGGTTCGCAGAATAGGTATTCAATAAAAAAAAACATATAAGGAGTAATATCTCCATAGGGCACAAGTGAAATGGCTACTCCTATGGGCCATGAAGTAAACAAGCAAGGAACAGTTAGTACCAATGGCCAACAGCGTAAAAGCTATTATTTACCTATTCCACTCATGAGCCTAGAAAAGAGCTATTCTTCAAATACTTCTCTCATTGTTCATGTTATGGAATACCTATTCCATTGCGCAAAAGAAACAAGTGGTTAGGCTTCATAAAATTCATCTTACAACATCTAGGTGCAAGCTATTCAAAATGACAAAATGTGGCCTACAAGGTATAATTAGGGATTCACTCATCCTATACCAAAACAATCGTATATATTCAAACTATTATCTTTATACATTTACCACAAAATTTTATGCTTTAAATCTGCACTTGAATGTCACATACTGCAGCCCAAAACCTGAGTTGTATTCCAAATATCCAAATTCATTGCTCCATATGGATTTGATCAAAATGAAAAATAATATTTGCCCCCACAAACTTCAGGAAACCAGATAGCCTAAACAAGCTGGAAACCAAAAGAAACATGTGAAACTAACAATGTCAGGAGTCTAAAGCTAAGACATTTCCTCTTCGAAATTCCCTAGGTTGAAACCTCAGCTACTAAACTAAAATTCTACAATCAAACAACTTGTAATAAATACCCAACTAAACATAAAGGCAGATGCAACACAAAATATGCGTCACAAATTCGACAAAGACCCATTAATTCAATTCTGAAACACTCATGCAAAGGTAAAGAAGTTATGCACGTGAATAAACAATTGGAATGGAATCAAGTAAACACCTAAAAATGATCTCTCTAGAAAATTATCCAAGCTACAAAATCAACCAAAATCAATCAAACAATGGAGAGTATAAAAAATGCAAAAACCCGTAATACATACTAATCAAATCAAAAATCAATTATCTAAGTACATCACACTGAACATAAGAACAAAAGACACGCAATCAACCGCAAACATAGGGAGAAGAGTCCTACTATCAATAAAAAATAAAAATAAAAAAAACAGCTCAATACCAAATGATAATATTTAGGGTTTCGAGTGATGTGGTCCGTGACCTACAGGTGGTGCTAGATAGAAGAAGACTAAGTGGAGTGGTGGATTCACGTACCAATATAATTCCGGGAGCGGGGCAGAAAGATCTGGTGCGCAGCAAGAGCGTTTGGTTCTCGAGAAAATAGTACAAGGTGTGAAGATCACGTAGCGGGAAAGTAGCCGAGAAACGTAGGGAAAGTGCGAGAAAGTGATCGGCCGAAACTTGGCGGAGGGGAAAGGGGGGTCCGAAGAATGGAATTGGAGGGCGGCGTCAGGAACAGCTTAAATATAGAAAAGCGCAGAACCGAACCCTCTTCAGTAACAGAAATATATTCAAGAAAACAATAAATAAAATTTACTTGTTTTTAAAAAATAAAATAATTAATTTAAATTTCAAGTGTACATTTTTTTTTTAGCTTGGAATATTTGGCAATATAAAATTTAAAAATGACTCTTAAGGAAATTTTTTGGGACAATTTCAAATTCTCTTTTTACAAATAAGTGACATTATAATTTTTTTTTTCTTGAAACTAACAATGGATAGTTTTATCTACACCATGTTTTATATGATGATTAAATTCTTAACTCGACCAAAGAGAAAAAAAAGAGAAGGAGATTAAATTATTTCTCTTCTTGGGATGGTGAGATGAGGAGAGAAGATAATTTTGTCCTCTTCAACAATTAGACAAAAGAATTGCAACCCATAATTGGGTTATGAAGGATAGGACAACAAAATGCATCCTATAAAATTATACTAATTGGTTAATAATTAAACTTGAAATTCGTCCCTCCAGAACATCTCAATGGACTACGATCTTTTCAATTTCGTATCCGTTAACTTCTCTATCAAGTTCTTCCCCTGCTCAATTTTCATGGACTCTTTAATAATTTTAAACGTACAGATGGAAAAAATATACACAAACACATAAGTGTGTCAATTTTCATGAGATTTAAAAATACATGACCAATTCATCCTAAGCATCGATAATTCAAATGTTTTTAAATATCTTTAAAAATATTTAGTTCTCCTAATTGTCAATGGTTAAAATGAATAAGTTGTGCATTTTCAAATCCCATAGAAATTAACATAATTATGTGTTTGTGTATATATTTTTTTTCCATCCATCTAGTTATATTATTGAAAAATTCATGAAAATTGAATAGGGGAAGAACATAATAGAGAACTTGTCAAATATGTAATTAAGATGGTCCTGGGTGCCACTTTGTAGAGCATAAAAATATTATTTATTTATTTTATCAAAAAATGCTTGAAATCTCTATGTATGTGTTTGTAGCCTTTTTGGTGAGTTACAAACTCGTCATATTTGTTTTGGGGGCTCCGGTTCGCATCATCCCAAAAGAGAGATAATTCTTTACATTCATTGTCATAGGCAAGGAATACGTTCGATTAGGATGCTGTAAGGAAACTGATGGAGTAGGTGACTCCATTGACAGAAGGCTATAGACTTAAATTTGGAAAAAAATAAGGAAAAGATAAGGAAGATGATGAACAGTGATTAACAAAGGGGTCATAGACCTAGAAAATGGAGGAAATAGGGGTTGTTATGGGAGAAACATGGGAGAAAAAAGGTGGAGAGGCCGGACCCATGGGGCTTCCTAAACATGTTTATAGGAGAATAAAACCATTGTAGCTCTTTTAGACTCATGGAGCCATGGAGACCACTAATGTAGTGCTCACCTTGCCAGAGGCATTCAGTGAAGTTGAGGAAAGAGGGAATGGAGTTGCCTTAACTTTTCTCTCTTTCTCTCTCTCTCTCTTTCTTCCTACGACAATTAGAGTGTCACCCTTTTTGCAAAACCCTAGGTTTTGCTTGTAAAGGGGAAGGAAGGATGCGACACATCCTCCTTGGGCCTTAGGCTCAACATCCCATCCTCCTACAAGAAAGGAATGGGAAAACCCTAAAAGGGTGAGAACCCTTGAGCCGTGAACCCAAAAGGCTTCCCGAGAAGGGGCTGAGTTATAGGCTCTGAAAAAGTGAGACCAAAGCCCAAAGAAAAGGATAGCCCCTTAGGGAATGAGCCGTAGACTTAGAAATTAAATACTCCACGTTGACTTGGTCAACAAGGGTTGAAAAGTGATATCCCCTTAGGAATTGAGCCATAGGCTCGAAAACATGGGACCATAGATCCCACCTGATAACATAACCCCTTACGAATTAAGTCGTAGGCCCAAAAACATTTACCCCTACTTGACCTGGTCAACGGGGTCTGAAGAAAGTATTCCCCTTATATAATACCCCTGACTATAAAGTTGAAGTCGACTTTTACTGGCCTTAACGTCAGTATTTCTCTTAGTTGTTCTGTGTGCTTGATCAGTTTAAAATTCTGAGAAATTTTCACGGAAAAAAATATTTTCACACACGGACGTAAAATTTTCGGGTTTCATGTGCAATGACTGAAACACCCTTGGCCATTAAGCCATAAATAATGATAGTAATAGTTGCATATAGTTTTCGAACCCTAGAAGGAGAAAATTATCGATTTCGTAGAAGTCATGAATAAAACCGAGTTTTGGAATAGTGTTTTTAACCCGGTTACGAATTATCGGGCGAAAAATATCTAACGAGTGATTGATGCGACGTGTGCGGGCCGACACGTGAAATATGTAATCGAAAAGAGTTGACTTTGGGATATTTACAAAAGTCAAATGACCAAAATACCCCTAGTGTTTTCAAAGGGTTGCATTTTGGTGTAGGGGCAAAATTGAAAAAAATGGGAAAAACGGTAAATTGCCCATTTGTAGCCGTGCATTCCCATTGGGCTTCACTATTCATACATTTTGGAAGAGAGAAAAAGAGAGAGAAGAGAGAAAAGAGGAAGAAAGTGGGGGTTTTCTTGGTGAATCCTTGAAGGAAGTATGGTTTTGCTACAAAGAGTTCAAATTCTTCCCAAAGCAAAGTTATAAAGGTAGAAAATTCACCCTTGAATCTCTATTTTCAAGTCTTGATTCCAACTATTGTCATGTTTTCTTTTAATAAGAAGTTATATGTTGATTTTAAGCCATAATCATGGTTATTTGTAGTTTCCATGGTAATTTTTGTGTTGAATGATATGAGAGTTGTTCATGGAAGCATTATGTGATTAATCATCTCAATTAGTGCTATGTTGGACCCAAAAAATGGTTTGATTGGGTTGTAATGGCTAAGTTGTATTTATGTTGGATTTCTGAAATTAGTGGTTTTGTACACCAACTGAAAAGACAGTAAGGTTTTTGGGGTTTTCACCTAAAAATATTTCGAATTTGACAATGATTTATTCTATAAAGTTGTATTTCTATTGAATACCTACAGCTTTGGTTTTGGAATCAACTCAATCCGAGGTGTGTGGAAAGAGTTTTGAAATTTTAAAAATTATACAGAGAAATCTGGCAGGACTATGTTCCAGCACAGATTTCTGTTCTTCGTGTGGATTTTCAGACCTCTAAATGACTGATTTTGCAAAAGTATTCAACATATAAATTGTTCTTCTTTGAGTGTTTCAAAAGTTCTCTTTTGGGATAAAAATGTTTTGAGTTTTCTATCAAAAGTTATTGCATTTCAAATGAAAGATGTCCAAACTAAAAGTTCTGTATGATTTAAAGCTGCAGACAGCCACTGTTTGCTATTTTTAATATCACTAGAGTGTGAATCACTCTTTGGGGTCCGAAAGGAAGTTGTAGCCCCATTTCTTATTTAGGTATCTTATTTTGGCTGCAACTCGAAAAGGAGTGTGTATCAAAGAATAGCTTAGTTTTTCTGAAAGTAGTCCAAACTGAAATTTCTGAGTGGGCAGTTCTATGTGCCCTTTGTTTTGGCCCGCTTGGCCTATCTAGAGGTTGAATCACTTAAGGTGTTCAACATAAAAGTTGTAGATAACTGGATAATATAACTTTGTTCTTTTGGAGGCAATCCCAAATAAGCACTTTATAAGAAGTTGTAATATTTTAACTTGAGGTAGCTGGTTTACAAAAGTGCAAGGATTTTAAATGGTTTGGGAGATGATGAAGAACAATACTTCCCACGAATGGTTCATTTTGTTGTCTATCTTGTTGAACGCTTATGAGTGTTTGTTGGAGAGTCTTTGATGGCTACTTCGTGTGTGGTTAAGTGAAGGACCGTTGTTGAAGTTTGATAAAAGACTTGCATTTATTATTAAGTCTTGATTTGTATAGTTGGCTGTTCGTTTATTTCTGAATACCTACTGGTTTGTGTCGAGCTGAGATGAGTGAAATCGTTGGACGTGTGTGGCCTTAACCCAAAGAAGGCTATAAGGTAGAGAATAAGTTGAATTGAAACTTAGATATTGTTTTACATGGATTAAGGTAGAACCTACGGTTGTTTGTGCGTGGGCAATTCGAGGTGAGGTTATGAGAGTCGTCTTGGTATCTAGTTGTCTCACAACGATGATCTAGGATGTTGTAGAAGATGGTAGTAGTCGAATTGCCGATGGAAGTTGGTTGTTGATGTTGAATGAAGAGATTAATCAAGCTCTGGAAGCACAACAAGTGATTAAGTGGATCGTCTCGTCGATAAATAGTTGAACAACGTGGATCAGATTAACTGGTTGTCGTTAGTTTATGATAGGCCGCTGTAATTTGACACGATGAATTACAACATGTTGAATAGAGGTTGCTGAGTGAACTGTTTTGCTATTTAGCTTAAGACTGTTTCTTGTTCCATGTCTTAAGTTGATATGAGTTGGACTGCCATTTGTTGGGTAGTATTTTTCAAAGCTTGATTCGGACTGTGTACTCGATTGTTGGGTACCTTTCAATTGTTGGTTGTAATCGAACTGAGTTGAACAACCCCATACATGGGGGATTGAATTGACGGAAAATGTTTTGCCCATGTTGGCACAAAGTTCAACCCCGTGCATGGGTTAAATAATGCACAAAATGTTTTTGCCTATGCTAGCAGTCAACGGATCCATTTGACAAAACTGTTAAGGATTGCATGCTCTAGTCCTAAAGTTAGAGCACAACTAGCTAAGTTTAGCTAAAATGTTCATGATCTCATTACAGGTCGCTCAGTAAGATCACAATTTGTTCGAATGATTGAGTGTTTTTTTTTAAGTTGTAGAAGAGAGTTGTAGATTAGTTTGATCGAACGCTAGGCAGACGAAAGGCGTGGTTGAAGGTTTGAGAATCGTTTATGTGAAGTTGATGGACCTTTTGGTTAAAGGATGACGAATCGTCTGATTGAAGCTTAATCGGGGTTAGTTGGTTAGAGTTTGGATGTTGTGTTCGTGCAGTTTGATGCACAATTTTAAAATTGTTATTTGGCGTTATCTATGTGTCATTATTCATACATGTTGAAAGAATGAGACAAATTCTTGAAGTTGTTATATCATTTATTCATGATATAACCTGGTAGGGATATTTTGATATGAGTTTCCTACTAAGTGTTTTATCACTTACTTTTTGTTGATATTGCCTACCAGGTGAGCGCGTTTGAGCAGAAGGAGATGAGGCGGATGTACAAAAGGGAATCAACGAGATTTTTATCACATAGTTGTTCCGGTTTAGCACTAATTAAATGATTGTAATTAAACCTATTGGACAATGTTGTAATAAAATGAACCCTGTTTCTCTTATAGTCCTCTGAAATGATAAGAGATAATGTTGGAGATTATTGATAGGTTTGAAGGTCGCAAGTTTGGTTTAAAGATCGCAGGTTATTACTTTAGCATAATCGACCCATACTATTAGTTATGCTTGGTGATATCGCGGTGATTGGTCTTAGTTGACACCCCGTTGACCTGCCGAGGGTGCGGGAAATCAGGGTGTCGCACCTTAGGGTTGATTAAAATACCAATTTCCTTCTTGGAGAATGAAAAGCGGTGTCCACAGTATGTTAATTTGTTGTTTTATTTTATGTTGGGTTCATAAGCGTAAGAATACCAAATTTGAACATTAACATAAAATATAGATGAAAATTTTTATCATAGGATATTATTTTTTGAGTTACATTCTCTAATTATTTTTTCTAGACAATGCTGGATATAATGGGCACATATAATATGAGCACAAAATAAGCACACACCATCGTAGATCCATCCTAAAAATTTCGTCACTATGCATTGAAAGAGCATGAAAAAAATAGAACTTACTAATTTTCATAAAGTTTGGTGACGCATAAAGCTTTCATTTTAAATCTTGAAATATGCAGTGATCTTGACCGACATAATTTTCATCTTTTTAGATGAAAATTCTATGCATCACCAAACTATATATATATATATATATATATATATATATATATATATATGAGGTGCCACTTAGTTTTGAAAAAGTGTGAAAGCACTTAATGGGGCCCACGTGGGTTTATTTTTTTTAAAGTTTCGGCTATATGAATTGGATGAATATGAAAAATAAAAATAAAGGGACTTGTTAATTTTTATATTTATTTCATTATGTATTAGGTTTTTATTTATTTGGTGAAATGTAGAGATCTCCCATTAGCAAATTGTAAAATATGTTTCCTGCTCTGAATACAGAGGAACTCAATTGAGGATTGCCTTTATTTGCTCTAAATATGTTTATTGCCGAGGAAAAGTCCCAAAACTAGGCGTCAGCTGTCAAACAGTGCTTTTATTTTCAAAAAGTGTATTTACTGTGTGTTTTATAGTTGGTTTAACATTTGCTTTTTTTAAATTGGCCCAATTGTTTAAAAGATCTTATACTTTGAACGCATTGTATTTTTTATCCCAAACCTGTTTTTTTTTTTTTTTTTTTTTTTGGCGGTGCTCTAACCTTTGGGTTCGGTGGGCTTACATTATGTAAATTACAATACATAGGAATTCAATATATCAATTCATAATTAGTTAGTTAGAATTATTATTTAGAGGCCTTTAGTGCCTCTTCTAGTCAAGAATCGGGGGCTCGCAATAACCGCCAATCTCGTATTTTTCAAATTCTTATTGATAATATTAATTGGAACAACGTTACTTATGTAATTTTATTATAATTCACGTGATAAAAAATAAATAAATGACCCAAGTTCTAAATTATATTTAATGAAAAATTTTCATTAATTGAAGCTACTGCTATCCCATATGCTTCTGCTTAAATTTTCTATCATGCTGACTTAAAATTTCAAGAAGACAGAGCATTTATTTGGAGCAGCATAGGAATAATACAGCGACATGAAAATAACAAGTTCACATTTCCTCGGTAGAATTACACGGGAAAAAGAATGCTATCGATATTTCTTTGACGCCAACTTCATGTTTTTGTGGCCAAAGAAAATGCATTGCACGAAAAAAAAAAAAAAAAAAAAAAAAGAACCCATCTTGGAAGGAACTCGAGATAATCTGGATCCTTCAGGGGAAAAGTTACAAATGATTCAATGATGATGATCGAGGTAGTTAACCCATCAACGGGCAGAAAGCGATTTCTTGAGCATACTATGCCTCGAATCATCTCTGTCCAATTGATTTTCGATCAATTCGTCCCAGCTTTCTCCCTTCTTGCTTGTATGGGGCGAACACAGAGAGGATTCCCCAGATGGTGTGCTGGAATCACCAACTTCCTCTTGTTGATCAAAAGTTCCATACAGAGAAGGCGAATAAGCGTGCGGTACAGCGAGAGTCACAGCCCTCTGCAACGCAGCCTTGTACTCTTGACTGTGTTCTCTGGCTAGAGTTTCCTGTCGTTCCATCTTCTGGTTCGCAGGAATCTCCGTGATTTGATCCTTCTCTAGCATCAACTGAGATCAGACATGATGATAATTTGTTCAGAGATGGAATTTTTGGGAAATAAAAGGGTGTAAGTTCAAACCAGAGCAAGAAAAAACACATGAGATGATCTTGAAAGCAGAATGTAAAGCTAAAATCCATCAATATCTTCTATTTGAAGCACTTTTTTTTTCCCGAACAAGAAGAATCCATGTGCAGGAAAAATTGGCTTTAACCAATATTATAATTAAAATTGCAGACCCAAAGAGAATATAGTCCATGTAGTGTAAGGGGAGTAGCTATTTCTTTTTTAATAGTGAAAGAAATTGCATCAAAATGCACACGACAGACATGCTTGGGGTGTATATAAGAGTCATAAGGTTGTGTTTGGATGGTGGGAATGGAATGGGAATGGTCATCCCCTAATGAGAGAATGGCTATTGCACGAGATGATTATTTCATTAACTCTTATGTTACCAAACAATGTAATACGAATCAGCATTTCCATTCCCACCATCCAAACTAGTCCCAAGGGTAACTTAACATACAGGATAGGCATACTTGTATAGGAATCAAGGCAGGCATGGACATATAATATGACTGAACAGAACAAGTTTTGCCTTTCAGTTGGTTCTTTCTCACCCTTCCCATGTTGCTTGGTTTCGAAAATACTAAAGATGCCACAACATATCGATTGAAGTCTCGTGGTGGCACTAAAGTTACAGCCCACTGGTAGCAAATGGCCCCAGTCCTCATGGTTCAGAGCAGAGTCATACAAGACCCCTTGTTTCTTTTTTTATTGTCAACAGCCAAATGTGCTTTAAAACAGAAGAGAAGCCTCCAACATAAAATTGCTTTCACCCATCAACCATAAGAAGAGGGGAAAACAAAAAACCAAAAAACTGATGACAAACTGAAGCTTACATCCAGAGCCCTCTGGGCTTCTCTCTCAATCCAAATAATGGCGTGGTCAGATGTGGCATTGCAAGAAAGAACAATGTGCTCAAACCTCCCATCTACAGGCACGGCTGTCTTCACTTCTGGGGGAAACCTTCCCATCCTGCAACCAGAAAATATGTTCGGCATGTCTATCCAGATGTCAGCAATTAATTGGATTAGGAATGTGAAACTACTGCAAAACTGGTAGTACACTGGAAAAAGCCTTTCATTTTCTTAAATTAAAGGGTTAGCTGGAAACCTTTGGGCACTTTAAGAAGGTAGTTTGAGATCAGGACTGCACAGAAATTTATCATTATTACAAAGATCCCCAAATTTTATAGCCTTAATCACTCACGGTTAAGAAGCAAATGAATTAATTATAAATGGCCAAACCATGATCTTATGCCACGGAAAATACCTGAAAGGCTTTCTCTCGATGATGTGATACAGCCGACCAGGTGCATATAACCTCCTTGGATCTTTAAGCATCTTCTCCTCTGGTATGCATGTATCTCTCATGCATCTCAGGCATAACAGGCAAGGTAAACTGTTCAAAAGAAGAAACAACATCCTTTAAATGAGGTGTATTAAGCCTTTATATACATTATGTGCCAACACCTTAAAATCTAAAGCTTTAAGGTGAAGTTTGTGCTTCACATAGTGCCAGTACCAGAGAAACAGATGAACTGGGTCAATTCTTGTTGCTTTGTTGATTTTCCAAGTTGGATATCATTATTCCCTTAATGGGCGCATCAATCAATATTTTCTTTTTGTTTCTTTAACTCGGTCCGTGCGATTGGGCCAGATATCAGGAAAGTGTTAACTGTTAAGGCTTGATTTTGACATATATTATGAGCCCTCAATTTAAAGAGATTAACTCTTAGGTTAACTGATTGCTTGACAAGGAAAATTCATATTCAAAGGCGAAACCATATAGCGTCATATGATAGGTGGCAACCAAAAATTATATTGGCATATATAAATGTATTTCCCAAGCACCGTATTTTTCCTCGTGTGAATCACAGAAGGTGATCTCAATTTGAAAGACAGGCTGCTATGGTTTTTATAGCCTATATGCATATAGAGATTAGAAAAAAGTGAGAAAACCCAACTACCAGAATAGTGACTTGAATATGTCTTCCAAGGGAGTGGCTGTCCGAGGCAAGAAGTCATCCTAACTTGGCACCAAAAAAATGAATTCAAAATTAGAAAAATGAAGCAAAACACATATAGTCATCACAAAGAGCAAACCATGTTGTAATAAATATAAAAACAATAAGAACAATGAACTTGCCTGAAGCACAACAGAATTGATTACATCAGCATATCTCACTGCCAAATTCAGAGACATGCACCTGGCGGGAGCAACAGCATAGCACCTGATCCTCTTCCTGTCAATATTCCCCAATCTGTCTCGATTCTGCACAACCACCATTGTCAACAGCGTTGCCACACCTGACCCAAGAGAATGCCCAGTGAAAGTCAAAGTATAACTCGTATGCTTCATAACCAATTCCCTCAAAACCTCACATTCAGCATCCAGAACCCATGCTGCTGCCTTCAAAAGGCCATTGTGAACATAACCCCCATCAAACTTTCTTTGGCCCAGCTTGTTATCCAGTAGAACTGCATAATCACTCTCTTTTGCCAAGTTGAGACCTCTGACAGCAAGAACTATATCTGCATGATCATGATCGAGATATAATACATAGGGTGGGGCCTGCCCAAGGGTATCTTCATAAGTTCTTTTCAGAAGCAGCCAATCGGGGTTCATTCCATACCCTCCACGGGGTTCCCACATGGGGTTCCGAATATCATCTTCATAGACAGCAAGAATGAAACGGCAGAGGCGAGGAATGGGCTCGAATTCTTCAGCAGTAGCGAGGCCCCAAGTCTCACTGTCATGGCCTGCGGTGTGGAGACACCGTTTCCAGACCCAGCGGGCACATGCCAAACAGTAAACGCACTCAAGGATAGGTAGGCCGCATATGATCGACATGGATACCTACTACTGTCTCAACATGCTACATATAAACGGTGAAAATGGTTTTCACATTTCAAATGGTCGAGTAAGAGGGCGAGACAAAACAAAAAAGCTTTTTCAAACTGCAGAATGGATATACGGGGTTTGGTGCAGGAATTCAACTGCTACTGAAAATTAAGCTAAAATTGGTTCACAATTGACTTATATGAAGGAACTGCATGTGAGAAGTAGATTAGCATCATAACTTGTTGTGATCAGACTCACAATTCAGAGGTAATTATCTCCAAGAAGAACAGTATCAAATGGGTGAAGACAGTGAGTTCTGTGACTGTAAATCAAACAACAAGAGGAAGCTGAACAAACAATTCTGCACGGAATACTACGAACAGTATATGTTCATACAATTCACTTTTGATTCCTTAATCCCCAATGGTATACGGAGCACACAAATAACTACCATCTACTCCCAACACAAGAAAACACAAGAACAGAATACAGAGGAGGAAGAAATACATGAAAATATGAGAAACCCAAGTACCCAACTTCAGTTCAAAGGAAGGAAAACAGGAAAGACTGAAGAAACAAGAGTGACAATTCACAAAAAGTACAGAGATTGCAAGACTGAAGAAACAAGAGTGACAATTCACAAAAAGTACAGAGATTGCAATTTTCAAACAGGATGAAAAAGCAAGTGAGCCTGTGCAGTGATGAAATTTAGATGAACCCGAAAAAGGAAATTCCTTGTTGAATGAAGATACAGTAGGAGAGTCACCTGCAAGTCAATGGCCATATGGGATCGTTTCGAATCTGCCACCGAACCCATGTTGGGATAGCAGGGCTATTCGAATCATCAGGGTGGATTATGATGGCAAGTGGCTGCTCTGTAAATTCGTGTTGACCCTAGCGGCAGAGTTTATTTCCCTAATGAGTGACTTAACTCGTTAAATTTGAAGTCCCAGAAGAAAAGGGCAGGGGTAAAATTACCCTTAATCCCATGGTTTGATTGAATTGCGGCAAATTCCTTACAGTTTGAAAATCGACATTTAACTCTCCTGTGCAGAGTTATAACAGCTAAATTTTTCATTAAAATTAACAATTTATACATTTATAGATAGGCAAATATGACTTTAATGTTTCAAAATATGTTTACCTTAATAAAAATTGAAGACTTTCATAATAAAAAATTTGGAGACATTAAAGCCTAATTTCATTATATTATAGTACTTTAGATGCACAAACTATTAACTTTAATAAAAAAAAGAGTTAGCTATTGCAACTCTAATGAAAGCAAAAAGAGATTAGGGTTGATTGCCAGACCATATGGAATTCCGTGTAACTTGATCAAATAATGGGAGGTTAAGCACAATTTGCTCAAAAGATTAACGTACTTTGTAGATAGAGATTGCAAAATTTGAGGAAAATCATATATCACCATTGATAAAAGTAGTATATTTTTTTTTCCTTTTCCAATTTGAATCGAGCAAATGTAAAATGGAGAGTCCTAAAGCATCATATTTATTTATAAGCATCTATCTTTTGGGAGATTTAATGTGGAATAAGGCAAGTGATGAAGAAGGTCCATTGGAAATAATGTCATTAGCAATTTACATGCTTGTTTATTTGTGTGATCAAGCACTGAATTTATTGATTGAATTGAAATGCCTCATTTCATTTTATTTTTGTATTCCTGGTTGTATTCTTTCTGTTTTTATTTTTGAGATCTCTTGTGCCTCCTCCTTGTAATCTTTCGTCTTCATTATAATTTTACTTTTTCTTAAAAAAAAAAAAAAAAAAAAGCTACGCCCAGCGCAATGCAATGTCTCCAAGATACCTTTGGTTCACGAAAACATAAATAGATAGGAAATGTAGTAGACGCTCTCCAGGAATAGAATGGACAATGAACAACAAGCAACTAGTCACATGACCTTATTAAATTATGGCTCGAATAAGGATAGTTATTCTTCTAAAATGAACCAAATGCTTGACGACACATGACATCAATGAGCGAAAACCATACGCTCGATACTGGATTCTATTCATATTAATACTCATTCTCATCAAATCCACATTTTCAATACGAAGCTGCAATGCGAGAGAAAGGTTTATCCCATTTTAAACTTCTGAGTAAGCTTCTCCACTCCATCCCTGCAATCCCCTGCTACCCTCATCGCACCTTCTTTAACAGTTAAGCTAAACCCTACTCCACTTTCCTGCAACTCTTTCCCCGACTGCTTGACCTTCAGAACCGCAGCATTCTTTAGTTGTCCGGTTTGCATGCATATGTTGGATGTCCGCTCTCTCAAACTTGATATCAGGAGGAGTATCCTCTGGATGATCGTGTCAATGATGTCTTTGGACTTTCCTTTTATGTCGGCTGCCATTGCCTTGAGCTTGTTTACCAAGTTCTCAGACCTACTGACAGTTCCTTCAATTGAGAACCGCTTACCGGCATCGAGTGTGGTAACTCCTGTGGAAGCTACCTCCTGGAGATCACTATTAGCAATGACCTTGATGCCATGCGTCTCCCACCGATCTCTAGCCTCCTCTACAGCTTTTGCATGTTGTCTGGCCCTTTTCGCTTCATCCTCAGCCCAAGCCCTGAATGGTCAAATTAGGAACATATATCAAATGAGACATTTACAGCCAGTGTCTCAAAACACCAACAAAAAAGAGGGGGTTGGGGTTGGGGGGGAGTGGAATGGCTTTCTGTGTGTCGTCTTGAATTATTCACAATAGAAATGGGTAAAATGTTGAGTGACATGGGTTGGAACTAGATACTCTAGTGCTTAAAACACCCTACTCAGCTAGTCCCCCAACTGTCAACTGGTTTTGGGATGAAACTTTGAAATGGAAATAGAGCCCCATTCTGGGTCCAAGTGTAGCCCAAGTTGCATTTTGGCCAATGGTGGCCAAAATGTTTCCCAGGTTATGTTTGGCTCAAGGGTGGCCAACTTGTGTCCCCATGTTGTGCACGTGTAGATTGTCGAGAGTCCTACATCATGTTGGACCCAGGCATTATCCAAGTTGCATGTGGACCAAGGTTGGCAAAGGTTGTATTTGATCCAAGGGTGGCCCAGGATGTGTTTGGCCCAAGGGTGGCCAACTTGGGCCCCCATGTTGTGCATGTGCAGATTGTCGAGAGCCCTAAATCAGGTTGAACCTAGGCAGGTGCTGTGGCCAATTTGTGCCCCCATGTTGTGCACGTGCAGATTGTTGAGAGCCCGGCATCAGGTTGGACAAGGTAATGCAGTGTTGTGGCCAACTTATGTCCCCATGTCGTGCATGTGCAGATTGTCGAGAGCCCTACATCAGGTCGGACCTAGGTAATACTGTGCTTGAAGTATCTTATATGTGTAGTCTCCTTATTGCCAATTGGTTCTAGATGGAACTTTGACCGTAAAAGTATCTCTTGTTAGGAAAAGATTGAATCATCATTACCTGGCCATGGACAAGGCTTTTCGTTCAACATCCAGCTCATATCGTAACCGGGCAATTTCATTGTTCTCATTTTCTGCTTCTTTCCTGAGTTCGTGAATCTTTTCCTTCTCATATGAAATCTCCACCTTGTTAGTCATAAGGCTCTGCAACTGCTCCTCCACTTCACGTCTTAACCTTGAGAGAACTTCCTTCTCTGATTCAACAACGGTGTGTTCCTTCATTAAAGCAGTAACTTCTCTACCTCTCTCAGTTCTTAACCGTTCCAATTCTTTCCTCGTCTCCTCCATCAATTTCTCTGCAGCACTGATCTTTTCCCTTTCCATGGACAGTTCCTTTTCAAAACTTGAATTAATATCTTCCTCAACTTGAGCCACCAAAGCACTATGTGCAGCAACGGCATTTTCTGCAATAGACTCTGCTTCAATACGTGCAAGCTCCTCGCTGACTATGTCAGAGGCCTCCCCAGTCGCAAGAGCAATTGCAGCTTGCGCTTTCGTTACTGGCTTATTCGGCTGGAACAGCTTCGTATAACCTATATCATACAAGTGACTCAACATGTTACATTGACAGCATGTCTGGTTAATGGAATAACTATTCCATAGGGATAGAATATGTAAGGAATACCAAAGACCATGGTGTCATGTTTGGTTCATGGTAATAGCCATTTCATTCAACTCCTTTTCCTACGAAATAACTTTTACCTTGTTTTGTTCACTTCGGAGCTCCTGGCCTATTCAAGAATACATGTTCCACTTATGAACCTTGAGAATAGTCAATTCCTTACTTATTCTACTTATGCTCCATGAGAATAGTTTTTCCTTACCCATTCCACTCATGATCCATGGAAATGGCTACTTGTACATATTATATGCCTATATAATTGCTATTCTATTCCCACTCTATCCTACTCCTCGAGCCAAATATGCAGTGAGTAGAATAGGTAAGGAACAACTATTCCAATAGTCATAAGTGAAATAGGTATTCTTGAATGGAATGGCTGACCATGGATCAAGCATGACATGACCTTTAGAAAATTTTAGCTGGAGGGTATTGCGAGGTAGTTTGACCAACCAAAAGCAAGTGCTGTAATTCCCTGCTCGCCAGTGTATAGGTCAGCCATGACTGCAGGCCATGCGTCTGGATCAATCTTATCAATGTCAAGAAAACCAGAAAGTTCATGCAGGATCTGTCCATGAATACAATGATTCAATTAACTCATAATTTATCTATGTTTCATGTCCAGCTACATTGAAAAAGTAGAAACTGATCTTTTAATTAAGGAACCTTTCTATCAGCTTCAGGAAGATGCCGTTTCTCTAAAGCCATTTTCCAACTGACAAGATCCTGGCGTGATACAGGACTGCAAGATAAAAACTCAAGTGAACAAAATAAATTGACAAAAAAAGAAAAGGAAAAAGAAGTTAAGTAGATGATCGTAAGCTATGTCAATGAACTTAGCTACATCCGCATGGCAGTAACTTCATTAGATCAACCAATATTCTGAGCCTTTTATGAATCAGTCCCATGTGACTCCATCGCACAAATAGAGGGGTAAACATATTACATGAGTGGCTGGTGAAATACGAACTGACTAAGCGAAGTTAACATGACAAACATAATGGGAGAACCACAACTAATTTCCAGAACCACAGCTCCATTTTCCCTTACATCCCCAATTACAATTTAACCTAACCAAACTGGAAATTGAAACACACGAAGTCACTCTTAAGCAGGTCTGTTTTGGTAGCAGCGCAGATATTTATTGGATTATTTCTATTAAATTGCCACAATAATTGCTTATGGCACTCCAGCGGTGATCAGAACGAAATAACAGTGTCAGTTTTCACCTTTCAGGGGAGAAGAAGAAGGGACTCTGGTCATCATCAGTTAAAGAATCAAGCATGTCTCGTCTTGAAAGCTTGCTTGCAATAAGCCCAGCTTCTGCCAAGCCTGTAACAACCAGCAAACATCTGTAAAACCAAAAAGAGTTTTCTTCCTATGTTGCAGTCCAAATATATATGCACCTAATCACAAGTTCACTAGCATCTAAAGTCGTGATTTCAGATATATGTTGACCTTGAATGGATGAAAAGTCAGCATCTTTGGGTGTTATGTCATCAAATGCAAGCTCAGTGACATTCTCTATGTACATTGCAGGGTATACTTTGGAAACAGCACTCCTGTGAAGAAAAGAAAGGAACCTTTATTATTACCCATTTATATTGCTAAAAAACAGACTCTAGCACTATAATCCCTCTTACCTAGTAGGAACACTAACACCACAATGTTTATACCTTGAAAGAGTACTGCTTGCAGAGACAAGCCAACGAGCATACTCACGACGAGTGCATAAATCACTAGCTTGAAGATCACTCTCAATGACCTGAAAATCAAACAACAAAAGTTGAGTCAAAATTTTCAGTTATTCTGAGATACACTAGGGGCAATCATCACAGCCCTCGCCCTCAATGCGGATCCCATCTACTAGATGGTTGCTGAAGCAAAATTCGGCACTCATGAATAAGATCTTTTTGCTAAATCAGTTTACCCCTGTCGCATTCTTTCCTCCTTGGTTATTTGCACCTCATACACTTCTAGAATTGTAGTACTGCAGTTCCAAAATGAAACTGACAATGGGTATCACATATTTATTATAATTTCGGGTTCAAACCCCAGTTTTCAATCGAGGTAATTTTCAGAATTCCCAGCGTCTCACCCACAAACAGCTGATGCAGATGCATAACTGCTCATTAACATAAGTTCTTCTAACACTTGAAAAACTGAACCTAACAATGAAATAAAATTGCATTAGTGAATTTTTTATTTCTAACATTCTGGATTGGGACTCTCAATGACTTCAAACTGGGGGGCATAAAGATCAGAACCATTACAAAATACAGCTGGCCTTATATCTACTGAAGAATTCATTTACTTGGAAATGAATATTACCTTCAAAGCTTGTAATGCTGCTAGTGCTTGCCATTGAACTTGATCAACAACAGCTCGAACCAGAACCCTTCCAGGGACCACCTGTAAAGCTGCAGAGACTACAGATGGAGCAGGAATACCAGAAGAGGAGAATGAATTCCGAGGATTCAGTGCATCGTATAATTCCCTGCCCCTTTTGATCTCATCTTCGCCATTTGCGGTTTCTTCGTTTGCAATTAGACTACCCAATTCCGCAACAGAAGACGTTGCATTGTGCACTTCCTGGGACTTGATGATTTTCTCAGTTGAAACCTCTAGCGGCTTTTCAAGTTCAAAATCTGAAGTTACCATCTTTATCTCATCTTTAGATGGAATATGAGGCTCTAATACTGCATCCACCTCTGGGACTGAGACATTCACAGCCAGAGGCTCCCCAGGAATATGGTCAACAGAACTAGAAGATGAATCCAACAAGGATTCAGAATTTTCTTCTCCCGTTGAGCCAAGAAAGCCCTCCTGTGGTACAAGAACATCAGAGATAACAGAGACTGATGAGTCACCGACTTTGACATCAACTAGGTTCACCTCAAATTTACCCACATCAAGGTTAGCATCTGAACCTGTAACGCTAGAGGAGCCATTGTGAACCTCACACTCAAGTATCTTAGGTGAGCTAGGACTAGTATCAGGAGCAATTGATGCGTCATTAGTAGCCAATTTGTACTGCAAATCTTCCTGTACAGAGACATCGTTAATGGCTTCAACACCATTGAAGGTATGTTTAACACTAGGTAGCGCCGAAGCCCCCACACCATGACTACCATCTTCCGATGAAGACTTGTTAAGTTCTTGATGTGATGGAGACTCATTGTCTATACCTGTCTTGTGTCCCTGACTATCATAGGCATTACCTTTGCCCTGAACACTTTTACTACCACTCTCAAAGGCCAATGAAACTTCCTCTTGTGCTGTCAAGGGCTCCATTTGTTGCTTTGGTCCTGTACTGTCATTAGTTACATTCATATCTACAACTAGACACTGAGGACCCATTTTAAATAGCATGCTTCATAACATAAAAACGAACAGAATGGTAATTCTAATAGGATGGATGATCCTTCAATTCCATTTTATGTTATCATCAACTCATTTAACAAACTATGCATACAAACCAACTTAAGAAATATGCTTGAAGAATTACCCAAAACCCACAATTGAGATAAGTCAGACAAAATAATGAGACTTCATTGTGAACAGTTTCAAAAATGGGACTTTTTCCCCCCTGAACAGTTACCGAAATGGGATTTAAAGCAATGAAAGATACAATGACTTACCAGAAGTGATCCTCTTACTCAAAGACAAGGCTGCAAAGGTGAGGCCAGCAAAGATAATAGCTCCAGCTGCTGCTGTTCCCACAATTTCTGAAAACAAACTACTACGGAAGTGTTATCAGTATATAAAAGGGTAAACGCAGCAAATATTTCAAAGAGAATGATTTCTCAATCTTAAGAACAGAAAAACTCATTGTATATTGGTACCATCCCCTAGAAAACAAAAAGCTCAATTACATATGCCTGATACTGGAAATCAGATTACTCTTAATTTTCCTCAACCAAGAGGAAAGTACTGAAACTGAAATTGATACCTTTTAGCCACTGTTTCCTCCTGTACTCACCGGACGTGCCAGCACTATCGGAACCGGACCATCCAGCAAAGGAATCCGCCGCGGAATTCGTACTCATCCATGAATCACCGGTCCGACGCAGTTCCACCCCATTACAATTCCCATTCTGGGGTCCCTCCTGAGCCCACACACGCACCCGACGGTCCAGATTCCGCGCGCGCGTCGTCCGTACAATAATGGCAGGCATGATTCTGCAGTGGAAGGCTAACCGCCGCCGAAACGAGCTCGGCGACCATGCGGTCGTCAGTGAAGCCATCTTCGCAGACCGGAATTTGAGAGAGAAAAGAATGAAATTGGGGTTTCGCGGACGCCAAAACTCGATTAGAGGTTTTTTTTTTTTTTTTTTTTTTTCCTTTCAAGTGCTGAGGTTCTGAGAAAGGTTATCTAGGGTTTCGTGTGAAAGATCAGTATTTGAGAGTGGGGAAGTGAAATTTGATATTTCAGAAACTAAACTCGAAGAGAGGATCGTCAACTGTGGAGAGCTTGTGGGGAGTTCTCTAGGGTTCTTCAATGATAAGAAGGAATCCTAACTGTACGGATCCACTGGAATGTCAGTTTTCCGATGAACGGAGCAGCAGTCCCCGGCTCGTTATCGGCATTCTGCGGCGGCCGGAGAAATCACCGGTGGTGGGTTGGACCGTGAACGGTTTCGAAGACCTTTTAATCCCGAGCGACGTTAATATTGGATGTGACACGTGTCAGTACGCGATGAGGCGAAGCCTCGTGGAGAGATTGAGCGCCCTACTAACGGCGTCGTTTTTCATCGGTAAGTCGGGGGCCGGTATTGTCTGTGTGCAAGGAGCATAAACTGAACATTTACGTGCTGAGGTGGCATAATTTCATTGGTCCATTTTATTATTGATCCATCAGAGTACCTTTCTTACCCGAAAATGATGATGTGGCCCGTGCGTCCCGAAGAAAAAATTTACCGAAGTATTATTCAATAAATTAATGGCGAGTCCCGTAATTATTTTTAATAAGGGCCTACGCAAGTAATTCTATTTATTACTTGTGTCACACATGTATTAACACATGTATCCAACCATCATCAGTAAAGTAGAAGTATCACATATAAAAAGCGTTTGCGTGCTGCAGCGTACAAAGTTTTATTTATGCTTTTTTTTTTCTCTGGGTTTCTCCTTAAAAATTCAACCAAAAAAAAAAAGTAGTAATAATAAAAATAATGAGAGTCTAGCTCCCCCGTCGATGTGAATAGTGCTTATCATTCACTTGTCTATTAATAATTTAATTTATAAATTTTAAGCCTTCCAAAATTATATAAATTTGATATGTTCATAAATTATGTAATCCTTTTTAAATCCAAAATCGTGTTAAAACTATTAATAAACAAATGGAAAAATGGCACCACTCGAACCAGTAAAAGAGTCCGCTCCTGAAAATTGAGCTTAATATTTTTCATTTCTTTCCAGGATTATGTCAAATGCCTGCCTCATCTCAAAAGAATTTTCTATACAGATGAGCCCAAAAATAAACAACGTAGCATTTTTATTTTTATTTTTGGCAATGGCCGTTAAATTCTGTTGAAATCTACAAAACTAACCCAAATTCAAAACCTTAAATCCATTAAACAAAACGTCGGTGATACCTAGAAAAATGTCTGTAAGTTTAGAACTTCAAACAAATCTGTTTCTTCTTCTTCTTCTTCTCCCTTTGTTTCTCATGTTTGACGCCGCAAGTAAACATCATAAAAACAAACAAACATACTGTAATTTCCGTTACAGTCATCCAACGAGGGAAAACCCATCGCAAGTGAGTTTAAAAGTTTTAAACCGCATACGCGATCGATGCAACAATGCCAAGAACTTCTCAGACTCCTGCTGACCGAGCTTTGTCATTCAAGGGTGGGTTTGATCCTTCCCACAGCTCCGCTAGCTCCTTCCTTCTCCATGAAATTACAATTATGGGTCCTAGTGTCGATGGCACCTACATTTACCATTTAACAAAAGGAAAATTGGATTAATTACAAGAAAGTCATAAATGATCTAAATCTAATAGACTACACTTCTTTAGATGATATAGTTGCAGTAAATTTTAGGAAAACAACGTACCAGATAAAGAAGCGCGGGTTGGGGCGAGCGAGTCAATATCCCAGCTGCTAGAGCAGCTACCAGTCCAACTGCATATCCTGAAAGGGCATACCATATGTACTTGTGTCCCTTAGAGGAGGGTAAATCTAAGGGATTTACCGAATCCCTGATCTTTCTGTGATCAAAACAGAGGACCAATGCCAGAAGCATGGCAGGTATAGCCTGCAACCGCACAAAGAAAACCACAACTGTTTAATGAATTTGCAATAACGATTCATCATCAGAAACAGTCAAATGCAGTTTGGCATCAAATTTCAGTCAATTGTTACCTACAATGAGAAGGGAAGAGAGAAAAGAGCGTTTTCTTTTCTTTTCTTTTTTTTTTTTGGGGGGGGGGGGGGGTGTGGGGGGGTGGAGGTTGAAATATACTAACAATATGTAAGCAAGAACCCAGGAATTTAATTGAAGATGGAAGAAATATAACAAAACCCAAAGGCAAACTCTGAATGCATGAGTGCATACCACATTATCTGGAATGACCCATGAGATCTGAATGGATTCCATAGCTATTGTCTGTTATGCGTATAAATCTTCTCAATGTAAGATTGTATAAGAAGACATTGATTCATGCATACCAAGCTTGCACCCATTAAGTTGCTACAGCATTGCACTACTTGCAACGAGTCAGCAATTATTTTCAAGATTCTAGGATTTATTCATGGAGAATTCTGAATACAATTTTGGTCCAAAATGTTGGTGCTACTATATAAGAATTGCGTTAAGCCAATATTTAAATCATACCATGTCACCGAGACCAAGCATCATAAAATCTGTAGCATTCCCTTGAAAGACCCCACCCAACAAATCTCGAGGGAAGACAACCTTTACAGGTAACTCTAGCTTCTTTGTAATCAGTTGGAGCCCAGGAAGGCCCAAACTATTGGCCACTGTGTGAACAGGATTAGTTGCTTCTTGTGTTGCAACTGACACCATAACGTTTGCACCAAAAAATCTCTCAGAAAAAAAAACCCAGAAAATGTCATATACGAACAGACAAACCAGGAGCATTGCACATATTTTGATGTTTGGTAGGCGTACATGGCTCACAAAAGTGATACAGATTGAAATACCCAACAAGTTGCTCAGCATCCAATGACCAGAAACAAGCCACGCTACTACTGTGGCAGCACAAAGCAACAAAAGAAGCCCTTGCATTCGCGTAAATGACTTTGAACAACAACGCGACAAGAATGGATCAGCCAAACCAAACTGTGATTTCAAATATGCAACATATGGCGATAGGAAAAAGAAAAGAGATGAAGCAGAGGCCACAGCTATGAATGCAGTGAGGAGTTGTGAGACAGATGAGAACAGATAGAACATCAATAACAAGCTGCAAGAACTCAGTATTGGGATCATGAGTGCTTGAGAGCTGTCTAAAGTAATGGATGCTTCTGAAAACTCACGGTTTCGTTCCATTTCTTTCGCATAATTCAAAGCTCGAAATGCTGAACCAAATGTCACGCTTACTGCTGTCAAAATGAGAGCAATAGGAGCAGGCTCCAGCAAATATATAAGCTTCCACAACGGTTCCATACTTGTGTGACCACAATCTTTTCCGTTTTGGCCAGTTATCTCAAATCCACATCACATGTGTATCATATGCACGAAGAAATGCTAAATTTATAGATGTTAATGCAAAAGTTGTACTGGACAGAGAAATCTACACAACCTGCAAAACAATCAATGGCGAAAAATAAACTAAATAAAAAATGAAAATATATTGGCCTGCAATGCCATTACCCTACAATGAACATAGCAACCTATATTATGAGTAAATTTACAAAACTATTCTTCAAATTCCCATTTATGTTGCTGA
This sequence comes from Santalum album, assembly GCA_034195605.1. Classification (NCBI taxonomy): domain Eukaryota; kingdom Viridiplantae; phylum Streptophyta; class Magnoliopsida; order Santalales; family Santalaceae; genus Santalum; species Santalum album. The sequence continues at coordinate 8,346,436 of CM067260.1, read as the reverse complement.
GGAATCAGAAAGTCAAATACAAAGCATAACACAAACTATTCTTCTAATTCACAAGATCTTGAAATTCAGCTCAGATCAGCCTTGCATGTCATGAATATCATCCTGATGTTATGTTATAGTGCTGAGAAACTGCAGAAATGAAACCGTAAATGCGGGTAAAAGTCATGAAGATCTTTTTGTTTTTCCATATTTTAAACTTAACTACTGGGAAAAATACATGTTCCACAAATTGGTTTATTCACGTCCTGTCCTTTGTGGGAGGGTACAAATTAGAAATGCTATAAGTTCATTTCCGACTTTACGAATTATAGAAAGCATTCCTAAAAACAAATAAATAACAGTCACGTACATTATCAACCAAAAGACATCACATCAAACTACAAACTTCACTGATTAAGAAACTGAACTTTTCAGAAAATAAAACAGATTAAAGAAAAACACAAGTCAAAACAACTTCATCAGGAACTGTACCCTCTGGGATTACAATTCACAAAATTTATAAGCCCTAAACATTGAAAATTTCTGTTCTTGTAGCACAGTCCCATAAAACCAAACAGACGATATCCAGACATCCGGGGCTCAAAACAAGGCATGGAATGAACAAAATGAATGCAAAACAAGATAATTCATCATAAACATTCTAATAAGTAGGAAATTAGTAAAATTTACTGGGTAAATCTCTGTCTGAAGATTGGACTTACCTAGGGCTCAAATGAAGACATGAATTTAACGAAATGAATGCAAAAACCGGGTTACCCATCAACCCAACAAACGAATTAAAAATGATGCATAATCAGTGGGAAATACTGAAGTTGCTCGGGTAAATAAATCAACGTTTGAAGATTGGACTCACCTTGGACTTTGCAGAGGGAGGAAGACCCTCTTGGTCTCCTGCACTGGCCAAAACCGGCATGGCTATGCATAAAGTTTCTCGCTAAAAGCAGCAACTGCGAGGCTTTAGTTTGCACATTGGACCCGGAAGTTTTGGCATTTTGTACGCTATCCCGATAATCCCGTCGGTTTGATCAGCGGAGTCCGTAATTGACAAATAAGAATTAAAAAGAAACGTAACGATCAAGCCACACAGGGTCCATAGCTCAGTGGTAGAGCATTTGACTGCAGATCAAGAGGTCACCGGTTCGAACCCGGTTGGGCCCTATTTTACATTATTTTCTTTTGCTTTGCTGATTTTTCTCCCTTAACATGATTAGCCTACTCATCATCCAATTGAATGAGAATTAGTAAACCTCCTTTATTTTATTTTATTTTATTTATTTACAATCCATATGTCCAAAGAACTTTGATGATGCACCCCTCTAAGGATACATGCGCCCAAGAATCTATGATTATTTAAATTAACTTTAATTATTGCCAAATAGATAAATTTAGGACTTAATTTTGGTTAAACTGTTGAAAAGGACTTAATTTTGGTTAAACTGTTGAAAAGGAGAAGAAAAACAAAAACAAAACCCAAATGTTGAACTGAGTCTTATATTTTTTAAAAATAAAACATCATAAGACACAGCTTCACCTAATTTATATGTAACTACTATATATTAATTTTTCTCATAAATTTACTAGGTAAAATCCGTTTAATTCTCATGTGATATTTTGGGTCCTGTTCTTTTTTTTTAATATTAAAAGGCATAGCATATTAATTTTTCCATAAATTTACTATGTAAAATCTATTTAATAAGTCAGTCGTACGAACTTCCTATGATGGGGATTAAACTTTTTTGTGGTATACGTCAAACTACAACCATCAATTATTTCATCCAAATTGAGAGTGAATAGTGAGAAGACAGAGGAAAAAGCCATCAGTTTAAACAAAACATTTAAAATAAATAAATAATTATATGGAGACAAAAGAAAAAATCATATTGAAATCTCAAAAGATAAATTTAGTGAAAGGGTGTTTAATAAAGGGTTTAATTCTGGTGGACCTAAATTAGATGAAGCATATATATATATATAAATAAAAAATAATATAAAATCCGAAATTATGTTGTTTTGAGTCTTTCATTTTTTTTTTTTTGAGAAACTTTTTAAAAGATCCCATGTGGTTTGAATCATTTTTTAAGAGACCCATACAGTCTAAATTTTATCTATTACACCTCTTGTACTTTTATTTTATTTTCAATAGACCATTTTCATCTATTTGCCATCTAAGTCTGTTAAGTGAGGGACACATAACAAGTTATTAAATTTCCACATCATTATAAATTATTAAAAATAATATTAAAATTTTGAAAAACACTTGAAAGAAGGAAAAGAAATTGAGAAAATCTAAATAAAAAATAAAAAAGGCGAGACTCCTTCACCGAAAGTGTGCGCATAAATAACAATGAAATTAAAGTTTCATTTTGAAAAAAGTGCACTAAAATTCTAGTGTTCCCCTTTCAAATTTTCAATTGAGGCATAGATGTTAAGATTCATGGCGATTGAAAATATACGTTAGGATCTTTTTTTATTTATGTTTTCTTAATTTTTTTATATATTTCAATTATTTTTATTATTATTAGTAGTAATTTACATGTGAAATACTAATGTAAAAATTTAATAACTTGCCATGTATCCTCTCACTTAACAGAACTAGATGGCGAATGGATGGAGGGATTTATTAAAGACAAAATGGAAATACAAGGGGTGTGATAAAATTTAAATTAGAGGAGTCTAGTAAAAAATGATTCAAACCATGTGAGTTCTTTTAAAAAAATTTCCCTTTTCTTTTAAGAACATAATAAGGCACAACTGCGCCTGGCCTAATTTATAAGCTCAAACACCTAGCCTTTATTTTATTTATTTTTTGATTAAAAGAAGGGCTATAGAAACCAAAGAGAAAAATCAAACCACCTATAAATGAGTAGAGCATGGAAAGTCACTCCACTAAAATTAGCGAAAAGATATAGACCCAATCCCTATAGAAGAAGAGTTAAGAAAGGATAATCAGCATCATCATTGTAACCTGCAAGGCAATCTACACATGTATTTCCTTTTCAGTATATGTGATGCTATAATGGTCACGGTAGAGTCGGATTCAACTATAATATTATCTTGGTTCATATCCGATGCTAAATTTAGATCGTAAAAAATTGCCCAAAGTTTGGCTTTGGCAGCGGTGCAAATCCTAACTGACGGTTAAGTCCACCAAGCCACCTCCCATCTTCATTTCGAGCCAATCCCCCAATCGAAGTAATGCTGAAAATTACATCTAAAGCTTCATCAACATTAACTTTCAATTGACCAGAAGACGGCGGCTTCCACCTGAAATAAGAAATGGCCACAGTATTTCTGAGTGCCTCTTAAGTTATTTTCCCTACCGCTTTTAATGCCCTTTACTAACCTCCTAGCCTTATTTAGTACATGTGAATGATCCAGTAGCTTCTTTTCAAAAATAAGGAGGTTCCTCTCCTTTTCGTGACATCCGACGAATAATTCTAAATAATAACCTCCATTCTATCCCACTTCGACATGATAACCCCCAGCTTTATTTGTTGGAAAGATGAGCACACAAGTCGCATATGCTGCATTCAAATGGGAGATTTAAACCCGAACTTACCGTTACAGCATGCCAAGTCCTCAAGAAGCAATTTCAAATATTCTGCAACGATGCAATCTCAAACAGCTGAAACAGATTCATGCCTTTATTCTAGCAACATCTCTCCTCCAAAACACTCAAATCGCACTGAAGTTTCTCCGCCGAGGCACCGAATTCGGATCCATGGACTATGCCGATCTCATCTTCTCCCAAATGGGTGGCGTTTTCTGTACGGAGATCACCTTTTGGAATGCCATGATAAGAGGGTATGCTTTTAATGGCCCAACCGAGGAAGCCCTCTCAATGTATGATGAAGTGCGTCAGAGAGGACTCCAACCCAATAATTTCACATACCCATATGTCCTAAACTCATGCTCTGAACTGGGGTCTTTTAGTATTGGACAAAAAGTCCATTCCCAGATCGTAAAATCTGGTTTTGAGTCTGGCACTGAAGTTGGCAGTTCACTTTTTAAGATGTATGTGAAATTGGCGGCATGTTTTGAGCCAGGTGTGGGGAGAAGTGATAATCTGAAGGAAGTTCGGAAGGTTTTCGATGATATATGCATTAAGCCGATAGAATTATGGAATCAAATGATATTCCGGTATGGGATGCTTGGGGCTGTCGAGTGTGCTAGACAGGTCTTTGATGTTATGCCCGGAAGAGATGTTGTTTCTTGGAATACGATGATCTCAAGTTATGCCAAAGCAGGGGACACAGAAAATGCAAGAGACCTGTTTGATAAAATGCCTGAGAGAAATGTGGTGTCATGGACTTCCATGGTTGGGGCATATGCCGAGTCAGGAAATCTCAATATGGCTCGAATAGTCTTTGAGAAAATGCCGTGGAGAAACACAGTTTCTTGGAACTGTATGATTTCGTGTTACGCCCAGCACGAAAAATTCAAAGAAGTGTTGGATCTGTTTGTCCGGATGCAATCAGAAGGACTAACTGCAGATGGGTTTACCTTTGTTTCTGTTTTGTCAGCTTGTTCTCACTTGCACGCTCTAGAGTTTGGGAAATGGACACATTATCTCATACAAGATTGGTCTAAATTGGGAGTTATGGTAGGGACTTCCCTCGTAGAAATGTACGCCAACTGCGGCGATCTCAATAGGGCTTTCACAATATTCATCAAAATCGAGAAGAAGGATGTTTTTTGTCATAATGTTATGATCAAATCGCTTGCTATCCACGGAAGAACAGACGATGCTATCAAAATCTTCTCATTACTGCAGAAGACAGGCTTGAAGCCAAATGACTACACGCTTAGCAGTGCTTTGTTTGCATGCAGCCATGGAGGAATGGTAAAACATGGTAAAATGATCTTCCATGGTATGGAGAGGGATTTCGGGATCCGTCCAAAGCTCGAACACTACGGTTGTTTCATTGACTTACTCAGTCGAAACGGTTTTCTTGAGGAAGCGCTTGTTGTAGTGAAGGAGATGCCATTCGAGGCCGATACTGCAATATGGGGAGCTTTACTCGGGGGCTGCAGAGCGAGGGGTGACTTCAAAATGGCAACTAAAGTGATAGAGATGGTTGATCGGTTGAAAGCCAGGGAACCAGGAGTTTATGTGCTGATGTCAAACATTTTTGCACTGCTGGGTCAATGGGAAGAGGCTGGAAGTGCTAGGGAGAAGATGGGAATGAAGAAAATATGGAAGAAAGTTGGGTACAGCCGTCTTGTTCATAGTGGAGATTCAGAGCTGGTGGAGAATCCAAAAGAGCCTCGGTGAAATTGAAGTCGAGCTTATTTTTTTTAATTCTATTGAAAAAGCTTTTTCGATAAAGAAATATATGGCAATCTACGGAAAACTCAAAAGTGGTTTCAAAAAAGGTCAAATATGTTAAACATCCTCTTGAAAAAGTAAACTTTATTTTATTTTATTTTGTTACTTTTTGAACCGTCAAAAGTAGCTTTTCATAAGCTCTTTCCAACTAGTTCTTAAAAGAGTTATAAAATAGAAAACACCTCACGTATGGAATTCACTAGAGCATTTTGGGCATGTGATGTAGAATGAACAATGTTTTTCCTATTGTGACCCTTCCATGCGATGGAAGCAAAAAAATATGTCTAGTTTCATTGACTATACTTCCCTATATTTTCTCTACATCGGCATGCTATTCAATTCAACCCCTTTTCAGCATTTCGAGCATCTTTGAGCATCCTTGACATTTTCAAACTTTTGAGTTCAGTCATCTCGAGTATTCAGGGCATTTTGGGTTACTACGAGGTTCCAAAAGGGGTGAGGGTATTCTTGGGGAAAAGAGAGCAATCCCCTCGAGTTAAAGTTAGGGTGTTGCCTCATATTGGTTAGACATGAAATCATTCAAGAAGGAAATCTCTATGGTCCCCTCTAGATACTTTCCATAACTCTATAAATATGCATATACCCAACATAATAACTATAAATATTCGCATCTTCTCTCATTTTCTAACACCAAAGATTTTTAAACGTCGAAAGCAATAGAAGGAAATTTGAAATGATATGACAGTCGTATGACCTTTTATATCACGAAACAATACAAAATGAGTCGACGGTGTCTTCGATTCTTGAGCCTAAAAATCAGCTTCTGTTAATACACCTTCATAATGAAAACTATGCTATAGGAAAATGGAAATTTACCATTTTATCCAATTGGGGAAAAAAATGAAAAGAGCCTCATGAAACCTATACCAGAAATCAGGCTCTAGGATTGGCCCTTCTTTGGCCTATAAAGACTTGCAAAACCCCATCTGATCCCCCAGCCACAAGTGCACACTCATCCTGTCCCACTTGCCTCCAACACACCCCGCTCACAAACCCATGGCCCGACCCAGGTCCACCGGTCGGCCCAAGGCCACAGGCCCATATCGGCTCGCCCCACCTTTTGTCGTACACGAAAACCTGGTTGCTCTCCGACCCGCATCCGAGTAACCCGCCCGCCCTCCAGACCGATAACCCGACGAAATTTCGGGCATTCGTGTGACCCGTGTAGGTCCGAATCGCTCTCGTACTATCCATATCCCACAGCTTCAAGCTCCCGTCAGTTGCTGCGGTTGCGATTGAATTGAAATCGAGGAACCGGACGTACGTAACGGGCTTACCGTGCCCGTTGAGTTCGAAAACCGGATCCACCATCCTACGGATATCGTATCCATAAGCCCTCCGGTCCGTCGACCCTGCAACGACCAAGGGCCCGCCAAACGGGTTGAACTCCACGCAGCAGACGGAGCTCCGCAACCCGCCGGGCCGCACTGTGGCCAAAGAGCTCCCTCCATTGCACCGTGTGTCCCATAGCTGCGCGGTGCCGTCGTCGGATCCGGACGCCCCAAGGGCCGGGTCCCAATGCGAGTAGTCGACGCTCCAGATGCGGTGCCCGCCGTGCTCGTCGCGCTCGAAGACGGGCATCTGCCGCTCGAGGTCGTACTCGACGACCGACCCGTCGTAGTCCCCGGATCCGATAACCCGCCCGCCCGAATTGGGCCTCCACCTCAGGCTGCTGAGCTTTGCGGGAGCGCAAATGCATAATAATTCAGAAACACCATTGGGGTTCAAAATCAAAGTGCCATCCTCTCCTCCACCACTGCAAGGTAACAGAGATTCGGCACTGTAAATTCGGATCTTTCGGGCGATTCCGCCGGTGGCGAGGAGGCGATCGGACGGGTCGAATTCGATCGTGCCGAGTGCGTCGGAACCCAATCGGGCGGTGCTCGGATACACAATAGTAGATAGAGTGAAATCCCAGTCACACTTGGCTCTTTCTTCTACTTCTTCTCTCTGTTGTTCTTCTTCTGCTCCTTCTTCTTTTGGGGTTTCTGGGTTTGGGGAAGAATTGTTCATTTACCATTAAAGGAAAATGGAATTGGGGGGAGTTTTGGAGAGTTCTGTGGATTTGGGTCAATGCAGTGTGTCGTCCATGGAAGCGGTCGCAGATTCTACTCATGATGATTTGGATAAATAGGGTCCTCACTGCAATTTATATTTTTATAAGAAAAATATGTGTTGTCATTTTACCGTTATATCCTTCACATATGAAGGATTCAAGACAATGCCACTATCCAATCCACGTACGGTTGTCTTTGTTTCTGTTGAATTTATTTGAGGAACAGGTGATATTATATGAAAGAGCTTAATTTTTCATTTAAGAAAAGTACTTAAGCCAATTCTATATCTTTTTAAAAGGGACTTGCCTTTGAAGGAGAAGAATAGCGCTCAAGTACTTCAACAAATAAGTGTTAAGATTTCATATTCGATAAGGGTTATGTTCTTTTTTTTTTATTATTGAACTTATTTGGCAGTTGGATCAGACCTTCCTCCTCTTCTTCATTTGTGTAACAGTTGATATTTCAATTTTTGTGCACACCCCTTATATGCAAGTATTTAGTCCTCATCAGGACTGTAAATGAGTAAAGCCTTATTACGCTCAAACTCAGTCTTTCAACTTTTGGCAAACTTGTGAGCCTGAACTCATCTTGAACTTAGCTCATTTAATAGTTAACAAGCTCAAGCTCGAGCTCAAGTCAAAAATAGCTAAAACTTTAACGAGGGAAAACTAGAATTGAGCTCAAAGGCTCAACTGGCAGGGAAAAGTTGTTGCTATTAAATGTTTCATATGCAATAATTATATTTTAGAAGAGCCTGTAAACGAGCTCTTTAACGAGCCATTTCACAGAAAAACTTGTTTATATTATTCAAGCTAGTTTCGCCAATTCAACGACTTTGCTCTAGCTCAACTCATTCAAATTGTCAAGCTTAAAAATGAGTTTGTACAGGGCTCGTGAAGCCTTACGAACCGAGCTTTTTTTCCCCGAGCCAAATGTCGAGGGACTTGCTTTGAGGTGCATCTGTGCCCAAATAAGAATAACGGCACCACATAAGATGCTAGCCCAAATATAGAATCCGAAAGTCATTATAAACATGAGATGGGGGTATTTTGGGTATTTGCAGTTGAAAAGGACAAAAGAAACGTGATATACTAAATATGGAAGAGGAAAATGGTGGAAGCGTGTGTGTCTCAATTTTAGGGAAAGGGAAGCTGTGGACATAAGGCTCTTCTCTGCCATTTGCATTACGTGGTTTCAGCCAAACCTGTTGTTCCTCTCTCACTAGTTGGGGTTTTGTTCCTCATTTAATGCGCGGTAGTAGATCTATGATATATTCAAAATCTCTAAATGCAGGTCACTGGCAAATGCTATCGACCTTGTTGTTTTCATTTTCCTAGATTATCTTTTGCCTTTGAATAAAAATAAATTTAAAAAATATATTTTATTAGGATTGCAACTAATGATTTAGACAAGTGACCTGTTTTGTCAATGAAAAATTCTACTTGTACATCTTTCACACAATTTTCACACCAAAAGGGTGATGTGAAAAAATATGTGGTCGTTTTTGAGTGCTACTTTGGTCAAATAGCAATACAGGACCACACATATTTTGCCACGTGACCACTTTCGATGTGAAGGGTGTGTGAAAGATGTATATATAGTATTGTTCTTTTAATAAGGTACCTGATGGAAATTTATGCCATTGAAGTCCTTTTTTTTCTTTTTTTCCCCCCTTTTTGGTTGAACTCTTGTCAGGGAAAAAGAAAATATCGTATAAGAGGGCCTAATTTTTCACATAAAAAGAGTACCTAGGTTATGCCATTGAAGTTATCTTTGAGGACAAGTTCCTCCTAAGGTATTTTAGCCACTCGAACAATGAGTGGTAGAGATAGTAAGATAATATGGTATGAACCACTTGAATTTTAAAACGTTATGAATCTATGAATTTGAATAATCTTAGTTATTCATGTCCAGCTATAATTTTTCTCTACATTTATTTATAATGAATGATTATGACCGTCTAATTTTACAAATTCACGACTTTTCAAATTTAAGGGAATCAACATCTTGTCATATGAATCCACTGATCTACTGAATTTAAGAACAAAGTCATAAATTTATGAATTTGAATAGTTTTAACTATTCATGTTCACCTATAATTTCGCTCAACACTTTTTTTATAATGAACGATTATAACTGTCTAATTTTATCAGTCACGACCTTTCAAATTTAAGGGAATTCACATCTGCTCATATAAATCCACTGATCTGCTGAAATTGAAAAGTCCTAGATTTCTAGGTTTGAACAAATCCAAAACATTCACTGCCAAAAAAAACAAGAGAGAGAGAGATTAAAGGTGAAAACTTTGAAGGGCCATAACACTACTAATTCAAGACTTTTTAAATTCAGAGGATCTTGGTTGTGAGTCAAGATGGATCTGAATAATCCAATCGGATAAAAACATTACCAGATCACACCAATCAGAAAATAAGCGAGTTGAAGAAAAATATAGCATTGAAGGAACTCAACTCCGAGCTTCTTCCTTATCTGGGTTTCACATATGTAACATTCAATGAAGAAATATATAGCAAAATAAATAAATAAATAAAGACAAAGAGACTTGTTCAACTTTCTGCCAGGTTCCATCCAGACCACAGGAAAGAAGTCCAATCCATTATTTGTTCAAAGTGGATAGAGTGATCACAACAGCATACTGTTCCACAAAAACAGAAACCAACAAATGTTCTCAATCAAAGATATAGACAGGACCGGGTCTTTCACCCGTAATGTTCCGATGAAGAATTAGTATTCCGATGAAGAATTAGTATTCCTTGTTCCCAAAATTCTTGCACCAAAGTTGTGAGGGAATCGCACGGACCGGCTTATGTGGCCGTTGCTGCAAGAAAATAGTATAAGAATCAGCGTAGAACGATTCATTTTTCAAAGGCAATTTCGAGAGACTAAATGTTCAGTGCCATGGTGTTTCAGGTAAAGTGCAGATATCAATCATAATCATAGCTTATGTTTTATCTTGAGATTTAGAAATTTCTAGTAATGCTAACAATCTTCAATCAAACAGACCAAATAACACCTCGAGGAAAAGGAGGACAGAAACTATTGAGAAAATCAAGCAAAGCACAAGCAAATGTATTATGTAACACTCACGGATGAGATGAAGCTAGAAAGTTAAAAAATAGAAGTCATTCAACGTGGTTTATAAGCAATTTCGCAATAGAACGGTGCAAATCAAGAACCTTCCTCATACACAAGGCCAGTCAAACCTTCTGAGGTGAATAAATCTCACCTTAGCGCTGCTACGCGAATAATGGCACTATCCAAATAATGCTAGAGAAGCTGAAAAAAGTAAGCAGTCATACTCAAAATCCACACGTCAGAAAAGTACAAGAATGAGTGTTTTCACGTGGGCTTGTAATACATTAAACCAAGCTTTGGTGCTGCATAAATGAGGACAAGGGTTCAATTCCTCGTAGCTGCTAGCCTTGTTGTATGTGTTTCTGTTTACCAATCAAATAAATACATTAGCATAAATTTTATTGGCTACAATTTTATCAGTTCGCCTATAAACTTCTCAACATCACATATCAACAAAGACACCAGGACAGCCACAAGATGTTTATAGGAATTTCTCTTTAATGTTTTAAGCCTTTTGGCACTACATCTGAAAGTATAAACCATCTCATTGTCAGGACATCTCCCAAAACTGAAGTAGACCCCTGGATCCCAAATAGGACTATGGTTCTGGTCCTCTATGTACTCCTTAGAAAGTAAAACTATGAGTTTCAGATATTTGGAATTCACAAACTTTATCAATCACAATCCCCGTCCTCTGCAAGTATCATCTTCAAATCAGCGACATCATTGCCAACATGTTTCCAGCAACGTCTAAGCTTTAGAACTTTGTCTTCACAATAATTTACTTGAATAATTTTTTCATGCTACAGAAAATATATTTCAATTAGTGTAAAGAACATTTCTTCGGAGTCAGGTAAGATGGCCCTCTTAGCGAACACATTATCCTCCTTGAATTGAGCTACATTGGCCTTGCATGATGCAGCCGTTACTAAAAAAAAATAAAAAATTAAGTCAACGCCCTGCTTCTAGGTTATTGTGTTCAGATTCACACTTTTTCCAATTTTGTTTCAAAGATTGTAATTACTGTGTTTTCATTTCTAGGAAGTTCTTCTAGCATTCTTTAAATTATATATAATTTTTCATGCAGTCTGCTTGAAAATTTGCTAACCCATTCAAGCGTCTTTATATGTTGTAAAGTACTTCCGTGTGCCTCATGCAAAAGAATAGAGTAGCCAGGAATTGTGTCAAGTAATCCATATCTACACTCATTCCTAGATTAACTCTAAAAATAATAAATCAAAACCTGGCTGGCTTCTCTTGCCGAAATTTGGAGCTACAGTTAGCTGGGGGAAGTTGTCTACAATAAAACCTACAGCTTAAGAAGGATTTCAAGTCAAAAGATTCAATAAAACTTCCATTCTCAAGCCATATAGCTCTTTCAACTGATGCTATGGATCTCTTTAGAAATTGGATTAAGTGGATCAAGCCCATAAATATCAGAGGTCGAATATATAGGAATATCCAGTAGCCCATAGGTCTAACTTCATTAGGAGGATTAAAACCAATTAAGGATCTAGGTCAAAGACAATTGAATGGTCGAGGTTGGAAATGGACAGAACACTGACGTGTGGATTGCTAGGAGGAACCATACGGAACTCTGAAAGATGGTCTGTGGAACCAGGTTTACTTGTGCCAAAGTCAGCAACAGTATTGGGAAGTAGCTATTGAAACTGGAATTGGCAAGTTCAAGTGATCTATGGGTGAGACATCTCGACATATAAACAACTATAGGCTTATGTATTATTTCATAATAGATGCATTCCTAAGCCTTAAACAGTGGAAAATCTGAAACAATCAGACAACAAACAACACAATAACAATTATAATTCTGCTGATGAAGAAACACCATAAAGCCTCAACCCCTCATCACAGTAAAACTATAGATCACAACCTGCATAATAAGGAGTGGAGGAGAACGATTTCGAGAGAGCGTCCAAATATTGATTCATGAAAAATCTAATTGAAGACAGGTAGAGACGCAGGAATTAAGAATGGAGCAAATCACGCAATAATGGAATGTTCCGTACCACGGAATGAAATCGGACGAAATGGAATAGGGCGAAAGTAATTTTCTATGGAGTGCACTCCCAGCTCCGAAAAAAGGAAAAAAAAAAAAAAAAAACATTCGTCATTCACACAAATTTAGCTCTTTTTTTGAGCTATGGTGGGAATTCACTATGGAATGGCTCGTTACAATGAAAACCACTTTTTTTCCCTTTCAAAAACCATCGACGCAATCCCATTTCATTTCAAGGCAAACAAACGGGACCTAACAAGAATCAACTTCGCAACTATGAAACACTATGAACAAATGCAATTCAAAAAGAAATTCAGAATCTAGAATGAAGCAATCCACAATCCCAGATCTTCCAGGCACTCCTAGGTTAAGCATAAGAAAGGGTAACTAGTCCACACACACACAGAGAAGTGGGGAAGGAAAGGGGGGGTGAAAATTGCAGAGAAAGGAAGGAACCTCGAGTTGGGCCGATTTCATGGCGATGGGAATACAGACGAGGAAGATACCAGCCATGGCGATAGCGGTATTACGCTTCCAGTGCTTGGGGCGACAGTAAGGCCCACCGCTCATGCTCCACACCTTCGCCCTGAAATCCCCCCCTCCTTCTCCATGGCCGAGTTGATGATGATCTCCTCCTCCTCCGCCGCCGCCGCTCATCCTCCTCCTCTTCCTGATCGAACCGCTCTCTGATCTTTCTCACTGGAAACGAGCACGGTGGCTCCCTCTTGGACCAAGGGTTGAGGATGCGGGCTACAAAACGACGTCGCTTTTCGTACATTTCACCATGGGTAAAATTCAACAGACCCCCTGTATCATTTGTTGGAATTTTTTTAATATGGATTTTTATTTTTATGCTGTGCTATTATTATTCTCAATTCTGTATCCTTTCGGTAAAAATATTTTCCATTCTTTTAAATTATTTAATGAATCAATATTCATGTATAGGGTAAAACATTTCAATCAGAAGATGGTAACTTCTTTTCCTTACTAAAAGATCGACTCAAGAAAGACTAATGAATACCTTTTTTGGGGGGTTAAACGATAATGATTCGAGCGTATATCCTAGCAAATGAGAACCCATCCACATGCAAGTTTTGCGTTAAACATGACAATTCTTGCGTCTATCCTAGTGAATGAGACCCACATCCAATCCTAATCTTTGTGCACATTTTCTGTGCACTAGCAATGCTCAAATCAGTGCAATACTAAATTTTCAGCTCCTTGCATCACAAAGCACAAATCAAGAAGAGGTAGGAAACGTCTGTTGGAGAAGCTCTTCAACAAATCAAGGCAAGTTTCGAACCACATGAAGGTCCTCTATTTTTTGGGTTGCAACCCTCCTTTCTCTGTACCCTTTTGAATTGCAGCCCATAGATTAAGAACAGTGTTTTGTTCCAAAAATGGAAATTCTCAAGGAATCACGTATGTCGTGTAAAACCAATATAAACCACGATATATTTACAGGCGTTATAAAAATAGAACAGACGTTTGTAACTTATAAATAACCATAGTACACAGAAGCTGGGCCGCCTACGGCTGCGCGAACTCTCAACATCTCAGTTCTCTTGCTTCTCTCCATTGCTTCTATGAGCCATTCGACACTCTCTTTGATCCCCGTCCTGCAATCATGATTTCAATTCGCGATGCTTTAGTTCTCACACAATCTGCATTTTCAAGCTTAAACCCAATCCCAAAATCGTAGCAGGAGATTCCCAATTTTAGGTTTTTTGACAAACTTGTAAGCATAAACTGTGGTGAAATATTAAAACTTGTTTTTCTAGTTTAGATGGAAAAAGACCATGCTTGACAAAACTGGAAAGTTAATAATTGATAAGCTTTAAGTACTTAAATCTTAATGCTGAATATTATAGGTGGTAAAAATATATTTGGATGAATTAATTCTAACTGGGGAAAAATCTTATGGTCTTCATTTCCCTGATACGTGATAAGTCAACTAACTCTGACTTGTAGTATTTAGTGATAATGACCCTTTTAAGTGAAAGTCGCTAAATATTATCACGCACTTAAAGTACTTACGTTGTGTTTGAATGGTGGCAATGAGAATTAACTGGCGAAGGAATAAAAATAGGAATGAGATGGCATTCCCTCTAGGGAATGTCTGTTGTATTTCCTTTTGTGTTATCAAACAATGGGTGGGAAGGAACGTTCCCATTCCCATTCCCATTCTCGTTATTCCATTCAAACAAGTCCTTGATGTATTCTGTTTTAAGTATTTAATTGGGTTATCAAAGAACCCCAGCTCAAGAACTGTTGTGGGCAATGCAATGAACTTGGCTGCAAAGTGTATGGGCAGTGGAACCCCTTGGTTCTTTAGTTAGGGTTTCATCCACTATATCCAAAAAAAAAAAAAGAAAGTAGAAAGTGTAAAAAAGCATTAACGCTGCAGGGAAGAGGACGTTAAAAAAGTAGGAATACAAGGATTAAAAACCATTATACGAAGATACGAAGTGAAATCAAAAACAATAAGGCTTTCAACGCCAAGCAGAATATTTCTTAAACCACATCATAATGAGCTAATTTAAAAGATAGAAAATAATGCATTACCGTCTTCCCTGCCTTGTCAATTCCAAGTACGAGAACATGAAACTCTGTCTTACTAAAGAGATATTTCCAAAATCCATAAACCAATGAAAACATTGTTTAATTTGTTGTCCTCGTTTGTGCTGTTATCTGATCAGCTATGAAGAAAACGACTTCATTGTGCCATATATTCCATGCTTGTCATTTAGGAATCCTGAATACATGAAAAGGACTTTTCAACGTTTTTAGCACAAAAGATCACGAATACAAGCATATATTCAGAAAATGCAGAGACTAATCATTTTGATAAGGTTCCTTTACCTAAAGATATTTTCTGATATATAGTGCCTAATTAAATATGCTCAACTTCAAAGCACGCAACATGTGGTGCAGCTCAAACAAGGACTAAAGTGTTTTTTTGCTAAAATTTCCATCCTTTAGAAATTATGTCCAGATATTGTAGACCCAATACTTCAATCTGAAACCAGCAATAAAAGACGAAAAGGTCTAGAGGCACCTGATTATAGGAATTTCTGTTGAACGACAAGATAATTATAATGGAAAACATTATTATCATTGACAATATTACCCAGTAGCTGGCTTATCAGGATGACAACAGAGAGAACGTAGCAAGAAGCATGATTAAATTCCCTACATTCTTAGAACCAGTTAATACATTAGGAGGGAAGCTGAAGCTGAGCATCTTATAACACAGATGGTTATACAAACCTTCGTATTGCAAAATAGAACCTTGCTATCGAGCATTGCTGCACAAAAAGAGAATGGGGAAATGGAAACTCATGCAATGCTAGACTACTGGAGAAAATAGAGCAACTTTAGACAATCTAAATATACTGAAATCCATCTGCCACTACCGGAAGATCTGATAACTCTTGGCCTGGATTCAGACCCAGCAGTGTAGTCTGAATAAAACAAAAAATATAATTACTTCATGCTGGCTGATTATGGGCAAAGATTTTTTATTCTAATGGGTAAACGGTTAAAATGGTTGAATTGCATTTTTTAAAACAAGCTCCTAACAAAAGAAATGCTACAAATATAAGTTTAATCAAAGTAATAATAGTTAACATATTTAAATAAGTTCTCATAACACACAAGCACCTAAAATAGTTTAAACAAAATTATATCAACCCTCTAAAAATAGGTTTTAGATGTTAAAATCCTCACCAAGATTGAAATGTCAAAAGTTATTTATATTCATATATTTTTTGTATATACTTGTGTATTTATGTAAAAATATTGCGATTTACCTTAGTTATGAGAGCCGGCCCGGCCTGGCGGATTGACCCGGTGACCCACCGACTCGGGCCCCAACCAAGTTTGAGTTGCCAATTAATCCAACTTGCACATTGACCCGGTCAAAACCGCTTGACCCGACGGGTTGACCTATGACCCGACGACTTGGGTGTCGACCTGGACGAAACTTGGTCCTTATACAAAGTACCAAAAATCATCCAAAATGTATTTGATAAGTTTTGAACCCCATCCATTTTCATAAAAGTCTAATATCCCTAACCAACGGAATCAATGGATATTGATGAAAACTTGCTAAAACAAGTTTAGTCATAATCTTATGCTCAACTGATAATTATTTTAAAATATGTTATAAATGAAGAATATTTAATTAAAATAATAGTTAGTGGATAATAAATTTTTATATATATGTAATTTTAATATACATTGTAAAATAAGTATAATAATGTACCTTAAACTAAGGCAAATAGTATTTTATTATTCTTATCTTAGAAAATAATAAATCATAAGTTTGAAAAAATACTTATCATATCATATTTTTAACGATTAAAATAATCTTGTCATTGAAAGATAACCATAATCCCATAGTATTTTGATAATATCTCTCATGTCATATTGGAATTTTTTTAATAAATTTATTTTTCAATTTGATAATATCAAATTCAATTAATCCAATACATTTAGAAATATAATAGCGAAATAATTTATCTTCGTTAGTGTTATTATTATTTTGCAAAGCAATTTGAACAACTTAATAAAAGTAGAAAGTTTCGCTATTTAAGTGGTAAATCTATTTTAATAAGTTTTGCTATTTTTTTGATTATTTTATGGAGATTCTCTTTTAAAAAATATGTATTATTATAATTATTATGATTTATAATATAAATGTCGTTGACCCGACGGTTTAACCGATGACCCGACGGTTGAACCAATGACCTGGTGACTCGGTCTCTTGACCGGGTCGATTTCCAGGTCGGGCCTGACAACTGTGTGACTCACTAAAGTACCTCAAACGGATAAAAGGGTGAAACAAATCCTTTTACTCTTACCTTATCCTTTTAATTAAATGGATAAAAATTTCTTAAAAGTTACCCTACCATTTTACTTAATGGGTAAAAAATTCTTATCCTTACCTTAAAAATTAGGATAGGATAAGACCAGTAAATGGATATGCCATTGTCTATTGCCACCCCTAATTGAGAGTTTCGAAAGAAAAAAAGGAAATAAGTGATAATATTTTGGCAAAAGATCACTTTTTGCCCGAACTTACTATCCAATGTTTAATATGACTCCAAATCTTTTATTGCGTTCAATTGGACGCTTAAGCTATTTCATCTGATCTGATTTAACTCATTTTTAATGGAATACAATTAACTATATTTACTCATATCTAATTTACAATCTAATATAGTAAAAAAAATATTATTTACTCCCATTCTTCCTTATTTATGAACTTATACAATTTAGGCGGGTCCACCGCCAATGAACGATAAAGTTCTGCTAAACATAAAAATGGACGTTGTTGCCTTTTCTTTTCTGGTGTAATGAACGTTGCTGATTGCGAGTTTGACGCGTTCGAGATGTCAATAACGAATTCTAGCAGGGCCAATTCCGTCAAAGAAAAACCGAGTGCGTCACATTGGGGAGAACATAATAAAGAAAAACGCAGCCATGCTCAGGCAAGACCAAAGCTCCATCTTCGCAGGTATGAATCTTCCCTCAATTTCCTCTCATTTTCGTAAATTTCAAATTTCGAGGATTGAATTCGATCCTTTTTTTTTCTTTATTGATATTCGATCTGCTCTCTACAATAATCGTTTCATTAGCGTGTTTTCTAGGTTAACTTGTTCCTTCCTCCCCCCATTTTTCTTCTAGGGTCGATCTTGGATCATTTTCTTTTATGTGATTGAGATATAGATCTCAGGCCTCTTCTATCTTTCACTTGCTGCAGTTTATTTTGAATTTTAAGTCGTTTGTTGATTGCATGTTGTGATTGAATTTTTGATGGACTGCCACTTCTTTAAGTTCTTATGAATTAGGGTGATTTTTCGTTAGCAAAGATGAGGATTTGAGGATAAAATCTTATTCCGAAGATTAAAAAGGAAAAAATAAACACCTTTGATTGCGAAAAAGTTCTCTCCAGGTGACTGTCTAAGTCCTTGAGGTGAATTTTAAAATTTTCTGGCAATAGTAATTTGGTATTGTTGGTCAGAAGAATAATCTTCTCCTTTGAGAATAATCAAAAACAGGAACGTGAAAACGTGACTGAATTGGTCGGTCTTACTCTTTGGAACTGAGCGGGAAGAAGGGAGGAGATTCATTCTTAATACGAGCTCGTTTCATGGTAAGGGAATTTGAATGATAGTCACTCTAGTTTCTTCACTTTTCTAACATTGCTGAATTTGTCATTTTATTTGGGTTTAAGCTATCCTTGATATCAAGGGTTTATTTCACAATATACGGTAGTGGAGGAAAACATCTTAATTATGAAACACTTATTGGGAAATAAACACCAGTTCACCATCCCTTAGCCCCGATAAATGTAAATGTGGCAATTTGCATTTAAATACTTTACTTTCTGTTCAATTCCTTCTTTTGTTACTGTGAAAGGTGAAGAAAACCCTTCTCTTCACTAAATGTATCCTGTCCCTTCCTTTCATTCAAGAGATTCTATTTCCTTTGCCTACATTCCCCTTCTTCCAGAAAAGTATTGATCTCTCTCTTTGTAGATAGGTTTTGTGGGTTTCCAAAGTCAATTGCAATTATAGGGTACACTTGGTTATGGTTTCTAGTGATCTGATTTTTGTATGACCTAACTGCCACGTATATCTTGCATTGTTTCTATCTAATCGTGGTATTAAGTTTTTCCTTTCTCCAATTGCTTAAACTAAAATACACCTTGCACAGGTGGATCCACAGGCAGTATATTTGCCAATAGGCATCACTTAAGATGCAATCAGTTTTCATTTTAAGTTCTTGTTACATTTTCTTGTTTCCATTTATCGTAGTATGTAACTCTAAATTTACCTTGTTTCTGCAATTTGTTTCAGAGAAATTAAGTCTGCTGTCCAACTAATTGGCGCACTTCGAGCATTCAAGGAGAGCATTTGCTTAAAGAAATGAAGTAATTACATCTATCTTATAAGCATCTTGAATCTTTTGATATTATTACAATTGAATTGAACATCAACAGTGAGACACGACATTGGAAGAGCTCCAACTTTAACCCTGTGTCATGACCTGACAGACAGTCTCAGGTAGACAGTTTTCTTGCAGCGCAAACTTGAGATTTCCTCACGGTTATGCTGTAATGCCCCTAAAGCCTATATGCGATAAACAGATTCATGTTGATACTGCTACTAACCATCCTAGGATTTAGTGGTCAAAGGGTATGGTTGTAGTTAAATTGTCACCACCTAATTGACCCCCATCTCTTTCTGATATACCTGACTTTTAGTTGCTCACCCGTGGTAATGTGTTGGACACAAAAATCTAAACTGGACTATGTGCATATGTTATTACTGCAGAGTTAGAGTTTAAGGAGCATATCCTAGATAGGGGTTTTGGAGTAGATTTTGAACTTGTTACCCCATGCCTCAAAGGAAATTATTGAATTGATATTTCTGATATTTCTAGGAGCTAAAAGAGAAAGAAAGCGTAGGGTGGATTACTGATCAGCTTACTAATCCATGGTTGTGGACCATACATAGCTGTAGGCTGATCTTTGTGTTTTTCATTTCTATATTTTCCTTCACATATACTTGCAGGAAGGTCTGTGATTTTGAAATTTTTTGTATTCATGTGTTTATTCATTTTCTTAAGGGATTTAATTATATCTATCTCAACATGTTTGTTGGAGCACCAGGGGCCGGGTGAGATGGGATGAAACTAATCTGGGAGAGATTGAGGCAAACAAACCTGTAAGGCAGAAAATTACTGAACCAAAGACACCTTACCACCCCATGATTGATGACAATGATGATGATGATGGTATGTTTATGCATGTATACCTAGATGCCATAAAATGATGCTCTCTAAGTTATATGTCTCTTTGTTTGTAAATATTTCATCATATTTTGAATTCTCTCTATAGTTTGTGTACTTTTCACTTCATAAGGTGCCTCTTAACATTTTCAAGATTATGAAAATAATTTCTTTCTGCTAGAATGTTTTAAAACTTCTTCTGGTATTTAGATTATAAACAACCTATTTGTTCAGCAACACTTTCAAGGTCACGAAAATAATTTATTACTGCAAACGTGTTTTAAAAATTCATATTGTTTTTTTAAAAAAAAGATCTATTTGATCATTAACACTTTCTAGATCATGAAATGATTTCTTTCGGCAACCAAGTTTTAAAAAATTCACATGTTATTTATATAAAAAATATATTTGATTAGTTGATCTGCTGCATCACTTAATAGTTCAATAGATACATTGATCATGCCTGTGCGATCACTTGATGGCTAAAGAACTTACGCTAAACAAACATATGAATTTGTTAAATAAAATGTCCAGTGGTACAACTGAGAATAATACCTCCTTCAAATGTTTTAGCAATTTTGTAATCGAACAGTTTCAAAAATTCAGGTTCTGTGCCTCTGTTATGTTCTAAACTAATCTCCAGGCTTGAGATTCATGTGTGAATCCAACATCACAATGTTGAAAATACCTGATCGAGCTTTCTTTTGGTAGACTGAATGAATTGTGTATGTGAATTTCATTGTTTTGTGAGTTCATAGGATCAGCCTACGTGGAGTTGAGAACACAAATTATGCTTAATTTTTTTGTTGTGCTAGGGTCTTTGTCTCCCGTACAGCGGGATAGTCATTTCAATGATTGCATTGGTAATATGGAGCATGCAGAAGCAATAGCATCTGCTCTGAATGACGTGGCGTCATCGAGCAGAAAGAACAGCCGGAGATCTGATTGGACATCATCTGAGGATGAAGCAGATGCCATGGAACCAGATGATGAAGGTTCTTTATTCTAAACTTGGGTTTCTAAGTTATCTTTGCTCCCTTTTTTTCTTTTTCTTTTTTCATTTGGAAATCTATTATCCTTCATGTTTCTATTAGTTGGTACGCTTTCCCATTTTCAGTTTCATGGGCGTTTTGAAACAATTACAAGAAGAATAACACTTTTACTCTACATTTTAACATATATAAAGGCAGTGTGCATTTGTGAACAGTGTCTTTTGGGGTGTGTGTGTGTGTGTGTGTGTCTGTTTTTCCTTTTAAGTTTTCTCAAGCTGCACTTGAGCATCCAGAATATCTTAACTGTTCAAAATGCCCAGAAATGTCACAAATTCCCCAAGTGCTGAAAGTGCCTGAATGCCAAAATGCCCCCAACAAGTGTAAGAAGTCCAGAATGTGCTTCAAGTCCCAGGGACGTCATAAGGTTCATCAAACCCAGTTAGGGACATCATAATTTGAAAATCTGATGATTGACTTCCCTTCCATTTGTATTGTCAGATTACGGATCAGATCGGAGCAGCTCAAGTTTTAAGGAGCATAGGCGAGCGCACTATGACGAGTATCTGAAAGTGAGAGAACTTCGGCGAAAGGGCTCCTTCATGGAAGATGAAAATGAGGAGGATGAGGAAGAGAAGGGAGGAAGTTGCGATTCATTCTCTCCTCTGAGCGCCGGTGTGAGAGATATAGACATTGAGGATTCTACCGAGACTTCGTTATCTCCATCCAACAAGGCTTGACTACTTCCATTGTGCGCTTAATGTGATTTGGAGCAATTTGGCAACATAAATTTTCCTCACTATATAGACTGATGCAACATGTAAATACATATTGTCATCATGGAATGTTTCTTCTCTTGTTACATTAGCTAAAATGAAGTGGGCTAATTGTTTGTTTCAGAAAGTGGTGATTTAGAGACCATGCAATAACGTGAATATCTTCTATTAAAATAACTGTCATCTTATGCCGTGTTTGATCGTGCGGACAGGGGGATCGGATTGAATTTTTTAGTTAATTTCTAGTCAAATCAAGTGTTTGATGCAAGCATTAGCAGTGGATTGGGTTATCTAGTTGGGCCTCTTACCTTATTACCTTATCTTATGTATGAGTCTTAACAAATGAATCCAAGAGGGAGGTACACCAAACCCATGAGAGGGGAAGAAAAAAAAGAGGTGAAAGGAAAAAAATCACATTGCCCTAAAAAATTAGAACTCAACCTAGTTTTATCCTCTCCTTTTGTCGTTACGAAAATTCATTTCTTTTCTATTCTCATATGCAAAGGTTCAATCTTTTCTTATTTCTTCCTCATCTTCTTCTCCCTTTCTTTCATTGTTTTGTCTCTTTTGATCAGTCTTTTCTTCCTGCAAAAAAAATTGAAGATTTGTTTATCCAATTTGCTTGCTCATCTTTCTATTTTAATGATTAGATATACTGGACCATCTCGCAAGCAGATCAACAAATTTGCCTGAAAATGAACAAATTTACTCGTTAAAATTAATAAGATTTTTAATTTGTCCTTTTTAATTTTAGTATGAATTTAAATATTTTGATTTGTACTGAATATTGCAGATGTTCGCTAGACTTTTTTTCTTGTAATTGTTTCCTATAAATATTGTTTGAGTATTTTTTTTATGGAAAAAAACAATTTTTAATTTTTTAGGTTATTTTTAAAAAAATTTAGGAAATATTTAGGCAATGTTTTCAAATTTACTAATATGTTGACTTTTTTTTTAACTTGTTGCAAGCATAGTAAAAGAACACATTATTTAATCTTATCTTTGTGGACACCAAACACTAAATATGATTTATAAAATACAATCTTATTACTTAACTTGTTACGCTCCAAGCTCTGAACACTAGGGAGGATATTAATTATATTAGATTAGTAATTATCTTATTCATATAAGATTGGATTTCTAATCCTTACTTATCTCATTCAGACAGTCAAACAGGGCATTAGGGCTTTTAGACACGTGTGTTCTCTTTCACAAAGGAGAAATATAAATCATTACATGAAATTACAGATCTATTTATCGTCCAAACAAAATCTCTAAAAACTGGCACAATGATTTGGTTAACATTGAACAAAATACAAATCACAAGCATCAATAACTTTTTCCCAACCTAGAGATTCAGAGCCGCAGGGGAGGATGATCCACCTATCCGCCAAGGTTGATCTCCATGAGTTTGAGGAACCTGCCATGAGTGTTGCCCTGAGCTCCGAGTGTGAGTGTTCTGTCATGGGAGCGGATCTTCAAAAACCGA
Organism: Santalum album; assembly: GCA_034195605.1. Lineage (NCBI taxonomy): Eukaryota > Viridiplantae > Streptophyta > Magnoliopsida > Santalales > Santalaceae > Santalum > Santalum album. The sequence continues at coordinate 8,322,865 of CM067260.1, read as the reverse complement.
GGGGGGCAAGTTTGAAACCCAACAATTCTTCCGTCGTAAAACCAAGAAAGTTCTTCATTGTTGAGGAAGATGGAGAGAGCCTAGCTTCTTTCCCAGGACTTGGTTAGGCACAGGAAGACGTTCTCCGTCATTTGATTACGAGCTCAAAGGAGATGTGGTCGACCAAGAAGAAGTGTGGAGCTTCACTTCTCCAACCCATCGGAGATAAGAAACATGATTTCCCTGTTCATCCCAATTTACGAATTTCCACAAATTTTAAACTGTTGTGACAGAATCAAAGTTTCAAAGAAATTCTCAAGGAGAAAATTGCATACTTAGAGTTCCACATTGTATAATACAATCAGTTGGATTACCTAAGGGAATACACTCTGACTATCAGAGCAACACCAACAATTACATTTTCTAAACAAAAGCAGATATATTCGAAGGAAATTAAAAACTTTATCTTCTATGTGGGTCGCAACTGAACCACGAACTGGTCAATTTGCATATGTATCCAACAGAAAATGGACCATTTCCTAAGGATGATCGACTCGCATCATCGCGGAGGGCACCTATTTTGCAATGCTAATTATTAATTATTAACCTCTTATTCACTAGACTACTAAATATTCACTTATTTAGAAATAAAGTGATAATGATCATAGAAAGCCCAGCTCACGATGGGAAATCAAAACACTATTTTACTCAAAACATTAGCAGCACAGGCAGCAGCTAGGAACCGTCATCGATTGAAGTTCATAAAGTCTAAAGTGCTTAAGGAACACACACAAATGTGCAATGATCCTTCATGATTTAAAAAAGGTGGTATTTCAGCACATGTACCACCTGAGGTGGGACGGCAAAAAAGTTCTTCCACTGGGAAACTGGTCCCTGAAGAAAAATAAGAAACGCTCTCGAAAGGGTTATAGGCACTTGTTTGCATTTAATAGCCTCTTAATAGAGGCAAGTTTTGGAAAATCAAAGGTGTTCAACTACACCTCTACATATCGTCCAAATGTCTTGCTCCCTTAATATTTCTCTTCTTCATTATAGATCAAACCAATCAGAACTTGATTCAATTATCAATAATACTTAGTTTTTCAATTTTAATCCAAGATGCAGCAAATACCAAACCTTTGGTGTAGTTAAACTTTCCGAGAAGCCATGACCTACGAGAAATGGCACCGCCTGAGAAAGAAAAGATAAGGGAGGCTTCAAAAGATATGCTTCCCAGGAAGAAACTCATTAAAGAAGTTGAATCAAAATTCTGAGTATTTATTCACATCAAACAGTAATCACTTACTAAAGATTGTGCGTTTCAAACAATTCACTTCACATTGTAATCCCAAAAATATATTATTAGAGAACGTGCAGGGTGGGGCAACAAGGATAACTAAAAAAGAAAAGGCACGGGAGTTATATAAATGCATCATCTAAGAAAAGCCGAGGAACAACTTACATGATTGCATGCATCCAGGAACAAAACCTCTTGGTAGTTCAACTTCATCAAAAACTTGAAGCTTTTTTGCACTTTCCTAGTAGAAATGAGAGCAATTATAGGAATCAAAAATCTCCTGCCAACATAACGGCCTTCCTCTGCCATGGCAGCTTTATTTCTCTGATGGAAATTTAATAACCAAAGGCAATGCTCAAAACATTGACATCTTGATGATTTTAGCGTGCAGTACTTCCTCACAATGAATTATAATGCTTGGGTAGATAATAGCTGTGTAAGATGTCAATACTTCAGAGCAAATGAAATAGCCAAACACTGATCTTATTTAATTTATTCAGCTATAAATGCATCCTTTGTATCCTCAGTTTCTCCAATATCACTATCCTCATCTGAGAAGTCAGAGTTAACATGAGCCAAACCCCCCTCGCTGTCTTCACTCAAACACTCTTTAGCATCACCATAATTGACATCATCTCTCGAGAAGTTTTCCATTCCATGATGTCTCTTTCTCTCATAGTTAACTAGTTCCTTGTCCACCTTGGCCTTCCTAGGACTCAGCAATACTAGTTCAGACAACATTCTCCTTGCCAAGTACAAATCATTAGGCTCAATCAAGTTCCCTTTTTTGTAAGCCTCCCTAAGAAACACAGTGTGAAGCTTTCCCTGATTCCCCCTGGTTGAAATATAAAATATCCCCTGGTGCTGAAGAAGGAACTCCTTAAGCTTTTTGGGCAAATCCATAGCCATCCGAAAATGCGCAATCCTCTCCAAAGTAATCTTCTTCTCCACCGTCAACGATAACAGCTCGTGAATTGTCGCAATTGCCCTCTTTTCCATTCGCTTCTGGGCCTCGAGTGACCTCAAGTCATATCCGGACACATCCTCATAGGGCGACCAGTACGGGATCCTTTGCCATTTCCACACTGCAATCTTATAATACTTCCCAATCTTAAACCCAGGTGGGAAATCCACAATAAATGAAAACCTAATATCCTCAGCATCAATCCCTTTCTCCCTGTACTCTCTCTCCCTCTCCCTCTCAATTGCGCATACAGCCAAATCAGGGTCCCTCTCTACAAGCTCAATGTACTTATTCCTAGTGTCTTTAGCATCAAACAGTCGAAAAAACTGAGGGTATTTAAGAATTACCGAGTATTCAAAATCGTCTGGCAGCCCAAACTCCTTCCGGGCGATTCGTACATGCTCGAGCCTCAATCGCCCGGTGTTCGACATCATGATAAGCTTACGAAGCCGGGTAATAGCATCAGGTAACTGCGCAACAAGGGCTCGATTTTCCTGCTCAATTTGAACAAGGGCCTTTCGGGATAGGCGGCAGTACAGGATTCGCTGTACTGGGTGCTCGTAAATCTCGAAAACGTGCGGGAATTTGAGCACGAACGCGCCGGCCTCGTACTGCTTAAACCCCAATCGGCGAGCGAGGACATCAAGGCGAGAAACGGGTAGGGTTTGATTGTGCTGCGTGAGGATAAGGTCTTGAAACTTGACAACTTTCCGGACCTTCTTCTCGACCTCCATGTAGTTGTCGTACCCATGGTCCCGTACCCTCTGCTGCTTCTTTGGAATGGCGGTGGATTGGGACATGGATCTTGTGGAAGAGAAGGTGTGGAGGATCAATGGAGTTGGAGCGAAGATTGGCCTCTTGGATTTTAAGAGATTTGTTGATGAAAGGAGGAGGAAATGCATCTTTGGGTACTGGGGGTTTCAGGGAGTTAGGGTTTTACACAGCGTTTTCAGTTTTTGAAGGTGGGCCGGAGAATGGTGGGAAAAAGAATATAATGAGTTTTGGGGGTCAAAAGAGGTCATTTCAAAAAGATTGATGCGTAAGGCCGTTAGGTGGGTAAATGACACTTTAAACCTTGAAGTTTCATCGCTTTTTGACATTGAACCTTGATCTTTTTTTCTTATTAGATCGAACCTTGAATTTTTACTTCCGTGTTGAATCAAACCCCGCCGTCAGTTCCATCCAAAATGATGGATGGAAAAAGATCATGTGCATCTCTTGTGACCATTTTTTGAGGATAAAATTACCAAATCACTTGTCCCCCAGGCGAGAGGATCTGGCCGTCATTCTTGACTACTGTAGCGTTCATAAGCTCAATGGTCCAAATCTTTCGAAGAGGGTACTTTGATTCCAGATAATGATCCAGGTTGATTCGAGGCAATTTGAGTTGAAGAGTTGGGTCAAGAAGGGGGGAGGAGATGATGGATTCCCCGGAGGAGGAGAAGCCATTGTTGTAGTCTAATCCTCTTCTGGGTTTGTCTCAGATGCTTGAAATCCCAGATAGAGGGGCGGTTTGGTGATTTTGGTGGAGGAGGAATTTCTCAATGAGGAATTTTTGGCATTTCTCTTGTGCGCCTTCTCTTGATGGCTCTGTTGAGGAGGTCTCCGAGATGGGTTAATTGCTCATCCCTCCTCCTCAGTTCCTCCTGACCTGTCATTTTTGTGATCTCCAGCTTCACGGCGATGCATAAAAGAGAATGCTTTAACTCTTCTATGCTCTATTCCCAAATTGTAAACAGGATGGCTAATTAAGCAAAATGCTCTTACCAAAGAACAAATCAAACAAAATGTAGAGAAAAGATCTTGTTTTTATTTTTGCTTGTTTACCTTTCTTTGGCAGTAGGCCCAAGTGAGCCATGGAAGAGATCTGTGGTGGGGGAAAAAGAAGCTAGGGTTTTGGTGAGGAAAAAAGAGAGTCAACGATTATAGAGGAGGGAAGAGAGAAAGGAGGAAAAGAGAAATTAAAAGGAAAAATGGCCAATCAAATAGTGACATGTGGCCATTTTAGATCAGAAAAGGGTAAGTTGTAATTTAGATGAATTTGATTAGTGATTTTCCCACTTTACCCTCTAAAAAGAGTCATGTGAGGCGCAAATGACCCTTTTCCGTCCATCCATTTGGATGGAGCCGATGGCAGGGTTCAATTTAATACGGAAGTGAAAATTCGAGGTTCAATCTAATAGGGAAAAGAGATCGAGGTTCAATGTCAAAAAGCGGTGAAACTTCAGGGTTTAAAGTGTCATTTACCCGCCATTAGGTTAATGAAAGACAGGCCATTATAACATTTTTGAGCAAATTTCCTCGATCAAATTATTTAAAATTAACTTTTCTACTTAAATTTTTTGGCAAAGAAGTATACATCAGTAGGGCGGCTAGTGACATTGAGGGAAGGGCGAAGTACGGACAAAGGGATCGTTTGTTTGCTCTTAAAAGGGGTAAATGACACTTTAAATCCTGAAGTTTCACCGCTTTTTGACATTGAACCTTGATCTTTTTTTCCCTATTAGATTGAACTTTGGATTTTCACTTCCATATTGAATTGAACCCTGCCGTCAGCTCTGTCCAAATGGATGGACGGAAAAGGGTCATGTGCCCCTCACATGACACTTTTTAGAGGGTAAAGTAGGAAAATCACTAATCAAATTCATCTAAATTATAACTTACCCTTTTTTGATCTGAAATAGCCAAATGTCACTATTTGATTGGCCATTTTCCTTTTAATTTCTCTTTTCTTCATTTCTCTCTTCCCTCCACTATAATCGTTGAGTCTTCTCCTTCTTCACCAAAACCCTAGTTTCTTTTTACCCCACCACAGATCTCTTCCATGGCTCACTTGGGCTACTGCCAAGGAAAGGTAAACAAGCAAAAATAAAAAAAGGATCTTTTCTCTACATTTTGTTTGATTTGTTCTTTGGTATGAGCATTTTGCTTAATTAGCCATCCTGTTTGCAATTTGGGACCAAAATTTTGATGGGTTTTATAATATTGACAAAAACAGAGCATGGAAAAGTTAAAGCATTCTCTTTTATGCATCACTGTGGAGTTGCAGAGCACAAAAATGGCAGTTCATGAGAAATTGAGGAGGAGGGATGAGCAATTAACCCATCTCGAAGACCTCCTCAACAGAGCCATCAAGGAAAGAGAAGGCGCACGGGAGAAATGCCAAAAATTCCTTATCAAGAAATTCCCTCTCCACCAAAATCACCAAACCGCCCCTCTATCCAGGATTTCAAGCATCGGAGATGAACCCATAAGAGGAATTGACTGCAACAATGGCTTCTCCTCTTCCGACTATGAGGAATCCATTATCTCCTCCCCCCTTCTCGACCCAACTCTCCAACTCAAATTGCCTCGAATCGACCTGGATCATTATCAAGAATCGAAGTACCCTCTCCGGAGGATTTGGACCAGTGAGCTTATGAACGCTGCAGTAGCTACGAACGACGGTCAGATCCTCTCACCTGAGGGGCAAGTGATTTGGCAATTTTACCCTCAAAAAATGGTCACAAGAGATGCACATGACCTTTTTCCATCCATCATTTTAAACGGGACTGATGGCAGGGTTTGATTCAACACGGAAGTGAAAATTCAAGGTTCGATCTAATAGGGAAAAAAGATTGAGGTTCAATGTCAGAAAACGGTGAAACTTCAGGGTTTAAAGTGTTATTTACCCCTCTTAAAAGGGTTTAAAGTTAATATCGTTTGGTAACACATTTGAATAGGTTTGAAACATATCTAACCGATTCAGATCCAATTCCACATTTGGTCTAGTCAGATATGGTATTCAAATATAAGATTATGGTTTTGCCCTTAATGTTTGTACACTATTCATCTTTCGTCTAACATAATCCTTATCCCTCTTTCCCACAACATGAACATCCATCCATGACCCACGCCTTTCCGCCACCACCTTGGCCACCACTCCAGTGAACCTCCGCGGCTCTATGAGCCATAAGAACTATAATTGTTGGATTCTCCTATGAAGATATATAGGAAACCCACCAGATGGATTCGGTCCCTAACCACTCTAATACGAAAATCCTAATAGCCTTAACCTTCTAATCACCTTCACAGCTCCCATGGAGCCCTCAATGGCAACTGTTCCTCATCTTCTTAATCATCTTCTGTTTTTTCACGCAAAATGAGTCTATGGTCCTGTTCTTCATTCTTTCACCATCTGTTCATCTGTGTTCTTCATGTTCGGACCCATGGTCCATCTTCAGATCTGTATTTCATAGATCTACCCTTTAAAACTCACTCCTAATACCCATGCGTATCCTTTAAGGATCTTAATCGAAGGTATTTCATACACACGGTATCGGATGTAAATAATCATCATCTTTTTAAATGATGTGAACAATGATCTTCCTAAAACAAATATGACAAGTTTGTTTATCCTCATTTTTTTTCCCCACAAACACAAATCTTAACCATTCTCTACCATTCAGATTGATTTTAGGTGTTTGGGTGTGAACACTAAATTTTATCAAATGCCACCTAATCTTGCTACTGTCCATATAACATGAAATCTTACAGAGAAAAGTATCGTAACGGGTGTGTGAACAATATATATGTAGTATTTTTCAACCTTAAAGTACGTTGAACTTAAGAATTGATCCATATGGAGGTCCTGATAAAAACTAAATTGATATGTTTTGAGTTGTAGGGACCCCCAAAAAAGTAAGCTCAACACAAAATGAAAACTACATTAAGGCAAAAATGTATGGCATGGCCTTGAAAATTTAGTAATAAATTTACTACGCAATCTAAAGAGACTAGAAGTTAGTAAAATATTGGGTTACATAAATTTACAAAGCCTACACAAGAAAATAAAAATACACAATAAACAAACATATACCACAAATCCTTCTTTTTGGAATTTTATTTTCTATAACAAATATAGTCCAATAACAATTTAAGAAATTCACAACCTATTCTCCCCCACGAGCCAAGTGAGTCAATGCCCGAACCAGCCCACCAACCCAACTAAAGGCATTCCTCAAGCCCGCAATGAACCATCTTTGGAACTGGGTTTGTTCTCGACCCAAAACCCTACCATGTAATTTCCTTAAATCCTACAAGTGCACCCCTCCCAAAAAAAAAAAAACTTATTTTATCCTAGGATTCCATGGTTCGTTCACGACCCAAAACCCTACCATGTAATTTCCTTAAATCCTACAAGTGCACCCCTCCCAAAAAAAAAAAACTTATGTTATCCTATGATTCCATACATGTGATTATTTTTAATATAATTTTATGGACATATGACACAAATTAAAAAAGAGCTTATGTGGCAAAAACCTAATTGTGTTTCTGTAAATATGACGGCATATGCTCTCGTGAACATAGATTTTTCATGATTTTGTCATGAAATTCCTGATGTCCATAGAATTGGTTTCTTTTTTTTTTTTTTTTTTTCCTTTGAACACAAGAAATATAAAAGAACAAAAAGAGTTGATATATATTTTTTTTTGGAAGAAAAACACGCACTGATCACACGGTGCTCACTGCATCTTTGATCCTTTGAAGGGTGACCTGAATAAGATTGCCCACGGTCTGCACAGACTCCGCCGTGAGGTTGGCCGTCGAGAGGCTATTTACAAATATCTGGAACCCGATTGTCAGTACGGATCCCCCGCCACCTTCACCGACATCCCCGTCGGGAACGATCACGAATCCCGAGGGTTGGAGGGTGCCGCTGTAATCCGATTCTCTACCGCTCATGATCGCGTTAATGAGCCCATAATCCACCGGTGAATAAACGATGGCCGAGCACGAGGCGTCCGTCCACGTCTCCTGAACTATGAGCATGTTGGGTTGGCTGGGGTTCACACCCTGCAAACAAAATAGAAGAGAGTGAAAAGCAACAACGGTGCAACTAAAGGTCTGCTAAGTACTCATAATTTTAAGGTTGGAGATTTAAGTTATTATTTAAAATATTATATTTTTTATATTGAGTTTCGAATATATTTAAGGTTTTCTACGTTAATGAAATTTAAATCATAAATCCCCTTCAACTCCGTTCATATGCATATAACATATATTAGAACCGATATAAAACATCCTTAACATTATGTACAGAACATTTTAAGCTATAAATTTAATTAAATGAACATTTTAGTTAAGTAACGGCTCTGAGTTCCCGTGACTTATTATTTTTTGTGATTCTGATCATTTTTTATTGCAGTTAGTTTGATAAGTACTGGCTGCATTCAGTTCGATAATAGAGTTTGTAAACTAGTACTCACAGTGGCACGAAGAAGGGTCACACAGTTCCCTTCTCGGCCCTTCGGAAAGTTGATCATTTCGAGCAACGGGCCGCTGCTAGAGAGAACGTCCCACTCGCTCCTCACCCTCTCGTCGCACAAGAAATCGAACAGCCGCTGGTGAGGCATTGGGATCCAGACAGACGTAGCAGCGCTCATCACGGCCATCTGGTTGTTGACGCTCATCCGCGCCATCACCTTCGTGTCCGGCCCCAGGCTTTTGGCCTCGACAGATTCCCAGTCGCACGCGGCCGAAGCACATACCCCAGCGCTGAAGTCGTCCACCATGTGTCGCGCCAGATTCAGCATTCGTTCCCGCGCGCCCGGAGGGATCCCTGGAAAAACAAAGACAGCACGGGGTCCAGCATTGTTACCCAAGGAAGAGAAGGCCGAAGAATAAGGACCACGTTTGGTATGATAGAATGAAATCGAATGGAATCCATTGAGAAGACGCAAAGAGTTTCATTTGATTCCATCCTTTACCAAACATGCAATAAGATATTGAAGGGTGAGCTTCACCGGAAATGGTAGGGCTAGGGGCCAAAAGAGTTGCCAAGTAGTCGCAGTGCCTTTGCAGGGTGGCGACCCACCTTGTCGCTCCGAAGCCGAATCCAGAGCCGATTACTGGCTGGTAGAGACGGTGGATGACACTAACGTCATATTCTGAGTGTTCCACCCAAGTAACCTGACAGTTAAGTCGCCACTCATTAGCACATTTCGAAATCATACGCAAAATAGTCAGGCTAAGAATGCATAAGAGTGCAACACCTAAGAAATGTACATGCATGTTTAAAATGACAAAGAAGAGTCTAATATCGAAGGGCCAGTGGGTCACATATATCAAACAATCAAACGTAGAAAACAATAAAAATTTACTGAACAATGCACACAGAGTATGTGAATCCCATTCACTAGTACAGTCCGAGCCCACGTCTCACTCTTAGTAAATTTTTCTGTTAAAATTTCAGGAAACCCAGACTTGTTGAAAAGAAGAGCAAGAAACAACAATAATTGCATGCAGATATATGTGGCATTAGGTAGTTACCTTGGAGTAGTTACCACCGGGTATGTCTTGCACAACACAACCAGAAGGAAGCCTTCGACATCGAACGAATGAGTTGTCATTCGAATCAAAAGAGAAGTCGACAACAGCCCATGCATCCTCCGCGCGCTGCTGGCAGAACCGGAGGAACTTCACTCGACGTAGTGGGACAAGTGGTGATAGAATTTGGAGCTCAGCATCCATCTGATAAGTAAACGAAAAACTTCGTGAAACCCCCAGGGGGAGGGAATCTCAGCGAAGAAAAATTACATGAAGACTGATAAAACATACTTGTTGAAGAGCACCATTCCTTGTTCCACCCATGCCACTGGAAATCACTTCAATAGTCGCAGATCTTGCTATCAAGTAAGGAAACATTTTTGTCCATTGATCCTATTTCAAGGAAAGCAATAAAATGAACCATCAAAGACTGTATATACTTCAAATATTGGAGTAATTTTTCAAGCAATAGATCCGTCACCAGCAACATTGTGTCTCCTAGTAAGTTGATGTGAAAGGAAGTATTTGAAACAATTTCACTTTCTGTATGATCGAAACACTAAGCATATGCATTTCATAACCAAAACTAAAAAAGAAAATCATAGCGAAAATCGAAATCTGATTAATAGCTTACCACGTCCATTAATGCTTCAACAAGAGTCATGATGTTGATGTTTACCATGCCAGTAACCCTTGTGGCCTCAGTTACAAATCCTATTGGCTTTGTGTCAACGCATTGAGAAGTAAACTTCCTTCTATATTCCTCATGGTTGAGCACTTCCTTTCCTCCATCCAAGTTTTTAACCCAAAGGGGGGAATCGGATTCCACCATACTGATCAATTCATGCATAGAAATAAGAGCACGGTCCAGCAAAAGAGATCGGTCGCTGCTCTTAGGTCTCCCTGGAGGTGCCATGGGCAACATGTTGGAAACCCCATCTCCCACCGCGCTTAAAACACCGCACCCATTCCTCCCTACCGCGAGATCCAAGCTAGAGTTTGGGTTTGGGGGAGGCATGGAACCGAGAAAAGGCGCCATGGACTTGCCCAAGAACTTGTCGGCCAAAGAACAGACGCGTGCTAATTCGTCCTTCAACCGAACATTCTCAATCCTGAGGCAGTGTTCCTCATAAGTTATATCCCCCACAACTGAGGGCCCCCCACAATTGTTGCATATTGGGTGCTGCATCGCATTCTTAATGGTGTAATTCTCAGCTTGGAGCTTCTCATTTTCCTGCTTAAGAAGCATGTTCTCGTGCCTTTCCAGTTGGGTCTGATTCAAACGATGATCAAAATTTTAATTTTATTACTTCATAGTTTAAAATACGTATCAATAGCAAAAAGGATATTGAACACGACCCAGGCGCACCGAAAAATTTACATAATTGACATATTGAGGCGTGGGCTCCACTATATTAGTGAATTGGCTCCACGCCTCTTGTGTCTGTTCTGTGTATTTTTCTGTACATATTTATGGTACATCTAAACTTAAAGACTAGGTAAGAACAAAGTGTTGTGCTACTACTAACCTTCATCTGGGTTCGTCGATTCTGAAACCAGAACTTTACTTGCTTTGTCTCTAAGTTTAACCTCTTGCTAAGTTCCAATCTTTGCTTCTCATCAGGATGAGGACACTCCTTGAAGAAACTATAACCAAAAATTTACCAAGTAAAGGATATAAATAAACAAACAATTATCAAATTTCTTACAGGCTCCCTAAACTAGATGAAGCTAACCCACAAGCCCCACACAGCATTTTTTTTTTTTTTTTTTGAAATATAAACGACTGAAAGCCATAATTGAAATGCCAAAGGATCATACAATTCGAGCTCTTGAGTTTGGTTTGGGGTATGCCGATGGTATCGCTTCTTTCTCGGAGGCTTGTCATCGGCATCCTGGTCGTCTCCGGAGGCCCCGACACCATCCAAGTTATCGCTTCCAGACCTGCTGTCATACTCATCTTCCCTGCTTCTCCCCATTATGAAAGGATCATAATTTTCCCCTGTCAGACTCATGTCCCCTCTGCCCTCAGTTTGCTGCATGCAGTTTGTAATCACACATTACGTTATAACCAAGAAGAACAGCATTAACACCAAAATCATAACCGCGCACAATGAGACTAAAATTATTTAACAAAACGAAATTGTTTTAAACGTGTTGTGTTTAAGAATATTGTTAGTGGATATAAAATTTTCTCAAACAATGTTCGAACAAGGCTTACGTACTCGAAAAGTTTGTCTCGATGGGTTTCTAAAAAACTTTATGTAATGTCTCAAAAATACTAACAGAATATATCAAAGCAGATTTAAGAGAAGAAAGATGTATAAATGAGCCCTCCAACATATCCTTAACTAAATCTTTCAGACAGATTTGCTTTATTCTTTATAAAAGACGTTTTCCTCAACGAATTTGAAGGGTAATGCATTCACCCAACCCGCAATTACAAGAATTCGAATTCGAGATTTTAACGTATCACTAAAGATTTAACGTATATTTTGATATTTCATGCGACCAATCTAATGAAATAATGCTCAATTATATTATCCTATAGGTGTTGATTTAAGTTATCTTGGCCATATATGATTATTCTATTTTGGAATAATTTATTCTTGTGCTTCTAAATAAGCCACCTAGTTGGCCATGACCAAGGATGGAGCCATGCTGGGCCATGGGGGGCTAAGGCTTCCCTGAATTTTTCAGATTTTCTCATAAAATAGTTAATTTTATCATTTTCCCCCCGTCCCCCCTCTTAGGTTTAAAAAATTTAGCCACATACTCAAATTTTCGTTATTTTTATAGTTTTTGTACCTAGGCTTTTATTATTCAAGTTCGGACTATTTTGTCTAATTGTTAACAATATATATATATTCGAGTCTTCTACTCAATTGTTGGATCTCCTGTTCAATCATTGAATCAATGACATTTATAATAAATCCTTGAAATTATCTAGTGCCCCAGTATTTCTCTAAATATGATTTATTAAAATGATCAAAAGTTTAATAAAATGCACTTCAAACAAACTTGACACTCTACATAGGGAAAAAGTAATCCATTCTGGCGCTCTACTTTATAGAACCTTTTCAAAACTTTGTCATTTTGATGACTGACGTTAAAAATAACATCTAGTTTTTATTAAAATGACATAGTTTTGGAGCGTTTTTCTACGCAATTAGGTAGAGAATCATACCATATAACAGGAAAACCTTTGTGTATATTAACTTACAGTGTTCATATACTATCGGAATAACTATTTTTTTACAACGCCGGTGACCAAGTCATTGGGTTTCGAATTAACCGTCAGGAAGGGCTTACATGGTTGATCCATTCATCCATTTATCTCTTCAATTCATCATCATTATTTCATATATCAAAACTTTACCTATTTTTATTTTTATTTTTCAAATTTTCAACGTAATTTCGGAATGCATAGGCACAAACTAGTAAAATATAAAAGATAAATTTACCAAAAAAAAAACTAGCAAAAGATAAGCTATTTTCCCAGAAAAAAAAAAAAAACCTAGTAAAACACAAGCTGATAAAAGATGTGCGTAAAAGGAAAATTGACTTTTTTTTTTAGTCTCTCTCTAAAATATGCAAAAGGGTAAAAAAAAAAAGAAAAAAAGAAAAAAAGAAAAGACGCTTTGACTTCATTACTCTCTCTCTCCCCCCTTTCTTTGATCATGACAGATGCAAAGTTAAAAGAAAAAGTTCTCATCTTTTTTTCTTTATACGCAGCAGACCACTCTCTGAACTTGTTACTAACAAAAAAATAAAAATAAAAATAACTATCTGAACTTGTTGAGATGCCCCAGAAATTAAAATAAAAAAAAAACTATAATCATTAAACAAAAACATTGGGATCCTTGAAAAGATTTTAAAAAAACATGCATACATATATATATATATATATATATATATATATATATATATATATATGCCCACAATACAATCATATACCATTGAGAATAAAGAAAAATAAGAAGATTTTTTTTTTTTTTTGGTGGGTTCGGAGCTGACCTTCGAGAGACTGCTGTATCTATTGTATGGTCATTGACAGGCGATGGCTTCTTTTGACAAGCTGTGACCTCTCTTGAATCTGCAGAACTACAAGAAGCTCTTACACAAAATGAAGAAGACAAACAAGAGAGACTCTCCATTTCATAATTTTATACAAAAATGTTTCGTCCTTCAGGATGCGGTTTGGTCAAACGCCTGATGATGTGGCCAATCCCAGCTCCCGACACGTGTTCCATGACACGATCCCACGATTTGCAGCGACCGGTACGTATAGTATTATGTACGGAGAACTTACCGATCAGGTCCGTTTACACTTAGGGTGAAAAATACACCTTGTATTCTACCATTGGATAATCGTCACGTGTATATTAAAAAATTTTTTCATCCAGTCAAACTATGTAGAATTAAACTTTTCAAAATATAGCAATTTGTAAAATTATTAGTTTAAAAATTAAATGAATGGTCAAGATTTTTTAGTGTATAATTGACAACCATCCAACGATGACTGTATGGTATAGTTCTTATCCTAAATACAGATGAGCCGATTGGTCTAAAACTGTACCGTTTTAGTTAAAATATGAGAAATCTTTTAATAAAGCAAACGATGCTTTATTGAATATGAGGATCTTTAGAAGAAAAAAAAAAAAAAACATTGGCTGTTGGGTGTTATGTCAAGAAAGGTAAGTGAGACTCACACCTAAATGCAGGCAATTTAGTAAAAATGTGGGGACGGGTTCATTTTCGAAAAATCTTTCCATTCCATTGTTTCTTTTATTAGAGCCGATAATGCAAATTGACTTTAATGGGTTTTAACATGCAACAATAAGATTTGTTCAAATGAAACAACGAGGCCTAGATTCTTGGGATTTAGGCCTTCATGGATTTGGCTCCTTCTCTCTCGTCCACTGCCCTTTGATATCTTACCAAGTTTGTCCATTTGAGTCCTAAAGAGTATGAATTGGAACAATTACTCAACTTGTTGCTAAATCATGTGAACCATAATATATGAGTTTATTTTATCATTTTTTTTGTTATTACTATTTTTTTTTTTTTTACATTTCAAGCTAATCATTATGCTTGGCCGACATTTATGTTGCACTCTTAAAATTTTAAAAATATATTAATTGTCAGATCATTCATTAATCTTCTCGAGGCTTGATTTGTTACAGAATGTGAGTCAACTTTGATGCGCTCGTGTAAGGCTTAAGTCAATGCTTGGATTGCACAGGGGATGTCAAGAAGGAAGGAAGGGTAGGAGACTATCAAATATAAAACTTACTTTCTTTGTTATGTAAAGATCCCCAAGTATGAGATGACTGAGTTATTCAAAAATATTTGCAATATGTTTTTGAGGAGAAAAAAAAAATCGTATAACTATTGTTTTATATTTTAGATGAATATGCTTGGATACGATATCTTCTGAGAAACGGAATGAAATATAATAAAATTTAATATTATTTTTTATGTACATGTATAATGCATGTACGGCTTGACTTCGGTGACATGATGATCTTGGAAGAATATATATTTGGAAATAGTTTCACTTTTTTTTTTCTTTATCTAACTTGCCAAATAAATCAGTGTTATAATCTCTATAGTTGTTATTTAACCTTGCCATCAATGGGCTCACATGTTCTTTTATGGACATGTGAAGTCTACTATTATAAATTCAGCATTTATTCTTTTTTTAAAAAAAAAAATTCATCAATTTTTTAATAGACAATTAATGTAGTTTGTTCATTGTTAATTAATTATCAGGACCTATGCAATTAATAAAAAGGTTTCAGAATTTATGCCCTTAAAAGGTCATAAAATATAAATAAATAAATGTATAGGGTCCACATGGGTTACATTGTGTAAGATTCAATCGTACAGATTGGATGAGCACAACAAACTATGAAGATTTGTAAATTTTCATACAATTTCATCATCTATAAGCCTCTCATCTATTCAAAATAGCTATAGCAGTTCAGATCTCTTGATATTTCACCAAATAAACGAGAACCTAATACATAACGAAAAGGTATGAAAATTGACAAGTCCATATGGTTGAAACTTGAAGAATGGATCCCATATGCATCCTAGTAGATGCATTCATACTTTTTCAAATTGAGGTGGCACCTCATATCCACTTGTCTCTCTCTCTCTCTATATGTACATACGGAATTGTTAAAATGTACATACTTGATGTGAGCACAAAATAAGTACACACTAACTTGAACCCAGTTCGCAAATTTCACTCATATGGATTGAATGAGCATTAAAAGATAGAAGGATTCCATCGATTTTCATACAATTTGATTATGCAAAGAGTTGAAAGTTATAACAGTTGAGGTCTTTTCAAATTTCAACATTCTAAATGAAGGCCCTAAGCATCATCAAACTTTACGAAAGTTTTGTATGTCGACCTATTTTTACAAGTTCTTTCAATCCGTATGGGTGGAATTTTCAAAAACGGTCCGAGTTAGTGTACTTACTTTGTGCTCATATGAGGTGTGCTTATTCTAATCTCTCTCTCCCCCTGTATTTATGTTACAAAACATTCAATTTTAAAAACCATAGAAATGAAAAAAGATGCGACAATTTTAAAATATCCCAATAATGTTGATTTTTTCCCCTGTGGACTTATTTTCAAGTGTAGTAGAAGTTGTTTGAATACTTAATCATGGACATTACCCTTTCATTATCAATATTCCATAATATTTGTTAATACACCCCTAATATTTAGCACAGACTTTTCTTACAAATAAGTGTTGATTCTCTCACAGGAAAATTAACTATATTCTCTCATTTGGTTCACAAAAAAAAAAAGAAAAAGAAATAGGTATTCCATAAAAATACAGCATAAATAAGTATAGGAGTAAATGATAGCTCTTTTACAGGTCCACGAGCGGAATAAGTATAGCTTGGCTATTGTCCATATACGTGAGAGTGGTTATTTCACCTCCATTCCATGGAGATGTCACTTCTTTATATTTAATGTTTTTACTTATTACTTATTTCATTTCATTTCCGAAACCAAATGAGTAATAAGATCACAAAATCAGAATAACGTTATATATATATATATATATTTATATGTCCCTGTTGAGATGGGCAGCACAATAGAAGCCTTTAAAGAACATTTTCTTAGTTTTTGTTGTGCATCCTAGCAATAGACTTAATTTTTGGGCCGAAATCAAAGCAATTTCATTTTCATTTTTAAAAAATTTACTAAGAAAATCAAAGCAATTGCCACAATTGGGAAATGCTGTCTGAAGTAATTGCCAAGAAAAAAAAATGGAAAAGAAAAAGGAGATGAAAATAAAACAAAAAAATAACCAACTGAACCGGAGGGAAAAAAATAAAAAGATAAATGGCGTCGCCCGGACTTGAACCGGAGACCTTCAGTGTGTTAGACTGATGTGATAACCAACTACACCACGACACCTTTTACTAGAAATGCGACAAATCTTTTAATTTACTAATAAGTAAAGTCCACCACCAACCAATTCAACCATCTCTTAAAGTGAATAAGGTACGCTTATTCCTATCTTTCCTATATGAACCATCAAATTTAAAATATTAATAGGAGTCCTTTTCAAAAACTATGACATTAAAATCGATCTTTATGAAACAATCTCTTAAAACAAATAAGGTACGACCATTCTCATCTTTCCATATGAATCATCAAAATTAAAATGTTAATCGGAGTCTTTTTCAAAAACTAGGACATTAAAATCAGTTCTTTACAATCCTCTTTTTCTTCATACACCTGACTTATTGGTATGGAGATCTCTTGAGATCAAGTGATTGAGGCTATTTTAAATTATTATTGCCTAATTTATTAATTTGTTCTTTCTTTCATTTATCATATAAAGAGAAAATAAAACTCATTGTAATTGTTATTTGTTGGGGTCGAATTGTCATTATGTACGGTTATATCTTATTTGCGAAGATTTGAAAATTTATCCAAATCCTATATTTTCAAAAGGGAAAAAGAGATTCCTCAAGCAGGACGAGAGTGAGTCCACTTTCCAAATCCACCCTATGCAAAATTCGAAATGTTACCGTTCGCATAGACACATACTGTGCCATAATGGAAAACTAGCCGTTGCGCCAGTTGCATCCTTTTTAATTTTTAAAATTTTTGCGGAGACCCCATTTTCCCCTCATTCTCTCAAACCCTAGTCCCCTTATCTTCTTTGGGTTCGTTCGCATCACTTCTCCCGCCGCTCGTGAGTTCTCTCTCTCTCTCTCTCTCTCTCTCTCTCTCTCTCTTTCCGTAACCCCGGCCATCTTTTCTTCTTCTTCCTGATTGAAGGAAAAACTCCAACCATTTCTCCCAAATTTCTTCTCTTTCCATCGATTCTAAAACCCCCCCTATCCGTTCTATTTCGATCTTCCCCAATTATCTCTCCTTTTCGGTTTTTATAAAAACCTAAATTCGTTCTTCTTCGATTTTCCACACGAAAACCTGGTTTCTTGTTACCGAGTAGGTAAAAAGAGAAGGTTTTTTTTTCCCCGTTTTTGAAACAAGATTTAGGGTTCTATGGCATCAAAAACAGCCACCAAGGACATTATTACCCTCCGTGGGTCGGCCGCAATCGTCAGTGAGTTCTTCGGTAAGTAGTTCTCTTTAGGGACCATTCTCCCCCTTGTCGTTAGAAAATATAATATTAGGGTTTCGAGGGTTTTCAAGAAATCTTGACTGATACCTGCAATTTCTTTCTAATTTCTTGTTAGGTTATGCTGCAAACAGGTATGAACAATTAAACGAGTACACTTTTATTTTATTTGATCTTTTAGATTTTTACATACGTGTGAGTATGCATTTGTTGGCTCTGTGAACGAAAGTTCTTGATGGCACAAAATTTTACAGTATTCTGTACAATAGAGGAGTTTATCCCGAAGAGAGTTTCACAAAGGTAAAGAAATATGGACTTCCAATGTTGCTCACTCAAGATGAAGGTGTTAAATCCTTCATCTCTAGTCTTACTGCTCAGCTTTCCGGTAAGTAGGCATTTTCTTTTCCTTTCGTTTATATACTATTATAATGCAGTTATAATCATTAATTCCTCATAATTCGATCCATCTGTTCTTTGTATTCTTAAGAATGGCTGGAAACTGGGAAACTACAGAGAGTTGTTCTTGTGATAATGAGCAAGGCGACCAGTGAGGTTATGGAGAGGTGGAATTTTAGTATTGAAACAGATAATGAAGTCGTTGAAAAAGGGTATCCTCATTTTTGAAAATCTCTGTATTTTATTTCTGTTAAATTTGTAAGATTTTGCTACCTTTTTCCCTAATTGTGTGTGCTAATACTATTATCATTTTCCTTTTTATACTCAAAATGGGATTCAGGGTGTCGAGGGAGAAGAGTGACAAGGAAATTATGAGGGAGATTCAAGCAATCATGAGGCAAATAGCTTCAAGCATCACATATCTCCCCTGTCTTGATGAACCATGTAAAGACCATTCTACTACCCCTTTTGTCTCCAAATGAAATGAGGTCTTTTAGTTGTCTTTCTCTTAATGTTTGCATTTCTGCAGGCGTATTCGATGTGCTAGCATACACAGATAAAGACCTCACAGTCCCATTCACTTGGATAGAAAGTGACCCTAAGTTGATCGCGAACCCCCAGATGGTGAAGTTGCACTCTTTTGATACAAAGGTGAGAGAGGCTCTTTGAATTTGGTCCTAATCGAGATATAACTAGAAGTTTTGGTTGCAAAAATAATTATTGATATACGAGGGGGTGTTGTTTTTTTTTTTTTCTTTTTTCCTTTTGTGTAGATTCACAAGGTTGACACCTTGGTTTCGTACAAGAACGATGAGTGGGATGAGGAGTAGCAGCCATCTTTGGCTGCTGTTGGACTCTTTTTCGCAATGGCTGTGGTTTGTGTGAATGTTGTGAGTTTGATTTAAATGAAGATGATAATTGAATGATGTATTTTGCTGCTAAGCTCTGTGGAAATATCGAACAGATTCCCTCCATGCCGTCAAGCTGATGAGTTGAATTCTAATTGACAGCATAGAACGGTGTTAAAAATGTTCCTGATATAATTTGAGTATTCCAGGTGAGTTTGAATTGGGGACAAAGATCTTTCTATAAGAGCTCTCACCATGCATTGCAATTGATTTTTTTTTTCTCTCCTTTGGAGTTCATATAAAGGGTCGACTAAATGTTTAAGGTCAATGGATGTTGTTAGGGCATGATCTTCGGATAAAATGTCACCTATAAAATTTGCATCCATCAAATGGAAAGTTAGTGGTTTACCATAATCCTCGTGGTTTAACGAAAAGTTTGATAATAGTAAGTTGGTGAAATTAACTTCCCAATATTCTTCTAACTGAGGCATTCCATGGGTTCTAGTGGCACAACTTTCGTCAAGTGATAAAATGCGTACTCGAGTCATTGCCTAGACACATTTTGGCTTTGTCAATCCAATCCTCTTTGGCAAATGTGTGGACCACTACTTTCCCCGTTTGATCTGGTACAGTAGAGTTTTGTGTTTAATAAAGCTCTTCTATTGTTATGTGGCAAAAAAGGGTGGGAAAACCAATCTCCTTGGATTTTTCTAATAAATCTAAAAGGACTGAACAAAATCTAAAAAGTCTTGATCAAACCATGAGGTCTGAGCTTTTCAAAGAGGCCAAAGTGTCGTTTTAGGCTCCTAAACTTATCAGTGATGGAACACTTCAGTCTCTGAACCTTTAAATTGGATATAATGTGACTCTAATTTTTTCATTTTAGGTGCAACGTGGCATTCTATCTATCGTGAGAAGTCCATCAAAACCATTAAAGCTAGATGATGTGGCAATTGAGACAGCATCTTTTTTATTTTATAGTCCTTCTATTTTCTCCCTCCCTCCTCTTCTCTCTCTCTCTCTCTTCATCCATCCTTGTTCGTCTCCCCTGCTCAACAAACTTAGCTCCTCCTTCTCCTCTTAAAGCGGCGGCGTCAGTGGCATTGCGATTGGAATGAACGTCTCTTTGATTGAAAAAAAGTGGAGGATTCTCCTTCTCCTCTTGTTCTCGACTTGGACAGTTGGAAGAAAGAAAGAAAGGTGAGATCTGATGAATAAAAATGGGTTTGAAACCCAGATCTGGGTTTCAAATTCCCAAAACTCAGATCTTGTTTGAGAAACCCAAGAACCCAGATTTGGTTTCAAAATCCCAGCTCGTAAGCACCCGAACCCAGATTTGGTTCCCAAAACCCAAATCTAGATTTTCCCTATTATGGTGCGGTGGCGGAGGGAGTCGGACGAGGGTGCGGCTGGGGACGATGTCAGTGGTTTGGAGGACCTCGTCAATTAACAAGACAAATCAGAATTGCAATGCAATTCATGGGTAGCAACAGCACTGAAAGCAATAGATTTGAAGGAAAGAAGGTGAAGAAACAACCGAGCATGCAATGAAAGGAAATCAAAGTAGATAGATTAAGCAACAAAAGAGTCAAAATTTTCAGGAAATCAATACAAATTCCAAATCTTATTCTCTCTGTTGAACCCTTTTTCCATAGCTAAAAGCAACATTGTGTAATACCCATTAATCAGCCAAACAAAAGACATGGAATTAGAAGGGAAGGCATAAAACCAGTACAAGTCCTTTCTTTCTCTCTCTCTCCACTGTGTACCACTTTATTCTTCCTACAACAAGTTCATCCGGATCAATTAAAATTTTACAAACCTAACTTCACGAATTGAAGAGATGCGGTACCGAAAGAGTGCTGGCGGTGAGGGGTCGAAGAAGGTGAGGGTGGACGGGTTTGGAGAACGTGACCTTGGAGAGAGAGAAGGAGATTGAGGTCGTCTTGTTGGTCTGACATGAGCCTTCCTCCCTTAGTCCTCCATTAAAAATATGCTGACTAAATTGTTACATCATCCAGCCTTAACGGATTTGACGAACTTGTGACGGTCGAGGTCACATTGCACCAAAATAAGAAATTAGAAAGGTCTAGTGGACTAAATTAAAAGTTTGGGGCTGAAATATTTTAGCATGATAAGTTTAGGGATCAAATCTATACTTTTACCTTTTAAAAATTATTTAAATTTTGAAACACCCACTTCTTAGATTTTGAGAAGTGGGAGA
This sequence comes from Santalum album, assembly GCA_034195605.1. Lineage (NCBI taxonomy): Eukaryota > Viridiplantae > Streptophyta > Magnoliopsida > Santalales > Santalaceae > Santalum > Santalum album. Next base: position 8,301,225 of record CM067260.1, on the reverse strand, counting down.
GGAGAAAAGAAATTTACACGAGAGGACAAGAGGACTGAAAAATATTAGTAAGGGATACATTATTACACATTATTTTCAAGTTTAAGACGTAAAATGTAATAATCAAAACGTAGGGAAGGTGATTGAGATTCCACTAAAACCTCAGGTGGCATGGCCTCTAAAACGAGGCCGTTTTGGTTTTCTCCCACTTCTTTTTTCTTTTCCCTTTTTTTTGGTCCCTGGATAAGCTAGGAGATTTTCGTTTTCTTCCTTGAAAACGAAAAACCCACTATCCGAGATGCTTCGGTGTGTGGAATCTTAGAAATTGCACCATTTCTCGTCAAACAAATCAGGCGGAGCATCTCAAGTTACTGTAGAACTGTAGAAACCTTTTACGGGTTGCTGAGGATTACGACGACGATTCGTTGATGGAATCAAGAACACGATAACTAAATCAACCTTAGTTTGGGAAGCGGCCGCAAATGCCATGGCCGGCTGTGCCGAGAAAGGGGGTTGCCCCAGCGATTATCTAGCCGTTGCCATATCCCTCCTGTCCTTGATTTTGTACGTCCTTACTGTTTTGTTTTGACATTTCTAACTTGGGTTTTTATCTGCAATCATCAATTCTGGCGTCACCTTTTTAAAGATCGAAGTGGGTCTTGCAAATTGTCATGCTTTTAAGTGAACTGGTAGTGAATTGAGTTCATGGACTGGTTTTGTTTTAGTGCTTTTTATGAGATGGGCGATGTTCTTCATAGTAATTTTATGCCATGGCCAGCTGTGCCGTAAAAGCGGGCTTCCCACCTCCTGTACTTGGTTCTGTACTCCTTTATTTTGGTTTTTTTTTTTTCAGGTTTCTTTATCTGCAATAATCAATTTTGGTGTTGCACATTATAAATTGTGGACGGTAGTTTAATGGGTCGTCTTATTCAATGAATTGAAATCATCTAAGAGGTTTTTTGTTTAGGTTGTGGTAGTTTCATAAATTCAATTGTTTGGGCATGAGTTCAAAGTGATGTTCAGTGTTTTTTATGAAAGGGTTGTTTGTTGTAAGTGGAGACTGTTTTGTATATCCATGTTGGAAAATTTGAAAGGATGCCGTTGATTGTTATCTGTTTGATTCTATTCCTCAGTGAGTTGAAGTGTAAGCAGCAAATTGAAAATTTTATGCTATTTATGAGCAGTGTTCTGAAAAGCGGTTCAGGCAGTAGCCTAGGCGCTAGGCAGTCACAAAATGCCTAGGTGGCCGCCTACATGAAACACCTCGCCTAGGAGGAAACCACTCTTCTAAGTAGTCAACACTCTTAATCGGTCAAAGGCACAGCCACTTAGGACTTCTAGGTGGATATGGTGTTGTACCATATCATGGTATTAGAGAACTTGATGAAGATCTTTTTGAATTAGATAATGATTCGAAGGAAGTAAAGGAGGATATAGCTTTTGAAGGCTTAGATGAAAATAAGGTGATATTTATAGAAAGAGGTTGCGAGGATTGGTGAAAATATAGGGTTATGTAAAATGTGAAATGATATAATTTATGCAATTTGTTATACTTTGATATGCTACTTCAATAATATTTTATGAATTTATTCAAATAGTTGTATGTAAGTACTAGTATTTTAAACAAAATTAAAAAGTCTGCCTAGGCCGCATAGCCGCTTAGTCCCCGTCCAGGCTCTAGGCAGTAGGTCGAGTGCTTAGGTCTGCCTAGCACTTTTTAGAACACTGTTTACGAGGAACAAACTTGTGGAATAATTCCTTATGCTGTATTTATGTGTTTAATCCTTATTCCGCTATTTCAAGCCTGTCCTATATATCATTTTTTTTTTTTTTTTGTTTCACCACATTTTCCCACTAGTTTAAGCCTAGGTCTTAGTCTCTAATAATGTTTTGAGAGGAAGTACGTGAATTTCTGGTATTTTGTTCAGGCTCTATGTGTCTTCAAACACTACTTTTCTCTAATGAATTAAACCTGCATTGGGAAAAGGCAAAGTTTATAAAGAAATTAGTAGGTGTAGAATTTTTTAAGGGGGTGAATCTAGAATTGGCTTTCTTCCAGAATGTTTTTCTTTTAGGACCATTGGAGCTAGTATGATATGGGTGGTCATAATTTTGGTAGTTCCTCAAGCCTCAAAGCAGTGGCTTCAAAAGTGTTGTGCTGATTGAGAAAATTAGGATGAAGGGATGAACTGGAATATTTTGAAAGTTAGTGGTTACGGAGACTGTTAAGGCTTTTTTGAAACTCACCTACTGCTTACCCTAACTTATGCCTGATGCTCTGCTGGAGTTTCAAAATTGGCTAGCTTATTAGGATCAGATGGATGGGGAGAATTCAGATTATACTAGGGAGTGTTAAGGAGTACAAATGATTGTTGTCTTATCCACTAACTTAAGAAACCAATGGTGAGATAATTAATGTTTGTTTTCTTCTTGGTATAGTTTAGCTTATCCACTAACCTAATAAATTAATGAAGCATTCGTCAGCATTTCTTCTTCTTCATTTGATATTTATTAGAGTGTTAAGTAGCACTGCATTATTTGCTCTACTTGGATATTTCTTAGCAATCGTTACATAGAGCTAATTCTTTTTTTTTTTTTTTTGTGGTAAAATTAGAGCTACTTCTTCATGTTTTAATATAAGAACTATTTCGTCCTTTTAATCATCCAGTCTCTTGTATCCCATGCCCCTTTACATCAGTCCTCCTCTCTTTCAGGCTTCTTGCAAGAGCAATTGCACCCTTTCTGATCCATAAGGTTGCTCTTCCTAGAGGCAGTGGCTTCTGGATTCCAGCAATTCAAGTTTTTGCCAGCTTCAACCTTCACCTGGCAATTATGGTAAGTCTTTACTGATTTCATCTTTTCTTTACTCTCCAAGACTCTTATTTGCAATAGTTGTTTTTGCAACTTTAACTATCCAAAACGCTTGCAGGTACCTGGCAATTTTCTGGACTTCAAAAAGAGACATTGGTGGCAGTCTTGCTATTTTTGGGCAGGTTTTATTCTTTAAATTTTTTCTCAAAATTTTTAATTAATCATTATTTTCCTATCATTTTTTTAATTTATGGTCAATATATATATATATTCTCTGCTAGAATTTATTTTCAGTTATTATTTGATTCCAGCATGGATTGAAGGTCCATTTGGGTTTGGTTTGCTGCTAAGCTGTCGCATTGTTCAGGCATTCCAACTTTATTACATATTTGTGAAGTAAGTAAGCTCTTCAGTAACTTGATAAATCGATCTTCAATTTGACACTATGCTTGAGCTAAAACTGAGCAATACTAAAGCTAATTCCCTATTGTGTTAAATAATATTTCTGAACTGGGATTCATGTAAACAACAAACCCCCATTTCCTCCGAATTCTCTTATTTTTTTATTTTTTTATTTATTATTTTTTTTGGCAAATGGCTTATTCGTTTATTTGTTTGTTTGTTTTTCTACTTCCAGTTCTACTGCATTGCAGCATCATGTTTTTGATTGGTTTATGTTTCTATTCTAATTGATATAACAGGAAGCGTTTACCACCAATCAGATCATATATATTTCTTCCACTCATTCTCGTGCCTTGGATTGTTGCAGCTGCATGTAAGACTCGTGGAGAGGAATTTCCTTTTTGAATACTTATAAAACTTGTAGGTAGATTGTGTATTCATTAAGTTTATATTGTTTATTTAATTCTTTTATCCTTTGCTTAACCCTAGTAAGCTTGTAAATCATCTTGCAAATGAGATTTTATACTTTCCCAAGTAATTTTTATAACAGGGCTACTGAATTCTGTAATAATAGACGTGTCCTCTGGGATTTGTTTTTTATAAAAAAAAATTTATAAGATGCAGATGCAACATTTCACAAGGCCAATCTTTGTTACTAGTTGTTGTCAGATTTTTTGGAGTTTCAAATTTCAGAGCCAGTAGTAGAAGTTCATGAATCATGCTGGTTAATTTTATGTGCATTTTACTTCCATTAATCCATGGGATACATATAATGACTATTGAATTCGAACTTCCTCTCTCATTCATCTAACTTTCATTTTACAATAAGGACCTTTTTGAAAAAAGAAAAATTGTATAATTCATGAGGTCAATCGTTGTTACTAGTTGCTGGCAGAATTCTTCGAATTTCAAATTTTAGAGTATGTAGTAGAAGCTCATTTTATTCATGCTGGTCAGTTTTATATGCGTTTAGTGCCATTAATCCATGTGCTTCTTGTAATGACTCTGGAATTTGAATTTCCTCTCACATTCAACTAACTTTCTTTTTACAATAAGTGCTTGTTTTTAACTACAGAGCTCATCTATGCTGTAGTGATTCATACAAAGAAGACTCTAAATCCTCACTGCCACATGGAGGTTCAGTGGCTTATCCCCATTGCGAGTCTTCACACCTTGTATGTAGCTGGTTTAGTAGGCTTTACAGGGGCAATTCGGCATATAGAGTTCAAGTTTGATGAACTAAGAGATCTATGGCAGGGCATAGTCGTCTCCGCCTCTTCCATTGGTACATTTTTGTCTGGTTATGCAAACTAGGGTTTCCCATTGGTGTGTTGATTTATGGCGTTCACATAGTTTAATGTGGCATCCTCAGGAATACCCATGCATGACTATCCCCTTTTAATATATTTTGGGTTTTTTCAGCGAAACTCCTAAAAAATCCTCATAGCAGAGGAGAATGGTACAATCCCAGATCCCTTGTTGAAGTATTTAATTTGACATTTTAATGCGTGGAAACTATATAAAGCTAGAATTTCTGATAGAATTTGAATTTAATGCTTCTTACATAATAGTTATGTATTTCAGACTCATTGTTTCATTTTATAAATCAAGTCAATGGTGATCCTCTTGAACTAAAAGCAGTGGGAGAAAATAATAAAATAAGAGTGGGCTAAGAATCAAAGATGACCTATCATTATGGCAAACATCCGTAAGAACATTGAAATCAGAAGCAAATATCTAGGGAAAACATACACTTAATGTGCAGTTATACATCGTTCAGCATGTGCTTATGGCATGAGCAAAGAAGAGAGCAGTTGATCTAAGTTAACGAAGAATTTCTGCAGTTCTCAGACCCAAACATCTAAAGATTCATTCTCTCTGAGAACCACACATTCTCTCCCTAGAGTCTTAAAATGTTAACTGTGTGAATTTCTCTCTCTCTACCTTTTACTTTGTCATCATTTTCTTTGAACTTTTATCTCTTCCATCCAGGGATTTGGATGTTTGCTTACGTTTTGAATGAAATCCATGAAGAAATAGATTGGCTCCAAGTTACCTCCAGATTTCTGCTACTAATTATGGTATTTATATTACTATGTATTTATGTTCGTTATCTTCTTTTTACATGTACTGGATGCTTATTATCTGAGCATGTTTTTTTTTTTTTTGGTAAATTATACTTTGCTTGAAATTTTATGTATGGTTGTTGACATTTCTTTGTAATTTTCTGTTCCATAGGCAAGTATTCTTATACTGGCTTTCTTCTCCATGTCAAGTTCTCAACCTCTAATCTCACAAATGAGTCTGAGAAAAAGGGACGTCCCTGAGTTTGAGAGAATGGGCCGTGCCCTAGGGATACCTGACAGTGGACTTTTATCACAAAGGGGATCCCCTCCACTCATAGATCCTGGTGAACCTCTTGATAAGCTTCTTCAGAACAGAAGATTCCGTCAATCATTCATGGCATATGCAGACAGGTTTTCAATCTCTCCTGTTGAAATCAAAATTTTCTCGGGTTGTCATATTATAGTATATGATACAAATGTAGTTTACTGTTTTTCCTTTTTGTAAATTCAGCTGTTTGGCTGGGGAGAGTGTTCATTTCTTTGATGAGGTGCATGAGCTTAGTAAGATACCTTCAGATGACCCAATAAGAAGAATCTACATGGCACGACACATTATAGAGAAGTACGTAGTTGCAGGTAGATGGCTTCTACTTAACATGCTCCAATCTTTTACATTTCTGGATTGATAAATACACATATTCCCAATCTATATCGTGGCTATTCCCAAATTCTTTGGACTAGGGTTTTATAGTTATGAGCATGGATAATATCAGCCATGCTTGAGTCTAGGCCAAGAATCTACGTTGTTTCACTTAACTTTCTTATTAGGAAAAATAGTATAGTTTTGAGCCCCAAACTCAGGCAATCACTTGAGTCCGGGCTGATATTATTCTCTCACTTTTAGTTATTATTGTTTTAAAAGATTGCATGATCATTACATGTTGCATAGGTGCTGCAATGGAAGTGAATATATCCCATAGAAATCGACAAGAAATTATGGGAACACTTGATTTGACTCACCCCCATCTCTTCAACAATGCATTGAATGAGGTGCTGCAGTTGATGAAGACGGTAGGCTTTTTTAATTTTTTCCTTCTTACTTTGCCGTTGCTTCTATATTAGTACGAGACTGTATGCATCTGTTCGACTATGACATTTTATTTTTCTTTTCACGGGTGAAAGAATTTGGCGAAGGATTACTGGTCATCGATGTATTTCATGAAATTTAAAGAAGCTGCCATGAGATCAAATGGGCAGGATCTGGATGAGTTCACGGGCTTCAGCTTCTCTCCAAGGTTGAGCTCCGTTCATGGCATAGACTGACCCGTTTCACCAAGAACATCCCCTGAAGGACTCCGGCCGAAACAGCCATGATTCAGATATACAATGAAAGAAACCGTGTATATAATTCTTGATCTTGGGGAGATTTGTCCAGGCACACAGGTATGACACTGAAGCCTAATGTTTATTTATTATTTTTTTCCCTTTTTTTTTCTTTTTTTTTTTTTTGCCACTGAGGACGAAATGGTAGAGAAAATGTAAACGCCAACAAGGAAAGGGAGAAAGGAATCTGATTCATGGCAAAAGTAGAGAAGAATGATGCATATCTATAACTATTGTTGTGTATAGTGAAGTTTGGCCCTGGTATTAAAGTGCAATATTAGATCTATTTGAGGGCAATTTCTGTAATATTGTACCAATCTTGGACTTGGTAAAATAAAATAAAATTGCAGGGCCACACCAAGTATAATATGGACCCTCTACTCAGATACTTGTTATGTGATTCAATATTTTGTGAAGAATGAGTCACTGTGTGTAGTCATTATTGGTGCTGGGCAAGGTTAGGGACTCTTAAGTAAATGCTAGCTCAACGCCTCGACTCTATTATATTTTGCACAATGTTGCATGGTTCCTCTCCATGTTCAAGCCACTTCCCTCTTCGCTTTGAGTTGTTCTTATAGTTTGTTTCAGTGCCCCTTCTCAGTTTTTTCTCTTGTTGGTTCCATGTAGCCGACCACAAGTATTGCGTTCAAGGCTTAGGTTTTTTTGTTGTTGTTGTCGGCATGAGAGGTGAGCCCCTCAAAACTCGTTTGGATGGTTAAAAGGGGAATGAAAATGTCTGATTTCTATATTTCGATACTGTTGCCTGATACATACATACATACATAATGATCATTATGTAAAATGATCATTCGAGAAAATGATGTAAAAATATGATGGAATGATCATTATCTTACAATGATCATTCGAGAAAATGATGTTTTCATTCTCATTCCTAATTCTTTGATCATTTCATTCTTATTCTCATTATATCTTTTTTTTCTTGCATGTATAATATTATGGACTAGTTTGGATGGTCATTCTCTTATTTGATTCGAAGGGAATGGCCTTTTAATTCGTATTTTCATTCCTTTATAATTTAATTTTCATTTATATTTTATTCTACTATCTAAACGCAATCTAAGAGATTGACGCATGATAGCTCATGATTTTGTTGTAGAACTTGCTAGGACCAAATTAAGGACTCAATTCGGATAGTTGACTTGTGGGTTGTAAGCACTCATAATTGGATGTGGATTAACTGAATTTAAAAGAATTATGAATTTGTGAATTTGATCAATTTTTTAATCATTTATTTATTTTGATTTTTCTCTTTTTTACTGTAAATGATTATGATTGTTCAATTATACAAATTCATGCCTTTCTTCGTAATAATTCCCAAATTCACACAAACAGTATCCATAAAAGTTATTGTTTTATGAATAGTAATCGACTTTTTTAAGAAACCATTTGACCAAGAAAGATCCCGAAATCCCGGGGATCCAAACACCCCGCAAAGAATTAACAATTTTAACTGCGGTGGCCCCTGTTTCCCGCAAACCCAACGTCCCTTATTCTTCGCTGGAGTGCCGCTATCCCCTATATTAACCCCCGGATCGTCCCACCCTACGCTGCATTCACCGTCCGCAGTATTTCTCTTATCCCCAGGAGATAAGAGAGAATTTAACCCTACCTCGATTTGCACGTTAGTCCTCCATTTCTCCAATCTCGTGCAACATGGCCCGCCGATTTTTGGTCCTGGCCCTCGCCTTCGCCCTCGTCTCCGTCGCGGTCTACGCCGCCGAAGACGCCGCCGCCGCCTCACCGAGCTCCGGCGAAGTTGGGAACTTGGAAGCCGATGGCGCCTCCTCGGACCTGTCTCCGAGCGGCAGCGCCATGGAAGGACCCGTCGGAGCCCCCGTGGCGGCGGTGGATTCCGTGCCCAAGGCGGAAAGCCCTTCCGCGGACGAGAGCGGAGCCGCCGCACTCGAGCTGTCCGCGGTGGTCGGAGTCGCCGGCGCCGCCGTCGCCGGTTTCCTTTTCTAAAACGTTGAATCTTCTTTACTATTGTTAAAAGAGGTTGGAGAATTTCGAGTCGAAATTAAAATGCTGTGTAAGAGGGAAAACAAAATCAGAGCATTTTTTTTTTTTTATAGTTTTGTACATTTCGAATATTTTTTTTGGTTGGGGCCCACCATACCTCCGACAGTGTCAAATTCTTACCGTTAAACGAATTTTCAAACATTAACGGGTGAAAATGCTATTCAGCACTTCGTAAATCTCACTCAAACCTCTCGAGCACCTACAAATTTGAGAGGTTCCACGATAAAAGTTGGGAGAACTTGAAGGATTTAGGTGAGGTTTTTCAGGTAGCATTTCTCGTAATAAGTGTGCATCGATAATTTATTACCCAAATGATTTAATCGATTTTCTCTTATCCCTTTCTAATTCATCTTTTTATTTAATTTTAACGTGACTGTAGATAATTTTAATTATATGGGTAGAAAAAATACATAAAATTATATAAACATGCTTATTTTCATAAAATTTAATAAAGGAGTAAGGTCCTGATTATCCATCCAAAAGAAAGCACCATTTACATGATTCAAATTTTAATAGCTGAACTTCAAAAAATGGGGTAGCATGTACTTATTTTCATATGTTCTTTCTTTCATTTTTTTTTTTGTTTTAAGTCCTATTTTCTTCACTTCCTAATATCTCCATCTTTAAAGAAAATCTAACGTCTCTTCTTTTTTCAAAAGAATCTATATAATTTTTTCTTCTTTTTTTTAAAGTGCTAGGTGAAAAAAATTCTAAACTCATGCTATTTTTTGAATCTAAGGTCCAAACTTTTAATTCTTTAATTTCTAATTTGAACTTATATTAGTGAACTAATTCTTATTCTCATGACTTGCATTCATTTTCCTTGAAAAATGCAATAACCTTAGAATGACATTTAAAATTAAATTATCTATTCAACAAGCTAACATGAAATTATATATATATATATATATATTTGCCATGTCAAAATTTATTTAATAAGAGTGGGTAGAAGTTAGGATTGAAAATGAAATTATTTCATTAATATAAAATTGGGTTAAAAATTTAGGACCTGGCGGAAGGAAAGAAGCCCCACTGGTCATTTGGGTTAGGGTTCTTTTACGGTCATTTGGAACAAAATGGTAAAAGAACGGAGTAAGGGTTTCTTCAGTTATCTGCGCTTCAGAGAGAGAGAGAGAGAGAGAGAGATGGAGAGAGCGGGAGAGAGAACGATCCATGGAGAGAGGGAGAGAGAGAGAGAGAGAGAGGCTCCGCCGATCGCTTTCATCAGTATGAGATCATTGAGGCTTTCTCTACCCGGGTGAGCCCTCTGCCTGTACTGATCATGGCATAAACAAAGCCCATATACCCGAAGACCGGTTTTCCCAATATCTCCATATCACCCTTTAAATGTTCTTTTCATCTGTTCCCATATGAAATCTGGGTTTAGATTTGGGATGATTCTTTGGGTTCCGGCTGAACCCTAACCTCTCAACGGTTGGATTAATTTGAGACGCTGAATTTCACTACATCATGACTTTGTTTTTTCTATTCCGATGAGTTTATAGAGTGTTTTCTTTTTCTTTTTTTTCTCTTTTCCGCTGAGTTCACAGGGTTCAGGCTACTGGCCTTCGAGCTAACGCCCATTATTCCCGGTATTTTTCTTAGAAAATATAATAGGTTTTTTCATTTTTTTATTTTTTGTTGGGCACCCATTTAATGTTTCATTATGGGGTTTATACATTATCTATTATTATAAATATGAATATGCACTTTGTTGACGCTGCTTTTTTGTTGCCCTGGGAAGGAAATAGAACTATTAACAAAATAAATGCATTTTCGAACTTTTCGTTGACCAAGTCAACCGAAAATTGCCGCATTTTCCGAGCCTTATCTCGTTAATATTTCTCGAGCCCCAGTTCGTTAAACATTACCCTAGCCCCGGCTCGTTAACATTTCCCGAGCTCCCGGCTCGATAATTCTTTTCGAGCTCATGGCTCATTTCCTTTGCTGGGAAGCTTTTTAAGCCGATGACCCAAGGATTCTCATCCTTTTAAGGTTTTTCCATTCCTTTCTTGTAGGAGGAAGGAATATTGGGCCCAACGTGCATTCTCCCCTTCCCATTTATAAGCAAAACTACAGGATTTTGCAAAGGGGGGAGAATTCCAGCCGCATTGCAAGAGAGACGGAAGGAAGAAGAGAAGAGAAAACCAACGTTACTCCTTCATTTCTCCATCAACCCCTCAAAACTATATGGGTCGGATTCTCCAAGGAGATATGTAGGAAATCCCATGAATTCAACTCCTAACAAGCTAAAATGACTATTTCATTTACTGTTCATTGTTATATTCATTTAATGGGTTCAAGACCCACTGTTCATTATCTTCCTCGTCATCCTTCCTCCATATGATCCATTTTTTCATTCTTTATCATCCTCCTCATCATCCATTTTCCGTTTTCGGGGTCTACGACCCGTTTTCATTCACTGTTCATCATCTTCGTCATTTTCTGGATCCAATACCCATTCTCTGTTTACTGTTCATCATTCCCTCCATATCAGCCCTTGTTTTCATTCAAAATGGGCTTATGGCCCCTGACAACTCTAATCTTTCTAATGGCCTTCTCTATGCTTGGCATTATTTGAATTTCTGTGTTGAATCTTCGATGTTCTTCCATGTCATGTTTGAAATAAATAATATATATATATATATATATATTTAAGTGCTATGTATATACAGCAGCAGACGTGAGAACTATTAGGGAATCACCAAGGAAACCAGAGCTCAAAGGCCATCAGATATCTCATAAATGGAGACTTATCAATATTTTATAGAACACACTTGTTTTGTTAAACAGCTCAAAATATCACACATCAAATTAATACATTTAAATGATTAAAACCCTTGAATTTTTTTCTTACTCTTTCAAACAGTACGGAATCAATCAGTGCAGCAGCGGTACATGATGAACTTCTCCATGGGGCGACCGCACTCGGCGCACACCACCTTCTCTGGGACGGTCCCTGTGGTCCCAGGAAGTATTAGGCGATTGCAGTGATGCGGCGTGTGCAGATCTTTCAGATTCGATACCAGCGCTGGCAGGAACCCCGTTTCGTTCGCTTGATCCTTCCATGAATCGAAACCCCCCAAGCTCGTCAGTATCACGTCGCCCTTGGCCTTCGCCATCTCCGCGGAGCCCCTGCTGATCACAGCCCACCCCTGATCACTCCCGTCAAAGCTCAGCATCGACATGATCTCCTGCATGATCGGGTCATTCTCCACCGTCCTCCCGTGCTGCACCTTCGAGTGCCACATGCTCTCCAGCCTCACCCAGAAAAACCAGATTAAGGTTAGGTCAGGCAAGGTGTTGCTCAGATTCTCTTGCACGATCGTGCTGTTGTTCTGGCGAACCTTCTCCCTCGGGTTGCTCTTCCCCACATACAGCATCTCCAGCTCGATCTCCGCGACCTGCGCTACTGCCTGCAGGGTCTTGGTAAACTTTCGGATCCACTCCATATCCTCCCCTCCGTACAAGCATATGTACTTTCCTTCTGCAATCTGCAAAATGTGCACGCCAAATGTATTACATTCTTCATTGCGAATTATAAAGAGGAAGGTACTGGTTGTTTCAAAAAAAAAAAAAAAAATGGCTGAGGAAATTTAGGTTTTTATTGGTCTTATAAAGCTTTTTTTAAAAAAAAAAATTTAAAATTTTATTTTTTTAATGAAGATGATGCATCTTTTACCCAGGTAAAGATTGCGGGGTCAATGCTATCCGCGAGAAGCTCAATCTTCCATGCCTCCTCCTTCCAAAGTGCTTCTTCTCTGGCGCTAGTGAAAGGGAATGCCATGCTTCCCCAAATCCACATCATGTGGAGGGCATTAGGGTTGACTACTCGCCCTTGAGGGTCTAGCACCACGAGCAGGGGCTTCTTGTTAAAGTGCCATTGCTCCTTGATGTACTTCACTACAGCAGGGTCAAGCATTGATGGGTGGTACACTGAGTACCACGTCATTGGATCCCGGAGGTTGTCAAACACTTTCTGCTTCTCTTCCGTCCATGGCATCAATCGGTCCACCACCGGCAGCCACACCACCTCGTATTGGCTCTCCGCTCTTGTGGGCTGCTGCCGGGATTCCGAATACATCTGCTCCAGAACCATGAGCTCCTCTTGGGACACATCCAGGTCTGATATTAATAGCAGCACATTCTTCCTCCTCAATATGTCGATATTAACCTGTTTTTGTTTGGTCACATGGATCAATTTGCCAAAAACAAAAGGAAAAAAAATCAGGTAGACGTGGGAAGATAGAGAAATTAAATTAAGTTGGTTCTGAAAGTGGACCCTTCTCTTTGTAGATCCCTCGAACAGTGGCAGCTGGTCGTCTTTGGCGTAGATCAAAGCCTTGAGAATCTTCATGTTATCAATGTGTGGGATCTCAAAGAGGCGCACCAGTGTTTGGTATGCTTCGATATGCCTCTTCTCATCTGCATTAAACCTTACTTTTATTTCCATTGTTCTAATGAGATATATATATATATATATATATATTTGTACTTTTAGAATTTTATATGCTAGTTGAATTTTAATAAATTTTGTGCTCCAAATTCTCTGCAATCGGGTAGTGCCCACCTATATGTTGATAGCAAAGATTGAGTTGTTTCATAAGATGGCTGTGTATGTTGCTGACTTTGTGAGCCAAACTAGACAACTCCCAAGCTTCCGTTGTCGATGCTATGTACCTGCCAGCAATAAATGAATATTACAACACTGCTTTTGGCTGCTTAATGTTATTATTTCATGATTCACGAGAGATGTTTAAATAAAAAAATTAGAGCTCCTTGATGTTAAGAAAACAATAAAAAAAAATTAACATACTCGTGGCCCATCCCTATGAGACCCATAATTTGCGAAGCGCAAGCCACTATGCTGCGGATGGTCCAATATACAGCAGTAGGAATGTGAGCTGTAGCGGTGACCATTTCGGGTGTGTCAGGTGTGATGTACTGAGATGGGAGCTCCTTGAATTCGACAATGCACTTTGTTACATCCAGCATGGCCTTAATGAGGTTGTTCAGCGCGTCGAACTTTGGCTTCAATGTGTCGGCGCGCTCCAGTATGTCTGGCAATTGTTTGATGAGCGCCACCGATTTTGCAAGTGGGTTGGTTGGACAGAGCTGCACTGTGAGCCAGAACTCTCCATAGATGACAGCAAAGGCCGCCACAGCTAGGACCACTTTTGCATCCCAAGAGTAGCTTGAAAGCAAGTTGAAAAGTGCCACTGTTGTTTGGTGAGCATCTCCTCCTCCTGAACATTTGCAGGAAATCTGCCATGGCACAACTTTTTGTGTGAATGACTGGCTTTGGATTATGAAAAATATAAAGGAAAAGAAATTAAAGTGGAAAGAGGAACATTAATGGGAATATCCATGTAACCCTGGGCGGTGGCAGTTTGATGGAAGTGTGGAGAAGCAGCATAATCAGTTTTTCCTGCTTTGAGATTCTATTTAAGATGTGAATTTGAACCAACCTCACAGGAGATTTTATTAATTGTGTAGGCGAGAACTTCAAGCATGTCAGTGAAACCCACTTGAAGGGCCTTGTCATCCAAAGCATCCAGTTGTGCCAATTGACTTCCCTACACATTCAGAATCAACCAGCATCCACAATGGTAAGAACTAATTGCAATTGAACAAGTAGACAGAAGCAACAGCTTTGTACATGAAAAATGCCGGTGATGGTTGGGGCAGCTCGGTGCAAGATGTCCTCAATGATTTGTAGTAGGGGTCTCACATCAAACTCACGGCCGTCAGGGGCATGGGTGGCCTGGATTTGCTTCATCATCGCATTGTCATCTGATGATGAGAAGAAATGGCGGTCACCCCTCATTTGTTGCATCCTAGATGGAACAATTGCATTTGTGGCCATTTTGTCTACTTGGATTTATCTCTTTTTGTGGAGCAACTAGGAAGAAGAGCAGGCAGTGCTTTTTCAGAAATTGGATCCCATGAGCCTTTTATAAATGGAATAAAGGTTAAATGTATCGATTACCTTACTTCTGTCATGGTCTAAGTTTCAGATTATTCAGATAAGAGCTCAGCCATGGAGAACCCCCTTTACCATCTCTTTATTAGCTTTGCATTATAAGGAAAGAATCGAGATTCTTAGATCGAGCATCCACTTTACTTGTTGAGGTAGCGAGTATGGAGGATGCCATGAGTCTTTTATGTGATTGGATGTTTTTGGTGATGCCAGTCTGCTTCTGGGGTTTTTCTTCCCCCTGTCAATCACAAGGGTTGCCATTTCAGCTAATATTTTTAGGCCCTTTCGAGCTCATCACTTCATATTTTTTTCATACTGGGTGGGTCGTTGCCCAGTTGCTTGCACAAAAATGTCATCACTTTTAGCAGTGACTTAAAGCAAGATCTATCGAATTTAGATGTTTGCACGCTGTGTAAATATCAAAAACCAGAAGTATTCTAAATAAGCAAATGAAAGAAAGCCAATAGATTGGGAGAGCTCATGCTTGGACAATGAAACTTCATTTAGGATTCTTGTCTCCAAAAATTTAGGACACTCAGCTATAGGTGTTATTTTTCAAGATGCTTTTAGACATTCTCATGTTGGGTGTGGGTATTTATTCATCAAAAGAAGTTAGATGCATTCTGGTGTTTTCCCTTGTGGGGGCCAGAATCCATACCAACTCAGACATAAGAATTCTACCATCAGCAAAGGGCAAGCCAGGAGCTTCAAAACTTTTTGGTTAGGAGTTCAATTTGGGTACAACTTAGTGCTCAGTTTTAGCGAATTATCTAGCTTCGCCACCTGATACTTGATACCATAATCATCTGGAGTGAGATGGACTGCCAACAGAGTCTCATTTAGGTTTTGTGAAGTTCAAAAGTGGGAAGATGACAAAAGGCCAAATTCTGGGGTTTTTCATTAAAACAGGATTAAAGTAGCCTTTTTCAGATATTATTGTACGATGTATTCGAACTGATAACTACATATGCACCATCCGGAGTGGTGGTAGATTAACTTCTAATATTCCTGGTCATACTAGAGCTGGCCATTAATAGGATTAGCAGAGGCTACCAGAGTAAAATTAAGAAGATATTAATAAAAAAGGAGATCCAAGTCCTTCTAGAATTCATTAATTTTGTTCCTAACAATAAAGTTTGAATTACTTCATAACATTGCATTCAAAGACCACACACTTCTCCATTGGTCGCATGCAACTCTCACAAAGTACATTTCCTTCTATAAGTTTTCTGTCGTATGGGATAACTTTGGAGTGATTGCAAGGCTCCGCAGGAAGAAAGCGCGGGCTCAGAGTAGCCCTAACTGCACCCAACAATCCGAAATTGGTCACATTCCCTCCCCACACTGGAAAAAGATCCAAGCACTCCATGACCTTGGTTCCCTGAAGCCTTACAATATCTTCTGAATGCCCTGCCCCCATCAATACCCAACCCCCATGAGTATCTTCATAGTTGAGCAATGCCTCCACCTCTTCCAGAATTTGGTCTCCGCTAGTAGTTTTCTC
Organism: Santalum album; assembly: GCA_034195605.1. Lineage (NCBI taxonomy): Eukaryota > Viridiplantae > Streptophyta > Magnoliopsida > Santalales > Santalaceae > Santalum > Santalum album. Next base: position 8,285,060 of record CM067260.1, on the reverse strand, counting down.
AAGTTGGACTTTCGATCTTCGAATGCTTTCCAGCCGAAGCCAGAAGAATTGCATCTTTGTAAAGGAAAGAAAACTACTTAGCTTATCTTCTTCAGTGATGCATAAAATATTTCTTGCTTGTTCTCCATGGCTCTTCGTACCAACGAAGACTACCTCAAGTTGTAAACCTGTCCTTTTAATCTCCTTAATCTTAGAATTGAATTCTCTAATCCAATCTGGATTACAACTTCCATAAATACAGAGGTTTCTGCCTTCTTGTACCTGACAAACAGAGAAGAATGTATCTGAACTGTGTTGAAAATGCAAAATTTTCCTTGAGGCTGGAAGAAACATGGTACAGAGTAAAGCTTACCCAATAAGTCAGCAAGGGGTCAATTTGATTTATTATGAGCTGCAGGGTCCATTTCTCCTTCTCCCAAAGCTCCTCTTCTTTAGATTTTGAAAAGGGGTATGCCTGGTCCCCCCAGATCAGTACCATTGAAATAGCATCACGGTTTGTTACCATTCCTTGCGAATCCAACACTACCATAATAGGTTCAACTTTGAAGTTCCATTCTTGTTTGATATAGTTGGCTACAGCTGGGCTGAGTAGCCAAGGAAGCCTAACGGAGTACCATGGCAAAGAATTGGATAGAAGATTGAAACTACTCTTTTCGGCTTCAGTCCATTCCTGTGAAGATGGAATAGGAACCCACACAATTTCATAGCTTCCATCTAGCTTTTTCTTGTAGGGATGTTCATGTGTTTGTTGAGCTAGAAGGAGTAGTAATTCCTCCTTTGCAATGAGTTCTGGTCTAGAAAGCAAAAGTATTACGAATTTGTTCTTGAGTTCAGAAATGCGGATCTGTGAATTATCACAAAGCTTATTAAAAACAGTAAGAGAGTGGCTTTTCATTTGTTTAATGAAATGGAAACAGATCGCTTTCCGTTTATTAGATAGACAGCTGGGACTTGTAAATAACAATTATAATTGAAGGACGGTTGTTATTTCTGAAGAAACGAACCTTTTCTTTGGAGAATCCTTTTTTCAGTGGCAACTTGTCTTTTAAGGCAAACAACATATGGAGCACCTCTTGGTTGTCAGTGTGGGTCTCTTTGAAAAGATTCAAGAGTTTCAGGCTCACCTTCATCTCTGTAAGTCGTCAAAAAGAAAAACAAAGTTGTCATAGTCAAGAAAAATCCGATGTCTGCAGTTAATTAACTGAGCTAGAGGCTTGCAACAGATTAATGCAAAGAATTGGAGCAGTAACCTATTTGTCGGTGACATTCATCAACATGCATCCTGAGAAAGCTGCAAATGCTGCTCAACCTATATACCAAGCTGGAGAGCTCCCATGCTGCTATTGTTGCTGAATTTGAAGGCCTGAAGAGAGAATTCTGTGAATGACTATGGTCTAAGTCATTATTACTGCTCAATAATTAGAAACAAAGAATAATAGCACTTATTAGGCTACTTGAAGGGAAAGAACATGCACTTATGCTTTACGGCCGCTAAGTCCCTGATATGGGCAGAACATGTCAAGGCACTTCTGATAACCCAGTAAGCAGCTATGTAGATATGGGACTTTGCAACAGTGGTGTCTATATTTAAATTTTCGAACGCAAGGCCTTCAAACTCGGCGAAGTTCTTTGCTGCATCCCCCATCGTCTTGACCAACGAGGTCAAAGCCTTTAACTGGGGATCCAGTGGATTCAAGTCTCCAGGCAGTTGCTTAAGCTTTGCAATTGACACAGCCAAAGGTGTATGTTGGGATAGCTTCAGAATGAGCCAAACTCTGCCATAGCTTGTTGCCAGTGCTGCCAGTACTAGTACTAATTTCGCCTCCCATTTGTATTTGCTGAGAAAATCAAAAAGGATCATCGTCCTTGCATGTAAGTTCCTTTCCTCATAGGATTCCCAAAGCATCTGCCAGCACAACCAACAATAATAAAACTTCGTCACCACTGAGATTTGTACAACTGTATGCAGTGTTGGATTACCTTATAAGAGATCTGATAAAGGGTGAGTTCCAATGATTCTTGTGAGCCAACTATTTCAAGGCCTCTCAACGTGCTCTCTTCAATGGTTTTAAAGTGCTGGACAGAAACCTGAAGGGAGTTTAAGGATATAGTAAGTACTTGGAAGTTTTAGTTTGAGGGTATTTGCAGTGTTTGTACCAGCGACTATGTAGTCCTTTTGAATAATAAATTGATGGTTATTATTAGTGACAACATATTAAACCAGAAAAATAAAGCCAATAAATCCATTTGACCAATTACAAAAATAAATCCCCCCAGCTCCAGCTCCTCACATCAACGCAACAATTTTGTTATAGTTTTTGTTATAATTGGGATATGTTTTGCATTGTTGAAGATCGGTCTCATGATGCCTCAACCATGAAGAATGCTTGTACTCTTGTTCTGGCATCCAGCTTCTTTAATGATTTTGGGATTACTATTATTATTATTATCATTATTTTATAACGAAAAAAGAAAACAACGGAATTAATAATTTTGTTCTAGTTTTGTTAGTGTATGTTCCGTCTTTTCTCCTGCTTGGATGATCTCGTCTTCCATCTTGTACCATTCTATTTCTTTCTGATAAAATTAATTTTCTATCCAAAAAAAAAACCCGTCCTTCCCTTTTCTGGAATTCTATAATTTTGCAAGCAGAGAGATATTGTGAGCAGACAGGGTGAGTGAGAGTATTTACCTGTGATGCAGTAGCATGGTACATAATGCTCTCTGTCAGTTGAAGTAATAGCTCTGAATCAAAATGACGACCATCTGGATCATGGGACAGGAGAATCTGCTTAATTAAGACATCATCTCCCAATGTTGGCGAGGAATGTGGTGAGAGATCATCCATCTCGAGCAAGTTCATGACCAAAGTGATGGCATCCCAAATGTAAGTTCTTTCTTCTATTTTTCTTCTTAAAGAACTCTGTCATAGAATCTGCTTGAGCTTCATACTAGCTTTGCCTTCCTGTTTTCCTAAATGTAACTCTGAAGTGACAGTTGCTTTTTCCTTGAATATCTGCACCAGATATGAGTTGTTGATTTAGGCTGAACATTTAACATGGAACAGACACCACATCATTCGTGCCGTAGTCCAATCGATTATTAGCCTTTCAGCAATTTTGATAGAATTGTGCCCTCACGTGCAACTGTTTTGTTGTATTAGACGCACCATAAGTGAGTGTCACCTTTCCACAAAATTTGCCGAAAGGACAATTATTGATTGGGTTGCGGCAAGAATAATGTGGTGCCTCCTCAAGGAAAATTTCCTCCACTGAGAGTCATCTTGGATACGAGAATTGAAGACCCACCATAAGTGAATGTCACCTTTCCATAAAAATTGCCGAAAGGACAATTATTGATCGGATTGCGGCAAGAATAATGTGGTGCCTCCATCTCAAGGAAAATTTTCTCGCACTGGGGGTCATCTTGGATACGAAGATTGAAGAAAGATATAAAGGGGGAAGAGACTGCAGAAACACTGAAGAGGAAACTTCATGGATACAAAAGTGAGGGCAAAGAGAGCAAAAGTGAAAGGTAAATCTAATTGCAGCATCTTCGTTCCCGACTGGCCCTTTTTTTGGTTTAAATTACTTTTGCTTTTCACTGTGATTTAGTGTGATGTTGAAGGCAGCTATATAAAGCTTGTGGCTGGTTAAGACCGCGTGGGGTCTAAAGGTAATCATTTCATATGCTCTTCTTTGCTTTTTCATTAGTTTTGAGTGATCTTCAAGATTTAATCCCTCTCCATATAGTTCTCTTTATGTGGAGGAGCTGGGACATTGTGGAATCGGAGAAATTATTATAAGGTATACCTATTTTAAATATCTGTATGACATATTTATACGAAATAGCTATTTCATACGAATATAACATGAACTATAAGGAGAGGTTTGATCATTAGTAATGGCTCCTTTTCGTTTATTCCTTTTATGATTCATGAGATTACTCATCTTGATTTATGGAGATATTATTCATTACATGTTACAATTTTATCAAATAGCTTTTTGATTTCTCCACAAACCAAACGTAACATAAATTGAATTCAAATTGACAAGTCATCTTATTTTTATGCTTTCTCAATCCTTATACAGGAGGATGAAGTCCAGAGAAGAATAACAAATGTTCCACCATCCAATCTGATGGATGATCAAACCTCTGGCTTCCAATATTAAGGTAAGTACCATCTGTTCTAATGCCACGCTCTCTTGAATTTGTAGAGCAGCACTTTCCTGGTCTTTATTGGTACGAGTTTAAAACGTTGGTCACTTTGCATGATTAATTAACTTATATAACGTTTGGTTTGTTTGGTTTGCAGAATAGAATAAAATAAGAATAGATAGATTTTTTTAAAAATATATATAGCAAGTGTATTCTTGTAAGGATCATGAGAGTAACTATTTCTTAGTTATTTAACTTATTATTAATGAGGATGTTATTCTATATATGTTATATTTATATGAAATCACTATTCTCATCCCTTGCGTTCCGTTTGGAATCAAATCGCTAATGAATTAAATTAATTTCATTTAAATTAATTTAGAATTCAAATCTGATTTTTGAAAACTAACTCAAATCAAATCATTTCAATTACATTGTTTGGAAGGTAAGAAAAATTAGAAGATTTTTTTAACATGTATAATGATCCCATTTACTAACTAAAAATATTTCATCATTAATAAATTTCTTTTACAAAAATTAAACTAAAAAGTCATTTAGATAAATACTAGTGATAATATTAAAAATAATAAATAAGAGAAGTTGTATTATATTTAATATTAATAATAAAGCAAAATTTATATTATTTTAGATGAGAGGTAACAAGGAGATGAGATACATAAGGGAAAGAAGAGAGGAGAGAAAGAGGGAGATAATTAGAGAGGAAAGATAAAAGAGAAGACAAGGGTAATTCTGGGCTAACATAATTTTAAGGAATAAATCAAATCAAATAATAAATCCTTGTAAATTCGTCTTTAAATCAAGTGAGTTCTTGTTTTGAACTTTTCAAACAGAATTTATTAAGTAAATTCATATTTAAATCAAATTAATTTTTGTTTTGAGGTTTTCAAACGGACTGTTGAGGATGGATTGGGAGAGCTCTCACTTCCCTATTTACATCGCCTCGCTGGGAGAAATTTATAGAGCTCATTTGGTTCACGTAATCTGCTTTTAAATATCGCATTTTATTGTTTGATATGACTATAAAATAAGAGATTTTTGAAGTGTCATATTCCTAAAATCTCATATTCTTGAAAAAGAGGGGTTTAGCATTCCTGAGTTGAGATGTGGGGATGTGAGATTGCGAGGATGTCTGAATGTGCACTTAAAATAGAATATTCAAACGACCCTTATAAATGAATAGATTGACAAATTTTTTATTTTAAAAAAATAATGTTAATAATAATAATAATAGCAACAATACTAGTAGTAAATAAATATATTATTCATAATAAAGAGTTTCTAATGCTATTTTTATAAATTCATTATTATATTTAATAGATTCTATTTTCAATCAGTAAATGTTTGAATTAAATCTTCCATTCTTTAAAACCGAAAATTAGTCAAAACTTTCATTTTAATGTTAACTTTAAAATAAATATTTTCATTATCATGTGAATAATTTGTTATATTTTTTGTTATGAATATTTTTTTTTATAAAAGGGTAATAATGGAAAACTTTAACATTGCTTGGATCTTATTGTTTATACTAAATATAATAATGTCATGTTTCTAGAAATTCGACTAGTTATACCAAACCTAAGAATGTCACATTTCAGGCATTATATTTTCAGGCATAACATTCCGGAGGAAATATGATGTCAAGTGGGAATGTGACATTGCGTGAATCAAACAAGCCCTTAAGGATAATATTTAAGACAGAACTCTACAATTTTGGCCAACTTTAGCTAGACACAGTCTCTTAAATTACATATTACATATATATATTTATTGAGGAAATGTCTTGTTGTATTTTATTACTTTCTTTTCAAAATTACTATAATACTTCCTCTCTTTAAATTTTTATTACCGAGATAATCCCTTGGGCAACGTTTATGTCTACAGTATGCATGTACTTGGTTCATCAAAAGTGAGAACTCATCGTCTCTACGGCATTATCTGTCTTATGGATGTCAAGGAAATTACCTCGCACATAGATAAAAAAAATAATAATTATAAAAAATAACGACAGCAAAGCTAGAACAATAACAAAAAATAAATTGAAAGTAAGGCAATTCCACATGTAAATGTTTCTTATTGATAAAATACAGCAGTTGTCCCAGCAATACCATTAGTAACTTGAAATTTTCATATTTTTGGCGGGGGATAAATTCATAAAGTCTAATTTTATCATAAAGAAATTGAATAAAAATTTTAAAAAATTCGATGTACTTCGATTTATGAGAAAAATCAATCATGTTATGCTATTGCTCTCGATCGAGAACTGCTTGGACAAGTGATGTCCGCTTGAAAGAGTTCTCTTCTTTGTTTAGGTACGCATTCATACCTTAATGGCGGTTTTTTTTATGCATCTATGCTTAATTAGGAAAGTTGGGGGGGACGCCCCCATGATTTATATCCGGTCAACGCTTTGTCTTGCATCTCTTCGCTAGGAGCACTCCACTGGGGGGTCGACTCATTAGAATATTGCACTTCGCATACAGCCAATAAGTGTACCTCAACAGTCCGCCCAAATTTGACCTTACCCGAAATACCCCTTTCACTGTGAAACTCACCCTGTCCCTCTCCATCTGTTTCGTGAGATTTAAGGTTTGTTCCAACTTCATGGGAACCTGGCTGCTCACCATATGCGCGGTCTGCAACACCGTGTCCATCCTCGAAGCTGAGAACGGATAAATCGATCGGGTCGCGACGAGCGTGTTCTCGTAGTATAGATTGATGACTACGAAATTGAAGTCAACACTCACCTTCTTGTTCATGTTGGAGAAGTTCGCGAGCAGCGTGAGGTCGGAGTTGAGGAGGTACCCCATGTCGAGGTACGCGGCGTTGAGGGTGGCCCCGGAGACGTCAAACTTGGGGCTCCGAGGCCTGAACATGAGGTAGACTATTAGGATGATGAGGCCACCGAGGATCACCACGGTCCATAAGGCTGCGCAGAAGACCGCGGTGAACCACGTGATGGGCTTGGTCTTGCGAGGCGGAGGTACCCTCAGGAGGCCGCCCTGATTCTGTTGGCTGGACGGCCGCTCTTTTAGCAGCTGTGGTGGCGGTGGCGGGCGGTGTGGTGGTGGTGGCTGCCGAGGAGGCAGTTGTCCTACGGCAGGCGGCCGGGTCTGTTCTTTGGGGGTCTCAGGCGAGGTCTCACCGTGGAAGAGACCGGGGGGTTTCGGTTTGGGGCCATGGGGTGGTGGCCGGAGAGGTTGCTCTTCGGAGAAGAAATGAGGGTTGGTTTCGCATTGGTGGGACATGGGGATGGGGAGGAGAGGAGATGAGGGGATATGGAAGAGGTTGAGTTTTTTGTTGAAGGAATGGGCGAAGAGAATGACCTCATGGAAACTTTTGAATTCTTTTTTTTTTTTTTTTTTAAAAGGAGGGAGAGGAGTGGTGTAAAGGTAAGGAATCATACATTAGCCAAGCTTGGAGGGAAGAAATCTTTGTTATACTCTCTTTTTTAATTGCAACAAAACTGATGCAAGAAAAAGGAAAAAAAAGTGAACCGGAGGGCCTTATGATCTTAAAAGAGCAATACTACATGTATATTTTTTTTTATGTGACAGAATATGTGTAGTCTTTTTTTAGTAGTATTTTGGTCAAATAATAATATAGAATCATATATTCTGCCATATCATATTTTTGGTGTAAAGGTTGTGCGAAGGATGTCCATGTAGTATTGCTCATTTGAAAATTAGTAAGTGATGTTATTTGTTCGTTCTTTTGGTACGCTCGTATAAAGTTTACTGATTCAAAGCACGTTTCATGAGATTCTTAAATGATTCAAATTAAAATTGTCTGCAATGATTGTACCTCTATAATTATTACAATTTAGTATTTCATTTTTAATCTTGATTGAGAATTTCTTGCATAACTAAATCAGTGAACATAACCCAATTTCTTTCTTTCGCACTCTAAGTTTATGAATTTTTTCTTTGTTTATGAATTTTTTCTTTCTTTTTTTTGTTTTAATCCTCTCTTTTTGTATTGAGGCTCCAACTTTATGATTTTTCTTTTCTATTTTCTTTATTCTTAATCTGCTTCTCATCACGCACCATATCTTTTTTTTTCTTCTAATATTTGTTTGTTATCATTTTAACTTTATGTAGAAACAATTCAAAAGTGAGGTGATTCTCTTTTTTCTTTTTTGTGTTATTTTTTTCGATTTTTTTCTTACATCCCCGCCCAATTCATTTTACAATTTCCTCCTTTGATTTTCCCTTCTTCTTAAGATTAGGTTTTCTAGAACACGAGCAAACTAGGAACAAACGAACAGAAAAACAAAATTCATAAAGTTAAAGATAAATGCAAACAGGAGACTAGAATATAAAAGGGAGAAAGAAAAAGTCATAAACTTAGAACATGAAGGGACGGAGTTGGATTTTTTCATTGATTTAATTATATGGCATTCTCAATCAAGATTGTATTTAGGACTAAATTGTAATAATGGTAAAGATACAATCCATTTAAATAGTTTAAATTGTAGGAATGAGAATGAGGTCATTGTCACGCATTATAATCAGAAGGACTAAATTGTAATAATGGTAAAGATACAACCCATTTAAATAGTTTAAATTGTAGGAATGAAAATGAGTTCGCTGTCACGCATTATCATGCTTATCTTTAACGGTATCGGTAAGTGACATCCACAACTTAGCCTATAAAGAAATCATGACTTCAATACATGACAAAGACCCTTTCCCCATTTTGTATCTCAGAATCAGAAAATTTTATGTATAATATTTTGCGAAGTATTTACAAAATATTTATAAAATTGATGAGGTGGTAGAAGTATAAAGGAGCACAGAATGAATGCATCAGAGAATTCTAATTTATATTGCTTTAGTATATTTTTGCCACCTCAAACAATTTTTAATAAAATTTTGTTTATGGGAAGAACTGCAAATCCATTAACAATGAAATATCAGAACAGAGATTATTCAACCCAAAGTAAACAAGAAAGATAAATTCTATGGAGGTTAAACAACAAATAATAGCTCTGTAATACATTCAGAAGTCTTGGATCAACAAATTTTGCCGAATAATTAATAATGAAATCAAATTTTTTCCTCATTATTCCCAATATCAGATCAAATTTTAAATCTAGCTCAATCATGAGCCGGAACCAAAAATAAAAACATTCTGAGTTCTGAGAGCTGGGTTCCAAAGTCTTTAAAGCTGAAGTTGCTACAGAACCTGTTCGAAAGGAGAGGGTACGTGGAAAAACGCAATGCGTGGTTACATCGATGATGAAACAACATCAATTGCGCTGCCTAACGGCCATGCTGCTTCGACTAAAGAATTTCCGTATTTCACTTTTTTTACCAATGTAATCTCTTGCCAAGGATCCAGGCCTGCCCCAGGGAAAAAGACAGCAATACAAAGAGGAAAAATATTAGCACAGCAGCCTCAACTATAAGATGTGGTTAAAAACATCCTCATTGTTAACGATAATGGGGAAGGCCGAGGGAATGGAATGGATTATCATATCCTCGCAATTCAGTTAGATACAAAATCTAGAAATTTCTTGTTCGGAGTTGGAAAAGAGATTCATTTTTATATTTTTTTTTTGCTATTTCCTTTTATTTTAAGGAATTGCTTAGCTATCTAGTACCAAGTAAGAGCAGTAGATAGTTTAAATGAAAGAACAAAGCATAAAAGAATCGTAATCAATATTTGTGATGCATGCATTCTTGTATTCAGTTAGCTCCTAAGGTTCTTTCTTCACCTAACTACAAAGATGAGGCTTTATAACATGGAAAGGAAAAATGCAGAATCCATAAAGGAAAAGATCAAAGTAATTAAATATCAGCACAACTTACCGAACCCATCCACGAGTAATGTGAACTCATACACAAGATCCATGCATAAGTAAGGCAGATTGTCCGCCTCTACACGTGGATATGCTGATTTCCCATCCGTGAGACTAGTTTCACACGCACGCTTAGCTGCATCCTCGAAATCCACAGGACGAACTTTGGCGAATGGCAAATTGGAATCAACAAAACCAGCCTACATGCGTAAATATAAAAGAATATTCACTTTCAGTGTTTTCTGCTTTTGGTCAAGAATCTCGGCATAAAGAATGATTATTACCTCAGCTGCCCTGTCGAAGAAAAAAGATGCAACAAAAAGATTCTTCTGTCCATCCCCACCTCCACCATTCCATACACCACCAAATGTGCATTTCATGTGGGTACATGTTTCGTTAGCTTTAAGAGCCTGATAAGCTACAGTCTTACATGCATTCATGCTTGATCCAGATGGAGAAGCCGAAGCTTCATAGACCTTTCCTCCATAGTTGTAAGACCCTTCAAGAGAAATATAGAAATCGTTTCTTGGTTCTTTTGTTTGCAGTAGAAAATATGTCAAAACATAGGAAAACCAGTGAAACCCCAAGTAGTGTATTAGATTTTTTTTTTTTTTTTTTTTGGCTCAATATCTTCAGCACAAAATTGAGGGGAAGAAACAGGAGAAAATTGAAGTTGGGTTGGGTCACTGAAGAGTGACAATATAAGGACGAGAAAGAAGACACATTCTGATATTTATTTTGAATTAAAGATGTTAATACATCAAACTCAATCAAATCTGAGAAGGAACCACTCAATCTAAAGCTTAGGCTGACAGGTAGTGGGTTCATGATGTTTTATCAAGCCTCAACAGCCCCCTCATGTGGGGCCCATATGCATGTAGGGAGCAGACGACCAACACATAATGACTAACATCCATTAAGGGAATAATAACTTAGATAACAGGCATGGAAAATGAAAATTAAACTAGGACTTCTTTGCAATCGTGTCTCTGAAATCCCATGCAAAGCTACCAGTTTACCTAAAAGTTTACATTGTTAGGTTGTGGACTCTCAACAACATGGGCATCAAGACAGAGCACCTAATGAAGCTAACAATCGAACCAAAAGTTTAAGTTGTCAGGTTCTGAATTCACAATTTGCATCAACCCTATACAAAACCCAAGTAAGCTGTGTAAATTTCACGAGGAAAGAAAATTTTCCGCCCAATAAATGTGCTAATGCTATGGAAGGCAAGGAGTCTATTTAGAAACAGAGTTAAATAAAGGGTCGGATCTTAGAAAAACCGATCTCAAGTTTATTAATTATGGCTTGAAAGCAGGGGGGTTACAAAACTATCAGCCGCTCTCTTGAGAAAGGGCAAAGAGTGACTCAGAATTTTCTCTTGGTTTTTTCTGTAGGTGGTATTCTAACATTCTTCAATTTTCAATAAAATCTTCGTTCATTAGAAAAAGGAAGACAACCCAAAAAGAAGTTCCTCCTCATCCTGCAGAGAGTATGAGTAAGAAGATCTTGAAATCATGGCAGCTGGTAATGTTCTTACCGAAGATGATGCTGCTATCTAAACTGGAGTATTCACATAAAAAATAACGAGGTGCTTGTTAATCAACGATTGAGCCCTTTTAAATTGGCTTAAGGCACTATTGACTACAGAGAAAACTGTTTTTCTTTATCTGCAAAATGAATAGCGAGCCTTGTACATATAATTTTGTGAACCGCAGATAACAGCAACAACATAAAAAGCTCCATATTCAGACATTGCAAATCTAAAGCAATTTTTAGTAGTGCCCATTATATGTGAGGTCGCATTCTGTGGCACAAAAAAGACACTGCACTTCTAACCTGACAGAACATGATAATGAATATGGAAGAATATGAGCTGCTATCAGCATAATGAAAATAGACAATTCAACATACCACTGTAGCCAGCCAATATGCATGGGTTGCCAGAACCTTCGACCTTCAAAATCTCCGCTCTAGCTGCTAATAACCCGTAGCGCAAATAACTACATGTGAGACACAGAACCAAAATTAATTGGAAAACTAAGTATCATGAAAGCTCTTAAAAGTATTTTGATTATTACAACAGAAATGGGACATATTCTGAAATTTAGGGCATAAATAAAGATATCATGATGATGGATATTCCCAGGTTTATATCATAAATCATCAAACCATAAGACAATATATAATTCAACATAGAGAAAGAATAAAACCTGTGAACATAAAGAAAATAGGTAGCTCCCTTGAGATACATTTTCTTCACATATGCATCCTCTCCATCTGATATCCTTGGAGCCTTTGCAGCATCTGTCTCTGAGATAGCATATGCCATTTGAACAGATCCTCCTCCAAGGTCAACAACTCCAACTGTGTTGGAGTATTTCTTCCCTAAATTTCCTAACAGGTAATTTATGGTGACCTGCATAAAAACTGGCAATTTCAGAAAATCCTTGAAACATATTTCCTCACAAAAAAGAAAAAGGAAAAAAATAGAAAAAGAAATGCATATTACATATTCAGTTTAGTAAGGTGAAGTTCTCAATCTTCCAAGACTTCCAACATTGCAGTAAGTAAATACACCTCGTGTTCATAAAAAAAAACCATTTCAAAAACTTAATCAGACCATCGTCATCAAGTTTAAAAGGATAGCATCACCATTTTCCCTGCTATTTCCTTCTTCGTGGGTTCCATTGCATCCACATTGGAGTTTGAACCACATCGATGCTTACCCTTCAGCAAAGGAAAACTATAAAAAACTACATATTGAAGGTAGGGTCCATGAAGGAAAGACTTCAATTCAACTAGGAGTCCAGCAAAATTGTAGGCATATGAAGATTGTGGGTATATCAGCTGGAAAATCACCCTCTTGGGGTTGTTTTGCAAAAGAGACCACTAGCGTGCAGGGTGGGGGGCGCGGGGCGGGGGGGGAGGGGGTGGTGGTGGGCGAAATAAGCGATCGTGATCTCATAATGCCTAAGCCAAAGGATTCCATAAAGGTATCTCTCTTTTATAAGCATCATGTTAAATTATGAAAAATAGATTTTGTGCAAAAATTCTGGAGTGGGTGTGTGAAGTGCAAGGCATATATAAACCATCTTCACTGAACTCATCATTATAAATTGACAACAATAAGATATAGCTCAATCAAATGAAAATTTGTATAGCAATATATGTACAGTGGATCACTTGCTTTGCACATATGGTTAGAGGAACTAACAATTCGGATAGAAAAACAGAAAATAGGAAAGACTAAACGTATAATGCTCTATCTGATGTGATGATTTCTGGAGTGCCCCAAAAAAAATAAAAGGAAAAAGGTAACTCATCTGGATGTTTCTTAATGTGAGGCCATGCAAAGAGGAAAAAATATTTCCTACAAGCAAGCAAAATAAACAAGTGTTTGAAGCACCGTCATTTGCTGATTTGTTGCATAAAACCCAAACTATAAAATTACCCTTGTTTAGATAATCCCAAACTTAAACTATAAAGGGCTGAACCCGCTGCACAAGGCTCCCCTCTTTCTTCTGAGGGAAGGGGAGAAGGTTGTTTATCCTGTGCAGCCTTCCCCCTTGTTTTTTTTTGCAAAGAGGTTGTTTCCACACCTCAAGCTTTGGTTCACGAAAAAGAAATCTCACCAGTTGTGCCAAGTCTCGCTCCAACATAATATGCCTATGCATGTTTTATCATATTATACAATATTATATTACATTGTTTATTTATATACAAATGAGACATTCGCATGAGAAGAGTATAATTTGGGAAATGAAGGGGGCAACTGGGGTTTTAACAAATTCGAGAAACCTTAACTAGTTGTATCCAATGCTCTCACTCAATCCCTCCCTCTCATCTCACGCTTTATTCTCTCACTCCTCCTCATCCCCTCTTTCTCAACACAAACAACCAATAAAAAAAAAAAGTTATTTTTTTTCCTCTGTCCGAATACAAGGGTTAGGGATTAATATCTATAACGAATAAAATAGCGATCGCGATAAATGGCAAAAATTCTTTTGTAGAAGATGATGGCAGCTACACTATCACTGTTAGGTACTAGGAAAAAAAACAATTAAGTAGTGCCCAACGGTTTGCATAACAACTATTTAAATTAATAGCACAGTTCCGACCTCTACAATGAAGCAAGAAGGTTTCAAACAAAAAGTGATAACTGCCATAAACAACAGCCCACACAGGTCAGTCAAGCCAAGTTCCAACTCTTTGGTTTACTCATCCCCTTAACACAGGAATTTCTTAGCGAATTCCAAGGCGCCGATATCAGAGACCAGTGACTTTGGCATTGAGACACCAACTCCCAGACTAACCCCTAATAGACACTATAACGAATATGAGGGTTAGGGATCAATATCAATAATGAATAAAAATAGTGATCGCAATAAATGGCAAAAATATTTTTGTCCAAAATTATGGCAGCAGCCACACTATCCCTGCTAGGTACTGGGAAGGCTAATTAATTAATGCCTGATGGTTTGCATGACGACTAGTTAAGTTAGTAGCTCACTTCTAGCCTCTGCAATGGAGCAAGAAAGTTTCAAACAAAAAGTGATAACTGCCATAAACAACAGCCCACACAGGTCCTTCAAGCCAAGTTCCCAACTCTTTGGCTTACTTATCCCCTTAACACAGAATTTCTTACCGTATTCCAAGGTGCTGATATCTGACACCAGTGGCTTCAGCATCGAGACACTGACTCCCAGACAAAGCCCTAATATAGACACCAATTAACCAATAGCTGGAAACCAATACTAAATCAAGGGCTTCAACCAACAATTGAGGGGGGCTAGTGAAATTGATTCGTAGCCCCATTACAGATAAAGCCACTGATAATGCATCTATTTCTTTAGTGCATAAGGGCATAAGCGAAGTCAAGGGTATGCGATATGTTGTTCTCATCTAGTGGACTATATTCATAGGTTTATGATGGGATTTCAGTCCTAACTTAGCGAAGGAAATATTCCTGATGCTTATGAATAGAGAAAGCACCTTGGACAAAGATAATCAAGAAGGAGAAAACAAAACACAATGAAAACGTAAGGTCTTATGATGTACCCACTGAAAGGAACCCTCCTGAGCTCCCTCCAATACAGTGACCCATTCCAGCTTGGAGTTCAGGGTGCTTTCACGTTTCAGGAATTCTCTAACCTTCAGAATGAAACCTTAAAGAGTGTCAAGTACTAGGAAAAAGCATAAAAAAACTCGTTTGACATATGCAAGACACAAATTTACCGCATGCAAAATTTTTTCCGATGCATCAAATCCTAATGCTCTCAAACCTGCAGTCGCCTGCACAAATAGGCAAATCAGAATTATCGCATTGGCAAAATGTAATAAGTCACATTACAGCATGCAAGCATGCCTAGCCCATGTAAATGAAGAAGCCATCGGAATCACCCACCCCAACTCTGACTGGTGTCTTGGAACGCAACTCTTCGGGAATAACATTTTCTGCACTCTTAAGAAGAGACTTCAAAGACTCTGCAGCCTGCTGGGGGTTGGTTGCATATGCGCTCAAACCAGGTTTTGTCTACAATAGAGTATCCACATAACAAGAAGCCAACAAAGCATATCAAAATCAATCACTCAAATGCCTGGTCTTTGCCAAGAGTAACACTATCAAACTAAAGGCAAGTTTGGGGGGTGGAATGGAATAGAGTGGGAACGGAATAACTATTTTATACAAATGCAATACATAAAGAACAATATACCCAAGGACCAATAGCCATTCCCAAAGACCATGAGGGGAATAGATAAGGAATAGGTACCGAGCTTTTACGGATTGAAAATCTCATGAAAAATCTCACTCTGTAACGGGTTGGCACCCCCTTAGGATTAAGCATTCTCAATGGTCATGAGTGAAATTATTATTCATAACCCTCCATAGGGAGCTATTCTTTAGCTATTCCCTTCAAGCTTCACGGGTATAGCTACTCTTTGCATATTTTCTATTTCTATGAAAATACATATTCGGGAACAAAACAAAACGCAATGTCAGTTCAAAGAGGAGAAAATAAACGTGGAAAGAGAAGATGCGAACAAGGTACCTGGAGAAAGAGCTCGAGATCTTTACCAATGGGGACGAGATCCAAATGCTGGTCAAAGCAAAAGACGTGGACCCGACTCCCCGAGCTCCCAGCATCAAAGATCACAGCGTAGGTCTTGAGTGGATCTGAAAGGCCGTACCGGCTGGTAGGGAAAACCTTGCGATCCGAAAGGAATTCCTCGGAGGCATCGGAGGGTGGCCGAGGCATAACAAACAGAACAAAGCAGATGAGAAGAATTGGGATCGAGACCACTAGTATTACGCTTCTGAATCTGTATATCTTGTCGGAGATCGATTCATGCTGCCTGTTCGACCGCTTCAACATCTTCTCCGTCTGGTGGTCCGGCAAGTCGGAATGCGGCGTAGAATTCAACTGCCCCTCGAGAAGTTCCGCCGACGAAGGCGATCTGTACCTGATCTGGCCGTTCCCAGCGGCGGCGGAAGCCTTCAAGGACTGACAGTCATGTACGGACTCCAGCTCTTCTTCTTCGTCGTCTTCTACTGACTGCAACTCCTCCTACTACTACTACTGCTCCTGCCGTTTATTCAAATGTGATCTCGCAAGTTTCTCCCACTCTCCACTCGATGAATCGATTCAGTACACAGAAACCGACGAATCCAAGAATCAAGAACACAATAATCGATCAAAAGCTGAGAGACAATGCCGATCTGAATGGGGGTTCGATGCTCACTGTGATTTGCGTCGTGCCCCGAGCTTTTCGAAGACGAGCATCAATGGCGATGGAAGCACTGGTGCACGGAGGATGACTGTAGTGTGGGTGCAGTGTAGATGCGTGGACTCGGAGTCATCTACTGGATCGGCGCGCACCGGAGGGAAGAGTAACGTTCCGTTCAAGTTTTGGCGTCAACTTGACGGAATTTCTATCTGATTTTGGCCACGTATCACAATCAAAACCTTACGTGACGTGACCATCCAAACGACCTCGTTTTCGCATGGAATTCGAATAGGGGACCTAATACTTTTAATCTCAACCGTCGATTCAAATTAATGATGTCATTCGTGTAATCACGAGTTGAAAAATAATAATAATAATAATAATAATAATAATTTTAGTCTCATCTATTCAAGAATAATATTATGGATATAAAAGATATCACAGTAAAAAATTTATGAGATTATAAGTTATGATTTATAAAAATTTTATTTATTAAATTTGTAGTATATGAACATTATATAATTTTATTGTAAAATTTTTTGTATACATAAAATTATTATATTTATGATACGCAACATTCCCTGGCCTAACGAATGCTCACCGAACTACAATACTTGTCAATAAAGTCTGTCGAGCTCTAAAATAACTACGAGAGCATTTATTGGTCTCAACTCTTATGCGGTAATTATTCAAGTAATGGTTGCAAATGGCGCGACAAATCTCAGATTTGTTCGCCATCAAAATCTTTAAATTAATTGCAACTGATTTCCAACGTATAAATAGTATTGCTTTAATTTTCCGACATGAGGAGTACTTTAATTTAATAGTTGCCAAATAAAAGGTAAGATGCATGCACTCAAAAAAAAAAAAAAAAAAAAAACCTTGCATAAAGAAATTCAATTTTTTTATTGCCATTATTTTATTGTGCGCAGCCGACCTTGTGGGTGGGGAAATAAAGAAAATCTACTAATCTATAAAAAATATCTTACTTTAATTGTCCTTCAAATGTCATGTAAAACACGCACATCATGCCATTACCTGAGGTCATCTCAGATCTCTTAAATGAGGAGGGAACTAGGAAAAAAAAATAATATAAGAAATCTAAAATCGTTATTTTGGCCGTTGAAGGAAAATAACAAAGACAAAAGAAATATTTTCCATAGAAAAGCAACATTTGTTTAATTTCAGGGAAAAAATAATGAAAATAAATGATAGGTAAGAACATTTGTAACTGTAGCAAAATAAATAAAGTAACTATCACATAAAAAGGTAAAAAAATGATTTTCTTCCATTAAGCCCGAGACTTAGTGAATCGATCTTAATATAATAGTTAATTTGTTCTTCTTTTTTTTACCTCAAATACTAATTTTCAAATTTCAACTTTTTGGGTTTGAAGGATTTAGAAGTAAAATTTCTCATTTTAAAAGTCAGGACTCCAATTTTATTGAAATATTGAAATGGGCAATTTTGAATTTTTTAAGAAAAGTAATGCATTTATCATGAGGTTTAATTTTGGCGTAACTGCTACACTTAAGTTAGGTGCAGCAGTGGGCATAAAAAGTGAAAAAAAATAAAACATGACCAAAAATAATATAGTTTTAGGTTTTGTGTTTTTTTTTTTTTAAGAAAAGTAATACAATTATCCTAAGATTTAACTTTGGTGTAGCTACTGCACTTAAGTTAGGTGTAGCAAACACACAAAAAGGGAAAAAAAAATTAAAAAAAAAGACCCAAAATAATATCGTTTTGGATTTTGTGTTTTTTTTTAAGAAAAGTAATAAATTTATTCCGGGGTTTAACTTTAGTGTAACTGCTACACTTAAGTTAGGTGTAGCACGCACACAAAAAGGGGAAAAAAATGTAAAACTTGTGTGTTTTTCTTTTCTTTGGAAAAAACCATAATAAGGCACTGCTACGCCGAACTTAGGTATAGCAATTGCATACTAGTTTTTCGTGTTATCCTAACTATTATTTATTTATATGTTTTTCTAACTCATGCCCTTTGAGCACATCTTAAAATGCATTTATCATGCACTATTTTTTCCTTGTCATCTCTTTATTAATGCTTTCAATGGTATTAATTCCCTTTTTTTTATACAAAAATGTTCATCCTCTCGTACTTAAGTTTTAACATTATGAATTCATTGACTTCATCCTTCTAAAAATATTTCTCCGTCTCACCAAACCGATTTTTCTCTCAATAATATTATTTTACACTATTCTCTATTTCTTTCACCCACCAAATGACTAGAGACAGAGTCCTCATAATTTTACTTGAATAATACTAATAAAAGAAGTGTCATTCCCAGGTCGTTGGCCTGATTCGTGGAATGTAAAAGGCACAAAACTATTAACTCTTGACTGTTTGTTTACTGTGACTAGTATGGAGTCCAAAGTTTCTTTGGGATTTTATCCTACGGCATGCAACTTGATGATCCTCACTCTTACAAGGACTTGAATCCCAATTCAAGACAATAGGCACATTTGTGCCTAAAATGATCAATGCATTTCCTGCATGTCTGATTGAGCTTTCATTCTAGTATAATTCAAGATAGATTACATGGATTGTGTAATCAATCATCAGTATACATAATCCTTTGGTAAAATCTACAGTTCCATTTTCAGAATTTTCATATATTTGTTTGAGCAAACAAGAAGTTAAAGTGAAAAAACAATTACTATAGTGGATTAAGCGGGGTCTAATTTTTGTAACAACTTTGAGAACTAGCTGAATTAACAAATAATAGCTAAAAATGATAGTAGTTTTGCAAAATAAGACCAACACACTAAAAACTAATGACCAACACAAAAGGTTCACAAAATGGTAACACATCTAACATATAAATTCACATAATGACCAATACGAAATGATCACAGAAAAGGATCACTTGTGCTTCTTCCCATAAACTGCATCAAGTAAAGTAGCCTGCATTGTTGCCCTAGAACGATAAATATTTGTTGAATCTTGCATAGCTTGCGTTGTTGGCCTGGGTGCTAGTGGTCTTATTGTTTCATATTTTGGTCTCATAGGTCTGAATGTTGTTGCTGCAGGTGGCCATTGAGTTAAAAGGGGACCAACTAATGCCATGTCCTTTACTAGTGCCTTTGCCTTTGTACCCACCCATGTCATTACCTTGTCCTCCACCAACATCACTACCTTGTCACCAATCCATTGATTGAACCACAATATTGAGAAAAAAGTAATATTTAATTAGGTAATTAAAGTTAATATTTTTAATTAAATTGATACTATTTATTCTTTTTGATGATTACAGGGTAAATATGACATAGTGGTGTATTTTTAGCAATTTCTTGGAATAGTAGGATTATGAAGCAAACCAATGAAAGAAAAGGAAAGAAATAAAAGATGGAATTACTTGTAGAAAAGGAAAATGAAGAAAAGGGAAGTAATTACATCGAAAATAAGGAAACAATGAAAGAAGGAAAACAGGCAAGAAGATAAAGGAAAGATTTAAACAACTACAAATATTTTTATTTTTCTTTCATTTTATTTCTCATTAGCCCATACCCTGGCCTCACCTATAAAAGGAGAGTCTCTCCTTATTCTTAAAAGACACATAGAGCATTCCCTCGCTTACCACCAAACTCGCTCTCTTTCTCTCTTTCTCCCTCCTCTCTTAAACCACAACATTCCGTTGTCCGACATTATCGTCACACTAGTATTACATGTCGCTGCCCTCATTCTGTCTTCTCAAAGTCCATTCAATTCAAGCATAGGGTTCCCTTACACCATAAGTAGTTAAGTTCCCTATTCACTTTTGGGTTGTAGTTGATACTTTAATTTCGATAGATGATATTTAATTGATAAATCTTTGGAATTTGTGTGTAATTGAATGCTTGATGTTGAGACTAAATTGATTGAGCTTTATTGTTACATTTAGTAAAGATTATAGTTTCCGTGATTCTATTAATTCTTTTCGAGCATTAGTACAATATTGTGTGGCTAAACTATATTTGACAAGATAGGTTATACCTAAACTATATTTGATAATGGTAGTGATAGTGGTGCAAGATTTCGAACCCTAGGAGGAGAAAATTATTGGTTTCGTAGAAGTTGGGAATAAAACCAAGTTTTGGTATAATATTTTTGGCCCGATTATGGATTATCAAGAGAGAAATATCTAGCAAGTAATTAATGCTACATGTGGGGCCCACACGTAAAATATGTGGTGGAGAAGAGTTGACTTTGTAATTTTTTTTAAGTGAAATGACTAAAATACCCTTGATGTTTTCAAAGGATTGCATTTTGGTGTAATGGCAAAAATATAAAAAATGGCAAGAAGTAGTCATGCCTTTCATTGTGCAATTCTAAGAAGAAAAAATAGAGAGGGAAAGGAAGGAAAAATTGCGAGAAACAGTGGGTTTCTTGGTTGATCATTGAAGGAACTTGGATTTTCTTTCAAAGAGCTCAATTTCTTCTTTAAGCAAAGTTGTTAAGGTAAGATTCTTACTCTCAAATCTCAAATTTCAAGTCTTAATTCTAAGTTTTGGCATGTTTTTTCTTGGCAAGAAATAATATGTTGAATGGGTGCCATAATCGTGGTTATTGCGGTTTTCATGATTAGTTTTGTGTTGCATGACATGATGACTGTTCATGGAAGTAGTATATGATTAATCATCTCAATTAGGTATGTGTTTGACCTCAAAAAAATGGTTTAATGAGATGTTGGTTAAACTTTTCTTTAAATGAAATTTTTGTGAATAATGGCTTGTGTGCAAGTTTAGGACAGTAAGGTTTTGGATATTTTTCACCCAGAAATGTTTGGAATTTGAGAATGTTTTCTTCTAAAACATTGTAGTTCTGATTAATATCTATAATTGTTGTTTTCGAATCATCTCAATTCGAGATGTGTGGAAAGATTTTTGGGATTTTGAATTTGTCGCAGAGAATCTGGTGGACTGTGTTTCTAGCCTAGATTTTTCCTGTTCGTGTGGCTTTTTACCCATATAAATGGATGATTTTGCAAGAGTGTCCAAAGTATAAATTGTTCTTTTTTAAGTTATTAAAAATTTCTCTTTTGAAATCAAAACGTTTGAAGCCCTGTATCAGAAGTTATTGCATTTCTAAAGCTAGGTGTCTAAATTGGTATTCAAGGTATTTCAAAACTACAATCAGTCACTTTTTGCCCTATTGAACATATCTAGAGTGTGAATCACTATTTGAGGTTAAAAAGAAAGTTGTAGCTCTATTTCATATCTAGGTATTTTATTTCGGCTACAACTTAAGAATGAGTGTATATCAGAGGTTGTGTCTGTATTTCTAAAACTGGTCAGAACTGGATTTTAGTGACCAGATTTGTGCACTTACTCTTTTGGCCCGATTGGCCCTTTCAGAGATTGAATCTTGTGAAGTGTTCAATATAAAAGTTTAGATAGTAAGGTTATCTAACTTCTTTCTATAAAGAGTAATATCATTGGAATATCATAGAAGGAGTTGTAGTATTTCCATTTGGGGTCACTATTTTTGTTAAATTGTTGGCTAGTTAAATGTTTTGTGAGATGATTAAGAATAAATTGCGTCCTATGAATAATTCGTTTTTTTGTGTGTTGTTGAACCTTACTAGTATTTTGAGAGCTTTTGGTGGTTGCCTTGTGTGTTGTCACTTTGTTGGTCTTTGTTGGAATCAACTGCAAGGCTTGTGTTTATTTTTATGTTTTGTTCGTGTTGCTATAACACCCCGGTTTCCTACACCCTCGATGGGACAACGAGGCGTCAACTAAGACCAATTACCACAATGTTACCAAGCATAACTAACAGCATGGCTGGATTATGTTAAAGTAATAACCTGTGATCTTCAAACCAAACTTGCAATCTTCAAAACCAATCAGTAATCTCTAATATTATCTCTTATCATTTCAGAGGACTATAAGAGAAATAGGATCCATCTTATTACAACATTGTCCAATAGGTTTAATTACAATCATTTAATTAGCACTAAACTGGAACAACTAAGGAATGAAAATCCCATTGCTTGCACCTTACATATTCATCCTATTCCTTTTCGCTCAAACTTGCTCACTTGGTAGGCAATATCAACGAAGAGTGAGTGATAAAACACTTAGTAGGAAACTCATATCAAAAGACTCCTACTAGGTTATATCACGAACAAATGATATAATAGTTTCAAAATTTAATTATATTCTTTCATCATGTGTGACTAAGTACACATAAACAATAACATGCAGCAATTTCAAAACTGTGCGTCAAACTACACGAACACAAATCTAAACTCAACCAACTCAATCAAACTTCAATCTAACAATTCATCATCTTTTAATTGAAAGGTCCATCGACTTCACATACACGGTTCGTAAACCTTTAATCATGTCTTTCGTCTGCTTTGTGTTCGATCAAACCAATCTACAAATTGATTCTACAACTTAACCACTCAAACATTTAAACAAATTGTGATCTAACTGAGCGACCCATAATGAGGTCATGAACGTCATCAACTCATCCATTTGTGTCAACATTAGCAAAAACATTTTGTACATTATTTAACCTAAGCACGAGGTCCAACAGTGTACCGACATGGGCGAAACATTTTTTATCAATTCAATCCCCCATGTATAAGGTTGTTTAACTCGGTTCGATCACAACTAACACTTAAAACGTACCCCAACAACTGGGTACACAATCCAAATCAAACTTCAACAAGTACTACCCAACAAACGGTAGTCCAACTCATATCAAACTTAAGATATAGAACAAAAAACAGTCTTAAGTTCAATAGCAAGCTTGTACACTCAATAACGTCTTACGATCCATTATTTCAAATAATAACAAGCCACCATCAACTAACAGCAACCGGTTAATTCGATCCACGTTGTTTAACTATTAGTTGAAGAGACAATCCACTTAATCAACTGTCGTACTTCCAGAACTTGATCAATCCCTTCATTCAACGTCAACGACCAACTGCTTATGTCGGCAATTCGACTACTACCATCTTCAGCAAGACTATGTAACATAGTTGTGAGACGTCTAAATACCAAGACGACTCTCATAACCTCACCTCAAATTAACCACGCACAAACAACTATATGTTCTACCTTAACCCACATAAAACAATATTTAAGTTTCAATTCAACTTATTCTCCACCATATAACCTTCTTTAGGTTAAGGTCACACACATCCAATGATTTCACTTGCCTCAGCCCAACACAAACCAGTAGGTATTCAGAAAAAAATGCACACCCAGCTATACAAATCAAGACTTAACAATAAACGCAAGTCATGAGTTAGATTTCAACAACGGTCATTCAAATAATGACATAAAGTAGCCATCAAAGACTCTCTAACAAACACCCATAAAGGTTCAACAAGATAGACAACGAAATCAACCATTCATAGGAAGTGATTTGTTCATAATCGTCTTAGACAACAACTTAAAGCCTTTCCCTTTCATAAAACAACCACTTCAAGTTGCAACACTACAACTTTTTCTACAATGTTCAAATGAGATTGCCCTAAAATAGAAAAGTTAGATAACCTCGTTATCTACAACTTTTATATCGATCACTTTAGATTATTCAAGCTTCAGATAAGCCAACCGGGCCAAAACAGAGGGCGTACAAAACTGTCCACTCAGAAATTTTAGTTTATACTACTTTCAAAAATACTAAGCTAACTTTTGATATACACCCATTTTTAAGCTGCAGCCAAAAGAAGATACCTAGCTAATAAATAGGGCTACAAATTTCATTGAAATTATAAAGAGTGATTCACACTCTAGTATTATTAAAAAGAACAAATAGTAGCTCTTTGTAGTTTTGAATCATCAAAAACTTCTAGTTAAAACAATTTGCATTAAAAATACAACAACTCCTAATACATGGCTTAAAGCATTTTTCTACCAAAAGAAAAATTCTTAAGTACTCAAACATGTTTGCAAAATCAGTCATTTAGAGGTCTAAAAATCCGTATGAATAACAGTAATCTGTTCTGCAAACACAGCCCAACATATAGGGCTTAAAATGTTTTTTTACCTAAAAAGAAATTCTTAAGTACTCAAAGAATAACAATTCATATTTTGAACACATTCTCAAAATCAGTCATTCAGAGGTCTAAAAATCCACATGAAGAACACTAATCTGTTCTGTAAACACAGTCCAGCAAATTTCTAGTAAAAACTTTAAAATTCCAAACCTCTTTCCACATACCTCGGATTGAGATGATTCCAAAGCCAAAGTTATAGGTATTCAATGGAACTACAACTCTCCAGAAAAAATTGTTGTCAAATTCAAAATATTTTTAGGTAGAAAAGCCTAAAAACCTTACTGCCTCTATAATTTCCACACAAAACAACTAATTTCAAAACCAACATACATACAACTTACCCAACACAATCCAATTAAACCATTTTTGAGTCCAACACACAAATAATTGAGATGATTAATCATATAATACTTCCTTGAACAACTCTCATATCATTCAACGCAAAAATCATCATGAAAACTACAAATAACCATGATTGTGGCTCCAAATCAACTTTGCTTTGGCAAGAATTTGAATTCTTTGCAAGAAAATCCAATTTCTTTCATGAATTCTCCACGAACCCAAACTTTCTCTCTCATTCCTCTCTTTTTCTCTCAAACCAAACAATATAAAATATGATAATGAATCCCCTAACATGGAATTCACGACTATTACAAGGCCAATTGTCCACTTTTCCAATTTTTCCCTCTTCCCCCAATTTTGCCCCTAGTCTTAAAGCAAGCCTTTTGAAAACATTAAGCGCAATTTGGTCACTTGACTTTCAATAATACCCTAAAGTCAACTATTCTCCACCACAAAATTTCATGTGGGTCCCACCTTTTGCATTAATTACTCGCTAAATATTTTTTGCCTGATAATCCATAACCGGGTCAAAAATACTATTCTAAAACTTGGTTTTATTCCTGACTTCTACGAAACCAATAATTTTCTCCTACTAGGGTTTGGAAATTATACGCAATTATTACTACTGTTATTTACGGCTTAGTGGCCAAGGGTGTTTCGGTAATTGCACATGAAACCCGAAGATTTTATGTCCACGTGCGAAAATATTTTCCGTGAAAATTTCTCAGAATTTTAAATTGGTTAAGCACGCAGAATATCTAAGAGAAATACTAATGTTAAGGCTAGTAAAAGTCGACTTCGACTTTAATGTCAGGGATATTATAGTTGCTAGGTGTTCATTTCTTTTTTTTTTCTTTTTTTTTTGAATGCCTAATGTTATGTATTGATTTGCAATGAACTAAGATGAGTAGAACTGTTGGACCCCGTACTTGGGTTAAATAATGTACACCTTATGCCTATACTGGCGGTCAATGGATCCATTAGACAAAACTATTGGAGATTGCGTGCTTTAGTCCTAAAGTTAAAGCGCAACTAGCTATGTTTAGTTAAAACGTTCATAACCTTGCGGTCTCTCAGTATGTGTGGTTTAGTTGAATTTTTGGAGCTGTTGGATGTTTGTGTTCGCTCAATGTTTGTTGGAATGACGTATGCACCTTTTTACCCATAAGTTGTTTATGTTGGTTTATCTATTTGAAACCGTTATATCATTTGCACATGATATAACCTGGTAGATGTTCTTTGTTATAAGTTTCTTACTAAGTATTTATTACTCATGTTTGCTTTTCTTACCTACCAGGTGGTAACAAATTAACTGAGCAGGTCGAAGCAAATAGGAGAAAGGGCAAGGGTATTGCTTTCAATTAGGTTCTGTTTAGGTTGTAACTTTTGTTAAAATCTTAAAGGTGTTATGTAATAAGTGTAGAGATGGTATGCTTTGTGTGAATCTCATTCTTTAATAGAAGTTTATCAAACCATCTAGTTAATGGTGAATGGCCTCCTCTGGTTTGGATGTTGAAACTGCAGGTTTACTATGGCACGATCTGCTAAGTATAGTATTGTGTTATTGTTTCCTTTGCTAGTTTAGTTGAACCTGGCACACCTGCAGTCTTGCCAAAGTGTGTGAGAGGCAGGGGGTGTCCCATGTAGCTTTAATGGATTAATTACATGCATATCTAAATCAATTGGTTTAAAGTGGATTCAAACCCCAAAAGTGGATTTCTCAACCCATAGTTTTCTTCACCAAAATTTTAGTGCAATATTTTAATCTCCTTTAAATTCTTCTTTAATAATTTTTCTAGCTTTAAAAACAAACCTAACTCAGCCTTAGATTCCTTATGAGATGATACTTTACTTGTTGCTTTACTAGGTAACATAGTAGTTTTATTTAATTATTTTTTATTCGAAAATGACCGATCATCCATGCCACTGCCTTGTTGCCTACCAGTGCTACTGCCTCATCCCGTACCAGCACTACTATTTTGTCCCCTACCAGCACCACTGCCTTGTCCCTTACCACTTAGGCCCATCATTTTGTCCTCTAAATCTCATGAAAGTATCTTGACTTTTTCACCTTTAAACGACTAATAGAAATGCAAAAAAAGTCAATGTCAATCATCATTCAAATAGTGTTTAAAAAGAAATTAGTATAGTAACATTGAATCACTTACTTTTCTAACTTGACTTTTGCAAGTTCCAACATTGTGACCAACTTCATTACATCTTAAACATGTGAGGCTTTCAGAATTTTTTTTTAGCTTATGAGGATCAGTAGCCTCATCAGGGTCTTTTATTCTTCTTTTTAATCGATCAAGTTCTCTTTTTATCAATAAATGGTCCAAATTTCCTCTTTACCGATTTTAAGCTACAAGTTAGGACAATTTGCAGGTTTAATGAAGTAGGAATAAGCCTTCATATATGTTTCTTTTAGAAAAAATGGGCTCACAAATTCATGAATTGGATTACCTTCAAAAAGTATAATAACAATGACATGCCTATAAGGTGGTCACTTAATTCCCACTTAAAACAACTATATCTATGCATAGCGAAATTCACCACAAACACACTATCCTCTTGAATAACTTGGAACTTAGAACCTCCAGTCCAAACTACCTCACATTTTGTGTAGCTCTATAAGTTTTATTTAGTTTGCTTTGGATTTTTGGGCATATGAGTCCAAAATACTTCGCTAACTTGTCTCTCTGATATTGAATTCTTATCATTAAATATGTCCTAAGCATCTCCAACATAGTTATGATGGGCTTGCTATTAACTTCAAATATGAATGTCTCACAAATATTATTTAAAAGTATGTCACATTTGGGTTTAGTCTTAAATGCATGTCTACACCACTGTTTAGTATCAATGCCCATCAAATATCCATAAGCATTGGACTCTTTCCCTCATCCCCCCTAATTTTTAATCTAATTTCTCTTTTTCTCCCATCCAATACTCCCATTCACCTACTATTCTAGCTTTCTCTGCACCCGAGAGGGAATCCTTAAAGGGATAGGATTTCTTGAAGTTAGCATAAAGATGCCTTGCACAAAACCTAAGATCAGCTTTAAGGATTTCATTTTCAAATGCTAGTAAAAGTCCTTTTAGTTTGTTGGATATAAAAGTCCACCAATGGTCTCTAATAGATCCAATGTCCTTCAATAAGTTCCCTAAAAACCGCTTCCAATTGTCATGGGTTTCATTATCAGTAACTGCATAGGCAATAGGGTATAGTGTATCATTGCTGTCAACACCAATAGCTATAAGTAAGTGACCCAAGCATAACCCTTTAAGATGACAACCATCGAAACATTTAAATGCCCTACAAGTATTGAAAAAAGCTTTTCTATATACATCTAAACAAATATATAACCCGAAGAATTTTGATTGTTTATTTGATGCAGACCACCTTAACTATAGATCCACATGTGTTCCTAGATTGGATTTCTTCAACTCCTCAAGGCAATTCCATAGTTTTTCATATTATCCTATTTCAATTCCATCTTTGATGAATTTTCTCCTCTTTCTTGTCCTAAAGGCAACCATGTGACTAATTTTGACTCCAAAATCTTTCTACATCCTAATTTTTATAAGTGAACATTTTCATGTAAGGTTACACCATAATTCATCATGGTAATGATTGACTATCTACTTACAGCTTATGTGCTTAATTTTTTGGGTGGGCGCACATGCATGAGTTGCATTGAAATTCTTCACCTGAACAGAGGGATCCATGAGGTGTAAATTGTGCATAATTAATGTGCTTAGAAGAACCCCGTTATTTGTTGTTGGGACGGAGAGATCGTAATTTATCACCCTGATGTACTTAGAAGAAGCCCGTTAGTTGTTGTTGGGAAGAACCGGAGGGATCGTAATTTATCACCCTAGGGGATGGCCAAGCCGTTACCCGTGAACGCCATCGTTGTCAGCGCGGTCTGTTTCGTGCTCCTTTCGTGCTTCCACAGGTGCTCCTCTTATTCTTCTTCTCCTTCTCAGTACCTTTTTTTGCCCTCTTCTGTAAGGAAAAACATAATTCCTGGGATGCTTTTAAAATGTTTGAATAGTAAATACTGGATCTGGAAATTGGGGATGAGCTTAACTTGATCAGTAAGTATATTATATAACTATTCAATCAATTTTTTTTTAATTGTTCTTTTTGATAGGCATTAAATTCCAATACTTGATGTGCCTTCTTTAGTATGTGATGAAAACCCTATTTCTGGTTTCAGGGGAATTTTGGAGCTAGGGTTTTCAAATTTAGTCCAGAAATTCTTTGTTATATCTTTGATTACTTGTGTATGCCGATGAATTTAGTATTGCAGCTACTTACACTAGTTTGTGTAGCTGAAATAAATATACTTACATTCGTGTGGAATAAATAAATTAGTCTCAACTCTGTAAATTATTTACGTTTGTATTCACTAATAAGCTCTCAACTCTGGAAATTGTTTACATTTTTGTTCACTAATAAGCTCTTAACAAAGAATTCCTTATTCTTGAATCAATCTAGTATATTGGAAGAGCTTGATTGCAGCTTGTAATGCTTTTGAATAGGTTAGAAAATCGTGCTTTGCTTATGGAACATTTTGTTCAGAGATTATGGGATATAAGGGGAGAGCAATAAATATTCCGTAGGAATAGAATATGTAATAGTTAATCCCATTTGTCATGAGTGAAATAGTTAAGAAATTAATGTTCCTATAGACCGTGAGTGGAAGAGGTATGGAATGGATATTTCCAAGGGCCATAAGTAGAGTAAGTATTCTTGATTTTTGAGCTCTACATTGAACCAAACAAGATAATAGTTATTTTCTTGAATAGGAGCGGAACAGAATAGCTATTACCATGGAGAATCTATTCTCTTTTATCCCAAAATTTTAATTGCTTGTGTTTGTTAAAGAAATTTGTACGTGCATGTGTTTTGTGAGGTTCTCTGGCTGAACCTGCTTTATGAGGCATCTGATTTGTTTGAAAATTACCCTTTTTAGGGCACTATCAAAGACTCTTCCCAAGAAACAACCAGATGTACGTGCTAGATATCCTCCAAGAGGTTGGAACTCCTATGATTCCTATTCCTGGACCATCTCTGAAGGAGAATTCCTGCGGAATGCGGAAATTGTTTCACAAAGACTATATGCCCATGGATATGAGGTCTTTGATTATTCCTTATTAATTTTCTTTTGTGGATTATATCTCTTGAGGCTACGTTATAAAATATAAAACTTTACTTTTTTGTTGTTTTTGTGCATGCCCTGTAAATCTGCATAGTATGTTGTGGTGGATTACCTTTGGTATCGGAAAAGGGTGAAAGGTGCATACACTGATTCTCTTGGATTTGACGTAATTGACGAATGGGGTAGGATGGTTCCAGACCCAAATAGATGGCCTTCATCCAGAGGTGGGAAAGGGTTCACTGAAGTTGCTAAGAAAGTACATAACATGGGTTTAAAATTCGGGATCCACGTTATGAGGGGAATTAGTACACAGGCTGTGAATGCAAACACTCTCATCTTAGACACCACAAAGGTATTACTCTTTACTTAGTCATAAAAATGTAGCTTCAAAAGTTCTTTTATGTTTTATTTACTCATTAAACAAATAGTAAAAGCTGTGGAACATAAGGCTCACTATTTACTGCTTCGACTTGATGTTTGTTTTCCATTAGGGAAACGCTTACATAGAGTCGGGGAAGCTGTGGCGAGCAAAAGATATTGGGCTTACAGATAGGGCTTGCACATGGATGCCACATGGCTTCATGAGTGTTAATACCTCTTTGGGAGCTGGCCGAGCCTTCCTGAAATCACTATATCAACAGTATGCCTCTTGGGGTGTAGATTTCGGTAACATGATGGCCGCTAGTTGAAATTCATTCTTTGTCTGAATATAAGTATTACCTAAAAATCATAGGGGAACTTTTCAATTCAATAATCTTCTGGCTATAGTAACTCGGCTTCTGTTTTCTTACTTATAATTTTGTCTGAACTGCTATTTGTTTTCTTTGCAGTGAAGCATGATTGTGTATTTGGCAATGACTTCAATAAGGAGGAGATAACATTTGTGTCTGATGTAAACAGCTAGCTCTCTTGATTTTTTCCCAACATTTGCATGTAAGATATTCTTAAGAGTTATGGAGAAATAATACAAGGAGTTCTTGCAGACTATAAATAAACTCAACCGACCCATCTTGTACTCTTTGTCTCCTGGAACTGATGTGACACCAGCCATGGCTAAGGATGTAAGTCGCCTAGTAAACATGTATAGGATTACAGGAGATGACTGGGATTTATGGGGAGACGTTGCTTCTCATTTTGACATTACAAGGTTGGATAACCACTTGCTTAGTCCCATTTCAAGAATTCAGATGATTTATTTCAGCAGCTTCTTTTCCCAAAAGATGTTTGAGTATTTATAAGTTGCCCATTATGGAATTTTCTCTTTTATGAAATATAATTATTGCATTCCGCTTCACTACAGGAAATTATCTAACTCTAATATGATAGGAGCCAAAGGTTTGCGAGGGAAGTCATGGCCTGACTTGGATATGCTTCCATTGGGGTGGCTCACCGATCCAGGTGATAACATTTGAAATGGCTAAAATTGCGTGATTGGGTTGTCGATAAGATGGAATTAATTGGATTTCATTAATTAGTGTAATTAGGAGAATGTTTATATTACTTTATAGGAATTAAGCGTGATTGGTTTTTGATTAATTTGTGTTGTAATTGTGTTGCGTTCCCTGCTGCCTTTGTGCTTTTGTGACACTTTGGTGGTGTGTGGCAGGATGTGGTGGTTGTTTGGTGTTTCCTTGTTGTCTTCTTTGGGCTGTGCCCTTTGCTTGCAGGCTTTCGGCCTTTTGGTTTTGGTTATATATATTTTCATTTACTAAAAAAAAAAAAGAAAAAAAAGGTACTGTCTCAACTCTGCTACAAAGAGCTCATCCCACAAGTTAACTTTTAGACCAAAGAACACTGTAGAATAGGTCTTTATACTCTACTCAACATATATTGAATGGATTTTTCTGTTCTCGTAATGATATGATGCTAAAATATTGCTTTTTTGGGCTGGGTTGGACACCGTAAGTGCAGAACTTTTCTGTCAATGCAGATGCTATCAATAGAGCCCTATTGCACTTAATTCTATATTGCATCTGATGTACTGTAAAAATTTTTCCAATGACTTGGCATATTAAGACGATCTTTACTGAGAGATCCTGGTGAAAGATCTGGTAATCCTTGAAATCTATGATAAAAATTATGTATATGCGTCTCTGTGTGTGCATGTTCAGAATCCCACATTGGTTTGGGACTTGTTATTCTGGTGCTTAAAGCATCTGTTTAGCTATTCTCCTCATTGCCAATTGGTTTTGAGGTGGAACCTTAACTTGGTATTAGAGCATGGTTCTATTTGGCCCAATAATAGCCTATTTGTGTTTGACCCTGTCTGCTTTGTGCACTTGCAAGCCCAAGTTGGGCTGCATGTGAGGGGAACTATTGAGAATTCGACATTGATTTGTTGCATTTTATTCTGGTGCTTAATGTATCAGTTGGGCTACTCCCTTCATTTCTGATTGGTTTTGCAGTGGAGCCTTAGAAATACATACACATATATTATTAGTGCCTTGGTCTATTTACCTGAAGCTTCATTGCATGCATAGTAAGTTCAAGCTATTTAGATTAAGATTTTTTTTTAATTTTCTCTTTTAAATCCTTGAGCTCATTGTAACTATTGTTTCATACTAGGTTCCAATGAAGGACCACACAGAACATCTAAACTTAATTTAGAAGAACAACAAACTCAGGTATGTGGATTTAGATACAACTAGCTTAATTCTTCATATAAATCTTTAATATCTGATTCCACTTTTCTGGCTTATGGAATTTTCTTTCAACAGATGACTTTGTGGGCTATGGCAAAGTCTCCTCTCATGTTTGGTGGGGATTTAACAAAGCTTGATAACACCACGTTCAATCTCATCACAAATCCTACCATACTGGAAATAAACTTTTTCAGCACAATGAATAAGGAGGCATGTGAAGGCATTATATCAGAATCATCTTCAGTAGAAAAGACACGTAGTCTTAGTAACACTTTTCATGTTGTTTTTACAGTTCCCCAGCATTACTGGTAGAAAGGTTCTCAGTAGTGAGAACAGGCATCCTCCCCATCACTTAAGAAGACAAATGAATATGTCCACCTTGGAAAAACCTGTTTTGCGTCTCACTAGCTGTGAGGATTTCAAAGTAAAGGGTTGGTCCGTTGAAGCCATTGACCAAGATCTTGAACAAGTGTGCTGGAAAGATAACTCAGGAAGCAAATATCAGGCTCCCTTTTGCTTGCACAAGAAGAAACTACTATTGACTTCGTAATTATGCTTCATCTTTTCACTATCCAATTCATTTAAATGTTATTGTTAATGGTATGATAGTATCTATGATACCATTGTCAACCTTGACATGTTATTAATGCTAGTTCAGAGGCGAAGATGAAATCTACAAGCAGAAATATCAAGGAAAGCTCCATTTCTTGGCAACTGACACAATGGGGCTCTGCTTGGATGCTTCTCCTAGACAGAAGCTGTCCTCAGATGAGTTCAGGGGAGGCCTATTTTCTCCCTGCAGACAAGATGCTAACCAGGTATTTGTTATTTCCAATTTATAAACTTAAAACAAATGCGGAGTGCATGATTGATGATTCTAGCAATTAATGCAATGGTTGTAGTCTGCTATCCAACCTGCATGCATTTTGAAGTGCTTATACATGCAGCATAGTATTTTCTCTAGGTGCATAAAGAAACAAGAAGCCCAACGACAAACTCAAGATTTATCCCTTGGAACAGGCCTTAAGCCACGACCCTAATTTGATGAAAGAAAAATACCTTTCTCCCAAGCATAATCTCGATTTATGCTTTTTCCTTTAAAATCCTGTTGGTCCTCTCAAGCCAAATCTACCAAATAATAGCAAATAAAGATCCATCCCAAACAGCTATATGCCTCTTGCATCTCCCATAACCCCAATTACATGTCGGAAAGAAGACATGAACAGCTTTAGGATAACCCAAGATAAGCTCGTGTAATATAAAATGTTTGTTGAAGAAACAACTACGCATGCTACACTAGCTTGTGGTATAACATTTGAAAATCCTGCTTTTTCGTTTGCTTGCCTATTTATTGTCTGAATATGACAAGTTTCCACCTTGGATTTTACTATAATGGAAACTAAATATCTTAGTCTCCGCAGATGTGGGAATTGAACCTTAATGGATCCCTCAGTAACAGTTATTCCAGCCTGTGCGCAACAGTAAACACAGTCAAAGGTAATACCGTTGACATCGATGCATGTCAAGGTCTGTGTTTGTGATAGTTATGGACTTATATCCTACATTATTAATCGACTCTCATTTTCCAGCCAATGGTGGGCCAACTGGAATTCGCTCTTGGGCTGCAACCGGACGAAAAGGTATTAGCATGTCTCGGATCCTCAATTCATTGACTTTTAATGGAATGGTTTTTGATTTCCTGTGAGGGCTTGAAGGTCCGTGTTCTGTGAATGGGCATTGGAATTTCAGGAGTATAGTCCCTTATTAACCCCAAACAAATGTCTCTACTGCTTATGGGGATTCCGTATACCCATAGCAACTATCATGATGCATATTATTTGTTCATTCCTAGAAGTAATACTTAAAACGTCTGTGTTAATTTTAAGAGGTTATTCATGATCTAACGGTAGGTTATCTTTTCCAGGTGAAATATATGTTGCTTTTTTCAATCTAAACTCCGAAAGAACGGTAATATCCGCAAATATATCAGACCTGGCCAAGTTTCTTGGCCGTGGATGCTTGAAACAAGATTCGTGCAATTGTAGAGAAGTATGGAGTGGGGAAAGCAGGGGCCGAATAAAGGGGATACTATCAACGGGGGTGGAAGCCCATGGATGCGCACTGTTTGTGTTGGAATAACACGATAAAGATCAAGGATTCCTCTTTGGCTTGGGTTCCAAAAAAACAGTTATATGTTATAAATTGTTCTTTGTTTTAGTAGATGTTGCTTTAGTAAGACTATGGGAAATCTGTTGTATTTGTTGTGGGAGTAGAGGAATGTGTTGTGGGACAATTTACTATCTGTTGGCATTGCTTTTCATCTCCTTGTAAGAAAATCGACCTTTTAATTAAATACACTCACCTTCAGGCTTTTGTTGACTAAGTCAATGGAGAATTATTTCATTTTCAAGCCTATGGCTTAATTTCTAAGGGGATACACTTTTTTTTTTAGCTTATGGCCCAATCCTTTCGTGGGAAGCCTTTTGGATCCTTAGCTTATGGGTTCTTGTACATATCTTTCTCATTAATAAGGAGAATCTCCAACGGCTATACCTAGGAGGCTCTCCCATGCTATCATAGCAACACGTGGCTCCCTTTAAGGGATATTATCATTTATTGTTTCTCGTTAAGAAGGAGGATTTTGTGGGGGCTGAGGCCATGGAGGGATGCATATTCGTATTCATCTCCTTCTTCCTTTTTCTTTTATAAGCAAAACTATAGAGTTTTGCAAAGAGGCTTCTTTTACAAAGAAAGGGAAGTTGTGCAGATAGAAGAGAAAAAAAAGAGAGATCGGTTTCTTACTCCATCTTCCTTTATTAAACAACTAAATAGTAGCCATCAATGGCAAGGTAAGCTTTATCCCATTATTTCTCACATTTTGATGAGTGTAGAATTACATGAATATGATTTTCCCATGTAAATATGTAGAAAACCCTGCGGATCCGGTCCCTTTCGAGCCAAAAGGCTCATTCTTTCCTTCTTTCCTTCTTCTTCTTCGTCTTTTACAATTTTGGATCTATGGTCTGTCCCAATCAATGGAATCATCTATTCAACACTAGATCTTAATTGAAGGTGTTCCATGCCCAAAGCATTGGATGTAAAAAATCATCACCGGAATGATGTTGTGAACTTAAATTCCCAAAATCAAACAATAAAGGCGATTTCTTCCCAAATACCATCATACATTTTATGTATAGGAACTGGACATTTCATTTATGATGAAATATATCAATCCACATCTATAAATACATGATGAGATCACCTTTAGATTTAGTAATATAAATTAATGTGTTTTAACTATAGAGAGAAACAATCCTATCATATTTCTGTGTTTTAAATCATACTTTAGATTTAATAATATAATGATTAAAAAAGTGCGCGTACTAGCCCCATGAATCAAAGTTTTATACATAACAAAATTATATGAACATTAGTGAATTCAAACCGTAATAATTTGAACCCAACCATACAATATACTCATAGGAGGGAGAAGGAAGAGGAGGTCAATTTCAATTTCAATTTCAATTTTTCTTTCTCTCAAATGTGACTTTTACACCAAAATGAAAAAGTGAAAACGCGAAGCCTTGATTTTTGGAACAAAGTTGCTCTTTCATTTGTTGAATTTCTCCCCAAATTTATATTTTCTAAAGTAGCCTTGCTATTAATATTTTTAACAAATTTTTTATTTATATTTTCAAACAAAAGAAGGGTAGCATAGTAAAATTGAATGACTCAGTGCTGTATGTTAGCTCATTCCGAACAATAAAAACCGAACTGATTTGGCAAATTTATGCTTTTATACTAAAATACTAAGAATCAAATCAAATCTATAATATATATATATATATATATATTCCTAATTCCATGAAATATAATGTCCTTATAATTCTTTTAAAAGGAATATTAATTCCGTTTCCTTTTCCAGTGAAAATTTGTTTCCTTTAAAATTTTTCTTTTTCAAATATACGCTATTTTTTTAAAGAGCAAAAATATTAGGAGATCCTAGAGCCGAAAAGGCTAAAATTCATTTTATTACTAACAAATATCTTATTAAATGTCTAAATATTTTTAAAATATTTTTACACAGTTTTTGGGTAATCCAAAAACGTAAACTCGACAAATTAAAATGAGTGTGAATTTAAATAATTACAGGTAGAAATAATTTCCATGAAAAGTTGGTTTAATAATGCTTGAGTTCGTATATTAAGCTTTCGCGATTCATTGCCAACGTTACGGAGAAAATCAAGCGCGCTCTCTCTCTCTCTCTCTCTCTCTCTCTCTCTCTCTCACACTCTCAGGAGAGGAGATAGTGAGGTTTTTCATTCTTGCCGCAGCGTTGCGTGATCTCGAGTTTTCTTCCGCTTAATTTTGAGGTAACACATTCATGATCTATCCTTCACTATCTCGCACATGTGTGTAATTGTTCAAATTTTCCGTATCTTGAAATCCAGTTCTTGATTATAGTTGTAGGATTGTTTTTTAATGGGGAAACGCATTGAAACAATAAGTTTGATCTTAGTTTGTATTTTTTTTTTTTTTTTGAAAATAATATTGTAGCTAACTTTATGGTAGTTGATGTTGCTGTGTGCTTTGAATGTAACGGAGAATGTATTGCTTGTATGAATTTAGGTTTGCGATATTTTTTGTTAAATCAAAAAGTAAAAAATGAATGAAATGATAACTTGTTTCTTGATTTCTTCTTAGTTTGCATGGTTTTGAAGTAATTTTGTAGCTAGCTTTGTGGCTTGCTAGTGTTGTTTCTTTGAACCATAGTAGTTGGTACCCTTTGAACGCAAGCGAGAACAGATGTT
The DNA here is from genome assembly GCA_034195605.1 of Santalum album. Lineage (NCBI taxonomy): Eukaryota > Viridiplantae > Streptophyta > Magnoliopsida > Santalales > Santalaceae > Santalum > Santalum album. The sequence continues at coordinate 8,247,368 of CM067260.1, read as the reverse complement.
TGTAGGAATGTACAAGTATATGGGGATTTGGGTTTGATTATTATTTTAGAGTTGATTGCTTTTGGGTGTAATTTGCCAAGTTTACCTGCATATATTAATGCTCAGTTGACTCTGTTGAGGTGTTGAACAGGGAGCACATGATTTGCTTGCTACTTCAAGTTACTTAGAGGATAGTGAGGACTAAGCATGTGATTGATTTCTTGTCTCACACACACACACACATGTGTAAGCACCATATTTGGGGAGCACATGAGATCATACAGAGTAATTCTGACGTTTGGATTAAAAATTTTGCACATCCTACTAGCTTGTAAATTTTAGTGTCATCTAGTTATGGACGTTGTATCTGCCAAAAAGCCAAAGTTTACAACATTTATAGTTGACTTTTTGTTGGCAAAACCTTTGACTTTAGATGAAGTCCCGTCCATAAAAGGATAGGCTTCCTTTCTATAGTCTCATTACACTCCTTATATATATGTATGTGCGTGTAGTTTGTAGGTTGAACTACCAAGGAAACAGAGAAGGTTTGCATGGAAAATAGGTCTGGAATTTAAAGTCTGTTTATTGCTACATAACTCACGGTGCTCTTAGAATTTGTTGTTGACACACAGCTTGTTTGTGCCAGTTCAGACTTTCTGTCATTGAAGAATTTCTTTCCTTCTCTGAAGAATTGGCAGTACAAAGCTTCTTGAGCAATGCTAGCAGTTCCCATACCCTACATTGCAGCTTATCTTTCTTCAGATCACTTAGTTAGGAAGAGATTATAAATACGATGGGCCTCGGACGCAGGTCAATATTATATCCCATATATCTAAATTGGAAGTTTACATATAACTCTTTTTTGGAAAAATAAAAATATGATGCTTTTTGCTTTTCTTTATTTCACACTTGTGGGTTTTTTGCAGCACAATCACCAAAAAGCCAAACGAGACCATGAGGACTATAGTTACAACTTTTGTTGGAGTTATGTTTGGATTTTTGATAGGAGTATCCTTACCAGCACTTTCGTTTATAACAAAGGTATACATAATTTGCTGTTTCTACACCCTGGAGTCTACAAAATAAAAAATAATATTGAAGAAAATTTTAACGTGGTTTTCTCCTTTCTCTTGTGTCATGGCTTTGGTTTTGCCTCAGCTTAATGATCAACATCACAATTTTTATGTGCAGCAGTTGAATTTTTCATCAGTAGATCTCTCGCGTGTTACCATCAATAATTCAAGCCTTTCTGCCCGGACAGTGTTGCATGACTCACTGGCTGTGGATGAGAACAGAACCAGCCAAATTGCTGCTGAAAATTTGAATACATCAAAGGTATATCTCCTACTTGTATATAATATCATGAAGCTGAAGTTCTTACAAGTTCTTACTGCACCTATCTCCTCGATTGAGTATTTATTAGTGTTGAATGGCTTGATTGCCTAGTCATTGTTATCTTGAATGCTTTATTGACATTTGTGGAGCCATAGGGTTATCAAAAACTTATTTTGAATTCCAGTAGGCTCAATTCAGATGCCATAGAGAATGAAGAAGGAATCTTTATTGCTTAGCACCAAAAAATAAGTGAATGAAGAAAGATCAGCATTTTCAATTCTTCTGTTTTGTTCTTCCCCAGATTTTAAGGGAGGTAAGGTGTTTCATTGTAGTAGTTCAAACAATATTAGCTTCAGGTATGTTTGGTAAGAGTTGTTATATATATATATATATATATATATATATTCATTGGTTCGTCTAGAAATATATATATATATATATTCATTGGTTCGTCTAGAAACTAGTTGTTCCTCTAAAGCATGAAGAGCTGAGGAATCAAGGGTCACATCTGTGCTATCCTATCTGTTTTCTTTGTTTCAGAACCTAATATTTGTTCAGTCTTCATAATGACTGTTAAACTTGCCATGAAACAAGCACTTTTAGGTACATTTTACTTGGTAATGCTTTCTTCGCAAGAATTTTGATCTACAATTCAATTATGATAACACTCTGCATATTTTTCACGTGCATATTATATGCAACTAAGTACTCGTACTTCTGTGATTGAATTGATTGAATATATAATCATCAGATATCAATGTTTAAATAAGCATACTGCTCTCTTGATTCTTGCTGTAGATATGGGTGCCAACAAATCCTCAAGGTGCAGAAAGGCTGGCGCCAGGGATTGTTGAAGCGGAGTCTGACTTCTTCCTCCGCAGATTATGGGGTAAGCCCAGTGAGGTGTGTATTTACTTTCATGAACTGTTTCAGATTTGCAACTTAAAATCTCCTGCAACCCTGCAATTTACAATTTTTTAAAAAATTTTGTGTGAACTGAAGTTTGTATGCACAAAAGAGCATCTTCAATTTTTGGATCCTATGAATTTTTCATGTTGATGTCATGTCGGACTATGGTGTCCATATTTTGGAATGAGCTTTACCTGGGTTTTATCTAATTTCTAATTAATGAATTAATTGCTGCTAAAAAACATCCCAAAATGAAGGGAAATAAGGGAGATGACACTATAGGATGCTACCTACTGCATCTCTAGCTTTTGAACTATCTGAAAGAACTAAAAAGGAGGGAAAAAAAAGATAATCTGGGAAGTTCAGTCACATATTGTGCATTGCATGAAGGTCAGATAGGGAATGGATAGAAAATTACAGATTTTATGTGTTGGCTCAAAATTTTAACTCACTCTATGAACCAGAGTAATAAATTAATCGAAGCCAGTAATTATCTGATCACTTATGGCATCTGCAGGATCTGACCATCAAACCAAAATATCTTGTTACATTTACCGTCGGCTATAATCAGAAAAACAATATTGACACAGCAGTAAAAAAGGCAAGTCTCTCTCTCTCTCTCTCTCTCTCTCTCTCTCTCTCTCTCTCTTTCTGTGTGTGTCTGTCTTCCTGCGTGGGCTAATGTGTTTTTGTCTTTGTGACTAAGTATATTTGTCCTACAGTTCTCAGGGAATTTTACCATCCTGTTATTTCATTACGATGGTCGAACGACTGAATGGGACGAATTTGAGTGGTCCAAAAAGGCTATCCATGTGAGTGTCCAGAAGCAAACAAAATGGTGAGAAACTATGATTTTACCATCGGAGAATGTCTACTTTTCTGTTACTTTTAAAGGATGTGTGCTCATATATTGCTTAATAATGCTTGGGCTTCTCAGGTGGTATGCCAAGCGGTTTCTGCATCCTGACATTGTGGCACCGTATGATTACATATTTATTTGGGATGAAGATCTAGGAGTTGAGCATTTTGATGCAGAAAAGTGAGTTTTGGCCCACAGATCTGTTGCTTATGGTGTTTTTTTTGTTTTTTTTTTTTTCCGCCTAGTTAATTTAAAGCTTTCTTATGCACTTTCTTTTTGTCTCTCTTTTTAGCTATATACTTCTAATGAGGAAATATGGGTTGGACATTTCACAACCTGGATTGGACCCCAACAGAGGGTTGACCTGGCCGATGACAAAGAGAAGAGATGATTGTGAAGTTCACAAGTAAGAACAATGTGGACCAAATATAACGTTAACGGCATGTTTGATTCACGGAATGAAATAAAGTGGGATCAGAATAGTTATTCCACAGGTATAGAATAGGTAAGGAGTAGTTATTCCCATGAGCCACGATTGGGCCAGAATAAAGCCTTGATAGGAATAGCTATTCCGAGTTGTAAATCAGCCTGACGAAGTAACAGCTATTACTATGAACCAAACATGGCATAATAGTATGTTTTTTCAAATTTATTGTCCAAGTCTACGAAATAACCCTTTTGTCCTTTCTATTTCAATTCCCCCAATTCTCTGCCAGAGAAGCAAAGGAGAAGCCTGACTACTGCACTGACCCCCACTTGCCTCCCTGTGCTGCGTATGTACCCTTTTTAGTATTTATTATGTGCTTTCATTTCTTTGGCCCACTCAACAATCTTATTACAAGTTATTCCTCTTTTATGCAGTTTTGTCGAGATCATGGCTCCTGTGTTTTCTCGAAAGGCGTGGCGCTGCGTGTGGCACATGATTCAAGTATTCAAATATTATCACAAATTTTTTCCTTCATAGTATTGTCAAATATTTATATCATCTCTTTGGCAGCCTTTTATTGGAAAGTCAAATTTTATTTCTGTTGCTGTCTTGCAGAATGACTTGATCCATGGATGGGGCCTTGACTTTGCTTTGAGAAGATGTGTAGAGGTTGACGGCCTCCATTACTTTCAATTTGCCTCAATTTCTTCCCATTCATTTGTTGTTATGCATGGCTACAATGCGATTATTTATCACTTAATTATGCCTTTTGAAAACAGCCTGCTCATGAGAAAATAGGAGTTGTCGATGCGGAGTGGATAGTTCACCAAACGGTTCCGTCACTCGGGAACCAGGTAAGAGGAAACTACCGTGGAGTTGCATTTTCATAGATGGGAACATTTAGTTATGGAAAACTAGTTTTACATTTTCACTCATAATTTCATGTTAACTTCCATGAATATCAGGAAAAACTGGAAACGTGCTTTCTATGCTTTTTGAATTAAGACCATTTAGAAAGCAAAGTTATCTGATATCCTCAAATGAATCCCTAAGATCAACTAGATCATGTTACATTCAGGATTAGCTTTTGTAAATTAATTATGGAAGATATTTCCCACAAGTAACCTATTCTTTTCCCCTTTTTCCTCACAGGGACAAACACAGAATGGGAAACCAGCATGGGAAGGGGTAAATATCATTCATCTCTCCATTACTTTTCTTTTGCTTTTTAAGGTATTATTTACTCCTCTAAGGTTATCACTTCTTTAATGCCATATATCGGCATGTCACATTCACACAACTGATCGCTGGCCAACGATCGCTTATCCTATAGGCCTTTGTAATGAACTCCGTTGTCATGATTGCTTTAACTTAACGATCTGTTGATGCATAACCCTAGCATGTTTGAGGTTTTGAGGCCGCCTTGATTTTTACTGATTGCAGGTGAGAGAGAGGTGTAAGCAAGAGTGGGGGATGTTCCGAGATCGGATGACAAAGGCCGAAATTTCATATTATAAGTCTAAGGGAGTTGATCCTCCCAAATCCACATTTAACAAGCTTAAATGAATACTCCTAGGGTTTCATTTCTTGATTGGTATGCCACAGCTGTATCTATTGAGGGTGCTGTTTCTTGATTATACTCGTTCCAAAATAAATGAGTTTTTTTTTTTTTGGCCCTTTTCCGTCTTTTTTTTTTTTTTATTATACTCCTAGGGTTTCATTTTGCTCATTTATTTTGGAATAAAATAATAAAATTATAAGTCAATTTTCTCTTTCGCTTTGAAAGAATTATTATTATTATTATTATTATTTCGTTTTTACTTGTTTTGTGGTTTTTTTCCCCCTAGGATTGCTCAATAGTTAATACGAATTATTTTTGTGTTTTGAAAAAAAAAACATGAAAATAGTTAGGGTAAGCCAGAATAATCTTCAAAAGTAGTTCTCCGTGCCAACAGTATCCAAGCACACATGCAAATTAAAACAACAAGTGGAAGGCTTATTATGTATCAAACATAGTCCCAAAGGGAGGAGAAATATAACTTCAAGGCATTATTTATGGGATAGTTTCTTCGTAGCGTCGAAATAAACTATCTTTGGCCTTGCACATATATTTGGATGATTGCATTCATTATGGGCATATGAATGCTACGTATTCCTTAGCCATTGTGCTTCCACTTCCTTACCCAAGCATCTTATGCTTAACTTGTATACATTTTGGACGTCTTATAAATATTCCCATCACGTTCGGTTTCATACTCTACCACTCGAACCCTATTGTGATCTGGAAAGCACCCTTCCTTGTAGTAGCTATTTTCAGAAACTGCCTCAAATTTCTGACCACCATACGGATACGACTTTCGTTCCTCGATATAAGTGTAACCCTGGTTGGGATAGTCATTTCGGGCCTCAAAGCCTTCATACGGGTTGCACTCGTTGCGATGATTTCGATTGTAGTTGTGGCTGTGATGGTGGTTGTCGTGGTAGCGCGGGTCGAAACCTTCAAAAGACATTTTGTAAGGACAGTGCTAAATGGTTTTATGGGGAGGTGTTTGATATGTTTCATTTATGAAATGATGCGCTCCATTTTATAGGGTAAGGTTTATATTCGATATGATAAGTTGGGATCTTATGCCATCTCCACTTGTAGTCGTGAATCAGATATTTCATTTGGGGGCATTTTTGTGGGGTTAAAGGAACCTTGGGGTGGAAACACGACCATTGTTCCAATGGGGGGTAGGTATGGTATCAAAAGATCCTCCCAAAAAAGAAAATTTTAATTTTAAAATAGTTTTACGATGTTTTAATTGTATCATGATAAGATCATACGAAAATATGGGGGCATGTTTAATGAGATTTGAGAATATAAAACCTTTTCATGCATGCATTGAAAATTTATAGTCCTAAAGACTGTGATTTCGTTTTTTTTAAGTATTAAAACAAATAGCAATCTCATGAATATCAGTATGTATATGTATATGTTCTTTTAATCAACACGATTATATATAATTGCATAAAAGTGCCTTAAAAGGTGTTGTTGAAGTTCTTGTAAGTAGGAGTGGTGATGGGTAAGGGTAAAGATTTTTTACCCGTTTAAGTAAAAGAGTAAGGTAAGGATAAGAAATTTTCATACATTTACTCATTTACCTAGGGGTATTTTAGTAAATATGTAAAATATAAACACATAAATATAAAATATAACATGATGTAAGTAACTATTCTTAAGATTTTAAGTTTGACTCCAATGCAGTTAAAGTACCTACAACTACATGAAACACACTTACAAATATATGAGTAATACATTAGGTTAAATTTTAACTTTAACTTTAATTTGTTTATATAAAAATCTATTTTAAGGATGAAATTATCCATTTACCCTTTAGGGTAAGAAGGGTAAGATAATTAAGTTTTTCTATTTTACCCGTTAAGATAAGGATAACGATAAGACTTTTAAAATTAGAGGAAGAGTAAAGGTGAGACCATTATCTTAACCTTAACTTACCCATTGCCACCCCTACTTGTGAGGAAGGATTCGTTCTCATAATGGAGTTTCCCTACGTTTGGACATAAGTAAAGCTTTTTTTGTTTTTGAAAGAAAGCATATTATTATTATTAAAGCTAAGCATATTATTATTATTAAAGCTTAGTGAATCTTTAAAGCACTTGTGAATTTGTCTTGGGACTGGAATTTCCTAAGAACAATACATCCTAGTGGTCCATTTGGAATAACTCTCCAATTAATGGGTAAGGGAGAACAAATTTGAATTGACAAATCAGAAAAGAAGAAGCAACCCTTTTTTAGGCTAGGAATCTACTTTAGACTTTGAGGATATTTATCTTTCGAATTAAAGAAACTAGCCTTGGCCGCACGCTAGGCATGCGGTCCATGACTCTTAGTGTATTTTAAGGCATTTTATGTTTTTAAGAATATTTATGATCATTTTAGTATAGTTTTGATAGTTCAATAGTCTAGAGCTTTATGAGTATTTTGCAATCCCAAGAGTATTAGGATTATCTGGATAGTTTTTTTAGTTTGAATGTTTGGTAAAAACTTTTCAGCCATCTTGAAGTAGAGCTTGGTCGTAAGAGAGATTTAGAGCTTTTGGAGGCACTATGGTCATTTTAATATTTTTCGCTTTCCGGGTATTTAGCTATTTTTTTGTACATTTTCCAATTCAAAGGGCATTTTAGTCATTTTCATTTTGAGAATAAATAAGCCATTATACATTTGTATAGGGGTAATTTGGGAAAATCGTAAAAGCAATCAGTCCAATTTACACTGTTGACCCTTCTCAACCCCATCATAATAGTAAGATAAGGATTGCCGGGAAGGATGTGGTTCTCCTCTAACACACTTTTCGTCCAATGTCCCTCAACGTACCAATTTTTGAAATTTTGGGATAGTATTTAAAATTTTTAACTGTAAAGATAGAAAGAAAATGTAAAAATATGTGCACAAGTTTATGTTCATGAGATTTTATGTTACGCTAGTTTTATAATTTAGTACTTGCAAATTTGGGAAATCAAAATTTTTAAAAACTATTATGTTAATATGCTTTAGATTCTTGAATTTATTCAAATCTATACACTTAGAATAGTTAAAGAAAATCTAAAAAGTTTAGAAAATAAATGTATTTGATAGGGTATTGGACATAAAATGTGTTGGAATGGGATCCAAATACGACTAGGAAGAGCACTTTTGCTTGCATGGATCTAGTAGGATAAAGCTCCTCTAACTTTGGGACTCCAAATTACATGACTTTGGGACTCCAAATTATACCCTGCAATGACTGTCCGATGAGCAACACATGTCACTGAGAGATCCTGACCGGCAATTCATTTTTTCTAAGAAAACCTTTAAAAATTGGCATTTTGAGAATCTTGTTTTTATAACCTATTGTTCACATAATAAGGGGAAAAAAACAACCTTTTGTTTTTACAATCTTGTCTTTACAGGAAAAAAAGAAAAGAAAAAATTGAGAAGCTGGTTTACAAAACTATGCAAATATGAACAATAGGTTATAAAGACAAGTTTCTCAAATGCCAATTTTTAAAGGATTTCTTAGAAAAAATGAACCGATGGTAAGAATCTCTCAGTGACACGTGTTACTCATCGGACAGCCACTACAGAGTGCAGTTTGGCTCTCCAAAGTCAGTGAGGCTTTATCCGATCTAGTAGTCCTTGAATTTGCTTGCTTTGGCCACTAAATCAATTGTTTCAATACTGTCTCCTTTTCTTTCTTTCTTTTTCTAAATAGTAAATAAATATGTACCAACCTAATAAATACGAAGATTTAATCCATACTTATCTAGCTAAAGGTTACTATAATATGCTCCTATTGTGTCATTATATAATTAGGCAACTTGTCTCATTTGGCTTGGATACATGTGGTGAAATCATATTGAAAGACAATAAATGACGAATCACTTCCCTAATCTAAACCATTTGATTCGTAGCCTTGATGAGCATGTAGCAGTTGTCGTGCATTCCATTGCATTCCTTAAGAATGTGTGAACGTGGGAGAAAGTATAGTGGAATGGAGACCTAACTCTGATCCTAGTTCAATTATAAGGTCAATAGTCATATGAGGCTCACAATAATTACTAATTAGCCCCTATTTCTCACTTAATTAAATAAACTATTAACTAGACTTTATAAAACTTAAATAGCTAGTTAAGATTATCCTCCACCGCTACAAAATGGTTTGTCAGATAACTGAGCCTTGAGACAATAATTTGGATCATCTCCATCTTCAATGAGAAATATTGGACCGTCCATTTCACCTTTGCATGAATGACGTGTAATTTAAATACATCTAGACCATTTAGCTATTTTGTAATGATAAATTAAGATAGAGATAAATGGCTGATATAATTGTATACTGTAATCGATTGAAACTCTCGTGTTTGTAATTCAAATTCCACTCAACTATCTTTAAAAAATTAAAAAAAAAATTAAAAAGAGAAAAGAAAAAAGAGGCTCTTCCCTGCGTGAGTTCTCCAAGTTTTGATACATGCTCTCACTTTCTGATCCATACGTTTTGCCCAATTAGGGTTTTCAACTTTTTTTAAAAAAAAAAAGTGGGGCGGGTTTATTCTTGAGGCCAATGTTCGTAAAAGGTATGTTAGGCCCAGGCCAGTTCTAAAATGGGTCATTGGATCTAACAATGGGCTTGCTGAGCTATTGGGCCTTGGGTCCGAGCCATTGACTTCTGACAGTTTATACGGCCTTTCGAAGTGTGACCATGGTTGGGGTTTGGGCCTTACACATCGTTTCTTTGGGGCAAAATACGAGAATCTCTTTTCTTTGACGGAAAACATCTTTGTCCAGTGATTTCTAACACAGCTTACTCCTTACTCCCATAATTAACCTAGTCTTTTCCCTCTCTTTTTTTCTTTTTTTTTTTTTAACTATTTGTGGGAAAAATGATGAGTCGCAAACTCATCTATTATTTGTTTTGAGGGTTCATTATCTACATCATCATAGAGGATGATGATTATTTACGTTCAGTGCCTTAAGCATGGAACACCTTCCATTAAAATCCTTTCAAGGGCCAGCTGAGGGAAACCCAGAATATAAAGAACAGATCTGGTGAACACATGAAGAATATGAACCGTAAGTCCAAAAACTCAAGAAAGGAAAAGGGTTTCCTAACGTTGGAAGAACGGGGAAGAAAGATGAAGGGGAAAAATAGTTAAGGTAAATCAGAATAATCTTTCAAAATTAGTTCTTTATAACAACAATATCCAAGCGCACACGCAAATTAAAATTACAAGTAGAAGGGCTATTACACATCAAACATAATTCCAAGGGAGGAGAAATATAACTTCAAGGCATTATTTATAAGATAGTTTTTTCGTAGCATCGAAATAAACTATCCTCGGCCTTGCGGGTAAATTTGGGTAATTGCATTCATTATGGGTATATGAATGCTACGCCTCCCTTAGCCGTTGTGCTTCCACTTCCTTAACCAAATTTCTTGTGCTCAAATCGTATAAACTTGTCAGCCTCGTCATCGATATTTTCTTCGTAAACTCTTGACGTCTTATAATGATTCCCAGCACACTCGGTTTCATACTCTACTGCTTGAGCCCTATAGCGATCGGGAAATCTCCCCTCTTTGTGGTAGCTATCCTCAGAAACCGCCTCAAATTTCTGACCACCGTACGGATACGATAGTCGTTCTTCGATATAAGCATAATCATGGTTGGGATAGTCATTTCGGGCCTCGAAGCGATCATATGGGCTGCGTTCATGGTATTGATTGCGATTGTGGTTGTGATTGTGATGGTGTTTGCCGTGGCGGCGCTCGTCGAAACTTTCAAGAGACATTTTGTAAGGAGGAGGTGCTTGATGTGTTTCATTTACGTAATTATGGACTGCATTTTATAGGGTAAGGTCTATATTCGATGTTGATAAGCTTGGAACTTATGCCATCTCCTTTTTGAAACAGGACCATTGTTCCAATAGGGGTATGGTATCAAAAGACCCTCCCAAAAAAAGAAAATTCATTTTAAGGCAGTTTTACAATGTTCTAATCATACCATGAAAAGATCACACGAAAATATATGGAAGCATGCTTTTAATGAGATTTGATCAGTAAATTTCCCTTAGGGTTGTCTCAAAATGGTGACTGTATTTTACTTTATCTCATTTTTTATACTAAACGTTTATAATCTCACAATTCCATCATTGCACTTAAGCCTTTTTAGGTGGAGGTGGTTCCTCTCTATTTCATCTATCAATTTATCCCTCCATTCTACTCTCCTATTCAATTTTAAGGTATTTTTAAACAATTTTAGCCATACGAATTGAGATAGCATAGAAAAATAAATAGAGTTGTCAATTTTCATGTGATTAAAAAATGTCGAACATGTTTGTCATAATTATTGAAAATTAAGAAAATCAAGGGTAAACTATAATGAATTTTTAATGCTCATGATGAATATGGTCCGCATTTTTGAATCTTATGAAAATTGACAAGTCCATGTATTCTTGTATGTTATCTTGATCCGTATTATTAAAATTATATTAAATGCCTTTGAAATTGACTGGAAGAATAATGACGAAATTGTGACATTATGAAAGTTTGATATGGAGCAAAGTTTAGTGATAATTTTGAAACAACCCTCAAGATTCAACGACCGTCAATAGAGTTTACTCAAATTTGAAAATGTGGATCATCCGTGCATTGCAAAATTTCAGTGTCTTGAAGACCTTGATTTCATTATTTTTAAGTATTAAAACAAATTGCAATCTCTTGAAAACCGATATATGTGTGTGCGTGCGCGAACTCTTTTAATCAACACAATTATATATAATTGTTTAAAAGTGCCTCGAAAGGTGGTGTTGGACTGCTTGTATGTAGGAGTGGCAATAGTTAAGGATAAAAGATTTATTGCCTATTTAAGTAGAAGCGCAAGCATAAGAAATTTTCACTTACTCACCCATTCACCTGTAGGTATTTTAGTATAGGTATTTTAGTAAATATGCAAATATAGATACATAAACACGTACATATATAATATAACATGATGTAAGTAACTATTCTTAAGGTTTTGAGTTTGGCTTTGATGCAATTAAAGTAACTTCCGACCATATGAAATACACTTTCAAATATATGATTAAAAGGTTAAACTTTAATTTATATTTTTTATATAAAAAACCATTTTAAGGAGGACATTACCCGTTTACTCTCTAGGGTAAGTAGAATCTTTACCCTTATCCGTTAGGGTAGGGTAATTAAGTTTTTTATTTTACCTGTTAGAATAAGAATAAGACTTTTAAAATTAGGGTAAGAGTAAAGGTGAGACCATTACTTTACCCTTATCCTACCTGTAGCCTACCTCTACTCGTAAAGTAGGATTCGTTATCATATGGAATTTCCCCATGTTAGGATATAATTAAGCTTTTTTTTTTTGTTTTGTTTTTAAAGAAAGGATACCATTATGAAGGGAAGAACTAAGACGTTACTGCATATAAGTTAGGTACTAATGTGTCTTGTGATGTTTATATAAGTTAAGTATTGTTGTGCCTTGTGATGTTCATATATATATACATAAACCCGAAACAAAGTCGTTTTAGATTTTATTTTTATTTTTATTTTCTTTTCTTTTTTATGTGTGTGTTGTATCTAACTTAGGTGCAATAAATACACGTAACCCTATTATTAAAGCTTAGCGAACCTTTAAAGCACTTGTGAATTTGTCTTGGGACTGTAGTTTCCTAAGAACAATACTTGCTTGCGGTCTGTTTGGAATCCCTTTCCAGTTAATGGGTCCGGGAGAACAGATTTGCATTGACAAATCAGGAAAAAGGAAGCAAATTTTTTTTAGCTAGGAATCAGCTTTAGACATTGAGGATATAATTAGGACAAATAAAAGAAACCAGGGTTGCTTAGAAGGATTTGGTTCCCCTTTAACATACTTTTCATCCAATATCTTACAGTACATCAACTTTCAAATTTTGGGACAATATTTAAAATTTTTAAATATAAAAATGAGTACGTAAGCTCATTTTAATGAGATTTGATATTACATTAGTTTTATATTTTAGTACTTAAAAATTTGGAAAATCAAAATTAGAAAAAGATTTCAATGCATGTATGAATCTGCTTTAGATTCTAAAATTTTATATAAATTGTCACACCTCTTTATTTTTAAATTTGTACGATTAGAACTGTCAAAAAAAAAATCTAAAAAGTTTGGAATTTTGCATTAAGAGGGTATTAAGAGGGGATTGGACAGAAAGTAGCATCAGATGAGAAGCCAAATACGGCTAGGAAGGGGACCTTTTGCTCAATGGAGCCACCGTTTCAATACTATGTCCTTTTCTTTCTTTCTTTCTTTAATCAGTAAATAAACACGTGTCCAACTTGATAAATACAACGATTCAATTCCCTACCCATGATGTTATATGGCTAAACGTTACTACACGTATGTTTGTATTGTGTCATTATCTAATTTGGCAACTTGTCCTCTTTGACTTGATGCATGTAGTGAAATCTTTACAATCTTGAAGGATCTAAATTTTTTGATCCGTAGCCTTGATGAGCATAGAGTGGTTGTCGTGCATTCTTTTGTATTCCTTAAGAACGTGTGAACGTGGGAGAAAGTACCATGGAATGGAGGCCTAGCTCTTGTCCTAATTCAATTATCACGAGCTGCACTCATCACAAGGTCATATGAGGCTTGCACTAATTACCAATTAGCCCCTATTTCTCACTTAATTAGATCAACTATTAAGTATATTTTATAAAACTTAAGTGGCTAATTTAAGATGATCCCAGGTTATTACAAAATGGGTTTTCAGGAACGTGAGCCTTGAGACATCGATTTGAATTTTCTCCGTATATAACAAGAAATATTGGATCCATCTATTTCACCTTCAGAAGAATGATGCGTAATATCTAAATATTTAAGCCATTTAGCTTTTGTGTAATGATAAATTAAGATTGAGATAAAATAGTTGATATTATTGCACCACGATAACCGATGCTCTCAAATATAATCGATGCCCTCGTGTTTGAGATTTTGATTCTACCCAACTATCGTAAAAAAATTAAATTAAATAATTTATTATTATTAATAATAATAATAAAAAAGGCTTTTCCCTATGAGATTCCTCCAGGTTCAGATGCATGCTTTCACTTTCTCTTCCAGGTTTTTCACCTTCCTCTCTCTCTCTCTCTCTCTCTCTCTCTCTCTCTCTCTCTGAAAGGGGCCCGGTTTATTCTTGAGGCCACCGTTTGTAAAGGGTGGGCCCGTGGCCAGTTCTAGGATGGGCCCGTGGGTCTAATAATGGGCTTGTTGATCAATTGGGCCTTGGGTGCCAGCCATTGGCTTCCGAGAGTTTATACGGCGTTTTGAAATGTGCCTGGGGTTTGGGTTTGGGTTTGGACCTTAGACATCGTTTCTTTGGGCCGAAATGCAAAGAATCCCTATTTTTTCACGGGAACATCTTTGTGCGGTGAATTTGTAATACGGACTACTCCCTATAAATAGATATCCATTTCGCGAACAATTTTTTTGACACATGGAGTCATCGCATATGTAAGACCAACAAAGAATGAATGTGGGATATATGTGACACGTGGAGTCATTGCATGTGTAGACCAACAAAGAAAGGATTTGGCATTGGGCAACAACGGTAATGGATGGATTCGCAGCAAGCAATACTCGTATTTGACGGTAAAAAGTAGGTATACGGATCCGGGTATTTTACAAACGGCGGATCATAACGGAACCCTAACGACTCAAAGCTCAAACGAAAGCTTGCGACAACAATGGCGTCCAAAGCTCGAACAAGCTCACCATCATCCACATCCGGATCATTCAAGAAGGGACTGGGACTGAGATTCCATTGATGTTGAAGGATCAAGTCAGTCTTGTCATCGTCGCAGATTCGATTCCATATAACTGGTATTTTTGAAAATCAATCTCTCTCTCTCTCTCTCTCTCTCTCTCTCTCTCTCTCTCTCTCTCTCGCTGTAGTCTCCTTGGCTCAAAATTTGATGTTATTGCCAGTGGTTTCGCTTGTGAATGAGGCTCATCTGGTTAGGGATTACAGGGTAAGCACAGTGAGGAAAAATTCCGGCGGACTTGTCGAAGCAGAGGGGAACGACGATTGGCGGCGCCGGGAAATTCGAGGCGGAAGCGACGGCGGCGTGCGACGGCGAATTCGACGGAGGTGGAGGAGGAGGACAGATTCTTTTGACGGATTTGGGCGGAGAGTGGAAGAGGAAGGCTCTGATCTTGAGGTACGAGGAGGGCGAAATGGAGGCCGCGCGATCGTACTCCTCGACGAGATTCGCGAGATCCTCGTCGGAGGTGACGGACACCAACGCGTCCAGGTCTTCCGTCGGCAACTGACACCGCAAACTCACCGATCTCCCGCACATCTCCCCGAGCTTCACCAACAACCCTGTAAAAGAAAGCACACAAATCAGGATAAG
The DNA here is from genome assembly GCA_034195605.1 of Santalum album. Classification (NCBI taxonomy): domain Eukaryota; kingdom Viridiplantae; phylum Streptophyta; class Magnoliopsida; order Santalales; family Santalaceae; genus Santalum; species Santalum album. Next base: position 8,231,908 of record CM067260.1, on the reverse strand, counting down.
CTTCAATCTCAGATCTCAAACACGGTGATCCTGAATGGATATTTTCCCTCCATTGAAGAGAGAATTAGGGAAATTGAGCGGAATGAGAGGAGTCACTGGAGAAGGAGATGGAGCGATGGACGGCGAGGACTGCGAGTGTCGCCGCCGTGATACCGGAGCTCGCCGTCGGGATAGCGGGGGCGGATTATTCCACCGAAGCTGCAGAGGAACTTGATGGTGGATTTGACATTACCATTGGAGGCTTCCATGGAAGAAGAGTTATATTTCTCAGGGAATAGGGATTTCAAGCTTATGATGAAGAAGAGTATCATCGTTCCCTTATTTATGGAGGTTTGTCCAGAGAGGGAGAGGGAGGGACGAATAAGGATAACTTGAATTTAAAAATGAAAATCAGATGAATTTGTTAATTTAAATAATTTATTTTTTTATTTTCAGTTTCCTTGTTATCTTTTTCTATAACAAATGTGCAGGATTATTTAATTTTAAAATTTTTTGAGACTTTAAATCCTGAGGATTTTGATTCGAGAGAAGGGAGATGTGAGGGCTCAATTTATATAAGCACAGAGATACATCTAGTGCACCTGATTTGGACGGTCGCACTCGTTTCAAAAATTTTATTTATATAATTTAAAAGAGTAAAGTAAATAAAAAAACCTTAAATTTTCTTATAATTGACGTTATCCGTCGTTTAAAGGATAAGATTTTCTCTATCTTAATGTTTAAAATAAATACCTTATGTCTATTCTTGTTAAGGCTCTTTGATGCGTAAACTATCATTAAGTGCGAAATAACCTCTTGAATGTTTGTTTGGTTTCCTTTTTAAAAAAAAAAGAGAAGTGGTAATAATAATATTAAACACTAAGAAGTATCCATAGATGGAAATAAGTATAACTTGGATAAGAAAGGGTGCACTTGATGATAACGAAAACTCAGTTTAATGGCTAATCTAGCCAATATAATTTGTTTGATATCATCAACCAAGTTATCAAATGGAGTCAAATTCACTTAATTTTCATAAATTTTATAAATAATAAATGGAAAGTTGGAGTCGAGAATAATAAAATTATAATTTTAATCATCGACTGTTCTCAAACTTTATTGAATTAGTAAGAATTCAATAATCTAGCAAAGTTATACCTTTGCTATTCTATTTTTCATTTAATATTTTACTTTATTTTAGGTTTAATTTTATATATCGGCATCCCATGGATCTTGGGGTGTGTCGATCTCGAAATTGTTGCTTATGAATGAAGGTGTCCACGCCCTTGCAGAGGCGTAAGGTAGGGGGACGCGCGTCACTGAGTCGACGTGTGCTTCTAAAGGCATGTCCGCCTACACCCCCCTCAAATTTGTAGGATTTGTCGGCCTAATATATACAAATAACGGCCCCATAAATCCCATAATCTCCGATGCGCGTCCTTCCCGCTATGTAATCTGTGGGATTATAGGCGGCAAGGAGGCAGATCGGCGAATTGCTGATGAGTTGATACGGACTATCGGTGAATACGAGAAATTAATAATGGCTTAAGATTATATTATTGGTCGAATTAGATTGGATTATATTACGGCGAATCGAGATATAAATAGATTCGGTTGTACAAAAAAAGAGTTTTTGCGTTAACTTGAAGGGTTTTATAAGATTAAAGTTGGTACAAATTATATTTTTTTTGGTATATTCAAAAATGAATTAATATTTAATAAAAATTCTAATTTTAAATTAAAAAAGGATAAAAAATCTAATTAAAAATATATTAAATTGACTGAACGGATTGTAATCAGGTCAATACAGATCACGGATTAAGACAGGACATGCCAATATTACTTTGTAGATCGGATCGAGTAGAATTATTGTACGAAAAGATTGGACAGATTTGAAATGCTATATTGGGAGTTTCTTCGTAGTTTTCTGTCCTGGTTTCTTGATTTGATTAACTTGTTCAATGGCTGTGGTCGGAAGACGTGCTTGGGCAAACGTGTTTGATGATTTGTTTCCCATTTAATTTGTTAGGGTCATATATTGATAGTAATTAATTGTGGGAAAGATTCATAAAAAGAAAAATATTTTTTTATGTGTTTGATTTTTTAATTTCCGTGTTCCTATTCTTGGGGATTTTACTATATTTGTGGAATGTTTAGTTTTCTAATTTCTCTCCAAATGAAAAAATTATGGTTAAAAATGGATAATGGGGAAAGATCTATAGGATTAGAATGGTAACAACTAGATTAATGTGGCTTCTCTGTTCAAATTACCGAGCAAACTCATTTCTCGTTCCACCAAGCTACCCTATAATGTGCTTAGCAAAAATAAGGAGGGGCTAGCAAGAGGAAGCTACCCTTTAATGTACTCTAATTTTGCGTCAATATTTTATGCAATTGATGTAAAAATAAAAAAGTTTTAGATCACAAGAAATGCATTCATGTTAAAATTGATAGTTAAAAAGAAAAAGGTGAAAAATCTTGGCTGTGGATAAGGAAAGTACACCTAAAAATTACCTGATTTTGCTAAAAAGTTTTATAAGGAGGTGAAAATAATTTTACAAGTAGATTAAAAATTGATAATTATTTAAAAAATGTAATTAGCCTAATTAAAGTGGGGGGGCATGGTTTTCCTGATGTGGGGATAGATAACGGCGCTTATTTCCTCCGTTTAAACGGAGCACCGTTTATTATTATTTTTTGCCCTATAAAGTGCTACTATTCCACGTTTTGCCGGATCTGAAAATTCAAAAGATATGCAAAGAGCAGAGGAGGAAATGGCGGGAGCCCTGGCGATCGTATCGACGGAGCACCGAGAAGAGAAGCCGGCGTCCGCCATTGGAGGAGCGCAGTGGGAGATTCAGTATTCTCGATTCATCAACTACTTCTCGGGATCTTCTTCTACTCCCAATCTCACGCCTCTCCCCAAACAAACGATCAATCGTCACGGAGGCGCCTGGCTCTCTTCTTCTTCTTCCGCCGCTGTGCTGGAGCTATTCAACGATCAATCTACTTCTGAGGAAATTCTCGTTGTTTCTGTTGGAGGCAAGATCCAAGTAAGCTACACGCAGATGCTGAGATGTTAGATTTTTCTTCGTTTTATACTAGCTAGTTTGCTTTATTTTATTTTTTTTAGGTTTTAATCAGAAAAAGTGATTCCAGAAGTTCCACTTAAACCTGCCCATAAATTTCTTCATCTGTGCTCTTTCGATCATACTTTAAATCATTGTTTGCTGTTTTAGGTCGTGAATTGTGAATCTGCGTCAGAATCTTCTTCTCTTCTCTCTTCTCTCTCTCTCTGTCTCTCTCTTCCTTTGAATTTATGTGCGGCTTTCTAAATATTTAAGCGTACAAAAGCTTATCAGTATTGTAGATTTTTCTAGTTATTTATTTGTTGTTGTTTAAGACATTTCTTGGTTAGCATGTGGAACTGCTTATTTCTGTTTTTGCAAGTTCCTTTTGTTTAGGCTCCGATCAAAAGATGTGATTCCAGAAGTACGATTTAAACCTGCTCATAAGCTTTTTCATCTGTCATCTTTTGATTAAGCTCATCTGGAGTCGAGTTTTACTGTTTTAGGTTGTGTAATGTGAATCTTTTTTTTTATTCTTCTTCTTTTTCTTATGCTTTTGCCTGCTTCAACTCCCTTGTTTGTATCTGATTTGCACACATTTTTTTTCCCATAATATTGTACATCTGATGCTGGAATTTTCTCATCAGTTGATATTGGAGTACCTCTTGGTCCTACTTTTGTTCAAGGCAATTCTCTCTTTTATTTTATATTTTATTTTATTTATGCAGTATGCATGAATTGTGTAAGAGGAAGCAAAGCCTATAAAACCTTAGCTTGTGGTTCAATTCAGCAGTGTTCTAAAAAGTGGTCTAGACGGCCGCCTAGGCCCCCCCTAGGCAGTAGGTGGTTACAAAAAGCCTAGGTGGCCGCTTAGTGCCTAGGCGGCCATGCAACATCTTGCTTAGAAGGAAACTGCTCTCCTAAGCAGTCAACATTGTTAATTGGTCAAAGGTGCCGCCGCTTAGAAGGATTCCTAGGTGGATATAGTGCAGCACCATATCGTAGAATTAGAGAACTTGATGAAAATTTTCTTGAATCAGATAATGATTCAGAGGAAGTAGAGGAGGATATAGCTTTTGAATGCTCGGATAGAGATAGGGTGATATTTATAGAAGGAGGTTCCGAGGATTGGTGAAAATATAGTGTTACGTAAAATTTGAAAGGATATAATTTATGCAATTTATTGTACTTTGATATGTTACTTCAATAATATGTTATGAATTTATTCAAATACTTGTATATAAGTACTAGTATTCTAAACAAAATAAAAAATTCCGCGTAGGCTGCCTAACCGCCTAGTCCCTGCTCAGGTGGCCCAGGTGTTAGGCGGTAGGTCGAGCGCCTAGGTCTACCTAGCGCTTTTTAGAACACTGCAATTTAGCCAAGAAAACCTTCAGTCCTGATATTGCAGTATGTGCAGTGTGATCTAGTATGCTTGCTGTGGGTTTCTGAGAAACTACTGCTAAAACATCTGGACAAGGCCTCAGTTTTATTTTTGTCCATTTCTTGGTGTAAGCATGCTTTTAGATCAATCTGATTCCAATTGTTGCTTTAACAATTTTATTTGTTGTTATTAATTGCTAATTTTACCTGATTTGTGTGTGTGGTTTGGCATTCAAGCGAGGTAGTAGTTGCCGAAAGATGGCAGAATTCTTTTTTATGAAATGACTTGTTTGCACGACGTAATAGTTTCCTGTAATTTTTCATTGAATTTCGTCATATTTCCCCACTTCATGCACTTAAGCTTGTGAACTGTTAGCTACTTGGTGCCTTTGTGGCCTTTGAGGACTGATTTCCATAACACACTATATTCATTGAACTTGAGTTTCCCATAAACCTTCATCTGATTTACGCTCTTTGGCTTGTGGACTGTCGCTTGGTTTCCCTTCTTTAGTTTAACCAGCTATATCCTGTCATTGTTAGTAGCCGAAATGGATGATTGCAGCGAGGTTCATTTCTCAGCATAAACTTTCATGTATTTCTAGTTTTCCAGGAAGAGCAGATGTCTTTTGTAAAATTAATGCTAATTGGGTGGCTTGTCTTAATTTGTTTCAGGAAGAGCACTTCCTTCACAAGCTGCAGTTCTCCTGGCCACAGGTTTCATGCGTCTCCGGATTTCCGCCGGGGGGCAGCAGAGTTGTATTTGTGAGCTACAGAGATTGTGGATACCAGGCAAGCTTTGGGATTCTTGTTACATTTAGGTTTATAAATGCAAAAAAAAAAAAAAAAAAAAAAAATGTACACCTGGGTCAAAATAAGTTGAAAATGAGAGCTTTTATATATACGTATACATGTGTTTGGTTCTTACATTCCCGGTGTGGGTAAATTAACCAGAGTTCAACACGTTTCCATATGTTCGTATGCTTCTAGCAAGGCAAAAATCTCTCTTTTAATTGTGGGACGTCCGTAGTTGACTGTAGCCTAAAGCAGGGCGTTCCATAGAAAAAATTCTCATTAACGAATACTAGTCTACATGGGTCAGTAGATAGACTTAGATGTTGATGCAATGCTATTATTACTACTTCTGGTTACATTGTTTTCTTTGATGTTATGATTCAGTAATTACACTTGAGATTTAAAATGGTTTTAGTGCACTAATATGCTGCTGGTGCATAATGTTTTGCTCTTAGTTACAGATCCAGAAATTTGCCTTACGCTTCTCAACATCTAGCCAGACACAAATATTCATAGATGTCTTGAAGGTTGAAGGTTTTTCACTTTGATTTTTTTTTTTTTCTGGTAGAATTCACTTTATTCATTTATTTATATTTATATTTTTTATTTTAAAGATGGGAATTTGGAAAAAAAAAAATCATCTTATTAGGAATTAATTTATTTCGACATTGATTTCCCAGTTCATCTTTCAATAATAGTGCTATGCTTTGTTTCTTTTCCAGGGCATAATGAATGATGAAAAAGTCGTAGGGCTTCCCAGTAGTGAACTTGGATCTGAAATTTCAGCTCAATCACAATTTGCCCCCTCTTGTAGAACTCCTTGCAGGTGGAAATTATTCTCTTAACTTTTGGTTTGCAGGGTGGTATAGAGTGAGATGGAATAGCTATTACCTAAGAGTAGAATATCCAATAAATAGCTATTCTCCTGAACCATTGGTGGAATAGGTAAGGAAGTTATTCCTATGGACCATGAGTGGATAGACACCGATTAATGATTTCTAGGGGCCATGGATGGAATAGGTATTCTTGGGCCAGTAGCTCTAAAATGAATCAGACGAGGTAATACTTTTTCCCTAGGAATAGAGACAGATGAAATAGCTATTACTATGAACCTAACACTAATGCCTCACTTCATAATAGATGCACAATATGGCCCAAGGTTATGAATCAAATGAACAAAACAATCTGGAAGTAAATACTAACAGAGGATCATTGAATTTTCAGAGCTAGAGAGGAATCAATTCTATTGGACCCTGCTGATACTCGCACCTCTGACATGCCACCGAGCGTGGATTACAAGCCACTGTGCATGGATTACAAGGGCAAGCACAACCTGGTTTCAGCTGAAAGCGTTTTACCGACCTTGCCTCCAAGCTTTACCTCGTTACTGACCAACTGTGGCTCTGTGGATGAACAAGGTAGAATGTGTATGCGATTTATGAACACAAGCATTCTTTTGATTTCATAAAAAGGCCTTATTGTTTTCTCACGAATAGAACAATGTCTCTTGCAGCAAAACCAACTCTATCTGCCCGAATTGATCTCAAAGCTGAAGTCATGGTAATACATCAAATTCTGTTGGTTGATTCGTTTGAACTGTGTCCAGTCACAAAACTTAGGGACCCATTTGAATAGGTCCTTAGTGTTGAAATCAGTGCCAATTATTACCCTTAAATTTGAAACTGCACGCCTTTAGCTGAAATTGGCATGCCTCATCATATATAATACTTCATTGATTGATTCTTATTTGATTTGTTGCAGAAATATATGGACGATTCTTCTTTCCAAGGTATGAACACGTTTGAATGGGAATATTGTTCCAATTTCACTATTTGATAACACCATTCTTTTGTTGTCCCAATCCAATTCCCACCACTCAAATACAACCTTAGTTCTCAATTATGAACTGGTTTCGTGCATTTTGCGGTTCTTAATTTAGTTCTTAGGACTCTCATGCCAGCTTTGATTAACATTTATTTGCTAGTAGCTTTCACATATTGTATAAAATGTCGTTAAATTAATAGTATATGCTTTTCAGTAAAGGAGCCCAGATCTCACTGTGCAATAACCGAACACTGCAATCTTTAATTTGTTCATTCCCCTTAATAACTCGAAATGCTAGTGTCAACTTATTCATTCTTTATGTTTAATATTTTTATCAGATATGTTGAATAAAGTCGAGCAAGTTATCGGTGAAATGGGATATGATACGATTCTGTAAGCATCTCTGACTTTGCATTTACGTTTGGAGTTCGTCACCATTTTTCTTATATTTGATCACTCTGCCAAATGCTGCCTACTTTGCAGCATGTAAATCAAGTGTTAGTTGTATAAAGTAACTGTAATGTACTGTAATTGTGGAATTACTGTAGAAAGTCGGTATACATATATCTTCTGCATAATCAAATGATGAAAATCACAACCTCCCTTGATTGGGTAAGGGAGGAAAAAGAAAATAAATAAGAATTAACGTGTGTGGTCTGTAATTTATAATCTCCTTTTCCAACTTTTGACTCCTCATTAGGATCACTCTAATGTGGAGCAATTCCAGGTACCCTGACAGAGAGAGTATTGAAGGGACCCGATACGCTCACATGAGTGGTGGGCACTATCTTAACATGGGGATGGGTGTCACCTCATGTGAGTTTGTCGATTCCCTTCGGTGCAACATTTATTGGGATATTTAGCATTTGTGATTATTGTTCTCCATCAATTTGCTCGCACAATCATCAAATAATAATAATAAAAATAATAAAATAAAAACCGGAAAAGGTAAAATGAACAACTAGAGATAACGTAATGGATCTTTTGGGTTTTTTAGTGTGCCGAGAACGGGTCTTTGATAGGCTCAACGGTTGATGTCCCCGAGCACAATATTTATTACTATTCTTTCCAAAGCATGACGCTGTGTATTGATCTAGTGTTAGGGCAAAATCTTAGCAAAACTAAAGTTAAGACAACGTATAGACTTCTTTTCACTACTACGGGAAAGAAAGTAAAAAATTAAATTTGTGATTTAATTCGGAAAATCACGCCTAACCCTAGGCCAGAGCAGGGAGAAACGTTTGAAAGGGAACAAATACGGATGGCGTACGTACATTTTTTTTTTTTTTTTTCCTAATATCCCTCGTCTTTGCTTCCTTTCCCCTCTAATCTAATCTTAAAGGATAGGGATTTTCCAAATTTTTGGTGCACTTGGTTGGGCAGAATTGTTGATGCCTTCTTCCTGAACACATGCTTCCTGCAGCGCTTGAAGATGCCATCATACATCAAATCGAATTGAACTCCGGCTCTCTCCCGATTCAACACAAAAAGCATATGGTCAGCTTCCAAAATCTTGTAGTACCTACATTTAACCAAAATCCTCACTGAGTGATTTGCATTCTGAAAATGGCCATGACTAAAGAGAGAGAGAAGAATTTTTGTGTCGAGGGAGGTGATGTTCCGTGTGAGAACCTAGTCTTGCAAGTATGGTGTGCAATATATAAGTTGCAAAAGCAAGGAAAGTGCAAATATGGTTTTGCTGATAATGTGGTTAGAAGTAGACGATGAGAGCAATTAAGTAGCAGAACAAACCATATTCCAGATTTCAGGAGGTGACACTCGGACTCGTCTGTGACGAAACAACTCTTGTGCTCTACTGGAAGATGAGGGTGCGTCATGGATATGGTGTTGAGTGCTCCATCGTTATCCTCCCAATCCTCGTTCCTGCATTTGCTTATATATGATTTGAAGCATAAGCAGCAGTAAGTACGGGATGTCTTAAGATGGACTCAACGTTTAAATTAAACGGTATGTATTAAAAAAAAAAAAAAAACTTCCATAAATGTACTAAACTAGCCAAGGAAAACACACCTATAGCCTTTGTATGGGGGCTCTGCATCTGAAGGAAAGCGCCAATGACTCATTTGCCAGCATCGAAACCAAAGCGACGGGTGCATTTTAAGTATGTGAGAAGGAACTGTGACGCCCATTATTTGCCTAGTTTTCTTAGAAGCATAGCTGAAGTAGAATGTGTTCTGGAACGTGTTTAGGCGCGAGTTTATCCGCATGCTCCCTTGGATTGTAAGATCAGGGAGCACCCAATCTCCTGAAGCAATGGGGCCTATATTTCCCATTAAGCAGTCGACCAACCCCGAGATGCCGATTTTCCTCCATGACAAGTTGTAGTGATCGAACCCAAAGTTGTAGTAGGCCTTCATCCAACCAATGTCCAACCAGTCGTACAGAATCATCCCTATGCGGCACAACTGAAGCATGCTTATGGGTTTCACTGACCTCCAGTCCTCTGGCCTAAGAACCCACATTATTGAAGTTAAGAATAGTCAGTACGTACCCATTTTAGTAAAGTTAGACCAATAAAACCAAATTGACTGGTTCTAAGGAGAACGTACATCATCCCATCTAAGTAGGTTCTTGTGCTCCCATTGAGAGCTCCTGATATGGCTGTTAGGCTTAATACCCAATTCTCAGAAGTGTCCTCATACCCCTTGAATGCCTGAAATTGTTAAGTTTGAGCATTTAAATAAACATTTATCGAAGATCAGCTGTCGTTCATCATTTCAAACGAACAGATTCAGGAGATGGACTGACCTTGTCAGCGAGCATTTGTTGCAGTACACGAACAACTTGTGCTCCGGCGGAGTGTGCCACAAAGTGAACAGGGTGGTTCTCATCCCATTCCGGGTAGTTTCCTTCACCCCAAAAGTCAAATTAACCAAATGTTAGTACTTTATATTTTGACATAATTTGATCAAGTAGTATCCCCACAAAAGGGAAGGGATTTCATAAGTAGGGAACTGTAGAAAAGATCGACATGTTGAAGAGTTAGGGGTCTCTGTACCTTGTTCATAAACTCTACCAAACTGAGAATGGCCTGCAGCTATGCTATGTTCTTCCCCATAATCAACTTGGCCCCCTTTCAGATAATAGAATAGTTGGCATGCCCTGAAATTGGGAACACTCCATTATAACTCTCCCTAGAAACAAACACACACAATTTTCTTTCTCCAAGAGAAAAGAGGAAAGCCCATGTACTGATTTAGATAGCATCTTTTGAAGACCCAAGCACCAGTTTGGGTTCTTCTCTGAGAGAGCCCAAACCAACTTATTGAAAAGCCAAAGAAAGATAGCATGTGCTTTTTCGAAAGCTTAAGTACGTGTTTGACTACCATTCAAAACTAAGTTTTGAGAGCCAAAACTTAGTTTTCTTTACATTTGCTTTGATATAGTGTGTTTGGTGGGCATAGACTTGAGAGCCAAAACTTGGATTTCTTTAAATTTGGTGGGCATAGACTTAGTTTTACAAAACTTAATTTCGAGTCCTTGAACTAAATTTTGCAAATGCTAGGAAGGAGGTGAATTTGCAAACTCAAAGTTTTGACCAAGTTAAAGTTACTAAAATATCCACAGCTAAATTATGAAATGCCTAACTTACCCATACCCTAACAAATCATTTGATTCCCTTACTAATTTTTTTTCCTTCTTGTTTTCTGTCTCTGATTTTTTTTTTTCTATTGCCTTAGTTACCTTGTCAATGCACCTATTTTTTTTAATTTTAAAACTAGTAGAAAACTCTTAATGAGTTTAATTTTACGAATTTAAATAGCAGACAAATTTAAAATGATATGACAATTTTTATGAAGGCGAACATATCTTTGTATGTTCTTTTTATTTATTTGTATAGTCAAAATTGTCAATAATACCCAAAACAAATTAAAATAGGAGCAGTGATGGGGGACCTCACGCATGAATCTTTAAATTATTCATGTTTTTCCTAATCATGTGGCACCGTGAGAGGATAAAAACTTTAATATTGTGAAAACCAAAAATTATATGCATTTTTTTTTTCATTTTGGTGGGAGAAAGAATTAAATGTGTACGATTGATGCAAGTTAATTACGCATTATATTTAGCTATGATGCAAGTTAATTACGCATTATATTTAGCTATGAAAATTTAACCTAAATTAAAAATAAATATTTAGTTTAGTTTAGTTTAATTAAAATTTAATATAAAGCAATACCTCAATGCATAATTTATTTATTTAGTTTTTTTGTGACTCAAACTTGAGTTTTGGAACATTGCAAGTAAACACAGGGAAGGCAACCAAACATGCATTTGACACAAAACTAAGTTTTACAAAAGTCAAATTTCAAGTCAAAACTCAGTGTTGCAAAATCCTATTTTGGCATGGCATCCAAACATGCCCTAAAAAGTGTTGCTCTAAGAAGTAATTTTCAATGGAGATTAAAAAGAGAGTCCCATTTGCCCCATGGAGAGGACTTACCTGTCATGTATGCTGGTGAGTGAGCCCAAATCAGGAACAAGGACCCTTTCATCCTTCTCCTCCGCCCCACCAAAGTATGATAACCCTCCCATTCTCTGTCATTTCAAACAAAAATAAAAATAAAAATAAAAGAATTAATCCCTACTAGGATTAATCAGCCCATTACTCCAATACAGAATAAATAACAATCATACGTATTTAAATTACCAAAAAAAAAAAAAAACATTCATACATATTTACCAAAAAAACAATCACAATAACAACAAACCCATTAACCCCAAAAGAGAAACAAGGAGAAAAGTGAGAGTAACAATGGAACTTACCCCTTTTCCAAACCCAAACAACCCATGAACTAAAACCAGAGGTGGGAGATCACCATGAACACTCTCAGACTCCTCCACTTCCACCCTTAAACTTGGAGTGGCCCTCAAAATAGAACTCAGAGCATTTGAAAGATTAGAGGCCACGGCTGAGCTGATTAAGTGAAACCCAAACAGCATGTGAACTGCAGATGCCAAGATGAGCTCTCCCCATTCCAGTATCATACCCATCCACCATCTCATTCCCATTCTTTGAAAAAGGGGGGGGGAGGAAACTTCAGTTAAGTATACAATGTCTCACAACTTTCTTCTTCTTCTTCTTCTTCTTCTTCTTTCTGAGAAATTTCTTCTCCTTGTAATGGAGAAAGAGGGGGATTCTCGTGAAAGGATTGAATGTTTTTGGGTTTGATGATGGTGGACTCTTGCAGTCCATCCTTTTTATACCAGAATTCCTAAAAGAAATCACGCTCTCTCTCTCTCTCGCTTTCTCTCTCTCTCGCTTTCTCTCTCTCTCTCGTGTCATGTGCCGCCCCTCATTATTTCTATTGAATCGTTTGTATTATCAAATTATTGTTTGGATCCTTTTTTTTTTTTAGTCAAATATCATATACTCGTCGTGGTCGTGGTTGATGGAGTCCGTCGTTACGTTCGGATTTTATATAATTTTTTTTGGGCAGGGATTTTGTAAAGTAATGTATTTTTGTCCATTCTTTTAATATATTCTTAGTTTTTTCAATTTTTTTTTTGTCTAATCATCATTCCTTTCTAAAGCATTGATTGAATTTAAGTGTTTTTGAAGTGCAATACATAATATAAATGAATTCTTATTTCATGCCTTTAAAGCATCGATAAGAGAACTTCTCTATTGGGTTCCAAATTATCTATAAATCACCTACGAGCACTAACTCAGCTAGTAGAGATCTATTTTTTCAAATTTTCGGTACTATGAATTGTGAAATAATTTATCACTCTCCATCCTTCGGACTTTAGCCTCATTTGTAACCAAAAAATAAAAAATTATTCTAACTAAATGTCCTCTTGTAAAAAATAATGATTATTATAATATATAATTATTTACTTAATAAGTTAAATTATAGTGGAGGAGCATCCCTTCTTAAAAAAGTGTATTTAAATAATGCCAACAATCCGATCCAGGGAGACGAACACAAGTTCCGGTCATCGTTTGGGGGCTTCACAAAGGTCACGCGTCCCACTTTGCACTTTATTTGACCAACAACATGTTTTTGGAATTGGGTCATGACTCTAAAGATTTCCACGTGTTAAAGAGAAAAATTTATCTTTTAAATTTACGCGAATGGGCTCCCGAGCTCGTCTTTAGCAAGATAGTAATATTATATATATATTATTGACATATTTTTTACATTGAAAGTAATCAGTGTTAAAATTTATATGATACTTTATTATTTGATCAAAACATCTTTAAAAAGAAATCACGTAAATTTTAATAAGTTATCGTTTTCGTGTAGAAGGTGTACATATAATATTATTCTTACAAAAAAAATCAGAAAAAAAGAGTATGGGCCTGTGCGCACCTCAACTTGCACATGTTTGCTTCTAAAATGACGTTGTTCTACTAAAAACTATCAATGTGCGGTAAATTTCTTTATCATAATGATATCTCTTTGGGGTGTACGTGAGTACATACTCTCTTTTTTACTAAGAAAATCATGGTTTTGATTATTCACGTGTTAAGATTAATGTCGATTTAATCTGTTATATCGGTGCCACGTCACTAGTGATTCAAGCAAATTAGATATACCATTTTAATATTGAGGATGTAAAAAATGGTTCCACATTTTCATGAAAATAAAGAAAAAAAATTATTATAAACTCACACTCCTCTCGGAATTTGGAAGTCCCACCTACATTCTTTTTGGACGATGCCGTTGCATTCTTGTCACTCAGCACGTAGTGCACATGGGGTTCACGTATTAATTTAGTTGTTATATACAATAAGCTACGTTTATTCTGAGGCTCCAAACATGATTTAATAATCAATGAACAAATTTTATAAAAGGATTAGGGTGTGTGGTTCACGAGTGACTGTTTATTTTTATGTCGTCGAGGGCCAATTCAAGCATTGCCAGCATTGCAAGAGTTGACCGAATCAATAATTAGTCGTTGCCCAAATCTCATAGATATAGTTTCATTTTGTCACTACTCTCCTGCACAGCTCAACGCTTTCATACATTCATACTATACATATAAATATATATTGCTCACCTTTGTATTTTCTCAAACCGTTGACCTATTCCATGATCCAAAAGAGGAAAAATAGTGGTCCATTTATTTACTTACTTATTTTTTTTAGGGGCTGGGCAAATAGTGGTCAATCGATCACAAGCAGATTCATCTACTTTTAGAGTGGGAAATATAACCCATAAAATTCGCTATTGGATGGTAGCCATTCGTACATGAAAAATCCTAATTGGCTCGTCTACGTTATAGGGTCGTTTGATTCTCAGAATCTCATATTCTCACTTGACATCACAGTAGGGAATGTGATGTCTACGAATACGATGTCCGAAATGTGACATTTTTCTATTTGTATACTTAGTTGAATTCCTTAGAACATGACATTATTAGGTTTGGTATAAACAATTAGATTTAAGGAGTGAATGCTTTCCATTAATACCCCTTTAAATATATATATTTAAATAAAAAATTCGATTCAAATATTTACTAACTAAAAATAGAATTCATATAATATAATAACAAATTTTTAAATATAGTATTATCAACTCTTTATCATAAACAATATATTTATTTATTACTGTTATTGTTATTATTGTCATTATTATTAATATTATTTTAAGTTATATGAGTTGTGTACTTAAAATAGGAATTATATCTATCTGTTTATTTATAAGGGTCGTTTGAACTTTTTATTTTATCTGCACATTCCAATCTATCCGGAATCCTATTTTCTCACGTCTTAACTCAGGAATGTTAAATGCGACACCCGCACCTTTTACACATCAACAGGTGAACAAGGGTACACTCATCTATTATCTACAAAACGGTTCCTTATCATCAACACAAAAGTGGAACCATGTACAACACACTCAAAAACAGTATTATAGAAAATATTACATTCCAAAAGATAGATTGAAGTTATAAAAGTTTAAACGTTTAACTATTGGCCACCCCTTTCCCCTTGTCGCCACCACCCCTTATGTATGGCTTGTCTTTTAAGAATTTATCTGAAAATGGTCAAACCAACAAGGGTGAGTGTGAATGAATACTCAGTAAGGGATAATTAATCAGAAATATGCTCAGGAAGGCTCAACACAATAAGTTCAACACATTTTAGCTTGAAGCGACAACTACTAAGAGACCCAAAAGGGTTGCAAATAATGCGTTTGTTCAAACATTAGACACGAGGTCCAACATTTGTGCATTAACCCAAGTACGGGGTCTACTGAATGTATTGGGGTCCGTCAATCAACAATTGCAGTTTTTGCGTGCAATAACCCAAGCACGGGGCCTTCCATTCCCACTTTTGCAGTTGTTTATCTCAGTCAACAGGTTCAAATGCAATATCCAACAACCAACATGACAAATGGGATCGAAACAAATAGGTCTAATCACGTTTAAATCAACGTTTATGATTTCAAATAATTATAATAACAATAATTGAGTTAGTGGGTTCAAATGATTATTTTCACTCGCAGCCAAATCAACCACAATTCGGATGAACAAATCAGTATAGACATGCCAGAAAATGCTCGAAATAGCAAATAAGACTCAAGTACCAATAGATTCAACTGAATTTAATAAGAATCAAACTATTTCAATAAAAGGATTGAAATTCCTCGAAAAAGAACAAATCTCACGCATAGGAATACTTTTTCTCTTACAAGAAGGCTAGATTGCCCTTACCTGGTCAGTTCACAGGATCGTACTGTGTTTGAATTGTATTCAATATATAATTTTAATACAACATACACATGTAAAGTCATTATCTTATGAGTTAGCCCCATGCTCATATAAATAATCATGTGTTGTTCGTCTACCTAATCCACTTATCAGTCTTATATTTACCACTTATTCAAATTAAGATTAAATAGAAATTTACGGGTATTACATTAAAACTCTCATTTGTCAGGAAAGAGAGATTTTAGAAATGTGATGTTTGAGGAATCTCACATCTCAGAGTTATACCAAATGTTGGAACATAACATTCTTGAGTAGATTGTGAGTAGATTTCGTAAACCAAATAGGCCCTTAAGGCAAGAAACGTACCCTGTAGTCCGCCGTTGGATGGTTGCAATGTGTATACAAAAACTCCTAGACATTTATTCAACTTTTAAACTTACCATATAAATAGAAGAAAGACTTCCTAAAACATTGCAATTTAAAAGAGCGATAAGTTTAAAACTTAAATAAATGGTCAAGATTTTCCATATACGCATTACGATCATTCACGGAGTACTGCACTATGCATTTTTCGCCCTAAATATAAACGAGTCTGATTGTAAGAGATCCCGACTGTTTGCCTGCCTAAATTGCAAAATGATTTCTTCCATTCTTAAACTTTTTGATAAGTATTGTTTTTTTTATATTATCCTCAAAGTGCATTTGTTTCTAAATTGTCCCCGAAATTCAACTGTCCCTCCATGGAATACATAAGCGAAGAACTAGATAGAAAATTTACTTCCAGTTCTTGAGCTGAAATTAGTCTTTTGTTTACTCTAAAATTTGTCCCTGTAATTTGTAAAGTGATGCATATTAATGCAGGGATCTGGTTAGGGAACAATAAACAGAAATAAAATAAAAAAACCTTCATAGGTTCAATCCAATAAACCAAAACGTCATGTGAATTACCGTACCAAGATGCTGAAGAACAAATATTATTAATAAGAGAAATTCTTAGGATAGAAAAAAATCTCACTAATTAATTTATGCCTTAGAACTTTAGCATCCTTTGCACGTGGCTCAGTTTGCTGAAGTCCTCTCTCCTCTAATGAGCGTCCATAACTCCTCTCTCCATTAATGAGTTTGTGGAGCTTCCTTCAATATCCATGGAGGCTATTAATATTTAGTCAATAAAATTATTTTAGTTATCGTTTATACTTTCGATTTTTATTTCAAAATCTAAAACATTTATAAAGTGATGTGTGTCGTACTCACAATTTTATGAATATCTTTAGCTTTGGACATGATAAAAAATGTTAATAAATTATTTATACTTCAATTTGAACTCATGGACTTTACTTTCACCTTTTACATGTCATATTGTACATCTAAATTTCAGTTGAGACTCATCTTTTTTTACACTCTATTTGAACTTTTTTCCTCTGATGCTTAATTTCTTATAACACTCATCTGTGCAAGTGAAGTTTTATTACTTTAACTATATATGTTAAATTTATAATTGTTTATGATTAAACGATTCGTGCATCGCACGAGTTTCGATTCTAGTTTTAATAGTATAATGCACAATTATTTTTTTGTAAGTCTCTAAAGTTCATCCACAAAGAGGGGACGCAGCACCATCTCTATTATGCATAATAATGGTGCCTCTTCTCTCAAGTTGTTAGAACAAGATTTGACAGATTCAAGGAAGATACATGTTTTTTTTTTTTTTCCTGCCTCTTTCGAGCACTGCCATATATTTACTAAGTACAGAGAAAAAGCATGCTTCTGTTTTGTTTTTTGCTCTTTTTTTATTTCATAATAATGCCTTCGAATCTCTCTCTGATATTATTCTTTCCACTTATTTGTTAATATTGCATGCTGATTTGTTCCCAATAAAAGTTCATGCCTTCAATAAAAATCGTACAATTCCATGTAAAAGTGGTAGAACCGCACAAAAGTTGATAGGATATACACAAACATACCGTGAGAGGTTCAAGGAATATGTATTTATGCCAGCCTTTGCCAGCCAAGGAGGGCTCTGAGGCTGTGTTATAAAAGAGAGGGTGAGAGAGAGAGAGGGTGAGAGAGAGAGAGAGAGAGAGAGAGAGAGTTAATGTGTTGACTTATTTATGTATGGGACTGCATGCCTCCAGTCAATAATTGGTTGCCCATATGATAGGCCCATCACTTGTTAAAAAAAGCAAAAAAATTTCTCAGGGTGGCTGGTGAGAGGTTTTTTTTAGAGCTTCTCTACTTATAAGTATTTGTTTTTATTTTCTGTTTATGATTAAAAAATCTTATATTCATAAAATAATGAGAAAAACTAGTTGAGTTATTGTCTAAAGCCACTGGAAACAAAGATGCCATGGTCTTATTCTCCTCAGCTCTGGTTCCTCATTTTTACCAAACATACAGGAGATGAATGACTTCTGAATGATGGGCTTCCAATCTGCTGAGCCCAACTTCATGGAAATTTAATAGATGGGCCCAAAAGAAGAAGAAAATGAAATGGGTTCTAAGTGCTGAATTTTTATTTTAGTCCAATGTTGGGCTGGGCCCGAAGTGAGCCTTTGTTCCAAGGCTGGGCCATGACAATTGGGCTCTGCTTGCTATCAGTATCTTTTTCTTTAAGGCAAGTTGTGTTTTTGAACTTACCTTTCAGAAATGTTACGAATCTAAACTAACTTATATTATTAGGCCTAATATAAATCAATCTTTCTTATAAAGAGTTTCAATTATAACCCTAATTTTAAACCAATTATCAGCTCCTATCATCTACATGCATTCCACGTGCAATACATACTGAAAAGAAAAATAAAATAAAAATAAAATTAAATAGTAAGAGAGTAAGAGAAAGACATAGTTGCACAAAGAAGGTATCAAGGATGAAAGAGTCGATGCAACTATCGAGAGACGCGTCCTAAGATTGAGAAAAACTTAAAAGGTAGATAATTTGGCATCATAAGAATTGCATATTTTAATTAGTTAAAAATTTACCTTACAAAACAGCTCCAAATCCACCTTGCCGGACTCTATTTTCTTCCTTCACGCCCTTTCAAATAGAGAATTTGAATGTCTAAGCCACTTGCCGCTAGAATACTTTTTGACTTCTTCTCTAACGTCCATCGCTAAAATGGGTGGCAGAGATAGCCAAGCCGCCATTGTGAAAATAAACAATTCTCCTAAATTATATATTTTTATAAAATGGGGTAATATTTTTGATATGTATAAGGATTTAACATGTCTTTTAAGTATTTCTTCAAAAGCCCATAAAACTTCAACTTACGGATGAAGTAATGCCAGCAATTTTATTTTTGTTGTCTAAATATTCAGCTTATTTCTAAAATATAAATTGAAAATTAAAAGAAGAAATAATTCGTGATTAATGCATATATGAACTTAACTTTTGTACAGTAACGGTACTTTATTTAGGTATAGCGCATGCACACACACAAGAAATTTAAAAAAAAAATCTCTAAAACTACATTATTTTAAAAATTATTATTTTTTTAAGCATTACAAGATATCGACTGCACCTAACTTATTTCTGGTTACTATATATTAAATTTTATATATATATATATATATATATATATATATGTAAGTACGTATTTATGCACGCATGCGGGAAAAAGGAAAACTAAAAAGACAAAAAGAAGAGACTTTGGACGCCGAGCGGGTCTTGTCCATGTGACAGTCTGACAACATTGCGCATCGTCGTACAATCCCACATCGACAACTAACCGAACCCATATTTTATTCATTAGCTGATGTGTGGAGGCTTGAGGCTACGACCTTACTTGAACAGGATCTGTTCTATAGGTTCGTACCTCTTTATCCGTGAATACTACGGAGACGAGGATCAAGGCTTGGTTGATGAATCAGGACCGTTCAGTCAGAGCGTGATTAATAGCCGTTCGATGAGTCATGCATGGATTGGCGGTAGAGGATCGTTCTCAGCCGTCTTGACGGTTGTGATGATTGGGCGGTTGTCTGACTAGCTCTACAGCGGTTTTATATTTTTTCAATTTTTTTTTATTTTGTTTTCCTGTGGGATCAAGTTTGGCAATTCTTCTCACCCTTTACGCCTTCACTCCTTAATTCACGCAGCCATTTTTTATCCTTTTGTCAAAAATTAATTTGCAATTTCCTGCGATTCTTTTTTTGTTTCCTCATTATTTCCTATTCCCTATTTCATCCATTCTTCATTATATGGTACTAATCTTTTCGCAATGAAATTTCTTTTTCTTCCCATCTGCAAGTAGGGGAAAAAAACTATTTTATTCAGCCATTGTCGTCTCCTCGGCCATCTTCAATTGTGCTACTTAAACATATAGTTTTCAAAAAAAAAAAAAGAAAAAAAAAAGTGCCAAACTGTCATCTCAGTATAGGATTTACTGATTGTGAGTTGTCTTGAGAACGTTAGTTATAAAAATCAAATTTATTTTTATATATGTATCGGTTGGATATGGTCTTTATACCACATTGGATTAAGTTCCATTTTATCAATGAATTTTCCTTTTTTATAAAATCAAAATGGGCATATGTTGGTGTTGCTTTTCATCCCCCTCATAGGGAAATTTACCGTTTAATTGAATGTATACGCCTGCAGGTGCTCTCATTGACCAAGTCTTCTGAGATTCGTCCCATTTTCGAGCCCTTAACTAAATCCCTAAGGGGATATCTTCTTGTTTGAACCCTTGACCAATTTTCTTCTAAGCTTATGGGTTTATCCTTTTGTAAGATGCCTTTTGGGCCTTGGCTCCGAGTTTACCCATCTCTTCCTCATTAATGAGGAGAGTTTCCACTTTTTGAGCCTAAGGCTCCCCACGCTATTATAGTGACACGTGGTCAGGTTGATAAAATTTATATGGTCCTATGTTATTATTTAACAAAAACACTCTTCAAATAGGACTACACAAATTTCACTAAGCCATTTTTCTTGCGTAAGGAGTGTGTGAGAGATGTACAAGTGTACTTTTCCATTTTGGATCCATCCAACTTTAGATGCGCATGTCTAAATGTCAGGATTTCATTTACAAAGAAACCAAACTTTGAGATTCAATGTGGAACTATTCCTAAACTTAAAGGGCCAAAATGAAATTTATCGGTTCTTCTTTCATCCGCAAAGTTTCCTCTTTTTGCTACTGCAAGCCCTAGTGGCAGTCATTATTGGCAGAATGGAACACAAAAAATCTAGTTAGGCTATTGGGATGCAGTTTTTCCGGAACCGAGTGCCTTACTCGTCTAAGGATTCATCCCCAGTCGAAGCCTAGATCGTTCATCTTTGATAATAAACTCAATCATTTAATTTTTTTTTAACTTTCTCTTCACGTTTAATTGTGATTAATTAATTTGGTAATAAACTAATATGCATGGCAGATTTCGGTAAAGGCAAGGTGCTGAACTGGAAGAAGAGGCATGAGGTGATTATTGGACCAGCGGAAGGATTAGTTTATCTTCATGAGAACGAGAACATAAAAATCATTCGTAGAAATCTCAAAAGTAGCAATATCTTGCGGAATTTGAAGTTTCGAGCGAAAATAGCAGACTTTGGGCTGGCCAGATCTTTCCGGGACGATAATGGTCCTATGAGCACTGGCATTGCAGGAACCCTGTGAGTATTTTTGAATCCTCTATATATTAACGCAGATTCAATTTATAAGGACAATAAATGGTGCGTTTTTTCATTTTTGTATCAAATTGTACTGTATGTGCTCAAAAAAATTGAGACTAGGTTTTACTTACCTACACAGTAAGGTTCACACGCAAATCCTGCTTGTTAAGCTCCTTAGAATTCTTATCCTTCAGCTTCTTGTAGATTTCCATTATTAGTAAGTTTCAAGCGCATGGATAAAACGAGGGACCTATCAATTTTTATAATTTGATGATTTGTAAGGCCTTAATCCGACGAGTATAGAACAAATAAAAGTAAATAAAGCATTACCATTAGATAACTGTTTTTTAATTTTCATTAAATTTTTTTTGACTCTTCACATGATATGAGACCCTACAAATTATCAAATAGTGTAAAAGTTGGTATTCCTCTCATCTTCTCATGCCTTCTCAATTTGTAAAGTTGCTTTAAATTTCCTATTTCTTTCATGCTTTTTCAATATTTTCCACTGAAATTTAAAGATTTGGGATGTGCTGGTATTCTGCGCGAAATTCTATTATAAGAAACCTGAAGGCGCTGCACGTCTAGTGCCTATTCTGTGCACAAACTTTTTGTAAAAATATCTTTTGTGGCCATTTAACCGAGAAGGTAGATGTTTATAGTGTTTGGCTGCTTTTGCTAGAGATTGCATCAGGCAAGCAGAATAATAAAATCTAAATGTCCCTCCCTAGGCTTTCTCATGTTCTTTTATACCTTTTTACTCATTCCATTTAAAATTGATTTAGCGTTATTAAAAACGGGACAAATGAAGTGAATATTGAATAAATAGGCATGGAAGCAATTTCAACTAGGGGATATGGAGGAACTAGTTGACTCAAAATCTTTTGTTACATAACGATGCGATGAAGAAGAGTGAGGTGTTGAGGGTGATACAGACAGGACTTCTTTGCACTCGGGAGACACCGTTGCTGCAACCGACAATGTCGAAGGTTTTGGAAACGTTGAAAAAGAAGGGAGAAGACGTTCCGGTGCCTACAGAACCTCCTCCTTTCATGGACATGGAGACCATGCAACTCAATGTCGCAACACCAAAGATTGCGACCGTTTCCTATGGTTCTTTCTATGCAAGATAGCCTATTGTTGACCCAAGGCTCCATGTATTGATTTTGATAATGCCAAACTTGTAATACTAATATATTTTTCTGTAAAGTTTATTTCCATTTTTAGGATATTTATTACAAGGAAATATCAAGGGAATATAGTAGGAAGATTTGAAATGCAAGATTATAGAATATTTGATAGGATATTATCGTAAGTCCATCTTTGAAAATATTGGATAAATATTCGTGTTACTCAAAATAAAAATATTTTTATCTTTATTATATTTTTCCAACGGTTTTGTTTTTCAAATTCAAAAACTTTCTTTAAGTGATTATTTTTGAAAAACAGATTTGGCAAGTATTTAGGGAAAGATTATTTCTCAGAAAAATAGCCTTGACTAGATTTGAATTTAATTTAAACTTCCTTGATTCTTTGTATTTGATTGAAATACTCTTTATACAATTTTCTCTTAGATTTTCTTTACGGCTATATACTTTTCCCTATATAAGTTGTAGCAGCTTTACTTTGAAAAATAATAGTAAGAACATCGAAAAGAACATACACAAACTGATTTCCCTTTACAAGTGTTCAAACTACTCTTTTTTTGTTCAAAAATCCGTTCATTTGAAAAGAGGCTTTTGTAAGGTGCTGTAGTTGGAAATTTCAGTTGATTCTGATTTATGAAACACTGTGGGTTCTGTTTGTGTTACAAAAATTGTTGTGTGAAAATAAACTTCTTTTAAAATCTGGTTTTTCACGATTAGATTTTCAAAAACACTTTAACTGTTTAAACTCTTTTGGTATTTGGAAAATCATTTTTACAGTTGTTTGAAAGGTGTTTTTAGCAACTATGATAATCTAACATCATTTTTCTGTGGCTATCTAATACGTTGAGAATTAGACCATAGTTTCATTTGTATTTTGGTAGGTTTGAACATAGCTTGACAAATTGTTCAAGACTGGTGTTCTGGGAGGTTTGTTTATTTTCTTTCTTGCCTTAGAATAAGAAAGGTTAGAGGTTTGCTTATTCACTTTCTTGTCTTATAATAAGAAAGGTTAAAGTTGTAAAGGTTACTTATTCTTGAACCCATAAAAGGAACTGTGTTATAGTGCTATCCTAGGGCAACAGTGGATTGTGCTTGGCTAAGTAAACGCAGCTTTAAGTTGAAGTGAACCACTATAAATCATGTGTGTTCTTCATTTTTCCGCGTTGTTCATGCTATTCTTCAAACTGTTGTTCAAACTATTAATCAAAGTATACAATTGTTCAAGATAGTTTGTTTGTATTCAAATTGTTATTTTACATTCTACATCTAACTGTAGGTAATTGCAAGTGCTAATAAATGAAGGATTTTCAAAAAAATATCCTATTCATCCCCTCAACACCTATAATTGTATGTCCTCATATTGACCTAGCCTACGACTTTAAACTTTACAAGCCGTGTGGGCGCACCCTAGGGCTCTCAGAGTATTTTAGGGTCAGTTAGGCATTTTGGGGCCCTTTAGCCATGCAACGCGCTTGAACAAAAACACATTACACATCCATTCATCCGTCTAAAATCTAGAAGAGCCTTGTCCAACCAAAAAGAAAATCCAAAAGACTCAAATTTAGCAAGTTGCCGTAATCCAAGGCATAGATAACCAGACTGAGAAAACATATGAGTCAAAGTTGGTTTCAAACACTAGTACATTTACAAGAACGAAGAAGAAAAAGTGAAATGAGTGCCAAAGCGCAGCCATCCTCAAGGTACAGCAGACCTTCCTAGATCTCAAGTGATGCTCAATGACTCTGGGAGAGCAAAAATCAAGGAAAGATGATGACGAGGAAAGGCTCCCGATGAGCCCATAGCCTCTCCAGAAATAAATGTCAGACAGAGATCGGCATTCATGCTGCATGCACGTAATGAAATACTCAGATTGGGAAGACTAGCTAGGTTCAATCCGTGCACTGAGCAACCGTTCTTTAGCGGGCAAGAAATTCATCGATGCTTCTTCTTCCTTGACTTAAGGCGTGGTACTTAGTATGTGTCAAGAGAATAGAATACGATGTTCTCCCCATATAACCTAGGAAAGTATATCTTCTTCTCCATTCTTAAGATTTTTGCAGCTGCATAGAAAGATCCATGGCTTCAGCCCACGCCCGTGTTAATTGATTCTACTAGAAAACTTCAATCCATTACCTAAACTCACCCACTAACACTAATACATGATCTTTATCGGATTCTACTAGGAAGCATTCGGTAAAAGTTCAATTTCTTTTTTCTCTTTTGGCAAGTGGTATGATATTGTGGGTAACTTTGAACAAGGAAAAGACAACCAAATGCATTTATCATTCGTGTTGTATGAGTGTAATGTAATTTTACATCACCAAACCAAACAAAGTGCATACGACTGCCCTGATATGTACTTGTAGGGCAACATTTGAAGTCATGTATTCGCCCAAAATGAATACACAATCTCCGACACTTTTCACTATCTTGCACATTATAGTGGAGAGATCCAGCTTGAATATTTCGATGGAGTGGATTTCTTCAAACATTTCATCTTTAAAATTTATATTTATAGTAAATATTGCCATGCAAGATTCTGCCGAGAAAGTCTGATTAATGAATAAAGGAGGAATAGGTAACTGACATCCCAGTGATTGTATCACAATTCTATTATCTCTAGGCTTAACCATGCCAACAAGTACTAGGTCTCTCTTCAACTAAGTTGTCGCATATGATTTACCATTTTAGCTAGCTGGTTGGCAAAGTCGATCCTCAATAATCTGCTTAGCATATGATATCTGAATCCATCTTTTTCTTTCATTGTGCAGTCGACAGAAAAAGATAAAAGATTTGTCACTTCTAAATAACAAGACCATGGAATCAGCATTACCATGAACAGATGTCATGAAACAACATTCAATGTACTAATTTCCCCTCAATTTTAATGGAGGAAGATGAATAGACCCTAAAGTCTCCGGGTTGCAAAGGGAATAATCATGGCTATCTAAATCACTGCACAATATTAACCACCCACGACAACAGGCCATCATCAGTTTGGGGTTTGTCACTTCTTAACTTATACTTTTGCCACTATTCTATTGGGTAGAAACTTGCAAGCTCGACTCCACAAGGGTCATCCCATCTAGGGCAGAAAGAACTATTAGACATTGTTGAAGGAGATAAGTTGGGTAGAGATAAGTTTTGCCTCTATTCGGGCCTGCAATGTTCAGTGAACTGTTATTCGACTATGTATTTCTCATGCATAATAATTGAGATAACCACATTACATCATTATATGGTGGGAGAGAAAATCCGGTCCATGCAAATGCTTTTAGAACTCTTTCAAGAATGCCAGTTAAAGGCTCGAGTTATCTACCAAAAATGAAGAGATCGAGACTCTGATTGGGCAGGAGTTCATAGACGAGGAGGCTTTCAGGTCCTGAGCAACTACATACCAGAAGCCGAACTAGGTTTTTATGTTCTATGGTTGTTATGAGGTTGACTTCATCATAGAACTCGACAGCTCTTCGTATGTTATTAAAGAATAGCCTTTTAACAGTGATCTCCCTTTCATCTGTTAGAACACCCTGTGATTATGACAATCAAGAAGATATCAAAAAATGACCATAAAATTGAGAAAACTTAAGGTAGATAATTTGGCACCATAAGAATCGCATATTTTTAATTAGTAAAGTCACCTTATTAACTGTCTCAAATCCACATTGACCTGGCTTATTTTCTTCATTAAAAGATCTAGTGGCTGTTTCAAGCGCAAAGAATTTGAAGTTTAAGCCGCTTGCAGTAAGAACTTTTACTAATTTCTTCATATCATTCAGACCTAAATTAGAGTAAAACGTCAAATCTAGGAAAGTTTTACTATGATATGTTTACTTCATGGAATAGCAATTCCAACAATCTTTGGATGAAATGAGCATTATTGATTGGACTATTATAAGGCCCGAATGGGAAAGCTTTCTCGAGCTCTAAAGGTAACATTTATTCTGTTGGGATTGAAGTTAGAATAGAATAGCTAATACCATGAACAAAACAATGCCATTAGCTCAGCAATTTGAGAACATAGAATTTCCAAAGGCCTTAGAAAGGAACTGGGACTAAAAGAAGTTGAGAACAACCTTATACCGTGTTTGGGGCACCGGATAGAATTGGTTAGGGGATTGTTCCTACCTGATTTCGGTAGGAAAGTAGATGGACAATATATGGGGCAAAAAGTAGGACACAAATGGGTGTTGCTGCATTTTGAATAGGTAAAAAAAAAAAAAAAGAAAAAGAAAAAAAGAAAAATGGCAATACCTCTTCTCTTCTGCATGAATCTATGCTTCCTCACGTGAACTCCAACTGCTCCCCCTGAGCTTGCAATGGCGACAATCACTATTATAGTTGCAACCCCTGCATGAAGCCATTTCCCCAAATACCCAAATCATTATTCCTTTCAGCTATATATAAGGATCGAAAAATGGTAGCATTGGACTACCGTCAAGAGAGTTTTCAGGCACCTTTGCAAAATATCAGATTTTTCTCTATGTTCTGAAGGCATGGGAGAGGGGGAATAAACTTGATGTGGTAGGATATGTTGATACTAATTGGGGACGTTACCTTGATGGAAGGAGGTCTCAAGTGGGTTCATATTCAGCTTATTCGATGTAGCAGTTAGTAGGATGAGCAAACCACAAAGTGTAGTTGGCTTGTCTTTTACTGAGACAGAGTACATGACTTTGATTCACGCAAGCAAAGAAGCGATTTGTCTTCAAAAGTTGTGTGTTAAGGTTGGATTTGAGCAAAATGCGATGGAGGTCAAGTGTGATAACCAATGTGCTATTTTCTTGGCGAAAAATCCAGCTTTTCATTCGCCAACAAAGCACATTTGTATATAGTATCACTTCATCAGAGAGAAAGTGGAGAAAAAGGTGATATTGTTGAAGAAGGTTGATCCGGAAGTGAATAGTGAAGACTTTCTAACTAAAGCGACTAGTTTGACAAAGTTTGAATGGTATGTTTCCTAGGTCGGCTTGAGAACTAGTAGTAGTAAAATGGCTCTCTTTTGTGTGAAGTACTCACCAAGTGGGAGATTGTTGAGGCTGGTTTCTACTTTGACACTTGTGTGCTACGAAAAGGGTTTTCATATTGTAGTTGGAAAATGTTTTCTAATTGTATTGGAAAAGGGTTTCCAAATTGTGATGGAAAAAGATTACCCTAATTTATGGGTATAAACATGTAGTTTCCCCCCTTGTTCCAGTACGAGCGACTCTTGAGCGAAACCTTGATAATAATATTGTGAGGATTTCTCTCTACTGGACGTAGCCCTACACTAGGGTGAACTGGGATAAATCTGTCTCTTCTATTTTTTTTTTCTTCTGATTGATTATTTGACGGGATCTTATAAAACCGTTCAATTATATTATTAATAGCATTTATTTGTTACCTAGGGACATTAAATCTTGTTTCGGTGGAACGGACATCCCATTCTTTGATGAGGTTAGCAAGTTCAGTTCTCAATAATTAATATATTTTCCTAATGTCATAAAACATATTATAACAATGCATATTTAATCCTTCAAAAATGTTCTTTCTCGTTTCGTGATGATGAAAGGGCCTGTTTGAAATTAGAACCAATATGGTTCAATTCTGATCCGTTTTTGATTTGCTTTAGTTCTTGTGAAGGGTCAGATTATATCGGAAGATAGCAGCTCAATTTCGAGCATGCCCCTTCATTATGTATATAAAAATCCATCCAACTGTTTATTTTATTTTTTGTTATTTTCCCTTATTTTCTCTTTAATGTGAGAAGGAGATGGGGCCATATAAGAAGGGTTATTAATTTTTAATTATGGCAACGGGTTACGGACTGGCCCAGTGCCTCGGCGACCTCTCGCCGGTGGACCGTCAAGTGCTACGCCAAGGCCCGCACCATCCTTGGAGCAATTGGGTGCCAAGTAGGTGCCGAGCAAGGGAGCCCCATGACCCAAATTACACTGGTGATTTTTTTTTGGAGTAGGATCACCTCAATTTAAAAAGTCACGAAATAATGAAATTGGATAATCCTAATAGTTTATTATGGGAAAAAAAATGATACAAAGAAAAACTAAAAACAGGAGAAAGAAATTGCAGGATTGTCAAATTGACAAAATTTATAATTTTTTTCAAATTCAGATAATCCAAATCCGAAGAGCATGCCTTGGAGAAATAAACTCATTTTATTACGCAATGAACCGTTCATTGAGGTTGAACAAAACACGTACATTCGACTACCTAAAATCTGAAGGAGCCTTCTCCAACCAAAAAGAAAATATAAGAGACTTAAATTAGCAAGTAGTTGTAGTGCAATGCATAAAGAAACCAAAGTCCCTTCGAAAATAAATATATCTGGCATTCATTCACCCGCCAACACTAATACTAATACAAGATCCTTGTTGGATTCTAGAAGGAATGTTTGGTAAAAGTTCAAATTCTTTTTCTTCTTCTGGCAACAGGCGTGATATTGTGGGTAAATCTGAACAAGGTAAAGAAAGCAAAATATATTTATCTTTCGTGTTGTATGAGTGTGATGGTACATCCTCAAACCAAACAAAGCGTATATTTCCAAAATGAACATACAATCTCTAGCACTTTCATTACCCCCCACGTCATAGTGGAGGAATTTAGTTTGAACATTTCAATTTCCTCAAACATTTTAACTTTAAAATACATATTTAAGTAAATTGTTTCCTGCAAGATTCTACCAAGAAAGTCTGATTAGTGAACAGAGGAGGAATGAGTAACTAACATTCTAGTGCATGTATGTAATATCCCTAAATTTTCATTTAATCTTAATTTGATTCAGCAGTAAATATAGAATTGAAAACGGATAGGCAGGTGCGTTGTTGCGTAGAGTGGAGTATCGGAGTAAGGAAATTATTTTATACGCGTAGGATGTATAAAATAATATAATATATATATCTTAGTGCAGTATAATATATGATATAATATATAATAAGGTGCCATGTGTGCAGGGAGGGGGCCGACTTAGAGAGTAAGCTCACTTATTTGCCTAAGTTGTTGACTAAGTTTATATATATATATTATATTATATTATGTTGTGTTAGTAGACAAAAAAGAAAGAAAGAAGGAAACGGAAGAGAGAACGAGAGGAGAGAGGGGTTGTGAACTGTGCGGAAGAAACAAAAGGCAGAGAGGGAAAAAAAAAATAAGAAAGGAAAAAAAGGGGGAAACAAAAAAGAAATGCAAGGAATTGTACTTGAAGAAGAAAGGGTTAATCTTGGCTTCGTGAACAATTAAAGTAAGGGCAATTTATTCTTTATAAGAGAAAATCTATTCTTTTATATAAGATTTATTCCTTTGCGAGGAATTTCAGTCATTTTGTTGAAATATCTCAATTTCCTTGAATATATCTTTGCCTATGAATATTTGGTTCCTATTCATTACCTTGGGCATTATTTGGCATGTCCATACTAATTTGTTCATCCGAATTGTGGTTGCACATGTCATTTGAGCCTGAATTGTTGATTTGGCAGCGATTGAGAATAACCATTTGAACTCACTATTCCTATTATTGTTATTATAATTGTTTGACACCCCAAATGTTGCTTTGAACATGGTTGGACCTATCTGTTTGGTCCTACTTGTTATGTTGGTTATTGAATGTTGCATTTGAACTTGTTGACTGAGATGAACAATGGAAGACCCCAAGCTTGGATAAATGCACGTATGGGCCGTAATGGCTGGTTGACGGGTATAATACGTTGAGTAGACCTCATGCTTGGGTTAATGTACAAATGTTAAACCCCATGTCTAGGTTTGAACAGACACACTGTTTATGATCTTTAGCGTGTCTCAGTGATTAATAGTTCAAGCTGAACTATGTCAAATTTATTGTGTTGATCTTTCTTGAACATGTACCTGATTGATTATCCGTTACTGAGTGTTTATTTGCACTCACCCTTGTTGGTGTGAACCTTTTTCAGATAGGTCCTATGGCAAACGTGCCGTATGAGAGTGGTAGTGATGGTAAAGGGAAAGGGGCCACCAGTAGGCGTTTGTCTCCTTAAGCTATCCACTAAGTTGTGATAAATTCTGTAATACAGTTTTGAGTGTGTTGCATATGGTTTCACTTTTGTGTTAATTAGGGGAAGTGATTAGTAGAAGTTGGATGAGTGCACCCTTATACACCTGTTAGTGTGTAGAAGGTGGGGATGCCACAGCACGTATCACAATTTATTATGCTTAAGCTTAAGTAAGTACTAGATCTCTTCTCAACCAAGTTGTCATGTGTAATTTACTATTTTAGCTAGCCGGGTGGTAAAGCTGATCATCAACAATCTGCTTAGCAGTTCAAGGTTTGTCACTTTTTGATTCACACTTTTGCCATTATGTTATTAGGTAAAAACTCGCAAGCCCGGCTCTTGAAAGGTCATCTCATCTAGGGCAGAAGGAACGGTTAGACATTGTTGAAGGAGATATGATGGCATTGGGTGGGTGCAAGAGGTCCATAGTGTACTGGCCTATAAAGGGAGGGTTAGTGGGGTGAGGAATGTCTTCATCCTCAATTGTTAACATCTCTAAAACCTTCGATATTGAAGGCCGCAACAATGGACTATCCTGCGTGCAAACAAGGCCTATCTGTGCCACCCGCAACACTTCATTCTTTGCATTGTCGTTCCAATTCTCATGCAACTGTAAATTCGGATCGATCAGCTCCTCTAGAGTCCCTTGCTGGAGGTGCTTCCAAGCCTATCTTATCCAAAGAAATCACAAACCAAAGAAAGGAGAGTAGTACATCGTTAGTTTATTTATAGTTTTGAACATCTTTTTTAAAATTATAGGTTCAATCAAATGCATTCAAAACTTCCATTTCTAATGAGTCCAGCTGACAATTCAATAGCTTCAGGACTATTATTCTGCCTACCCATAACGATCTCGAACAAAAGTACTCCAAAACTATAGATGTCAGCCTTCTCAGTTAAGCGTCCGTGAATGATATATTCAGGAGCCATATATCCCCTATAGATTAATTGCTATAATAAAATCATTTCTATTCTAGCATGTAAATTTTGCAAAATATATAACACGAAAATGGTTACAGTTCATGCTGAGTTATATTATAGTAGAACAAGTGCAAAGAGGAAGGAATATTCACAGAGGCCCTGCAATTTTAGTGCTTATATGACTATTATCATCTGGAAATGACCTGGCCAATCCAAAGTCTGCAATTTTAGCTTGGAATTTTACATCCAACAGTATATTGCTTGCTTTAATATCTCTGTGAATGATTTTGACGTTGATATTCTCATGAAGGTAGGTCAATCCTTCTACTATCCCAATAATTACCTTATGCCTCTTCTCCCAATCTAGCATTTTGCCTCTATTCAGGTCTGCAATGTTCAGGAATTATTATTCTGCCATGTATTTTTCATGTATAATAATTGAGGTAACCTCACTACATCATTATATGGTGGGAGAAAAAATCCGGTCCATGCAAATGCATTCTAGAACTCTTCAAGAATGTAAGACAAAGGGTCGAGTTGTCTGCCAAAGATGTAGAGATCGAGACTCCGATTGGGCAAGAATTCATAGATGAGGAGGTTTTCAGGTCTTGAACAACTACATCCCAAAAGCCGAACTAGGTTTTCATGTTCCATGGTGGTTATGATGTTGACTTCATTATAGAACTCAATAGCTCTTTGTTTCTTATTAAAGAATAGCCTCTTAACAGCGATCTTCCTTCCATCCGCTAGAACACCCTGTGATTATGACAATCAATACAATTTAGCAAGATATCAGGTATAAAAGAGTCAATACAATTGGCAAGATGGAAGTGTACTAACATTGAGAGAAAGCTCATGCTATATAATTTGGAATCATAAGAATTGCATATTTTAATTAGTAAAATTACCTTATAAAGTGTTCCAAATCCACCTTGCCCTAGTTGATTTTCTTCTTTAAAAGATCCAGTAGCCCTTTCAAGCGCAGAGAATTTGAAGTTTAAGCCGCTTGTAGCAAGAACTTTTAGTAATTTATTCACATCATTTGAACCTAAATTAGAGAAAAATGTCACATTTGGAAAAGTTCTCATATGATATGTCCACTTCACGGGATGGAATTGAGCAAGAATGAAATATCAATTCCAACAGTCCTTGGATGAAATGAGCATTATTGATGAGACTATAATAAGGCCTGAATAGGATAGCTATCCCGAGTTATAAAATTAACTGAACAAGGTAACATTTATTCTGTAGGAATAGAGGTTAGAAAAAAAGAATAACTAATACCACGAGCAAAATAGTGCCATTAGTTCAAAGGTTCAGCAATTTGAGAACATGGAATTTCCAAAGTTCTTGTTAAGAACAACCTTTTACCATGTTTGGCGCACCCGACAGGATCGGCTAGGCGATGGTTACAACCTGATTTGGGCAGGACAGTATTTGGACGATATATGGGATAAAGAGTAGGATACAAAAGGGGGTTGTTGCATTTTGAATAGGTAAAAATAAGAAAAGAAAAAAGAAAGATCAAAATGACGATACCTCTTCTCCTCTTCTGTATGAATCTGAGCTTCCTCACATAAATTCCATTTGCTCCCCCTACGGCCAAGGCAACCAGAGAGCTAACAATGGTGACAATCGCTAATATAGCTGGAAAAATGATTCACACCAAAATGTTGATTAGGTAAAATAAAAATCCACAACGATTAAAGAACCGGTCAAATTTTATCACATACAACCGGTGTCAAGACGTCCGTTACTACCTAAGGAGTTCCTCTGCGGCGGATCCTGATTGAGGAAATCTGTGTTGGAGTAGCGCATGAAGCAGCCAATGTTCAAAGCCCTCCCTTCCGACTACGGCAAGCATCCCAATACCGAAGATGATGCGCTCTCCAGACACGCCCTACAAGAGCTCTCATTCAATGTCCTCCAGCAATTCGCCATCACATGAACCGCCCCCTTCTCCGACCCTCTCCCATTCTCCTTCGCCCGAGCGAACCGCGCAGTATTCCGAGGCGCAGCCGCAACCGTCCGCCCCACCGCCGACCTCACTAAATGAGCGAATCCCCTGGACGCCTGCTTCCCGGAGTTGGTGCTATTGCCGCAGACCGCGTCTGATCTTTCGCCATACTCCTCGAAGAAGCGGTAGGTGTCGCCCCTGAGGAAGCACCCGTCGAGGTACACGGTGAACGACACGTTACCGTAGCAAGAGGGGGTAATGATGCGCGCGGCGAAGAAGCACGTGGCGCAGTCGACTGACGAGAGGTCGCCGTGGCACTGGGCCAGCGTGTAGAAAGGGTACGGCCACTCACCGACGTGCGCCACGCCAAACCCAGCGTCGCGCGACTGGTCGAACAATTGATTCAACGCGGCGGGGATGCTTGGGAGCTGAACCGCGGGAGAGTAGGTGTTGGGGGGCGGCTTCTCGCATGTCAGTCGGATCTAATGGGTACGTGGCTCTCCGGCCACCGTCTACGGCGGCGGCGGCGTGAGCATGAGGGACGTAAAAGATAGAAGAAGGAGAAGGATGCAATTGTATATGTTTAATCCTTTTTATTAGTGTCGAGAAATTTGGATTAGAGATCCATGTGAAATTCTCTTCGCATAAATACAATACATGTATATATAACTGATGGAAGAGAAGTGGGAGGATGAATTATTTATTTATTTATAATGTGAGCCAGCTGGTATTGATCTCAGATAAGGTCACCCAATTTTCAAGGAAAACTCGAACGCATAGTCGACTTTATCATTACTAGTTGCATCCTATGTGCCCAATAACTTTTTTATTAAAATATAAAAAATTAAAATACAAAATTAGATAAAAAAAAGAATGAGTATATACTTAAAAAAAAGATAAATATGAAAGGAGTAAAAAGAAAAGTTGAGGGGTGAGTGGTTAAGAGAATAGCTTTCATAATCGTAAAAAATTTAAATATTAAATTTTAAAATTTAAATTTTACATCAATTCTGGTTGATGGAACCAAAAGGTTCTCTACCTTTATAATAGTATAGAGTATAGATGAGAATGAGTGGTACCATTCTTATTTTCGAATTATTACTTCACAAGTTACATTAATAAGTGGATCCAGAAGTATCTTGATTCTTAACCACCATAGCATTGTACAAAGAAATAAGATGTCATAATAATTTTTATATAATTTCATAGTGTATTCAGTTTTTATTTATATTATGAATAATCAAGAGATCTAAACCCTTTAAATGTCTTGAATATTTAAACCCAATAGAAGAGAGGTTTATACATAACAAAATTACATAAAAATTGGCATTGCGTCTTGTTTTCTCATGTTCATTCAATCCAGAACATTGAAATTTTAAAAATAAAGAACTAAATTTTATTTTGTGGTGACAAAGAAGAGATTTTTAACTAAGTATGAAGTTCTAAAGTTTCACCTTTCTATATCTAGATAATTTGACTTGGAGATGGTCATACATATTCTTGCAATTTAGAATTACAATTTTTTTGATATATGTCAACTTAAGAAATTTTATCTCTCTCTCTCTCTCTCTATATATATATATATATATATATATATGTATATATTTAAAAATAAAAATTACATATGTTTTTTTATGATTAGGATCTCCTGCAAGATCTTTAGATATGTTTCCTGGAAAAAAATTTTTAAAAAAAATCTCGAGAGGATACTTACACGTAGACCGACAAAATATATGGTCCAAGATCCTAACCTTAACAAAGAGCAGCGAAAAAAAAGTAAGATATTGTAATTTAAAAAATAATGCAAACATCATGCCTTCGACTAATGGCCTATATAAGAATGAGATTTTGTGCAACTATCACGCTACATTAGAAGATCATTATGTTTCGCTATTTTGCTTGACAATTAAAAATGGCGCAAAAATTAAGTCACTTATTATGTTTAAAATATATTGAAGCTCACAAAAGTTAATGCATTAGTATATTAGTACCTGCATGAAAAACATTTTAGTGCTTATTGAGCACAGAAACTTGATGCTCATATTCATACATGAGAAGAACTTCTACGATTGGTTATCATCGTGAGATTTGTGGTGATAACGAATCATGGAAGGCTACATTAGTTTTTGGCCCACCCTACTTCCTCCTCCACTCCGATTTTTTTTAATGAAATTGGGTTAGTTTTGGGTGTCGGACATCTTATATAATTTAAAAAATAATAATAATTCCTTTCCTCCTTTTTCACCTTTTCCTTTTGACCTTATTCCTCTTTTTAATTCCTTTTTCACTCTTGTCACTCTTTGTTTTTCGTTTTATAATATTTAGTTTTATGAATTCTATATATGAATTCTAGAAAATAAATTCGAAGATTAAGCATTTAAATTTATAATCAAATAAAATAATCAATATTCTTGAACAAAAATTAGATAAATTGATGCCTAAATATCGACTATCGTAGTAGAAGAAACATATAGCTCAAATTACAAAAAGTATGACTAAATATATTTTTGAGATGATAAAAAGTAATCAAAGTAAATATTTCACCTTGGGCAAATATCTTATGGCATTTTTTTAAAGGAAATTTAAAAGATGTCCTACGATTAAAAGTAATCTAATTTAAAAGCAAAAATAGAGAAAGAGAAGTGTGCATATGCAACGATGTTAGGAGAGGGAATGAAGTGGGCAAAATACCAATGAGATATTTTGTGGTTGGTCATCACCATAGTCTCAATGCTTTGTACGAATTATAAATTTTTTCCTAGTTGCAGTGCTCCACGCCTCTTTGTGAGAAGGTAAACAAAATCATCAACTAAAGAAAAGGAAAAAGGTGAAAAATGAAGGAAAAAAATAGGAAAGAATATTGCTGAAGAAATATATGTATATTTTTTCAGATGAATGCATATTAGAAGAAATTGTAGAAGATATTTATATCTGTGAAATGATATTTTTGGAAAAAAGGGAAAAAGACTACGACCCAAGTTACTTTATATAGGACTACATATAGAATAATTATATTCACCATATAAAGGCGATCTCATTTAAATTTTACTGTTGAAAAAGGGGGGATGAATCCTGCATGTACGATGGGTTGTGGAGCTTTTACCTTCGTATACAAGATTCATCTCCACACGTGAATAATTGAATTTAAGTGAAATTTCTTTTGTGGTGATGAATAATGATGCTCTTATGGATAACTCAAATCTTTTGAAAGGAAAACAATAAAAAAAATCCTTTTTCAAATTATATTTTAATTGATCTCAGTTTCAAAGAATTAAAGTAGTGATCTTTATCATGACAATTGGCGGGGAACGTGGTTGCGGATAGGGTTGTCAATGGATCGGGTATAGGTCCGATTTACTTAGATCCACTATGGACCCATCAATTTTTTTCCTGGATCTAGACTCGACTTGTTTAAACAGTAGGTCTAAAAACTGATTTCAAACCCAAAATCACTAAAACTATTAAGTAAACGGGTCTACCCTATATCCATTTACAAGAACTTAAATTTTATTTTACCATTTCTTCAATCTTCATTCTATTTTCTTCTTCGGCAGTTTATATTGTGGAGGTGTGCTCGGTACTTTCTATACTTACTTTGAAATCTTACAAACAATATATCAATGAATAGAAGAGCGTAATATTATATAAAAATGTAAAATATACTCCAATTAGCTTTGTATCTTATATTAAATTAGATGATTTCTATCAATGAATTTTTTATTAACTCAAGATGGTACAATTCTAACATAGAAACCATTGAGGGCTAGAGCATTTGCAAACGGAGAATTATGTTCTTTATTAATTAAATAAATCTTCATTATTAAAAAGCAAAGTGAGAAAGGAAATATAAACATAAATAACTCATTTAACTCCTGTGCAAAAATTATTATTATGCTTTTTTCTTCACTGAAACAAAAGAAAATAGTGATTGAACTGTATAGGCTTTTTTATCCAAATATAAATGAGTTTGAATTTGGTTTGAGTATGAATCCATATATAATAGATCCAACTTCATTAAATAAGTTTGGAAAGAGTCAGATTTGGTTCAAGACCCAGATGGGCCTAA
The DNA here is from genome assembly GCA_034195605.1 of Santalum album. Classification (NCBI taxonomy): domain Eukaryota; kingdom Viridiplantae; phylum Streptophyta; class Magnoliopsida; order Santalales; family Santalaceae; genus Santalum; species Santalum album. The sequence continues at coordinate 8,194,465 of CM067260.1, read as the reverse complement.
TTGCGGAAGGAGGAGAGAATTCTTAGTCAAATCACGGTTGCTTTGACGTTTATTATATATCATGGTTGCAAATGAAGTGACTCAACCAATGAACTCGCTTATGCTTTCAAGCTTAGCTCAAGTCATGAGTCTTAGACCCTATGATGGCTAAAGTTTCAGAGTTCAACTTTCAGGGTCTTGGCGGCTTTTGGCAGCTTATGGGGGGGGGGGGGGGGGGGGGGGGGGCAGCTTGGGGGGGGGGGGGGGGGGGGGTGGGGGTGGGGGGGGGGGACCTTAAATACCGCCACCTCTAGGAATAATTGGGCATTACACATGAGGTATTCAGATGACCTTAGTAACTAAATTTTTTTTAAAAAAAAACCTAATGAGCTCATTCATATTTGGCTCATTTATATTTATTCATTTGTCAAACAAGTTGAACCCAAATATAATTGGACTCGGGCCATGGTGCTTGTGAGCCTCTTCGGCTAGATTAGATTTTCTCTTTCCTTTTTACAATTTATATATAGGGATAATGGCAATAAAAACCCCAACGTTTAGGCTTGTTTTCATATCTAGACCATCGTTTCAATTTTGGCCATTTGACACATGACCTCTTCACTTATCACAATTCGAGAAACAAAGAGATTGTAGTGAAACCTCCGCCACGTATGCCCCTCACGTGGCATCTAAATGTTAACCCTCCTGCACATCATTTCCCCTGTTCGTGCTCCCCTCCCAAACCCATTCCCTCCCCCCCACACCCAACAAAAAAAAAAAAAAACAGTAACTCCCCAATTTCCGATGTCCCCAACTCCCCTCCCCTTGAATCCCTAAATCCCTTCCTCTAATCCACAAATCGCTTCCTCAAATGCGTACTTAAGAAGAAACGTTGCCATTGAAGATCCATTGGCATCGGCTGGGTCCTAGTATTCATGCACAATGTTATTAAAACATGAGTTCTAAGACTTTTCTCACTATATTTTTCATAACAAGGTTTTAAATGAAACATATATCTTATATGATGGTCACCCGAAAAATAATATATGCATTGATAGAGTGGGCGACCCTTTCATGGATGCGCGTCGGCAACTCTCCATTGATCTCAATGGGGCCCTATGCATCAATAAATAGATGAATTCTTCCAAACGTAAGACGTACAGAACCCCAAGAGAAGAATTTCTCCCCTTCTTTGCTCCTAATTTCTTCAAAATTATAACATATTTTTCTTCATTTTCCTTTTCAATTTATTTGTCAAGATGCATTTTATAGGTTGACTCCTTGAGACAGACTAAATTCGAGTACAGACACGGTACACCTACAACAATTAAGATAGTCATTAATACACCTATAACTTTGACTCTATATTAAGAATGAATTTCCTTAATAATAAAGCAGCATCTTTAAGTAAGTTGAAGCGTCGGCTTTGACCGTCTGGTATGGGTGCGCCGGACTGCCGACGAATAATTTTGTGCGCCGACTAATGCAAAATAAAGTCAGCTTAAGATTAATAGGAACATAATAGTTAAGGAATGATTATTTTTATGAATTATAAATAAAAAATAGATCATGATAATGATTCTAACAAAACTTAGAATAGCTATTATAACTAATAATCGGAAAAAGATGAAGCTGGAAATGATAATAAAATTTCAAGATTGAATCTCAACTTTTAAGTTGAGCTTTGTGCCCTTTAAAATTCTAAATCCAGTATCTGAGAGGACAGTGCTAGCCAAATCAAGAGAGGAAAAATTTTCTTATAGGAGCCAGCCCAATTAGGAGTAAGAACAAGAATTATTAACACGGATTAAAAATTCTACAACTAACCAGCGAAGTCAAAAAATTTATCAGATTATAAATGATTTCTTATCTAAATGATCAAAATTAAACTTTAATTTGGTAGCTATAGAATATGTATTGAATTTTCAGTCCGACGGTCCAAAACCTTTTCACTGATCTTATTCGGAACTTATTGATAGGAGGGGAAAAAAACATGAAATTCATATGTAAATGATGTGGTTTGGATTAGAACTCCGTATTTATATATTATTACAAAGGCATAGGGCCCTTTGGGCCCTTTGGTTCATTCAACTATCTATCATTTTTCAACATTTACATATTTACCGTTCAAAAGCCTTTTTCCTCCTAAATAATTTTTTAAAGTTAATTGAGAATAGAGGATAAAAATAATAATTTACAAAGTTCAAAATTTAAATATAACAGTCTACTTTAAAATTTCTCTATTTTCCAAGGTTGTTTTAATTATGGTTTCCAAATCTAATAACAAAAATTTTATCCCTAACTATGAACAGTCTTATACATAAAAAGTTTCCAAATATTTTATACCAATCGAAACATGCGTAAATTACGCGTAATAAGGCTGATTCTAATAATAAGAGTCTCCCGTAAAATTACGACTTAGTCAAATGATGGGAAAATCTGAGAAATGGAGAATTTATCTCAGCAACTTTGTTTTAGTGAAGAGATTTATGGAATTTACTTGCAGAGAAGGCCAGCATTTTGCAACTGAAGGCCAAGAGGAAGGAGCAGTAGCTGGAGTTAAAGATGGAATATATAAATGTTGCTGTTAGGGGAAAAAAAAGACTCATCAATCGGCTGCTCCAGCTTTTCTCTAATAGCTTTTATGTTATTCATGTGTATCAATTGCAATGGTTTCAACTTGAGTGGCAAAAGGTCTCAGAAGCGTGATAGTTGCTTTGCTTTTTGTTCTCAAACACAATAATGATGTCCATAGCATAGCATCCTCCTGATTTTTTCATGCTCAAATTCATAAAATTGAAATTTATAAATTAAGTCTAAAATAATGTCGCTTTGAGGTATTATATTAGATAATTTACTCACCGTGATACAGTCATAGCACGCTCGGAAAACTTTTTCATGAATACTTATGTTGAGGTTTATTTCATGGTGCAAAATTTGAATGGTCTAAAAATTTAGCTTTCTATTACATATAAGAATTTTAAGGAACATTCCTCTAATGCTTTTATATACATAAGAACTACAGAATGCATTCCTCAAAAAATTCTCATCCCACTTCATTACCTGATTTGTTTTATTAAATCACACCGTTATTCTCCTTCGTTAACCAACTTGTAGTTATTATAATGGCTAATTTATGTTCTAAAGCTATAGGTAAGAATTATTTAATTCTACTCTAAGTAATTTCAAATTGAATCTATATGGTTCCCGTGAAATGATGTGAATGAACACGTACCGCTATCTTAAGTGATCTCAAATCAAATCGGTAATGAATTTCATGAAAATGACCCAAATAATGATGAAAATTATTAACATATATTATTCCACCGCCGACTTGGTCTCCTCTATACCATATTATTATTGTTATTATTTTTAAACTAAGCGTATTATATTACTAAGAGCATTTATTTATTACCTAGGAATATTAAATCTTGTTTTGGTGGAACGGACGTCTCATTATTTGATGAGGTTCAATTCAGATTGGTCATCCGTTTTTGATTTGCTTTAATTCATGTGGATGGTCAGATTATATCAGAAGATAACAACTCAATAATTTCGAGCATGCCCCTCCATTATGTGTATAAAAATCAATCCAACTATTTATTTTTATTTTTATTGTTATTCTCCCTTATGTTCTCTTTAATGTGAGAAGGAGATGTGGGCCATATATGAAGGGTTGTTAATTTTTTATTATGGCCACGGGCTACGAACTGGCCCAGTGCCACGGCAACTTCTCGCCGGTGGACCGTCATGTGCTACACCAAGGCCCGCACCATTCTTGTCGAAATTGGGTGCCGGGAGAAATAGAATACACTCTTTTTACCATGTAGCCTGGGAAAGTATATCTTATTCTCCACTCCCGGGATTTTTGCAATTGCACAAAAAGATTTATGACTGCACTCGAATGTCATATGATTCCAAAACTATTGACTTCATCCCACATTCAACTTCAAAACTTCGAACCATTCTCCATGTTCATTCACCCACGTCCAACAAAAACACCAATACAAGATCCTTATCGGATTCTACTACGAATGCTTGGTAAAAGTTCAATTTTTTTTTTCTTCTTGTGGCAAGAGGCATGGTATTGTGGGTAAATCTGGACAAGATAAACAAAGCAAAATGCATTTATCTTCCGCGCTGTATGAGTGTAATGGTACATCCCCAAATCAAACAAAGTGTATATAACTCCCCTAATACGTACTTGCATCGCAACATTTGAAGTCTTGTATAATATGCAATCTCTGGCACTTTTCACTAAATCCCATGTCATACTGGAGAAATTCAGTTTGAGCATTTCAATCAAATGGATTTCTTCAAACATTTCAATCAAATGGATCTCTTCTCAACAAAGTCGTCACGTGTAATTTACTATTTTAGCTACCCAGGTGGGTGACAACGCCAATCCTCAACAATTTGCTTAGCAGTTCAAGGTTTTTCACTTCTTAATTTACACTTTTGCTATTATGTTATTGGGTAAAAACTCGCAAGCTCGATTCTTGAAAGGCCATCTCATCTAGGGCTGAAGGAACTGTTAGACATTGTTGAAGGAGATATGATGGCATTGGCTGGGCGCAAGAGGTCCATAGTGTACTGGCCGATAAATGGAGGGTTAGTGGGGTGAGGAACGTCTTCATCCTCAATTGTCAACATCGCTAAAACCTTCGACATTGCAGGCCGCAACAATAGACTCTCCTGCGTGCAAACGAGGCCTATTTGTGCCACCCGCAACACTTCATTCTTTGCACTGTCATTCCAGTTCTCATGCAACAGTAGATTCGGATCAATCAGCTCCTCTAGAGTCCCTTGTTGGAATGTGCTTCCAAGCCTATTTTATCCAAAGAAATAATAAACCCAAAGAACGGATGGTAGTACACTTTTAGCTTACTTAAAAGTTTTTACCATTAATTTAGAGTAAAGGTTTAATCGAATGCGCTGAAAACTTACATGTATGATAATTCCAGCCGAGAATTCCATATTTTCCGAACTGTTATTCTGCTTACCCGTAACAATCTCTAACAAAAGCACGCCAAAGCTATAGACATCTGCCTTCTCAGTTAGACGTCCATGAATAACATATTCGGGAGCCATGTATCCCCTACAAATTAATTATTAAAATAAAATTATTTCTATTTCTAACATACATAAATTTTGCTAAATATATAACACGAAAATGGTTAGAGTTCAAGCTGAGTTATCTTATAGCAGAACAAGTGTAAAGAGGAAGGAATACTCACAAAGTCCCAGCAATTTTAGTGCTTATATGACTATTATCATCTTGAAATGGCCTAGCTAACCCAAAGTCGGCAATTTTAGCTTGGAATTTTGAATCCAACAGTATATTGCTTGCTTTAATATCTCTATGAATGATTTTGACGTCGATATTCTCATGAAGGTAGGTCAATCCTTCTACTATCCCAATAATTACTTTAAGCCTCTTCCCCCAATCTAGTAGTTTGCCTCTATTCGGGTCTGCAATGTTTAGTGAAGTGTTATTCTACCATGTATTTCTCATGTATAATAATTGAGATAATGTCACTACACCATTATATGCTGGGATAAAAAATCTAGTCGATGCAAATGAATTTTAGAACTCTTTCAAGAATGTAAGTTAAAGGCTCGAGTTATCTACCAAAGATGAAGAGATCAAGACTCCGATTGGGCAAGAATTCATAGATGAGGAGGCTTTCAGGTCCTGAACAACTACATCCCAGAAGTCGAACTAGGTTTTTATGTTCCATAGTGGTTATAATGTTAACTTCATTATAGAACTCGATAGCTCTTTGTAAGTTATTAAAGAATAGCCTCTTAACAGCAATCTCTCTTCCATCCACAAGAACACCCTGCGATTATGACAACCAATATGATTTAGGAAGATATCATAAATAAAAGAATAAATACAACTGTCAAGAGAGAAGCATACTAACTTTGAGAGAAAGCTCAAGCTGTAGAATTTGGAATCATAAGAATTGCATATTCTAATTAGTATAATTACCTTATAAACTATTCCAAATCCACCTCGCCCTAGTTTATTTTCTTCTTTAAACCATCCAGTAGCCCTTTCAAGCACAGAGAATTTGAAGTTCAAGCCGCTTGTGGCAAGAACTTTTGCTAATTTCTCCAAATCATTCGAACCTAAATTAGAGAAAAATGTCACATTTGGAAAATGACTGATTTGGGTAGGACAGTATTTGGACAATATATGGGACAAGAGTAGGATGCAAAAGGGTGTCGTTGCGTTTTGAATTGGTTAAAAAAAGAAAAAAGAAAAAAAAGAAAGATCAAAGTGACAATACCTCTTCTCCTCTTCTGTATTAATCGGTGCTTCCTCACATAAACTCTAATTGCGCCCCCCACTGCCAAGGCAACCACAGAGCTAACAATGGCGACAATCGCTATTATAGTTGGGATCCCTGCATGAAGCCATTCCCCCAAAAATACCGAAATCATTATTCCCTTCACCTATGTATAAAGGTCAGAAAATGGTGGGTGTAAGCAAATTATTACACAGAATGAGCGTATAACGATTCACACCAAAATATTGATTCAGCAAAATTTAAGTCCTCTCGGTGAGAAAAGAACCATTCACATTTTATCTCACCGGATTGGTGTCAAGACATCCGTTATTACCTGAGGAGCTAATAGGCGGATCCTCGTTGAGTAAATCGGTGTCGGAGTAGCGCATGAAGCAGCCAGTGTTCAAAGCCCTCCCTTCCGACAACGGCAAGCATCCCAATACCGAAGATGATGCGCTCTCCAGACACGCCCTACAAGAGCTCTCGTTCAATGTCCTCCAGCAATTTGCCATCACATGAACCGCCCCCTCCTCCGACGCTCTCCCATTCTCCGTCGCCCGGGCGAACCGTGCAGTATTCCGAGGCGCAGCCGCAACCGTCCGCCCCACCGCCGACCTCACTGATTGCGCGAATCCACTGGACGCCTGCTTCCCGGAGTTGTTGCTATTGCCGCAGACCGCGTCTGATCTTTCGCCATACTCCTCGAAGAAGCGGTAGGTGTCGCCCCTGAGGAAGCACCCGTCGAGGTACACGCGGGACGAGACGTTACCGTAGCAGGTGGGGATGATGAGGCGCGCGGCGGAGAAGCATGTGGCGCAGTCGACTGAGGAGAGATCGCCATGGCACTGGGCCAGCGCGTAGGAAGCATACGGCCACTCGCCGACGTGCGCCATGCCGAACCCGGCGCCGAGCAACTGGTCGAACAGTCGATCCAAGGCGGCGCGGAAGTGTGGGAGCTGAGGCGTGACAGTGTAGGTGGGTATGAGAGGCGGGTTCTCGCATGTCAATCGGATCTCATTGGGTACGTGGATCTCCGGCCACCGTCTGCGACGTCGGCTGTGTGAGAATGAAGGACGCGAAAGATAGGAGGAGAAGGATGTAATTGTACATGTTTATTCCTTTTTATTATTGCTGAGAAATCTTGATTAGTGATCCATGTGAAATTCTCATCGCATATATAACAGATTGAAGAGACGTGGGAGGATGATTTATTTAATTATTTATTTTTAATGTGAGCAAGCTGGTATAGATCTCAGATAAGGACACCCAATTTTCACAGAAACCTTGAACGTATAGTTGACTTTTTTTCCCCCCCCTTTTTGTGCTAGGCATATATAGTTGATTTTATTATCGTGAAAATCTGTTACCATTTCATAATAATTTTTATATAATTTCATCGTGTATTGAGTTTTTATTTATATTATGAATTATTAAGAGATGTAAACCACTCATCTATCTTGATTATTTAAAGCCAATGAAAAAGAGGTTTATATATAATAAAATTATATGAAAATTGACACTGCATCTTATTTTCTCATGTTCATTCAATCAATATGATTAAAATCTAAAACATAAAGATCCAAAATTTATTTTAGGGTGACACAGTAGAAATTTATTTTGGTTCTAAAGTTTGACCCTTCTATATTTATATAATTTGACTTGAGATGGTCTGACATATTCTTGCAATATAGGATTACAATTTTTTTCATATGAGAAAAAATAAAAAATATAGAAGGATACTTACACGTAGACCGACAAAATATCTGGTCTAAGATCCTAACCTTAACAAAACGCAGCGAAAATAAAATAAAAAATTAAAGTTAAACATTGTACTTCAAAAAATAATGGTAACGTCATGCTTTCATTGTGTTGGCACTCTTCCTTTGTGGGTGGGAATCCCACGTCGGAAGAGTAATAGAAAGGAGAGGGGGAGAGAGCCTATAACCCCCCTCCTACCCATCTAATCCCGTTCTTCTCCTATTTTGTAATACTTTTCTATAGTAGAGTTTTCTCTTCTTGCACATAGTTTTTTCCCGAAAGGGTTTTCCACATAAATTTCTGTATCCATTTTATTTTCAATTTCCTTTTATTTGCTGTTTGCTTTATTCGGTCGGGGTTTTATTACCCAACAGTGGTATCATAGCAAGGTTTTTCCAAAGTATGCTCTGTGGTTGCAGCATAGTCTGATCTTCCACATCAAAAAAAGAAAATTCCTTGGGGAGCTGTTTGCAGGGTTAGGGTGTTAATATCTACTTATCGTATGCTCTGTGATTGCCACTTTTAAGTGGATCCTTCACATTAGAAAATAAAGTGTTTCATCCTACGGAGGTGCTGCAGAAATTATATTGAAGATTCGCTTCAATATATCGTCACTATTCACGTGTTTGATCTTCCTTCGAGTATTCTAGAAAGGTATATTGGGTGATTAGGTGCATGTCGAAGGAAAATTTTGTCTAAGGAGTCTAGTACTTAAGTGGACCGTTTGTGTCCCTCCAGTCTTTCCTGGAAATTTCCCTGGTGCACTTTAATTTAACAATATACTAGTTGAAGGTAACCCAAGGAGATACTTCTCATGTAAAATAGTGAGAGTTATTCTGTATTCAACAATAGTTCGTGATAAAAGCAATGGCAGCAAAGGTTGATATCGCCAAATTTGACGGTACAAAGTTTTCGCTATGAAAATTGAAGATGAGGGGATTATTGGTAAAAGATAATTGCCTGGAGGCCATCAGTGCTCGACCGGTGGAGATCACAAATGACGGAAAGTGGAAAAGGATAGATGCAATGGCCCTTTCATATCTGCATCTAGCCCTATCGGATGATATCTTATCGGGAGTAAAAGAGAAGAAAACCGGTAAGGAGGTTTGGGATCACCTCATCAGGTTATATGAAGCCAAGTCACTTCACAACAAAATTTTCTTGAAAAAAAAGTTGTATACCTTACGGATGTTAGAATCTACATCGGTTACAGAGCATTTACATACTTTGACCTCGTTATGTTCTCAACTTTCAACGCTGGGACATACGGTTTCACCACAGGAACGCGCTGAGATTTTACTTCAAAGTCTCCTAGATTCATATGACCAAATCATCATCAATTTAACCAATAATATTCTTACGGATATTTTGGTTTTCGATGATGTCGCTGCTTCGATTATTGATGAAGAAAATAGACGGAGAAACTGGGAAAATAGATAGGCAAGCTCACAACAAGCAGAAGCTCTGTCTATAACCCGAGGAAGGTCAATGGAACGTGATTCCAAGTGGGAGTCACAAACAAGGGAGGTCAAAATCAAGGGGTAAAAGGAATCTCAAATGCTTCAATTGCGGCAAGAGGGGACACTTCAAAAGTGATGTTGATTCAAAGGGGTAGACAAGGCAGAAACAGCTCAAGGGTGCGTCGCCAAAGCTGATATTCTATACAGCGAAGCAGCAACGGTATTCAAGGATAGATCGAAACTCACTGATGCTTGGATATTGGATTCTGGAGCAACATGGCATATGACCTCTCGTAGAGATTGGTTTCACACTTACGAACCTATCTCTGCAGGATCTGTGTACATGGGAAATGATCATTCCTTGGAGATTGCTGAAATTGGCACCATCAAATTGAAGATGTATGACGGTATGGTACGCACTATTCAAAATGTGCGACATGTAAAGGGCTTAAAGAAGAATCTATTGTCTTTAGGACAATTAGATGAAATTGGATGCAATACCCGCATCCAAAATGGAATGATGAGGATCGTTAAAAGAGCACTAGTTGTGATGAAGGCTGAAAGGATTGCTGCGAATTTGTACAGACTCATGGGAGAGACTCACCTGGAGGCCAGGGCATCAGTTGCATCAACCAATTCTGCTGAAGAGACAAAGAAGTGGCATAAAAAATTGGGCCACATGTCAGAGCAAGGGTTGAAAGTACTCACTAAACGGAAACTACTCCCGGGTCTCACAAAGGTTTAATTACTCTTTTGTGAGCATTGTGTTACAAGTAAGTTAGCATAGATTAAAGTTCACTGCATCTGATTCTAGAACTAAAAATATTCAAGAATTAGTTCATTCTGATGTATGGCAAACACCGGTTATATCTCTGGGAGGAGCAAGGTACTTTGTATCCTTATCGATAATTACTCCAGAAGATGTTGGGTGTACCCTATCAGAAAGAAGTCAGATGTGTTTTCAGTTTTCAAGGCATACAAAGCGCAAATTGAACAAGGAACAGGGAGGAAGATCAAGTGCATCAGGACGGAAAATGGCAGAGAATATACGGGGGATGACTTCGTTGATTTTTGTAATCAAGAAGGCATCAAGAGACAACTCACGGTGGCGTACACTCCTCAACAGAATGGAGTGGTGGAGCGGATGAATAGAACTCTACTCGAAAGAACTAGAGCCATGCTAAGAATTGCAAGCATGGCAAAGTCATTTTGGGCAGAAGCTGTGAACACCGCCTGCTATGTGATTAATCGATCACCAACAAGATCAATTGATCTGAAGACACCGATGAAGATGTGGACTGGTAATCCAGTTGACTATTCACGCCTGCACACATTTGGGAGTCTAGTGTTCGTGATGTACAATTCTCAAGAAGTTTTGAAATTGGATCCAAAATCCAGGAAGTGTAAATTCTTGGGATATGCTGATGGAGTCAAGGGGTATCGACTGTGGAATCCCACTGCCCACAAGGTCGTCATTAGCAGGGACGTCATATTTGCAGAAGATAAACTGCAAAAGAAAGATGTAGGTAGCACATCGATGGAAGTTCCAGAGACTACAACAATTCAGGAGGAAGAAAAGTCTGAACAAGAAGTTTCTAGTGGAGCAATACCAAAACACGAGGAACAAGGACCAGTTGAGTCTGAAAATATAGAAGTTCGACAGTCAACTCGTGAGAAACACAGACTAGCCTGGTAGTCTGATTACATTGTGGAGGGCAATATTGCATACTGTCTTCTAACAGAAGATGGGGAGCCGTCAACATTCAAAGAAGCAGTTAAAAGCTTAGAAGCGTCACTTTGGATGACAGCAATACAAGAAGAAATTGAAGCTCTTCATAAGAATAAGACGTGGGAGCTTGTACCATTACCGCACAAGAGGAAGCCTATTGGTAGCAAATGGGTTTACAATATCAAACGAAATAGTGATGATCAGATAGAGCTGTATCGTGCAAGGCTTATGATAAAAGGATATGCTCAGAAAGAAGGTGTTAATTTTACAGAAATCTTTTCACCTGTGGTTCGACTTACTACTGTTCGGATAGTTCTTGCGTTATGTGCTACACTTGATCTACATCTGGAGCAGTTAGATGTGAAAACTGCATTTCTTCATGGAGATCTTGAAGAAGAAATCTATATGCTCCAACCAGATGGTTTTGAAGAACCAGAGAAAAAGAACTTGGTTTGCAGGTTAAATAAATCTCTATACGGTTTAAAATAGGCGCCAAGATGTTAGTATAAGAGATTTGATTCCTTCATATTGAGCCTTGGATACAACAGACTTGGTTCAGACCCTTGTGCGTATTATAAGAGGTTTGGTGTTGATGATTTCGTTATACTGCTATTGTATGTTGATGATATGTTGGTATTAGGCCCCAACAAAGATCGTATCGAAGAACTGAAGGCTCGGTTGGCTAGGGAATTTGAAATGAAGGATTTAGGGCCAGCAAACAAGATTCTAGGGATGCAAATTAACCGAGACAGAAATAATAGGAAGATTTGGCTATCTCAAAAGAATTACTTGAAGAAAATCTTGCGCCGCTTCAATATGCAAGATTGTAAGTCAATCTCTACCCCACTTCCTGTTAATTTCAAGTTATCCTCAAGTATATGTCCTAGCAATAAAGCAGAGAGGATGGAGATGTCTTGAGTGCCGTATGCATCAGCAGTGGGGAGTTTGATGTTTGCATGGATATGTACGAGACCAGACATTGCATATGCAGTGGGAGTGGTTAGTCGGTACATGGCAAATCCTGGTCGAGAGCATTGGAATTCTGTGAAGAGGATCTTAAGATATGTCAAAGGAACCTCGGATGCGGCTCTATGTTATGAAGGATATGAATTTACTGTCAGAGGATTTGTTGATTCTGATTATGCTAGGTGATCTTGATAAAAGGAAATCCACTACAGGCTATGTGTTTACAATTGCAGGAGGAGCTGTGAGCTGGGTATCTAAACTACAGACAGTTGTGGCATTGTCTACAACAAAAGCTGAGTATATGGCAGTTACACAAGCTTGTAAAGAAGCAATCTGGATAAGAAGATTCATGGAAGAACTTGGGCACAAACAAGAGAATATTCTCTTGCACTGTGACAGTCAGAGTGCCTTGCACATTGTAAGGAATCCAGCTTTTCATTCCAGGACAAAACACATAGGAGTACAATATCATTTTGTTCGTGAAGTGGTGGAAGACGGGAGTGTGGATCTATAAAAAATTCACACAAAAGACAACCTAGCAGACTCACTGACAAAGGCAATCAACACTGACAAGTTCACTTGGTGCAGATCCTTGTATGACTTGGCAAAAACGTAGACGGCATGGTAGTGACAAGATAGAGAAGGTGTGGAGATTGTTTGATTCTCAATCAAATCTCCAAGTGGGAGAATGTTAGCACTATTCCTTTGTGGGTGGGAATCCCATATCGGAAGAGTAATAGAAAGGGGAGGGGGAGAGAGCCTATAAAAGAAAGGCTCCTCCCCCCCTCCTACTCATCCAATCTCATTCTTCTCTTCCTTTGTAATACTCTTCTATAGTGGAGTTTTCTCTTCTTGCCCGTGGTTTTTTCCCGAAAGGGTTTTCCATGTAAATTTTTGTGTCAATTTTATTTCTAATTTTCTTTTATTTGCTGTTTGCTCTATTCGGTCAGGGTTTTATTACCCAACACATTGCAGTAAATTTAAGTCAGTTGTTATGTTTCCGATATATTGAAACTCATAAAAATTATTGCATTAGTATATTACTAGCCGCGTAGAGATAAAAATAAATTAGTGTTGATTGAGCACAAGAACTTGATGCTTCTACTCATACATGTGAAGGGCTTCTGTAATCGGTTACCACCATGAGAGTTGTAGTGATAACAAATCATGGAAGGCCGCATCGGTTTTTTGCCGACCCTACTTCCCCCTCCGGCTAACACCGTTAATGCGCACTTTTCCTTCCCAGTTGTTTTATTAAATTAGGTTACTTTTGAGGGTTAGACATCTTATATAAAAAAAAAATAAAAATCTTTATTTCCTCCTTTTTCACCTTTTTTCATTCCAACCTTACCCCTCTTTTTAATTCCCTTTTCACTCCTGTCACTCTTTGTAATTTATTTTAAAATATTTAATTTTATGAGTTCTATATATGAATTCGAGAAAATAAATTCAAAGGATTAAACATTTAGATTTAAAATCAAATAAAAACTATAATATTCTTGAAAAAAAAATACCATTGACTTTTTATCGTTTTTGAGACAATAAAAATTATTTAATATAATTTACCCAAAAAAATATTTATTATAAATATTTCATCTCGGGCAAATATGTTGCGGCGAATTGCATGACTGTTTTTATTCTTCCAATTGTAAGACGCATAGAACCCTAATAGAAGAATTTCCTCCCTTTCTTTGCCCCTAGTTTCGTCCCATATTTCCTCAAAGTTATAAAATCTTTTTTTTCTTTGTTTTCCTTTTCAATTTATTTGTGAAGATGTATTTTATAGGTTGAGGCCTTAAGACAAACTAAGATGGTGTTTGATAAATAAGTCTGATTAACATTTGATTCTAAATGCTTGTTGAATTAGTGATGGTCAATTAAGAGATGTAATTAGAGACATCGAATATGTAATAGTAAAACTATTTGATTACATATCTGAATGAAAGTCTAAATAACCTACATTTCCAATTTAGTCATGGTCATTGTTTTGATTTATTTATTTTTATTAAGCCATGCATTCACAGTGATCAATTAATTAACAACTTGACATTTTCAATATCAAAATCTCCAAATCAAAGAGCCCTATCAAAACTAAAATTTCCAAAATTTTGAAATCTCCAATCCATTCATTAATTTTTTTTCTTTTAACTCTCTCTCTCTCTCTCTCTCTCTCTCTCTCTCTCTCTCTCTCTCTCTTTGTAAAGTTGCATAATAAGAGAAAAAATAAAAAAATAAAAAAAGAAAAGAAAAAATAGTTGAAGTCAAGAAAACCGGGTCAAGGTGAAGTGGTTTTAGCAATGAGCGCATTTGAACTTTTCGTTTATAAGGTTTTTTTCGTCATTTATCCACTGAAATATATTGCTGAACAAATAAGCACTAGTTTGAGTGTTGATTAGGTTAGAGGCAATACCAATCACTCTGAATGAGCCCTACCTCTGACCAAATTGAAGGTCAGACCCATTCATCACTAATTTAGTGCAAATAAACGCCACCTAAATTCCAGCACTGAAACAGTACACCTACACCAATTAGGACAATCATTAATACACCTATAACTTTGACTTGAAGTATTCTATAGGCTGACCGATGCCCGATAAAGTCAGCTTAAGACAATAGATAAAGAATGATTATTTTTATGAATCATAAATAAAAGAATAGATCATGATAATGGTTCAAACGAAACTTGAAATAGCTATTCTAACTGTTAATCGTAAAAAGATGAAACTAAAAATGATAGTAAAATACCAAGATTGAATCTCAACTATTAATTTGAACTTTGTGCTCTTTAGAATTCTAAATCCAGTATCTGGGATGAATGTGATAGGGGAATCAAGAGAGGGCAGGCTTTCCTATAAGAGCCAACCCAATTAGAACTATGAACAAGAATTATTAACACGGATTAAAAATTCTACACTTAACTTATGAGATCAAAAAATTTGATCATCATCAGATTATAACTTTGACTCGAGATTAAGAATGAATTTCCTTAATAATAAAGTAGCATCCTTTAAGTGAGTTGAAGGGGCGGCGTTCTAGCAGGGGTGCGTTGGACCGCCAACAAATAATTTTGTGGGCCGACTGATGCATAATAAAGTCAGCTTAAGATTAACAGGAATATAGGTAAGGAATAATTATTTTTATGAATCATAAATAAAAGAATAGAACATGATAATGATCCAAACGAAAGTTAAAATAGCTATTCTAACTAGTAATCGGAAGAATATGAAGCCGAAAATGATAATAAAATTCCAAGACTGAATCTCAACTTTTAAGTTGAGCTTTGTGCTCTTTAAAATTCTAAATCCAGTATCTGAGGGGACAGTGCTAGCGAAATCAAGAGAGGGCAAGTTTTCTTATAAGAGGTAGCCCAATTAGAACTACGAACAAGAATTATTAACACAGATTAAAAATTCTACACCTAACCGGCAAAGTCGAAAAATTTATTAGATTATAAATGATGTTTTATCTAAATGATCAAAGTTAAACTTAAATTTGATAGCTATAAAATATGTATTGAATTCTCAGTCCAGTTGTCAAACACCTTTTCACTAATCTTACGTGGAATTTATTGATCGGAGGGGAAAAAACATGGAAAGTCACATGTAAATGATATGGTTTGGATTAGAACTCCGTATTTATATATTATTATTAAGGCAAAGGGCCCTTTGGTTCTTTTAACAATATATAATTTTTCCAAATTTACATATTTACCCTTTAGAAGCTTTTTTCCTCCTAAACAATTTTTTGTGTTACTGGAGAATTGAGGGTAAAAATGACAATTCACAAGTTCAAAATTTAAACATAACAAACTGCTTTAAAATTTCTCTATTTTCCAAAGTTGTTTTCCAAATCTAATAACATAAAAACACTATCCCTAACTATGAATATTCTTACACAAAACATTTTCAAATATTTTATACCAATCGAAAGCAGTTGAACATTCGCAAATTATGCTTAATAAGGCCGGTTCTAATGAGACGAGTCTCCCGTGAAATTAAGACGTAGTCAAATGAGAGGAAAATCTGAGAAATGGAGAATTTATCTCAGCAAATTTGTTTTAGTGAAGAGATTTATGGAATTTACTTGCAGAGAAGGGCAACATTTTGCAACTCAAGGCCAACAGGAAGCGGCAGTCGTTGGACTTAAAGATGGAATATATAAATGTTGCTGCTAGGGGAAAAAGAGACTTATCAATCGGCTGCTCTAGCTTTTCTCTAATAGCTTTTATCTTATTCATGTGTATCAATTGCAATGTTTTCAATTTGACTTATCAATTTGAGAATAGAATACACCATGTAGCCTAGGAAAGTATATCTTATTCTCCACTCCCGAGACTTTTGCAATTGCACAAAAAGATTTATGACTGCACTCGCATGTTATATGATTCCTAAACTATTGACTTCATCCCACATTCAACTTCAAAACTTCAAACCAATCTCTGGATTCATTCACCCATGTCCAACAATTACACTAATACAAGATCCTTATAAGATTCTACTACGAAGGGTCGGTGAAAGTTCAATTTCTTTTTCTTCTTGTGGCAAGAGGAGTGATATTGTGGGTAAATTTGAACAAGGCAAACACAGCGAAATGCATTTATCTTCCATGCTGTATGAGCGTAATGATACATCCCCAAACCAAAGAAAGCGTATATAACTCCCCTAATACGTTCTTTCATGGCAACATTTGAGGTCTTGTATTCGTCCATAATGAATATACAATCTCTTGGCGCTTTTCACTACCTCCCATGTCATAGTAGAGAAATTCAGTTTTCTTCAAACATTTAAACTTTAAAATTTAGATGTACAATAAATTATTCCCTGCAAGATTCTACCAAGAAAGTCTGACTAGCGAACAAAAGAGAAATGAGTAACTAGCATTCTCGTGCACGTATCACAATCCATTATGCTTAGGCCTAAGTCAGTACTAGGTCTCTTCGAAACCAACTTGTCACATGTAATTTACTATTTTAGCTAGTCGGTTGACAAAGCCGATCCTCAACAATTTGCTTAGCAATTCAAGGTTTGTCCCTTCCTAATTTACACTTTTGCCATTATGTTATTGGGTAAAATCTTGCAAGCTCGACTCTAGAAAGGTCATCTCATCTAGGGCAGAAGGAACTGTTACACATTGTTGAAGGAGACATGATGGCATTGGGCGGGCGCAAGCGGTCCATAGTGTACTAGCCTATAAATGGAGGGTTAGTGGGGTGAGGAACGTCTTCATCCTCAATTGTCAACATCGCTAAAACCTTCGACATTGCAGGCCGCAACAACGGACTCTCTTGTGTGCAAACAAGGCTTAGTTGTGCGACCCGCAGCACTTGATTCTTTGCACTGTCATTCCAATTCTCATGCAACAGTAGATTCGGATCAATTAGCTCCCCTAGAGTCCCTTGTTGGAACTGCTTCCAGGCCTATTTTATCCAAAGAAATAATAAACCCAAAGAAAGGAGGGTAGTACACTGTTAGCTTACTCAAAGTTTTTACCATTAACTTAGAGTAAACAGTCAACCGAATACACTGAAAACTTACATGTATGATAAGTCCAATTGAGAATTCCATATTTTCCGAACTATTATTCTGCTTACCCGTAACAATCTCTAACAAAAGCACGCCAAAGCTATAGACATCTGCCTTCTCAGTTAGACGTCCATGAATAACATATTCGGGAGCCATGTATCCCCTACAAATTAATTATTAAAATAAAATCATTTCTATTTCTAACATATATAAATTTTGCTAAATATATAACACGAAAATGGTTAGAGTTCAAGCTGAGTTATCTTATAGCAGAACAAGTGTAAAGAGGAAGGAATACTCACAAAGTCCCAGCAATTTTAGTGCTTATATGACTATTATCATCTTGAAATGGCCTAGCTAACCCAAAGTCGGCAATTTTAGCTTGGAATTTTGAATCCAACAGTATATTGCTTGCTTTAATATCTCTATGAATGATTTTGACGTCGATATTCTCATGAAGGTAGGTCAATCCTTCTACTATCCCAATAATTACTTTAAGCCTCTTCCCCCAATCTAGCAGTTTGCCTCTATTCGGGTCTGCAATGTTTAGTGAAGTGTTATTCTACCATGTATTTCTCATGTATAATAATTAAGATAATGTCACTACTGCCATTATATGCTGGGATAAAAAATCTAGTCGATGCAAATGAATTTTAGAACTCTTTCAAGAATGTAAGTTAAAGGCTCGAGTTATCTACCAAAGATGAAGAGATCAAGACTCCGATTGGGCAAGAATTCATAGATGAGGAGGCTTTCAGGTCCTGAACAACTACATCCCAGAAGTCGAACTAGGTTTTTATGTTCCATAGTGGTTATAATGTTAACTTCATTATAGAACTCGATAGCTCTTTGTGAGTTATTAAAGAATAGCCTCTTAACAGCAATCTCTCTTCCATCCACAAGAACACCCTGTGATTATGACAACCAATATGATTTAGGAAGATATCATGAATAAAAGAATAAATACAACTGTCAAGATAGAAGCATACTAACTTTGAGAGAAAGCTCAAGCTATAGAATTTGGAATCATAAGAATTGCATATTTTAATTAGTATAATTACCTTATAAACTATTCCAAATCCACCTCGCCCTAGTTTATTTTCTTCTTTAAACCATCCAGTAGCCCTTTCAAGCACAGAGAATTTGAAGTTCAAGCCGCTTGTGGCAAGAACTTTTGCTAATTTCTCCAAATCATTCGAACCTAAATTAGAGAAAAATGTCACATTTGGAAAAGGACTGATTTGGGTAGGACAGTATTTGGACAATATATGGGACAAGAGTAGGATGCAAAAGGGTGTCGTTGCGTTTTCGAATTGGTTAAAAAAAGAAAAAAGAAAAAAAAGAAAGATCAAAGTGACAATACCTCTTCTCCTCTTCTGTATTAATCGGTGCTTCCTCACATAAACTCCAATTGCACCCCCCACTGCCAAGGCAACCACAGAGCTAACAATGGCGACAATCGCTATTATAGTTGGGATCCCTGCATGAAGCCATTCCCCCAAAAATACCGAAATCATTATTCCCTTCACCTATGTATAAAGGTCAGAAAATGGTGGGTGTAAGGAAATTATTACACAGAATGAGCGTATAACGATTCACACCAAAATATTGATTCAGCAAAATTTAAGTCCTCTCGGTGAGAAAAGAACCATTCAAATTTTATCTCACGGGATTGGTGTCAAGACATCCGTTATTACCTGAGGAGCTAATAGGCGGATCCTCATTGAGGAAATCGGTGTCGGAGTAGCGCATGAAGCAGCCAGTGTTCAAAGCCCTCCCTTCCGACAACGGCAAGCATCCCAATACCGAAGATGATGCGCTCTCCAGACACGCCCTACAAGAGCTCTCGTTCAATGTCCTCCAGCAATTTGCCATCACATGAACCGCCCCCTCCTCCGACGCTCTCCCATTCTCCGTCGCCCGGGCGAACCGTGCAGTATTCCGAGGCGCAGCCGCAACCGTCCGCCCCACCGCCGACCTCACTGATTGCGCGAATCCACTGGACGCCTGCTTCCCGGAGTTGTTGCTATTGCCGCAGACCGCGTCTGATCTTTCGCCATACTCCTCGAAGAAGCGGTAGGTGTCGCCCCTGAGGAAGCACCCGTCGAGGTACACGCGGGACGAGACGTTACCGTAGCAGGTGGGGATGATGAGGCGCGCGGCGGAGAAGCATGTGGCGCAGTCGACTGAGGAGAGATCGCCATGGCACTGGGCCAGCGCGTAGGAAGCATACGGCCACTCGCCGACGTGCGCCATGCCGAACCCGGCGCCGAGCAACTGGTCGAACAGTCGATCCAAGGCGGCGCAGAAGTGTGGGAGCTGAGGCGTGACAGTGTAGGTGGGTATGAGAGGCGGGTTCTCGCATGTCAATCGGATCTCATGGGTACGTGGATCTCCGGCCACCGTCTGCGACGTCGGCTGTGTGAGAATGAAGGACGCGAAAGATAGGAGGAGAAGGATGTAATTGTACATGTTTATTCCTTTTTATTATTGCTGAGAAATCTGTATTAGTGATCCATGTGAAATTCTCATCGCATATATAACAGATTGAAGAGACGTGGGAGGATGATTTATTTAATTATTTATTTTTAATGTGAGCAAGCTGGTATAGATCTCAGATAAGGACACCCAATTTTCACAGAAACCTTGAACGTATAGTTGACTTTTTTTTTCCCCCTTTTTGTGCTAGGCATATGTAGTTGATTTTATTATCATGAAAATCTGTTACCATTTCATAATAATTTTCATATAATTTCATAGTTTTTATTTATATTATGAATTATTAAGGGATATAAACCACTCATCTATCTTAATTATTTAAAGCCAATGAAAGAGAGGTTTATATATAATAAAATTATATGAAAATTGACACTGCATCTTATTTTCTCATGTTCATTCAATCAATGAGGTTAAAATCTAAAACATAAAGATCCAAAATTTATTTTAGGGTGACACAGTAGAAATTTATTTTGGTTCTAAAGTTTGACCCTTCTATATTTATATAATTTGACTTGAGATGGTCTGACATATTCTTGCAACATAGGATTAGAATTTTTTTCATATGAGAAAAAATAAAAAATATAGAAGGATACTTACACGTAGACCGACAAAATATCTGGTCCAAGATCCTAACCTTAACAAAACGCAGCGAAAATAAAATAAAAAATTAAAGTTAAACATTGTACTTCAAAAAATAATGGTAACGTCATGCCTTTGTAGCAGTAAATTTAAGTCAGTTGTTATGTTTCCGATAAATTGAAACTCATAAAAATTATTGCATTTGTATATTACCAGCCGCATAGAGAAAAAAATAAAATTAGTGTTGATTGAGTACAGAAACTTGATGCCTTCTACTCATATTTGTAAAGGGATTTTACGGTCGGTTACCACCATGATATTCTTAGTGCTGACAAATCATGGAAGGCTGCGTGGGTCTTTCGCCCACCCTACTTCCTGCTCCAGCTAACACCGTCAATGCGCACTTTCCTTCCCAATTGTTTTATAAAATTACTAGGAGATTTGTCATGATGACAAATCTGAAAAGTCACATCAGTTTTTTGCCCCATCCCTACTTACTCCTCTAGCTAACACTAACACCGTCAGTGCACACTTTATCCTTCACAATTGTTTTATGAAATTAGGTTACTTTTGAGAGTTAGACATCTTATATAAAAAAAATTAAAAAAAAATCTTTATTTACTCCTCTTTCACCTTTTTTCATTCCAACCTTACCCCTCTTTTTAATTCCCTTTTCACTCTTTGTAATTTATTTTAGGAAAAATTACACTTAATCTTCCTGTAGTTTCACCCCGTTGTAAGAAATTTCCCTATTGTTTGAAAATCAGTACATAAACCCCCTATGGTTTCAATGGACTTGCAAAGTTAATTTTTCCATCAAATCAAACTGTTTGTTCTTTAAAAAAAAAAAAGAGTGTTTAATAGAAAAAAAATAGATTTCAATTTCCCAAATTACCGAAAATTAATTCCTTACCTCAATCACAATAGCTCTCCAAGAACTAGTTGTTTTTATAATTCTTACGCTATGAAAAAGATATATTTGTTCATTTTTAGGTTCTCTATAATTGCATCAAACCATAGGGAAGTTAAGTGTAATTTTCTCTTTATTTTAAAATATTTAGTTTCATGAGTTCTATATATGAATTCGAGAAAATAAATTCAAAAGATTAAACATTTAGATTTAAAATCAAATAAAAACTACAATATTCTTGAAAAAAAATACCATTGACTTTTCATCGTTTTTGAGACAATAAAAAGTATTCAATATAATTTACCAAAAGAAAGTATTTAATATAAATATTTCATCTCGGGCAAATATATTGTGGCGAATTGCAGGACTTTTTTATTCTTCCAATTGTAAGACACATAGAACCCTAATAGAAGAATTTCCTCCCTTTCTTTGCCCCTAGTTTCGTCCCATATTTCCACAAAATTATAAAATCTTTTTCTTTGTTTTCCCTTTCAATTTATTTGTTAAGATGTATTTTATAGGTTGAGGCATTAAGACAAACTAAGGTGGCGTTTGATACATAAGTCAAATTAACTTTTGATTCTGAATGCGTGTTGAATTAGTACCGGTCAGTTAGGAGGTGTAATTAGAGACATCGAATATGTACTAGTAAAACTATTTGATTACATATCTGAATGAAAGTCTAAATAACCTACATTTCGAATTTTGTCATGGTCATTGTTTTGATTTATTTATTTTTATTAAGCCATGCATTCATAATTATCAATTAATTAACAACTTGACATTTTCAATATCAAAATCTCCAAATCAGATAATCCAATCAAAACTAAAATTCCCAAAATTTTGAAATCTTTGATCCGGTTCATTAATTTTTTTTTTAATTCTCTCTCTCTCTCTTGGTAAAGGTGCATAATAAGACCAAAAATTTAAATAAAAAAAAGGAAAGAAAAAATAGTTGAAGTCAAGGAAACTGAGTCAAATTTGCTTTAGGTTAGCAATGGTGAAGTGGTTTTAGAAATGAGCGCATTTGAACTTTTCGTTTATAAGGTCTTTTTCATCATTTATCTATTGAAATGTATTGCTGAACAAATAAGCACTAGTTTGAGTGTTGATTAGATTAGAGGCAATACCAATCACTCTGAATGAGCCTACCTCTGACCAAATTGAAGGTCAGACCCATTCATCACTAATTTAGTGCAAATAAACGCCACCTAAATTCCAGCACTGAAACAGTACACCTACACCAATTAGGACAATCATTAATACACCTATAACTTTGACTTGAAGTATTCTATAGGCTGACCGATGCCCGATAAAGTCAGCTTAAGATATTAGATAAAGAATGATTATTTTTATGAATCATAAATAAAAGAATAGATCATGATAATGATTCAAACGAAACTTGAAATAGCTATTCTAACTGTTAATCGTAAAAAGATGAAACTAAAAATGATAGTAAAATACCAAGATTGAATCTCAACTATTAAGTTGAACTTTGTGCTCTTTAGAATTCTAAATCCAGTATCTGGGAGGACTGTGATAGGGAAATCAAGAGAGGGCAGGCTTTCCTATAAGAGCCAACTCAATTAGAACTACGAACAAGAATTATTAACAGGGATTAAAAAATCTACACCTAACTTATGAGATCAAAAAATTTGATCATCATCAGATTATAAAATGATGTTTTATCTAAATAATTAAGGTTAAACTTTAATTTTTTAGCTATAGAATATGTATTGAATTTTCAGTCCAATGGTCAAAATCCTTTTCACTGATCTTATGTGGAACTTATTGATAGGAGTGGGGAAAAAAAAAACATGGATAGCCATATGTAATGATAAATTTTTTTTTTTTTTTTCAGTTTGACAATGTGAAATATATTCATCAAATGATTGAAAACTCAATCAGTGCGACGTAGTCCATGGTTCGACATAGTCCATGGTGCCATGATTTGAACTAAAACTATGTATTTGTAATATTATAGAGCCAAAGGGCCCTTTGGTTCTTTCAACAATATTATTTTCCAAACCTTTCAAAAGCCTTTTTTTTCCACTTAAATAACTTTTTTATTTTAATTGAGAATAGGGAGTAAAAAAAATAATTCATAAAATTTAAAATTTAAATATAACTAACTACCTAAAAATTTCTTTCTCTTTTCAAAGCCATTTCTATTTCGATATTTAAATCTAATAGTATAAAAATATTATCCCTAACTATAAATAATCTTACACCTAAAATTCCTTTAAATATTTTATATCGAAAGCCGTTGTGTAATGGAGTCAAATGGCAGGAACCCCCCGGGGGGTATATCTCATGAAGGTCAAACTTTACAATTTTAAAAAGACAAATGCACTAAATCATTTCATATTGAAGTGTCCACTTGTCTACATCGTCAAAACATTGTAAGTCTATGCTCGGATAAATTGTTGGTTGAAATTTGCATATACTGGCTATAACGACTTAGATTTAAATTTTACATAATACATTACTATTTTAATTGTTAAATTTTTTATTTGAAGATTTGAAATTTTTAATATTTATCATTTATTGGCCGAGGAAAAGTTCTAACTTCCGACGGTTTTGATTAAACTACAAATGAAATTTAAATTCATTAAAATCATTTTCTCATATATTATATTAACCTTAAATGCAACTCCTCATAAAAAAAATTTCTCTAAGCTCTTCCACCTTTTTCTTTTATTTGATAAGGAAAGCTACAATACTTCCAAACGGAATACCGTCTCCAGAGAAGCGTACAAAGAGATATTAGATATAAATGAATCTACCCAAATACAACTATGACCAACTATGACTATGTGCTTTGTCAAAAAAATCACCCAATATATTAGCCTCCCTTTTGACATAGGCAAAGACACAACATGGAAAAGAGGAAGCCGTGGATCGAACATTAGAAACCACGTGACCAAAGGGGGCTAAGTTGCATTGAGAGCTCCAAATTTTTATTAAAACCGCCAAAGAATTAGATTCAACAATCAAGGACCTGCATCCAAAATCCTTGATTAATCGAAGGCCAAAGAAAATGGCCTTATCTTTCAGAAGATGGATTGAGTTTATGCTCTTCTCGGATAACACTACAGCCAACAAAATGGTCACTAAGGATTGTATCCACCCCATTCTTAACTTTATTAGGAAAGAAGGGAGCATCTACATTAAACTTGAGAGTCTCCCCCGGCACAACTTCCCCACTGTAGCTCCATTGTAAAGCAGTACATTAGCTTCATTATAGGGTATAATCCCTATTAATTAGTTGGTCTAATATTTGCATCGCATAAACTTAAAACATGTACAATTATCTTCTCCTCCGCCGCCGCTCCTTGCTTTTATTGTTTCCCTCATTGTTACGCCCCTTGGCGACGGTGGCCGCCGGAGATCCGAGAACTCGAACCATCCCATTGACTTGCAATGAGCGTCCGAATTATGCGGCCAATGCCACCGCCAACGCCCCGAACTTCACGTCGCCGCCATGACCCAAGTCTTCCGCCAAATAAGCGCCTCCGGTGGATCCGCGGCCAAGGCCATGATAAATTGGGATTCTATTGCTGCATGGGTCCGGATACCTTTATCTCTATTAATTTTTAATCCACTTAATTTTAAGATTTTGAGACGTTATTTAAAAGCCTTAATCCTGTGGGTAGGTAGAACATGTAAAAATATGAAGATGGCTTCGTTTTTATGAGATTAATATTTTGTTAGTCGTGTAATTTAGTACTTGAAAATTACAAAGCATGGCCATTGAAAGTTATACCAAAATTTTAGTGCTTAGATTAATATGATATAGACTATCTAATCTCACTAAAGTTGTAATGCTTATCTATTTTTATGTGTTATTAGAATAGCTAAAAAAAATCTAAAATATTTAAAAGTTAGGCTCATTGAGGGGTTAATGAAGGTAAATTGCATTGGAAAGGAGTCGAACCAATGTGTGGACGGGCTCCCCCAAGGTGCTTGCTGGTAGCTCGAGTTTAACTATAAAATTTCACTACTTTTAAATTTGAACCATGAAGATGAAAAGATCACAACAAATTGACAGAGTCCTTAAATTTCATAAAATGTGATGGTGTTCGAGCTTCTCTCTTAATAGTAGAAAAAACAAATAGCAGCAATAACAATCGCCAAGTAAATCCTTGAACAGTTTAGATTTTTATAAGACTTTTCCCCCTTTCAAAAATTTTAGGGGTACTGACCCTCTAGGTCAAGCCCACCTTGATATAAAATTATAAAGCCCCAAGCATAAATCTTTTTTTTTTTTGGCCTAGTAAATCAAGAAAATGAAAAAAAATCACAAGAGATAGTAATTTTTCACATATATTTTTATGGATTTTTCATTACATATGAAATTTCTAACCATCATCAGATTAATATGAAACTATAAAATCCCCTTAATTATTTGTGATATTTTCATTAGTTAAAATTTAAAAATACTTAGTTTTGTGGGCAAATTGAAGTGAGGGGCAGGCGCTGCGCGCCCAAAAGTGCAAACCGTCCCGGGCTCTTTGTCGAGGTTTATGGAACATTGATTTTAAGCTATTCGTCCAGGAAACTTGGGGAGTCGGTGTGGCGCGCGGTTGCGGCTGCGCCTCAAAATTATGGCCGGTTTGCGCGGATTGAGGTTACGGCGGCGCCGGTTTAGGTGATGGCGGACTGACACTGAATGAGAGCTCTTGTAGGGCGTGTTTGGAGAATGCATTTCTTCGGTTTTGGGATGCTTGCCATTGTCCCAAGGGTGGGCTTTGGACACTGAGTGCTTCACTCGCTGCTCCGACACCGATTTCCTCAATGCCCATCAGCCGGAGAAAACTCCCAATGGTGGTGATGCAATGTCTTTGTCTTCGTTTTCGATTTTTTGCCCGCCAAGTGTTCGATAAAATGCCCAAATCAAATATCCTTAGATACTGATAAGGTGGAACAGATAGTGATTTTGTTTTTGGTTTTTTTTTTTTTTTTTGGATGAATGGTTTAATGTTGGGATTACAATTATAATAGTAGGTGTCGCCATTGTTTGCTCGGTGGTTGCCTTGTCAGCGGCGGGAGCAATTGGAGTATTTGCTAGGAACCGCAGACTCATACAGAAGAAGAGGAGAGGTATTCTCGTTTTGACCTTTTTCTTATACTATTCAAAATGCAATGGCACCCCTTTATCTAGGAGGAGACATACGCATGATATGCTGCTATCCTTTCAGTGGTACCAAATCTAAAAACCATTGTTCTAGCCCCTGTTCCTAACTAAGGCCTTCAAAAATGTCATCTTCTCAATTGTTCAAATAATGAAATGTTTGCTGTATTCCAAATAATTATTACTTGTTTGGTTTGTTTTAGAGTTCAAATAGCTATTCCTAGTTGGACCATATTCTACCCTAATCAAGAATAACTCATGCCACTCGTAGCCTGTGGAAATTACTATTCCATTTATGGTCTATTCCATTCAAGGAACCAAACTTTTCAACAAAATGTCATATTTCTCTAATCCCTGGTTCAGATGATGTGAAGAAATTGGTAAAAATCCTCCATGCCAGTGGCTTATACTTCAAATTCTGTACTTGAAAAGTTCACAGGATCTTTTAAAGAAGAAAATAAAATCAGGCAAGGCGGATTTGGAACAGTTTATAAGGTGATTCAACTAATTACTACTATTATATGCATTTCTTTTATAAAGACAAACTGTCTACCTTTAGTTTTTTTAATGCTAGAACACATCTGTCTTAAATTTATGAGGTAGATGACCGAGAATCTGCAGCCCATACTTTCGATTCTGTCATTCTTCATGTATTCAGAATTTTATTACTGTCATAATCACAGGGAGTTTTGGTTGATGGAAGGCAGATTGCTGTTAAGAGGCTATTCTATAACAACATACAAAGTGCTACACATTTCTATAATGAGCAAGCACCATGGAACATAAGAACCTAGTTCGACTTTTGGGCCGTAGTTGCTCTGCACCCGAAAACCTCCTTGTCTACCAATCCCTGCCCATTAAGCATCATGGGACATAAAAGGTATGACACATTTTTTCTTTTTTTTTATTTTCTTTCCCCCCACCCCCCCCCCCCCTGGTTGGGATACCTGGATCAACTTGGGCGTTGGTAAACACGAATTTGAGAGAAAAATAACCTCTATTACTCACAAGAATAGATTACGCGAGTATTTACAAAACTCATAGAAAAACTGTCAAACTCACTCAAACTGGATCACTCTCTAGGATCACTCTTGTTTTCTGATACACAAACTCTTGTTGTGGTATTTCACTCTCTCTTGGTGATTTTCAGGATACCTTCCAACTAAGATATCCACCTCTATTTATAGAGGGCTTTGGTTGGTGTGAACAATGCAACTTCCTTCTTCAACAATGGTGGGCTGTGTAGGTGGAAGGTTTGGTGGCTTCAACAATGGTGGGCTGTGTTGGTGGAAGGTTTGGTGGCTTCAACAATGGTAGGCAGCTTCAAAAATGGCGGTTGGATGGCTGGACTTCTTCAATTCTCCCCCTCCAGCCATATCCGAAAAACATCCCAGTTATGTCTCTGCATAACTCTAGCTTCTCTCGAGTCACCACCTTCGTCAACATGTCCGCAGGATTCTCCTTTGTGTGGATCTTCACTAGTCTCAACAGTTGTCGATCTATTACCTTGCGTATCCAATGATAGCGAATATCAATATGTTTTGTACGGAAATGGTACATGGAGTTCTTGCTCAAATCTAGAGCACTCTGACTGTCACAATGTACCTTGTACTCCTTTTGCTTGATTCCAAATTCTTGGAGATAACGCTTTAACCACAACATCTCTTTTCCAGCTTCTGCGGCAGCAATGTATTCTGCTTCGGTTGTGGATAAAGCAACACACTTCTGTAGTCTTGACTGCCATGAAACAGCTCCCCCTGCAAAAGTGTAAATGAACCCTGAAGTAGATTTCCTACTATCAAGATCTCCGGCCATATCTGCATCAGTATAGCCTTCCAAGATTGGATCAGCTTCCCCGTAACAAAGACATATCTTCGTTGTACCCTTAAGGTACCTGAGAATCCATTTTACCGCCTCCCAATGCTCTTTCCCGGGGTTGGAGAGAAAACGACTTACCGTTCCCACTGCGTGAGCAATATCAGGCCTCGTACACACCATAGCATACATCAAACTTCCAACTGCTGAAGAATATGGTACTGACGACATCTCCCCAATCTCTTCCTTGGATGAGGGACAGGAACTCTTGCTCAGCTTGAAATGGTTGGCTAATGGAATGTTTACTGGTTTGGCATTATTCATATTGAACCGTGCAAGCACTCGTTCAATATACTTCTCCTGAGATAGCCATAACCTTCGGTTCTTCCTGTCTCGGGTGATCTGCATTCCCAATATTTGTTGAGTCGATCCTAAGTCTTTCATGTCAAAAGACTTAGAGAGTTCCTTCTTCAGCTGGTTGATCTTCGTTGCGTCTTTCCCACGATTAGAATATCGTCTACATATAGTAGAAGAGCAACGAAATTTCCATCATAAAACTTCTGAATGTAGACACACTCGTCTGCTG
This sequence comes from Santalum album, assembly GCA_034195605.1. NCBI lineage: Eukaryota > Viridiplantae > Streptophyta > Magnoliopsida > Santalales > Santalaceae > Santalum > Santalum album. The sequence continues at coordinate 8,165,232 of CM067260.1, read as the reverse complement.
CAGTTTTCTTGTACCCTTGACTCACAATGCAAGAGTCAAACTTCTTGTACCACTGCCTAGGTGCCTGCTTCAGACCGTACAAGCTTTTCTTCAGCTTGCAAACGAGGTTATCCCCTGAAACCTCAAAACCTTCTGGCTGCTCCATGTAGATTTCTTCTTCTAAATCTCCATGAAGAAAAGCTGTCTTCACATCCATCTGTTCAAGCTCCAAGTTCATACTTGCGACCAATCCAAGTATGACTCTAATTGAAGTCATTTTGACTACTGGTGAAAATATCTTGTCAAAGTCAATCCCCTTCTTCTGTTGGAATCCTTTGACTACAAGCCGTGCTTTGTATTTCACCACTTTTCCACTGTTATCCTTTTTCAGCTTGAACACCCATTTGTTTTTCAGTGCCTTCTTCCCTCGTGGAAGTTCTACGATCTCATAAGTCTGATTTTTCTGCAGGGATTCCATCTCGTCCTGCATTGCGAGCAACCACTTTTCTTTACCCTTATGAGATAATGCTTCATGGAAACTCTCTGGTTCTCCATCTTCAGTAAGTAGAAGGTACTCAGATTCTGGATATCTTCTTGATGGAATCCGACCTCGTTCAGATCTACGAACTTCTGGAACAATCTAAGGAGAACCACCATCATCTTGGCCTTGTGATGGTTCTGGAACGTCTGGCAGCTGGGGTTGTGGCTCCCCCTGCTCAACACCGTCATCTTCCTCATTGTCTTCTACTTCTGGCATTTCTTCTGGCACTGTATCATCATTTCTCACGAATGATTCCGATGTTGCCTCTGGCACCTGAGGAGCAACGTTCGGCTTCCGAGATATTGTGGGCTTTTCAATATCTTCTATTGTCTGGTTTTCATGGAACACCACGTCCCTACTTCTGATCACCTTTTTCTCCTTTGGATCCCATAATCTGTATCCAAACTCTTCATCTCCATAGCCTATGAATATGCATGGAGTGGTCCTTGCATCCAGCTTCTGCCTGAGCTCTTTGGATACATGTGCGTACGCTAAACACCCAAATACTCTCAAGTGGGAGTATGATGGATCCTTTCCAGACCAAATTTTCTCCGGAACTTCAAAATCTAATGGTACTGATGGAGATCGGTTGATCAAGTAACAGGTGGCTCTGACTGCTTCTCCCCAGAATGGCTTTGGCAGCTTAGCCATACTGAGCATGCTCCGAACACGTTCCATGATTGTTCGGTTCATTCTTTCAGCTATACCGTTGTGTTGAGGGGTGCGTGGGACCGTCTTCTCATGTCGGATGCCATATGATCTGCAATAGGCATCGAACTGCCTGGAAGAGTATTCACCTCCATTGTCGGATCGAAGACGCTTCAACTTCTTTCCTGTCTCACGTTCTACCATGACATGGAACAGTTTGAAGTAATCAAATACCTGGTTCTTCGTCCGCAAAAAATACACCCACACCTTTCGAGAAGCATCATCGATGAACGTCAGAAAGTATCGGTTGCCGCCGAGTGATTCAACCTCCGAGGGACCTCAAACATCAGAGTGTACCAGATTGAGCAACTCTGATCTTCTCGTTGAAGAGGAATTAAACGAGACTCTATGTTGCTTACTAAACAAACAATGATTGCAAGGATCTAGTGCAGCGTCCTTGTCTACATTGATAAGCTCCTTCTTTATTAGGGTAGATAGCCCTTTCTCACTCATGTGGCTGAGTCTCTGGTGCCATAAATTTTGTGAAGCCTCTTTTTCTGCAACGTTAAGGCTGTCTGTACAAATCTTCACATGAGTCTTGTATAGCGTGCCACAAATATGTCCTCGAGCGACTGTCATAGCGCCTCTTGACAATTTCCATGTGCCTCTACTGAAATGACTATCATAGCCCTCTTTGTCGAGAGCTATGCCAGAAAGTAGATTCAGCCGAAGATCTGGCACATGGCGGACATCCTTCAGAGTAATTGTGCTTCCAGAACTTGTCTTTATCTGGACATCACCAATTCCGACAATCCCAGCGGAACTGGAATTTCTCATTTTCACAGCTCCAAAGTCACCGGCTTTGTATGTTGTGAAGTATTCCTTGTATAGAGTCACGTGGTAGGACGCTGCAGTATCTACCACCCATTCTGTGTCTTCTTTTGAGACGTGAAGGCATGTCTTATCTTGGGTTGAACAATAAGCTACATCACCAGAGATAGTAACTAATGTTTCTCCGCCCTTGTTCTTCGGCTGCGAACTGCTTTGGCCTTGTTCCTCTTTTCATTTGTAGCAGTTCTTCTTCATATGCCCTTCTATTCCACAATGATGGCACTTATATGTTGGTTTTCTGCCATCAGTGGACCTGCCCCTGCTCTTGCTTCTGCCTCTCCATTTGCTTTTGCTACTCTTTTGTTGCCTCCCCCGGTTCTCTGTGACAAGGGCATGGGTTTGATCTGTGCCCATGTCCTTTCTCCTTGCCTCTTCACTGAATAAGGCATCCTTGACCATTGACATGGTAAGTTTGCCATTAGGGGCTGAGTTGCTGAGTGATACGACCAGCGTTTCCCAACTATCGGGAAGGGAACTGAGTAGTAGCAACGACTGAACTTCATCGCCAAGCGGCATCTCTACAGACGACAACTGGTTGACCAAGCTCTGGAACTCACTGGTATGCTCGGCAACTGAAGTTCCACTTTTAAGCTTCATGTTGACTAAACGCCTCATCAACAAAGCTTTATTCCGAGCGGTCTTGGCTTGGTACATGTCCTCCAACTTCTTCCAGAGGGCATATGCGTCTGTCTCTTGTGCAACATGGTGGAAGACACTATGATCAATCCATTGACGGATCTGACTAATAGTTTTTCGGTTTGATTTCTTCCACTCTAACTCTTTGGCGGGATCAGGATTTGTACCTTTCATTTCGATGGGATCAAACAAATCCTTACAGCTGAGGAAATCTTCCATCCGAGGTTTCCACAGCGTGTAGTTGGTGGCAGTAAGCATAATCATGGCTCCGGAAGATGATGTTGACTCTTCTGTGGACATTATCACCTTACAAATATCTTTTCAACACTATCGAGGTTGAATCTTGAAAAACGGAGCCCACCGTTGCGTCCAGAACGGTCGAAAAAAGGTGGAATAGACACTACAAGGCCAAAATTCCACTATTGGGGCAAAAATGTAATTTTGAAAAACTTGAGGGGTCAATTTGCAATTTTCAGAAATACTGCAAATTCCGGCTGTGAACAGTATTTCCGACCGTGTCGTCTTCTCCGGTGAACAGTGTCGTCTTCTCCGGCGAAAATATCCGGCGACGGTTGTCTTCTCCGGCGAACCTCCGGCAAAGTTGACCAAACTTTGACCGCGATTTCTGGGCTTGTTTGAACTCCGATTAGGTCGCCGTTTGGTGCGTTGGACTCAGTTCGACAAGACAAATCCAATGGTGCACTCAGAATTGGATTTTGAGTAAAACTCAAAAAACCCAAATTCGGCCGGTCACCTAAAAAACTCAATCAACGCCTCTAACTTGGCTATGATACCACTTATTGGGATACCTGGATCAACTTGGGCGTTGGTAAACACGAATTTGAGAGAAAAACAACCTCTATTACTCACAAGAATAGATTACACGAGTATTTACAAAACTCATAAAAAAACTCTCAAACTCACACAAACTGGATCACTCTTTAGGATCACTCTTGTTTTCTGATACACAAACTCTTGTTGTGGTATTTCACTCTCTCTTGGTGATTTTCAGGATACCTTCCAACTGAGGTATCCACTTTTATTTATAGAGGGCTTTGGTTGGTGTGAACAATGCAACTTCCTTTTTCAACAATGGTGGGCTGTGTAGGTGGAAGGTTTGGTGGCTTCAACAATGGTGGGCTGTGTTGGTGGAAGGTTTGGTGGCTTCAACAATGGTAGGCAGCTTCAAAAATGGCGGCTGGATGGCTGGACTTCTTCACCCCCCCCCTTCACTTACCCGAGCAGTCTTCTTTCCTCCCCCCCCCCCTGGTCGCAACCTAAACCTAGATCCATTCCCGACCAACACTCCGGCGACCAGCACAGGTTAGTCTCTCTCTCTCTCGCTCTCCCTCTCTCCCTCTCTCCCTCTCTCTCTCTTTCTCTCTCTCTATCGCCAATGTTTCTGTTTGTGCAGCTATTCTGATGCCGAGCAACTGATGGAGGAGAATTTCAGAATTTTAATGTGTTGTTATCTCTAGAGATTTATGCCTTCTATGTCTCTACGGTTTAAAATTCCTCCATCTGTAAAGTTAAAATACCAATTCAGAATGTGTCTGCTGCTATATATTTTCCTATTGGCTTTTGTTTTGACATAAAAAAAAAATTCTGGGCTAGCATTAGTCGTCTTTGTTGAGTAATTTTGTATGATGAGCAAAAAGAGAGGATGGAAATTGTTAAAGATTTTATGGAGGAAGGCTGCCCTAGATAGAACCCTTATTATAAATTTGCTTTCATTTTATTTTATGAATGAATTCTTATTATAAGTTGCTTATTGAACTTTCGTTACTTTATATGGTTTGCATATTTAACTTGAACTTTACAATTTCATATATATAACGTATCGGCAAACGTGTCGAAATTGTTCATTTTTTCAAAAATTGCGTGTTTCATATCACTAACATGTCGTGTTACTGTACCGGTATCGGTGTCGGTGCATCACTGCAGCCCACAATGTCGAAGGTTTTAGACATGTTGAAAATGGAGGATGAAGACATTCCTCACCCTAGTAACCCACCTTTTATAGCCCAGTGAACTTGATGCGCATTGGCCTCTCGATGCGAACGCATCTCCTTCAACAATGTCCAACAGCTCCTTCTCTCCCAGACGACATGACCCAGTCGGACCCGAGCCCACAAGTTTTTTTTGCCCAACATATTTGAGGTAGCGTATAACTGTGCTGTTTCTTTTTTTTCAGAGCTGCAGGTTGCTGGGAATGGAGACGGTGCATGGATGAATAACCTTTTCTACAATGTACATTTGCCGCCGTTGATCAGAAGGGTAAGTTGCAACTATTTGCGACGATCCCACCAGATCTTTGCAGACAAAGAAAGCATGTTCTGTGCAATTGTGACAATTTCTTCCTGTATGTTAATAAAGTGGAGGGGACTACTCAACAGAAAACTAACCAAAGAAAGAGAGAGTGAACTAGGGATGAAAGTGTATGAATTCTTATAGTGTCGGTATTTTATTAGCAATAAGAAATCATTAGCCAGGGCCACATCAAACATAAGTTAAAAGTTTAAGGGGTACAATGAAACAATTAAAACTCTAAGGGAGAGATCAGAATTTCGTTGAAATTTTAAGGGGGGATCCATGTAATCTATATATATATATATGACGTAACATATCTAGAAGTAAATAAAAGTAGCTTAACCCTTGAAAATATAACAAATATCATCTCAAAATTTAATTTTAAATAACAATTCATTTTAACTTGATTACTCACTTTTAGTTAGCTTTATTTTAATTTAAGTATTATATGCCAAGTTTATAGTGGTCAAGGGAGTATGAAGTGACATTTGAAATAAGTCTGATTAATCTTTAATCCTGAATACATACTAAATTACTGCAAGTTAGATAAGAGGTGTAATAAGAGATACTGAATATATAATAGTAAAACTATTTGACTATATATTTGAATGAAAACTTAAATAACCTACATTTTTAATTTTGCCCTTGTTATCATTATTTATTATTTTTTATTAAGTCATGCATTTAAATTTTTCAATTCAATTAGAAGCAAAAATAAAAGGAAAAAAATAAATGAAAGCAAGGAAAAGGAGTTGAACTTGACTTAAAGGGGTGAAAGTGAAGTGGTTTTGCTACCACAAACATTTGAACTTTTGTTTATAAAGGCCTTTTTTATAATTTAACCTTTAAAATGTACTACTTAACCATTCAACATTGTATTCGACACTAATTTGAGTGTTAATTCGCTCACAAGTCATTTAAAACTATTCAGACGTGTTACTAAAAGCTCTGAATGAGTCCATCTCTGACTAAATCAGTATTGACAGTTATTTAATACCAATTCAGTACCAATTCAATACAAACAAAGACCACTTGAGTTATGTTTGGTGTCTAGCCTTATCACACCTACTTTACCACCCAACTATTTAAATTCCTTGCATCAATTTTGTCAGACCATTAATTTGGCGACACGTAATAACATTTTGTTTGTCGAACTTCAATCAAAAGTGCAAGACCCGCCTCATAAATTCACAGAAATAATGTGGTCGGTTCAAATTCCTAAAGGACAGCTGTCCTAAAAAATTAGGTACACAGGCTCATCTCAATCCAACATTTTAATCAACTAATTTTATTTATTTTTACCTGTTTTCTCTCTTCGTTTATTTGTCAAGACGTAATGAATTAGGCTGGGCGTTAAGTAACACAAAATTTCAACACCGACAGCACACCTACAACAATGAGGACACGATGTCATCAATGCACCTATAACTTTGACTTGAGGGACTCAGTGGGCTGTTGGATGCCCAACAAAGTCAAACGTTCAACCAATGCTCCCACCCCTTGCCATTCACGCGGACCCGAGTTCAAACCTCTGGTATAGCCATGGGATCAGGCTTCTCTCCGGTTAAACTGTGCGGCAATCCAATTGTGTACATACTAACTCAGTACTGAACCCATTAAATACCGATGGTAACAATGATCCGTGCGAATGAGATGAGAAATAGTTATTTTCATGAACTATAAATAAAATAATAGACCACAAAATGAGATGAATGATTTTGATTAAATTAAGATAAAACCTGAATAAGAATAATTATCCCAAACTATAAAATGATCCAACGAAAATACGGAACAGCTATTATCATGCGATAATTTTATAGCGGTGGTAGGACACTAGTAGACGTCTTCTGGGGGTAGAGCTCCCGCTGTTTTCCAAGTTTTCATCCCAATTCACTAGGAAGTGGTCCCAGGGATGGGACCTACTGAAGCCCATGTTCTTCTCCAGGGAGCTGTAAACCATGTTACTGAATCCATTATTCCAACTGCGGCTCAATTCATCTTCTCTTTGGCTCTCCCCCAAAAAGTAGAACACCGTCTTCTTCTTCTTCGTCCCCTTATTCTCCCTGTGTCTGAATTGCTTCTTAATGAACAATCTCACAGAATTCAAAACTGATAACCCAAAACCCTTCAATGATGAAGAGCCCCAAAGCCGCACCACCCATGGCCTTCCTTCTCATGATCATCACGACCGTGCTGCTCAAAAACTCCCCAACAGAGGCGGATCCGAGAGTCGAAACCGTCGAGATGAGCTGCGGGCATGAAGAAGAGCACAATTCCGCGCTCTACATCCCGAACTTCGTCTCGACCATGGAAAACATCAGCAACCAAATGCAAGCTTCCGGTTTCGGCATCGCGGTAACGGGGCAGTCCTTGGACGCGAGCTATGGGCTGGCACAATGCTATGGCGACCTCCCTCAAGTCGATTGCCTCATGTGCTACGCCCAGGCCCGCACCCTCCTCCCCCAGTGCTACCCTTTCACTGGCGGTCACATCTTTCTGGACGGTTGCTTCATGAGAGGCGAGAACTACAGCTTCTTCGAAGAAATCACAGGGCCGGGGGACAAGGCCGTGTGCGGGAAAAAGAGGAGCCACACGGGCCCCGGCTTCGACTCAGCAGTTAGGAGAGCTGTCGGGGAAGTGGTCGTAGCGGCGGTTAAGGAAAATGGTTACGCACGAGGAGAAGGGAAGGACGGGGAAAACGGATCCTGTTACGTACTAGCGAATTGTTGGAGGACGTTGAATGCGAATGCTTGTAGGGTGTGTCTGGAGAAGGCCGCAGTTTCGATATTCCGATGCTTGCCGCAGGCAGAGGGGCGGGGTTTACAGGCCGGGTGCTTCATTAGGTACTCCAATGTGAATTTCCTCAATGCCGAGCAACAGAATGGAAGGTCTAGAGGTATCAGAGGAACAGTGTTCTTCGATTTCGTTGTGTTCGTGTGCTGAAATGTTGATTTTTTTCCCCCTGTCGGCTTGTTGCAGGAAAGAAGACCGTGGTTTTAGTATTGGCTATAGTCATGAGTTCTTCAGCTCTGGTGGTAGTTGGGGGAGCTCTAGGAGTTTATAAGTGGAAGCACAGGAGGATACAAAGGAAGAGGAGAGGTATTCTTATTTGCGTACTAAAAAATTGTTCTTAGCTTCTCTCTACTCATGGTTTCCTCTAATTTCAACAGCCTCAAATAATGTAAAAGATATGGCGAAGATCCTTAATGATAGTAGCTTAAACTTCAAATTCTCGACGGTCGAGAAGGCCACGGGATGTTTCAACAACGCCAACAAGCTTGGGCAAGGTGGATTCGGAACGGTTTATAAGGTAGTTTGCTTAGTTCCTGTGGCAGTTTCCATCTAAGTCTATGCTTAATTTACTCATTCCCCTCATGTTCTATGATAGCCATTCCTTATCTCTTCTATTCCCGGAAAATGACTCTCATCCCTTCTATAACCCATTTTATAAACCAAACATATAAGGGTGTGTTCGATTCATGATAATTATTATTCCATTCGTGCTCTATTCCAGTGGAATGCACCTTGCTTCGTTCATTTTATTACTCGGAATAACTGTTGCCAACGTTTGAAATCAATATCTTTCTTGTCCAAGCCAATGTTTGATTCTATCTTTTGGGCAGCCGCCTAGTTACTTTTTGCTTTTCTTCGCTGTGGTTGTTTAGCCATGATTTGCCTAATCTCTAGACATTCTAAAGACCGCAAAGACATGAAATGGCTCTTTTAGACCTTTAAAGGCCTCAGATGAGTGTCCAGCCTGTTTGAGGTCGTCTAAAATGTGGTGAAGTCACTCCAGCCTCTCGTCCCCCAGTCCATGGGCATATATATTTCTTACTAATTCTGTTTCGGTGGAATAGCCAATCCACTCCCACTCTATTCCACTCTGTGAACTTAACATGTCATAAGATTAATTCAGTCAGCGCATTCACAATGAAATTATTCACATACAGCGGTTTGTAACCTGAGCTATTCTAACCATCTCCATTGACAAGGGAGTTCTTGCTGACGGAAGGGAGATTGCAGTCAAGAGGCTTTTTCAAAACAACAAACACAGAGCAGCAGATTTCTACAACGAAGTGAACATTATAAGCAGTGTTGAACACAAAAATCTCGTCAGGCTATTGGGATGCAGTTGTTCGGAACCAGAAAGCCTCTTAATCTATGAATTCTTACCTAACGAGAGTCTTGATCGCTTCATATTCGGTAATTCTCAGACCCTTCCCCTTAAGTCTAAATTCTAAGCATCAACAACACATATACCTTAGTAAGAGTATATTATGCAGTCACATATCTAAGTGCTTCAATTCATTTTGCAAAACATGAGACAGATTCAAATAGAGGTAAAACAATGAACTGGGAGAAGAGATTTGAGATAATAATTGGAACAGTTGAAGGTCTGGTCTACCTACACGAGAACAACAATGTCAGAATCATTCACAGGGATATTAAAGCAAGTAACATCTTATTGGATTCAAAGTTTCGCGCTAAAATTGCTGATTTTGGGTTGGCAAGGTCTTTTCAAGAGGATAAGAGCCACATCAGTACAGCCATTGCAGGAACCCTGTGAGTACACGGCCTCTCTTCATTTCAAAACAAAATAAAACCAAATTTAAGACTCATAGCTTTGTAAGTTAAGAAGGGATATACTTGTTTGCAGAGGATATATGGCGCCAGAGTACTTAGCCCATGGGCAGTTGACAGAAAAGGCAGATGTCTATAGCTTCGGTGTGTTGCTCTTGGAGATTATTACAGGGAGGCAGAATAATAAGAGCAAAAGCTCAGAGATCTTGGACAGCCTAGTTATCACAGTAAGTTTCCCAACCCCTTCTACTCTCTGATTATGTAGTCCGAAGGTCTTTTGTAATGTTTTCAACAACAAAAGGAAAAATAAGAAACCCACCGAAGCATCTTACGTGATGTTTGGTTCAAAGGGATAGCTATTCCATAACTTGCCGATTCCTATCACATAGTTTGGTTCACTTGAGGGACTAGAATAGTTATTCCTATTTGGGTCTAATTTTGGCCAAATCATGAACACCTATACCTGTTATTCTATTTCCATGGAATAACTATATTTTACTCCTCCTCGATTGCACTCTGCAATCTAAAACGTATAGTTACATTTCCCTGATATTTGTTTTTGGGTGAAACAGATGTGGAGACATTTCCAAGAAGGGACAGCAGACAAATTTTTTGACCCAAACCTAATGCTGCATAACTACCAAGATAGAGACATCAAAAATGAGGTTTCCAAAGTGGCGCATATTGGGCTATTGTGCACCCAAGAGATCCCATCACTAAGACCAACAATGTCAAAAACACTAGACATGTTGACAAATAAGATTGAGGACCTGCCAGCACCAGCTAATCCGCCCTTTGTGGATGAGCAAACCATGGAATTTAATTACACATCTGACAGCCCATCCAACCCACTCAATCCCAAAGCATCAATTGCGAATATCTCCCACAGTTCCTTCTACCCTAGATGAAAAAAGGAGTTTGGACATGAGTTCTCAAAGACGAATAAACCAGGTCCTTTCTCATATGATGCATAGGCATTTTTGTTTAGTAAGACGATGATTGGGGGCATTTCCGTGGTTGGGGAAACAATGTAGATAATTGATTGGATTGGTAGCTGAAACAAGGACGATACGTATCCATTCTGTATCAAGATTTTTTGACAGTCATTGTAAATTTCGAAAGAGAACCTAAGAGTAAGGTGCTTCAGCTATGATTGGTCAAATTTTAATAAAGATTTTTTTAGTTTGCTGGTTTATACCTTCAAAGTTACAAATTCCGAAATAGTCCAAATTGCTAAATATGCGTTCTATTTAACGTGCTGCTATTAGGTTTCCCATGAGACCTCCAGCAATCTCGTAATGTTTGGCAGTAGAAAATCCAGTTTCTAAAGCGAGCTCCTCCAATTGCCTTCCTGTATCAGAACATAATATTTTTTTTCTTAATCAATCAATCAGAAATAATTTATTAAGATTTATAGGATGTTATTTGGTTGAGACATGAATAAGGGTACCTAAGCAATTCTTTTCCATAAGTCTCACCAGAGAATGGACATAAATTAATATTAATATCCATACACCTGAAAGAACAGCTAAGTAGAAGCAGACCTGTTAGGAATTCTTGGACTGAGCTTTTCAAATATTTGTATTCTTCGGCAAGGCCATAACCAGTTGCAACTGGAACTACGACATTGTCAATTATCCATTCCTTGCCAACGAACATCCAGAAAATTTTCAGTTAAGTCGTATTTGCATGGAGCAATTTAGCATCTAAAATAATAACATAAGACTGCAATATTACCCACCAAATGCAAACCATAACAGCTTTATTAATCAGCATGGAAAGAACTTCATTGTAGTACGCAAGCCTAGAGCTGAAGAAACAGATGACCCAAGAACGAAAACAACCCAATAACATGTTTGGACCCTGCTAATGTAGGTTTGTAAACTGGGGAAGGACCTTATTTTTCCTTTTTCCTTTTTTTTAATTTTTTATTTAGAAGCACAAAAAGTATGCAACATGTCTACAACAAGATTAATCATATGGGTGCTATAACATAAAGGCCCAAGAAAGATAGGACAGAACCAGGTTGTAAATGGCATAGCATTCCTGCAGAAAACGGTGTGCGAGCAACAACGTACATAAAAGCAAAACATTATTTTAGCTTATATTGCAATTTACAAGATATCATCCAATGGTTTAAAAGAAATTCACAATTCCATTTCAAACTGTCAGGATAGGTTTCACAGGAGAAAAATAAAATACCGTATAGCATTAGCCGAATCAAATATACAAATTACAAACACTAAATAAACTAGAATCTTCTGCATATCATCTGTTTTAGCCTTCCAGACTAGCTTCATGTATAGCATCAAAGTGTTCAATTAATACAGACAGAAATCTAACAGTTAAATCACTCCATAATAACTGATGTCCCAATATAAGTACCTGAATCACAGCAGTAAACAACTGATTGCTTTTATTGAAGTCAAGGACAGATACTTTTGCACCTGAAAATCTTCTGCAAAATTTTAGTTTACAAACACAACAACAGTCATGGGAGCACAAAACACTCAGATTGAGCATGGGAACCTGGTTTTAGAATTCGAAATATCTCTTGCATGGCTTTTCGTTTATCGACCACATTCCGCAGTCCATACCCAATTGTAATTGCATCAAAATAACAATCAGGAAATTGTAAATCAGTCGCATCCCCTTCCACCCACCTACGACAAATTGACTTCTATTACATACTCTTGATTGCGGGGATTCTCAAATTAAAACATTATGTGACTAACCCATCAGAAATACATAATTGACCAAAACAGTTCCAAAAATGGAACAATGAACAGAAAAAAGTTAAGAATGAGACATCCTTTTAAATTCAGAAGTAATATATAAACTTCAGAATACTAATTCAATACTAGATTTACCAATGCTCACTCAATGTTCTTGTAGCAACTCTTTGATGAAGAGCGTTGTCGAGATGAAGCAATGGACAATTGCTCCTTTGAGAAATCAAGCCCCATCACCTGCAGATTGTAGCCATAGAGACCCAATTATAAGGTTAAGCCACAAACTCTTTCTCAGCTCGGCATTACTGAGAAACAGTTAGCTCCGCAACTTGGGCTCGCAATTTTTGAAAAAATAAAAAGAAATGAAAATGATTTAGAAATAAACCTTTCCATCAGATCCAACATTCTCAGACAAGAGAAACGCCAAATCACCACTTCCACAGCACAAATCCAACACACGGTCCCCCTTTTCCGTTCTGAACCCAAAACATTGCGAGTCTTAAAACTCCAAAAATATGAACATCAAACCCACCGGCAATTATTCAAAAAGACAGAGAAGTCAACGGATAAGAACATGTAATCCTATACCCACTCCAGGACACAGCCATTCGTTTCCATATTCTATGCTGCCCCAAACTCAACAAATCGTTCAACTGCAACAAATATTTTGTTCAAGATAAGAAAAAATTAACTAAAAAAACCAAAAGAAAAAAAGCAAATTTACGGAGCACAGAAGGCCATGTAAGGGGGGGGGGGCGGAAGGGGGCTTACGTTATCATAGACAGGAGCAATTCTACTAAAGAGCGCCCGGCGTTCACTATCACATCGAATCAGTGAGCTTCGGGACATGGAAATGCAGCGGTGCGAAGCAGCTGAGAAGGAAACAGAAGAAAGAAGAAGAGTGGCCATGGAAAATTCTCTTCACTTCTTCTCCCTCCCCCTATTAGGCATTAAAGATAACCTCGGTTCTTAGGCTTATGGGCCCAGTAGACACATTGGGACCCGGTAAAAATAGTGTAAATTTGAATAATTTTATTCATTTATTTTCTTTCACCTTTAATTTTACTACTAATTTTTTTATAATGAATAATTAAAATTTTCTAATTTTAATAAATTTATAATCTTTTAAAATTTAAAAAATACCCCTTACTAAAATTTATATCTTCCCTTTTTATAAATATTTTTATTAAATAATAATAAAAAATTATATAAATTTTAACACGTCACTACCTTTCAAGAGAGCTGGGGAGGAAAGAAAAAAAAAACTGTAAATGCAATACTATTTGGTTCAATAAATAACTTTCATATATATATATATATATATATATATGTGGATGGGCGCGCGGGCGTGTGTGTGTGTGTTGGTTATGGCTCGAATTATTGGGCGGAGCCCAAAAGAATCATGAGCTTTGGGAAACGAACACGTAAGCCTAACTGTTTTCTTTGCTGGTTGGGCCCATTATCAAAGCTCAGCCCAACATCCGCCCCGGGTTGTAAAGGCCCATAAACCCCATCCCACCCACCTTAAACACCGAAGTTGCATTCCAGATCTCACCTCTGTATAAAACAAAACCCTGCTCCTCCATTTTCTTCATCCCGGCCGAACCCTAGAATAATGCAGATCTTCGTGAAGACCCTAACGGGGAAGACGATAACCCTAGAGGTGGAATCGTCAGACACCATCGACAATGTGAAGGCGAAGATCCAGGACAAGGAGGGGATCCCGCCGGACCAGCAGCGCCTGATCTTCGCCGGGAAGCAGCTCGAGGACGGCCGCACGCTCGCCGACTACAACATACAGAAGGAGTCGACGCTGCACCTCGTCCTCCGCCTCCGCGGCGGCGCCAAGAAGCGGAAGAAGAAGACGTATACGAAGCCCAAGAAGATCAAGCACAAGAAGAAGAAGGTGAAGCTCGCGGTGCTGCAGTTCTACAAGGTGGATGATTCCGGCAAGGTTCAGAGGTTGAGGAAGGAGTGCCCGAACAAGGAGTGCGGCGCGGGAACGTTCATGGCGAACCATTTCGATCGCCACTATTGCGGGAAATGTGGGTTGACTTATGTTTACCAGAAGGCCGGTGGTGATTAGGGTTTTATGTTTCCTTATATTTTTGCTCGAATAGTGTCTTAGTCTCTTTTTTCCTTCTTTCTCTTGTTTTGGGATTCTAGGGTTTTGAAACAGAACATGGTGGTTTTAGTTTCTTCATCTTGAATTGAGAATTTGGTGCTTCTGAAAACTCTGATGTGTTCATCAAAGTGAGCATTGGATTGCGGTTTATTCTTTGTTGATTTCATGTTTGTGCGTATAAAATTTCATAGTATGATTCTTTCATATTGAGTGGGGATGACAAGATTTCAATTTTCAAGTATATAGCCACAACAATTAAACCTTTATAATCAAGATGGGGGTCTCTCACTTTATTATGATGCATGGGAAGTCTTTACAAACAGAAAAAAAGAACAAAAGAATGTAATGGATTTGATTTGTGATGTGGCTAGGAATGAAGTGATGACCTTACTATGGAGAGAAGAAAAAAAAGTATTAATCCTGAATTATGTTAGTGAGGAGTTGAAAATTATGAATCTGGTATTCTTCCATGGGTATGTTTTAATTCAAGAGCTCCATGTAGCATCACCCTGCATGCTCATTGGTTCTTGTGATAAACAGTTCACAGTTCAACATCTTCACAAACTCTAGTTGAGGTGCCTGCTCTCAGAAGCACAAATATGTTCTTCTCCCATAAACTAGCTTCATTTTGATGATGTTGGTTGATTATAGAAATGCTCTTCTTTTTTCTTTTTTTTTTTATTAGAATGGGGAGGAAACGCAAGCTAAGCTATTATCATGGACTTGATAGCGTGTAAAATTCGAAAGTAATCAAAGAATGAAGAAGATCCATCATCACGTGGACTCCCAGAAATGACGAGATCAAATCCACCAAAGGAACTGGTCAACTCCTCCAGCTTAGCCTGAGCCACTTCTCGCATATCAGCAATTTCTACCAAATTCCCCTTATGTTGCGTTTGTTCCCACCAGCTGCGGAAAACCTGCCTGCTGGTCTCAGAGGCTTCAATGCACACGACGTTCTTCAAGGGAATCCCAAGCCGGTGCAATGCGACTTCAGCGCCGCCGATACCAGAGAAAAGTGATAATAAGTTGATGCCATGAGGGAATGCACCCTTCAACACTGAAAGATGGTATGCTATGGTGTCAACCTGCAACCAAGTAGGGTTGCTTTCTTGAGATGATGTAGGGAAGACCAAATATAGAATGAGTTCCACATCCTAACTTCATGAATCTAGTGTACTAGCAAAGTGAAAAATGGAAGACTCCCACTTGGATCCGTCACAGTTCACTTATGAGTCGCTGACATTATATTTACTTGATACAAGTGGCTAGTGGGGGACAAGAGACGAGTGGGTGGAGCTGGGATTAGGCCCGGGCCCTTCTCTGAAGTCTCTTAAGCTTTTCTCTTTCATAGGCACTGAAAGCAAGATATTTTTATTTTTCTATCAGCAATGCTATCAGAGGATGCTTGGCTTCAAAGTTGGCTGCTAATTTATGACCACATGCTCCCATTATGAGAAGGGAAAGAGAAGGAAAAAAGCTAACCATACCGACCTGAAAGGAGTTAGCAAGACCTTTGCATCTGTCTGTCATACTGATGCCTCCACCCCTTGTATAGTCCTCTGGGAATCCCAGTAATATCTCCATTTCATTTGGCTGTAGAGAAGCGACCTTGTTATGCCCGACCCAGACCAAATTCCCCTTCTTGCACTGATCAAGGATAGAGCGTTGTACTTTCAGAGGAGGGCTGCCACCCCTCTTCTCAAGTGCCTGTCGTATCTTCTCCGTTAGTTTGATGCCTTTGGTGGAACGACAATCCTGAAAGCAATTCAGGTGTGTCCTATTGTCCCAAGAAGGCCACCAATTCTTTGCTAAAGATAGCGCTTCATGAATGGTACGCGGTGGTTTTGGGAGGAGAAAGGATCTGTTTCGGATCGGAAGATTATGAACATACGCTCTATTTCTTGCGAGCGCAGAGAAATGCTTTGAATCCACAAATTCTGGCTCAATCCCATAAAAGGTGTTGGATACTTTGGTCCAAACATTTCTGGAAGTGGGTGCCTCAATATAGAAGTAGGGAGGACCAATAGCTGCCTTGGGAACTGTTCTCTCAACTGCAACCCACAGGTCACCAGGAACCCCAAATCCTGTCATTGGATTTGTCATGGAAGCTGTATCTGAATCCTCTTCCTCTTTTATTTTCTTATTTGAGCTTCCCTCGTAGCTTCTATTTCCATGCCTTCCATACTTGTCATGCTTTCTTTTGTTTCCCGCACTGTACTTTTTCCTTGGCTTTGAATACAGTAATTTGAAGTCAGTGGAGGTAGTCTGTGTGCATCACTTGAGAATGAAGCAGAGAAGATATTACCTTATCTGTAAAGGGTAGCTCTTTCAAATAACGATCGGGCTCCTCGGACATTCGAGCAGCAGAAATGAAATCTGTGAATTCAGTCATTGGGGCATCCATGCCTGCAGTTTAGACCGATACTCCATGGATGAATAAAAGAAAATTAAACCATCTTCAATGGTGCACTGAGAAAGGCTCAAATACTCAGATTTTGTAACTTAATATGATAATGGAAATATTTTTGTGATTAAAATTGTTAATTTCTTCTCTCTAACAGAGTATGCATCAGAATTTTCTTTAACCAGTATTGATTTGTTAATTGCAATGAACATAAATCTTGTGCTGTTAAGCTCAGGTCAAGTGAGAAAAACACACCACATCGATCTATGGCAGCCGAAGCCTCCTCAGCTGAGTAACCCATATCCACTAGAAGTGACACCAGCTTATCCTTTTTTGTGAAATTATTTCTGTTTTCCTGGAGGAAACTTAATTTACTGATACAGAATCTATACAGATCAAAGCAATCCAAAAAAGGAAAATGTATGGCACTAGTGAAAATAATAAATTCAACTCTGAAAAATACCATCTCACTTGATGCTAAACATTAAATTCTTGGAACTTACACTTCGCTTGATTAATGCATTTAATTCCATGTATCAGTAATTTCAATCAAATTTCAGGGTTTTTCTTTTTTTTTCTTTTTTTCGGCTGGCAGGGGGATGGTGCGCGATAAACATGAGTTTCCTTATCCCTCAGCCACAGCAAGAGCTCACAATGATTGAAATGCATTGACCCCCAGAATCCCAACATTCACGTCTCCATGAACAAGAATTTTGAAGTACTTTAAATGATGATCCCTGAATTGTATCATCACTGCATTTTTTATTTCACAAAAAGCATACAGGCCATTAATCAAGAATTAACACATTAAAAACTTACGTTGTCAGGACGCAATCAGCCCTTGGCACCCAGAAAATATTAGCATCTCTAGTGAACAGTTAATATTGCAGTATTCTGGACTATTAAATTGCGTGTTAACACACATTTTCATTCAACTTTCTGCTGAAGGTGATATGAGCACGCACAGTATAAGATATTACAATGTGTTTTATGTGCAGCTGAGCATATATATATATTGAGTTGTGAGATTAATGAGGTACTAGCAAAGGTACAAACTAATGAACTTGGCAAAAGCGTTCATACAAAAAGGACGGAGTGTTAGGTTTTCCATGCAATTAAGTGAAACTTTTGTAAGCATATGTAGCACTGTCTATGAATGCAGAAGATTAAGTGGCCCAACAGGTGCATCTATGGCTCTAGATGAAGAGGAACCCCAAAGAGTTCTACTACAAATTGAGATTCTTATTGGTGCTAAGAAAACAATGTGTTGTCCATCTGTTCTTGAATCATGCTAAAACCAACCTCTAGTAAACACAGAAATAGACAAAAGGGAACAGTACATTCAACATAACTCTTGGGGGAAAACGATAAACCATTCCCGCAACAGATTCTACTTTGCTCCTACCCTACATTCTCTCAGGCGCAGAAACAGGGGGGGCCGGGGGGGGGGGGGGGGGGGGGGGGGGGGGGCGCGGTGGTGGTTGTTGTGAAGAGCGAGATCATGTGAGGAGTTAAAATCATGTGATAACAGAACTGTAGGAAATAGAATCAACAGAAAACTTATTGGAATGATGTCTGAAAAGCAGTCACTCACTGAGTATGTGAGAAGAGTTTCCAGTATTGCTTCTGTGTTGCCTTTCCCTACCAAAAGTAAAATAGAGTTCCTGAGTGCAACTGAGAAGGGGAAATGATAAGCTTTTATGATGTGCGGTAAATTACCATTTTCCTTAATTGCCTTGAGCACCATGTTTTCAGAAAATCCCATTCCCACAAACTGGAAGACTGCCCCACAGTGAGAAGAGGTTGAAGATTCTGCCTGATACCATAATATAGGCAACTGAAAATTTTCTAGATATAAATTCCGGGAATCATGGACACAACCTTTCATTAATTAAAAAAATACAAAAACATGAAAGGGAGAGAGAGTGCATAATATTGCTATCTCAGTGAAACTAACGTGGTGCATTACAGGCATCTTGTGCGCTGAAACTGAAAGAACTTGCCTCTCCAGATCTTGCAGTAGCAACTCCTTGGCCAGGACTTGTTGAATCCCACGCTGGGCTATAGTTCTGAATCTCAAGATCATCTTCAGAATTCCAGTCAAAACTCTCACTCTCTTCAGAGGCCTCTTTTGCATTCTAAACCAAATTAAATCATATGGGGTCACAAAAACGAGATGAAATATTATAATGAAACTATTTCTCCCTTCTGTACGATTAGTGGCCAACAACAAAGCCATTCCATCCTCACAGCATTGCCAAGAAATTTAAAAATTTACCAGCGAGTTGCCTAATGTGATCACTGTGACTTTTGTGAGACTCCTTCATTGGCACACGTGGTAAGACCTACTCAATAGCATGGTTCAACCAACTGGTGTAAGGAATGAGTAATAGGTTAGAGTGTCATGACCCATCTATCGTGCTGAATGATGTAGAACCAAAATTGTTTATAACCAAAAATCTTCCATCCTGTTTGAATTTTAAAATTAAAAAAAATATAGTTTTGAACAAAATATAAATATTAAATTGATTAATGGCTTTTTAAGGAGGAAACTTCTTTGTTAACAATCCATATATCTCATAACCCGCTAATAAATCAATAATCCACGGACAATTGTTTAAGAATTGGCATCAATAGGCTTAGCTTCAAATTCAACTCACATCCATGAATCTGTCACCATGCCATGCAATGGGGATTGAAACAAAAGCATGAAATTTGTTTCGAGACAGGCTCTAGACTCTCGAATGATTTAGAAGATCTGTTTCCCTGATTTGACATAGAGAAGCCTGTTCTGCCCAAATTGCAGATCTGCATGACAGACCATGTGAACCTGATATGAGCCTTGCATGCTTCTAGCCATGTTGTTGAGCTCATACACTAAACCCCAATTTACATTCCGAAGATTCTAGTACAGACCCACCCACCAGCCATACTTGATTTTAATTTAACACTGAACTCCAAATATTGATGCAGCATAATCCACCAATAGCGTAAACAAACGAAGTGGAATAAAACTAATTTGGCTCTTGCAATACCATTTCCATAAACAGTCGTACTTGAATAATTGGTGCTGGGGTTCTATTCCTTGCAGCTATTAGGTTGAATGTCTTTGTGTGCACTTATCAAATAAGAAAGATAAATATGATCTCCAGAAAAAATGTATACAATTAAGGAGAGCATACCATTAGTTAGCTTGTAGTTTGGTCCCACAAGCACGGCCAGAAGCTGTTTCAAGGCACGAATTAATTACAAACATAAAAAATTTAATGCAGCATTATGCAATAATGAATCTCTTTGAGCAGAGCCAATGCCATTATAGAAACCAATATTAATGCGCAGGTAATTCTACGGAGATTACTGCTCCAAAACTTCAAGACAGGACATACTTTTTCTTCAACCTTAAAAGCTACAAAATAGCAGGATAAAAAACCTATAATATAGGCATTAGAAAGCTATTGAAACTGAACCAATATTAATGCAGCTTTAAAGCTTGTTCCTCATCAAATTAACTATTTCACGTGATATAAAAGCTCAAAACACCCAAAGAAGACTCCAACGTTTCCTTTAAGGGAGGTACTATTTCAAACACAAGCTCTAAAAGCGGCACAAACTACTACTATATTGTATTATATAAACATCATTTCAAAAGGATAAAGTGAAAAGGCAGCTGCTTTTTTCCATTACTTTTTTGTAGTTTTTATAATCGGTACCATGGATGATAAAACAAAGAAAAACCATAAATGCATGAATCTTTCCTTAAAACCCTAGAAAAGATCATCCTGTTTTCCTTTCTTTTTTAAACTGATGCGTACTCATATGATGATGGCGTCCAAGATGCGTCGCAAAACCTGAAATGCCGGAACAACAACGCGGCGTCAACTCAATGGCTTCGTCCCTCTTCTGGAGTCAAAAGCTCCACTGGTGAATCTGCGGAGGCGGTCGAAGCCATTGAAGGGGTGGGAGATACGCAGGACAATGAGAGCGAGAAAGAGAGAGCGTGGGACGAGGAAGAGGTGCGGGGACGATCCGCAAGACTTGTATGGGATCAAATGTGTGATTTTACCGCTACTGATGGGCCCAACTTAATACACATACATACGTTGTTTGTGGGTGCACCTTATACACATGACAATATGTATAAAATAAGGATAAATACAACATTTTCTTTTTTAAAAAAAATTAACATTTTTTAAGAGATTTCATCATAAGTTATGAACTGAGTCTTAAAATACCTACAAAGTTCTATACACAGTGCATACTAACGAAAACTTTCATGCAGAAGTGCACCATAAAATTATGTCATTTTGTTGAACAATCATAAGAGCACAATAATTTTTTCCTTGAAAATGATTTGCTCTAGGGTGTAATGTGAATTTCGGTATCTCTCGCTAGATCTGATTATTCTTGTATTATTCTTGCTTTTCGCAAGAAGGTGATCCTAAAGAATGATGCTAGGGGAGATTGAGGTGCACAATTAGTTAAAGTGGCACTCGTCGAAGCAAGAAGTCTCAAATATAAAAACTTGAAGAGTTCCTTGAACGTTAAATTGTTTCCAATCAAACTTTCTTTCGTGGGCTAAATTATCAAAATTCTGAATACAATCTATGCTATAAACACTTGATCTTTGAATAGGGGAACAGTAGAAGTTACAAGCACAAAAAATCTTAAGGGGTGTGTGAATTCCTAAACTCATTCTTTAAAGACCGTGAGACAAAATAAAAACAAAGTGTCTACTACTACTAATATTTATCTATGTATTGGTAGAAGTGGAGATGTAAAGGCAAAATAAAATGACTAATTTAAAACTTAAGATGATTTTATTATACATTTAGCATTTCTTGTCCTTTCCTTCTTCATCTTGCATGAAATTTTAGTTTTTTACCTTCTACAATTAGTAATGGATAACACGAAACTCGCTAAATACACAAAAGCAGGGAAGAACATATGCGCACACTATAAGAAATGAATTGGGTCCACCTTCCTATAACTTTTTGCATTTAAGGTGGGGAATACACTTTGCAAAGTTTTGTTGATAGATAATTGCGTACATAAAAAGTTATGATTATTTATTCAAGTTTTAAGCTTACCAAATCTATTTGAAATGAAACTTATCAAAACATTACTGTTTGCACCATGGTAAGTTGAAAACTTAAATAAATGGTCAAGATTTTCTTGTGTACACAGTGCAATCATCCATTGACGGTCCGTAAAGTGCATTTCTTGCCATAAATACAGATGAAGTGTCACAAAACTTAATGTTTTATAAAATGTGGAGAGAGGCTTCGATGCTGAATAAAGTATTGGAAGTCACCATCGGCATGCATCACCTAAATTTGAAAAGATGATAAATTTATGAATTTGAACAATTTTAACTCTTCATTTTTTCCCAACTACTAGTTTTTCTCTCTATTTTTTTAAAGTAATATTATCCTTTGCATACCATTCATGCCAAAAGTGATCACGTACTAATATTGGTGTCGTGTTGTATTATTGTTTGGTCAAATTATCCCTTAAAAAGAATTATATAAGTTTTATCATTTCATCCTTTTTGTATGAAAGGTACGTAAAAAAAAAAAAAAAAAGTATAGAATTAAAGGTTTTTGTTTTTTTAAAATAAATCGTTAGAATTCTTCAAAATCGCAATTTTATGCCCCTTCAAATCCTCGGTTCCTGATTCGCAGCTCTCTCGAACTAAAAAATTTTACTTCTCAACAAAAATTTGACACGTGCACAACAACGGGGGCTCGAGGTTCCTTCGTTTCTCCCGCACCGCATCCGATCACCGGCCCCCCATAAAGAACACGTGTCTGGAATCCAGCCAGGAGTGAGGTGGCATTTTCGTGATTAAATCGACATCCAGAGGCCAATTTGAAAAAAACTCCGCTGTGGAGAGTCAATGATGAGATGCTTTTCTTCGTCTCTCGTCCGGAAGACGCCAGCCGAATTCTTCACACACAGAGAGGGAGAGAGAGTAGGGAGAGTTTCAAGGTATCATTGAATCTTCTCTTAACCATACTCGTTTCCTTCTCGTCTTTGATTTTTGTTTTGTTTTGAGCGTGCCCTTCTCCGTCTGAAGGAACGAAAATGGTTGACTCACTGTTGAGATATGTTTGTCGTTCGCTTCTGTGTGTCTGGTGAATGCTCCCTTTGCGTATAAATTACTTTATGTTTGTTGAATTCGTTTCACGAGGTCGCAATCCTCATTTGTTCTGTGGAATTCAGTATGCAAATTTGTTTTGCTTGATCGAGAATACAGGGAAAAAAAAAAAAAGGAAAAGGGGATTGTTGTTGCCTTTTCTAATTAAATGATTGCGAGTTACGTTTTCAAAAGTGTTCGGCTTATCTTTTTTTTTTTTTTTTTCCTTTTTTTTAATAATACGTAAATTTGTTTAACTGATTAATCCGTTATTATTGTCTGGTTGGCTAATTATGGACGTGTTAGGATGCTTAATTCGTTCATCTATTCTTTTTTTTTTTCCATTTTTTTTAAATGTTTCACTTTTGCGGATTTTGCAAGCGTAGTTTATGGGAACTTTGTCCTTGTTTTTTTTTTTTTTTTCTTGACTTTGCTGTTGTTTGATCTCAGGTTTGCGAGGGTGTATCGGGAGACGAGATTTAGCGGAGGTTTATATTGAGAATAAGAAATCACACTTGCTTTGACGAGGACTGCAGCAAAGGGATGGGATCCGAAGGGCCCAAAGCCATCACGGTTCACGTAACTGGATTTAAGAAGTTTCAAGGGGTTTCTGAGAATCCTACTGAGACCATTGTCAATAATTTGAAGAATTTCGTCGGGAAAAGAGGATTGATTCCCGGTGCTAACCTTGGGAGTTGCACTATTCTTGATACGGCTGGGGATGGTGCGCTTCCCGAGCTTTACAGGGTCCTTGAAACGGGCGTCTCCAAAACGGATGATTCCAGCAATCAGCAAGTTGTATGGGTTCGTTCAAGTCTTATACTTCCGCATAGTTTTACAGAAATATGTTATGTTTATGGAATTCTATTCGGTAGTAGTGACGGTTTATGCAGACAGTGTTTCTTCATTCAGTTGAACAACTGATATTCCCGAACCAAGTGAGGAGGATCCTTGTGCTATGTTCCCAATAGTTTTCCTGAGTGAAACAACCTTCTAATCATTATTTCACATGTAGACATAGTGAATCCTTTCTTGTGACAACCGTGTCGGTTTATGAACTTGGGGTTTCTAAGGAAGAGATGGGCGAGGTTGGTAATTTTAACGCGGGCTTAAAAGATTGTTAATTTTAGCGTAAGGTTTTAGCTATTTATTGTTGCATCTATGGTTCAATTGATTTAACGTCATAAGGGATTGTTGAGTACATGGCAATTTTCAGATCATGTTTCCAGTTTTTTTTTTTTTTTTTTCCCCCTTTTCAGCAGGGACTTGCAACCCATTTTTATTGCCACACCAATAAATCTATACGCTGTTAATTTGTTTAATAGAGTGCAAGTAGTTTACAAGTGATTTTTTAACGGTTAGATGATTATATAAGCATGATGTGACAGTTTCCTTCATTTTTTGGGTCATTCTTTGGTAATGTAAATTTTTTTTACATTGCTTTTTATTCAGCTTCACTTTGGGGTGAATAGTGGGGCACAAATATTTGCCATTGAACGGCAAGCAGTAAATGAAGCCACTTTTCGTTGTCCAGATGAACTTGGGTGGCAACCTCAGGTAAATATGAGTGTCTTCATTTCGTAATTCTAGATAACTTTAAATCTCCATGTTGTCATACTAAATAGTACCCCACCCCCCCCCCACCCCCCCCCACCCCCACCCTCAATTTAGCAAGCCCCAATTGTCCTGGAGGATGGAGGAACTTCTCAAACCAGGGAGGTAATTTCTGATCCCTTGTTATGTTTTTGCAACATGTTTGCATGTCCAGTTTCTTTTACATATATACATTAGAAAGATTTCCCTGGGTACAACTGTAGGAAGACTCCATAATTGAGAATTCTGCCTCGTGCTTCAGAATTGAACATTAAGCTGGAAGCAATCATGTGTGCTTCAGGAACCTGTGCAAAGGGGGAAAAAATGCTTCAGTTTTATAATTATACCATCCTCCAAATGTTGATGTTTTTACGCATGTAGAATCACGTTCTATTTAGCATTATAAAGTAGCATCTTTTATTTCCAATATGGATGGAAAGAACTATATTTACAGCTGCACCATGACTTTATTATGGTATCAAACTGAAGAGTTGTCTCTTTAGTGGGAAAGTGATTTGACAAGGAATAAAACTTGAAATAAAGTGTGCTATATTTTGCTTGGTCAATCATAGAATCTGCTAATCAATTGTGAGAAAGCTAGGCAGTGTCCGAGATGATTTGGTTGCTTCTTGGAAATAAATAATTAGGCGATCTTGCACACCTATAGTTTAATCATCAATAATGTATGATAGCTTGTTGTTTTGTATTGATGTTGTTTAGTCCACTAGGAGAGAGTTGGGCTTTAGGGTTAAGCTAGTATTTTGGTATAAAAATTACAATCTACAGTTCGATCTAGAAACTGGAGATTAATTGTCATGAAGAACGAAATATATGGGAATGTAGCTTAAGTAACGCATATTAATGTAATGGTTAACTAGTGGTTGTGCAAAAGAAACATCTTGCACTCCATTGTTAGTCACTTGGAAGAGCAAAAAAAGAAGGAAAAAAAATTTGTATCCAAGTCAAGCTGTCTACTCGTAAAGCTTTAAAATTTTTCATTGGCACCTGTGAAGCAGATGAATTGATCAGGATTGAAGTTTAGAATACCTGGTGATCCCTATCCTTGCCCTTATTTTGTCTTCATCCAGAGGTGTAGTAACTTGGACTTTGCTAGTGGGAGCATGTTGAAACAATCCAGCATTGAGAACTCACTGTCCTTAACTCTAGCAAAAATGCTCCATATAAACTACGACACCTACCACACCATCTGGTTTGCGGCATGGAATAGGTATTCCATAAAAATATAACATGAAAAATGAGAATAGTATGTGAGGATAGCACTTTTTAAGGCCCATGAGTGGAATAGGCAAGTAATAGTTATCACATCCTCGGCCATTGGTGAGAATATAATCCCATATCAAGAATTCACAAGCCTTGCAATTAATTAATTAGATGCCGGGATCACCTATTGCTTTGGGGATGGAAGCTTCGGGCTTCAGCACATACAAAATGTATCATAGAAGGAGATATATCTGGCTGGTTCAATGAACTTAGCTATCTTAGCTGGCATTAATTTGATATTCAGGCATTTTTATTTTTTTTACAATATTATTTTGGAACATAAATCCCAGTTTTATGTCAAATGAAAACATGGTGCACTTCAAGTAGGTGCATTCGGTTTCCCTCACTAGAAAGGCTTATGCAAATTTAAATGAAAAGAATATGAGTTTCTAATCGCTATAGCATTTTAGAAGTTTACATGTTTTTTCATGGGATCCAGATTGCAGATTTCTCGGCCTTTGAATTTTTCTGCTGTATTTGTTGAATAATAGCAATAAGCATAAGCACCATTTTCTTTGTTAAGTTGAGCCTCTTAAAAATTTTAAGAGTTGGTTGTGGTTATCATCTGTAAACTTCTTATAGGCATACTTTACACTGTTTAAAGGTTGAAGCTTTTGTCTATCATTCCTCTGTTATTCATCTCTCTCTCTCTCTCCTCCTTGTAGACATCTTGCCCTGTTGAGGCACTTGAGAAGTTATTGAAGAATAAGGGCTATGAGGTGGCGCTTTCTAATGATGCAGGTCGTTTTGTCTGCAACTACGTCTACTACCACTCTCTCCCGGTTCGCACAACAGAAGGGTCATAAATCCCTGTTCGTCCACATCCCATTATTTTCCAGCATTGATGAAGAAACCCAGATGCAGTTTGTGGCGTCCCTTCTGGACGCAATTGCCTGTACATGTTGATACGTTGTTTTACTGTACTGATTATTAAGACTGTCACATTTGTGTTTTCGATCATCCCTGTTGTCTGTGTGTCAGTTTTACATAATGATACTAATAAGTATAATAAAACGATGGCATTCCTGAACGTTTAGCCTGCTGCTTGTGTACTAGAGTTCAACTGTTTCCTTTGGTTGTGTTTCTTTTCTTTTCAAGTAATGAATTCTAATGTGGAAGTAGTCCTAGTTGGAAGCACATTTAAACTACTTATGTTTGCGTATGTTGTTGGCCTTGATGTATTGTTTTAGGGGTACCATTTTGGTGTACGGCAAAGTTTACAGAAACAATATTAAGGGTGTGAGCTTCATTCACGAGTGAAGTTCACACCTACGCAAATACGAAACATCTTCCGTCGTAGAAGAAGAAAAAATATGGATGCAGCCACTCTGATCTCGTCTGAGACCAGAGATCGGTGTTCCATGCTCTTCCATCGTGAAAAAAGGATATGAATGCAGCCACTCCAGGCTAGTCCTGGTGTTCCATTCAATGAGGACTCTTGGATCTGCGAACCTGTTGGATGAAGCAGAAGAGTTGGTGACAGCGGAAAAAAAGAACAGAGGAAATAAAAAATGGAAATTTTTACTTTTTATTTTTTCACCTTCATCGGCTGTAATATTGTAGAATTTACAGCTGCCACTCTCAATGCAAGGGATCTTTGTTAAACTGCAATGTCATTGATGATGCTTTGTATCAAACAAATACAGTTCTGCAACTTTTTCTGTTCAAGGGTACTAATTTTGGTTGACTTCTGTTTTTCAATTCTTTACGTTCATCTTAAGACTTACATAGATGGGCAGTAGTTCGTATTTGCACGTCCATAGACTTGAGACTGCTTTCAGAAAGTCAAGCTTTGTCACATTATTCCATAAAATTCTCTGCATACCCTGTAGGTACACCGGTACGTATAATAAATCCTTACGATTAAAATAAAAGTTTCGTATACCTTTCATCGAGTTGCTGAAATAATCTTTTTACAATAAGAAGAAAAAAAAAGGAAAGAGAAAACCTCCTAAGGTGAGTAATCTTGTGCATTGGGATCCACCTTTATTTAGGCATATGCACACAGACACACTTCTTTGGAAGAGAGAGAGAGAGAAGTGAAGCACAATCTTAAAGACAAGATCTATGAAGTACATTTGACTTGTTTGTTTTAGAGTAAATTTGTTGTAAAGCAAAGAAGTCCAACAAAATTTCCCTTACACTTGAAGTGTGGCCATGTAGAAAACATAGCCACCACCTTCATCTACTTTCAAGCCAAGCCAAGTCACCCCGTCCCCATAAACCCACCATTCCCACAGCTAATCTTTACATATAAATCAAAACCCCAGCTCTTCCATTGAATCACAACTTTCGAAAGCATGGATAAACTACTTTTGGTGGGTTTTCTTGGTTTGCTCGTGGTGGTTTGCGGAACGGTAGAAAACCCTCTACTTGAAGATGTTGCAACATTCGGGGAGCTTGAGAGCTTGGACATGGAGGAAGGGGAAGACACAGAGGTTTCTGACTTCTCATCGTGTGTGCGTAAGACCATTGTGAGTGTGGATGCCTTTAATGCAGTTGGAGATGGAGTTGCTGATGATACTGAGGTGAATCTCTTCTGGCTTGTTCTTTTCTTTTTTCGTTTTTTTTTTGGTGAATCTTCTGGCTTGTTCTTTTATGTGTAACTTCTGAAAGAATTATTCAGAATTAAAGAATTGTTAGTTTGCTCCAAGTAAAGGGTGCAATCTCACATTGGGAAACTCAAGTCCAGCAATTTAATTAGTACTTGTGCTCGGCCAACACTCTTTCGTGTTTGACATTGACGAATATGCTCTCTGTGTTTTTGACTCGAACAATTATCAGCACATGCATGCCCAGTTACGTAATTGAATTATTTTTTGACAAAGTTTAACTTTGACATGATTGTTGTGCTCCCTTATTGATATCAGGCCTTCCAAAATGCATGGAACAAAGCTTGTTCTACTCAAAATGCAGTCTTCATGGTCCCTGAAAATCGCAGATATCTAGTCAGCACAACCAAATTTAAAGGGCCTTGTGCGGATAATTTAGTCATCCAGGTAATCTAATATGGCGTTAAGTTAAGCATAAACCATATTAGAATGCTCTTCTTTTAATCCCAAATACACACACAACACACTCTGTGATGGCACAAGCATATTGTGATAGGGGAAATGGAGCCTTATAAACGACCTCCCACTAGTCCATATGGGATAAACCACTTTTTTCTTTCCTTACGTATATGCACGGATGACACAGACAGATCAAAGTGGTTATAAAGACTTAAAGTTGACTCGCACTCGCGCTCTGAAGGGGTCCTAGCTTTTTGAGAGGAGGTGGAGCCTTGTATCTTTATAAACTGCAGTTACACTGGCCAACGTCAAGCAAACCATTTTTGTTCCCTTCTTTTCTTTTTTTGTTGCTAATTCAATACACACAACACACTCAAATAGCACGGAAGGATAAGGGTTGGAAAAAAGAACATATTAGTATATGTAGATTATTTCATATAGGACTCTTATACCAATGTTGCCTTCTTTCTTTCTTTCTTCTTCTTCTTCTTCTTCTTCTTCTTCTTCTTTGTCATTATCATGATCATCATCACTACCATATTTGCCATAAGTTTGACTTACCTTGGTAAGCTAAAACACAGATTGATGGAATAATAATAGCCCCAGATGAACCCAGCAAATGGGATCCAAAGAACATGCGAAACTGGCTCAGTTTTTCCAATCTGACAGGAGCCGACTTCCAAGGGAAGGGAGGTTTTGATGGGAGGGGCGAAAAATGGTGGCAATCATCCTGCAAAAGAAACAAGACAAACGTAAGACAACCAAACTTAGTTCTTTTTATGCTTTTGTTTCTCACTCACTTGGTTTCAAAACACAGGAGCTAATGCTTTCTCTCTACTGTTTTCTCCTCCTTTTATGTGCTTCTACAGCCCTGCAGAGGAGCACCAACGGTAAAAATTCAATCCCTTGTTGAACAAAGTGATGAGTTTTACATGGCACGTGAAGTTAAACAAAGAGTTTGTTGCAGGCACTGACAATAGCTTCAAGCACAGGTGTGAAGGTGAAAGGCCTTACCATTAAGAACAGCCAACAGATGCATTTCGTCATCAACCAGTGCAACTCCATTCGTGTTTACGGTGTAAAAGTCTATGCTCCTGGGGATAGTCCTAACACCGATGGAATCCATATCACAGGGTCAACAAATGTTGTTGTCCAAGACGTCAATATTGGGACAGGTCTTTCAACTCCTATCTTTTCATTCATCCTATCTTTTGTTTTCCTTCAGTAGGTGCCAAATGAAGTTGCAGTTTTAGGCTCCCTTTGTTTCGAGGAAAATTTTGTCATGGAAAACACTTTCAATAGATACGTTTTCCTTCTTCAATAGAAAATAGGCTCAGACCAGTGCTTTTAAAAGGGACAAGCCACTTTTCGTCGCATACCCTTTTCCCCTGAAATTATTTCAGGAAGGGGCTGTTTCCCTTGAGGCAAACATAGCCTTAGTTTCTGAAATCTGATAATAATGACAGCAGTGGTTCTCTTCAGACTAGAAGTTCAACATTACAGCGCTGAAACATAGATTAGGGAAATTCCAAATAAATGGCAAAAGCAAATTGTCTATTTCAACTGAAATTTATGATTCTCAGAGGAAGTATATACTAAAAATTAGTTTGGCATGAAATTTTCAGGGGATGATTGCATCTCAATTGTCAATGCTAGCTCAGTTATAAAGATGAAGAGGATTGTATGTGGACCAGGACATGGAATAAGGTATAATATGGATTTGAAATGTATTCTGTCCCCCTTCCTTTTCTTGATTATTGAGGGCAAACTTTGCTATTTCAGCATAGGAAGCCTTGGGAAGGACAACTCAGTAGGCATAGTAACAAAGGTGGTGTTGGAGACTGCAGTCATTAGGAATGCTACTAATGGCCTAAGGATTAAGACTTGGCAGGTAACCTTCATATCTGATAGGGAGAAATGGGCAGCTTCTATGGTGATTAATTTCGACCGTCGAACACTAAAACTGCTTCTGAAGGAAATTAAAAGGATAGAGATGAATGTGGCAACAAATTCTCATATTTCAAGATGATTTTTATCCTTGTCAACCCATACATGTTCACATGCTGATCAAATATATATATACATATAAAAGGAATCAATAGCTACTAATTTAGGTGCTAAAACTACTCTGTTCACATCTTTGTAGAAGATCCAACCATACTGATAAAAGAGTATGAAAAAACAAAGAGTATATATAACATATCAAGTACTTCTGAGAAGTGACTTTCGTGTAACGTATAAACATTCACCAAGGAAACACATTTTACTGACATGGATCAATTATGTTCCCTTACATTGCAATGTAGAAACCCCAGCAAAAATGTTCTTTGAGACTGATAGAAAATGCTTGCTTTTCTGGTACAATGGTGTAGGGGGGAAGTGGCTATGTTCAAGGAGTACGTTTCACAAATGTGAAAATGGAAGACGTCGCAAATCCCATCATAATCGACCAAAACTACTGTGATTCACCTACTCCTTGTTCGAAGCAGGTCTGTTCCTCACACTCACTCTTCTATGTATTTCTAAATCTGTATTATGTCACACAGGAAAACAAAATGTGAACTTCCCTTTTTCCTTGTTGAAAATTTTCAGGCTTCTGCTGTGCAAATAAGTAAAATCATGTACAAGAATATAAGTGGCACAACAAAGAGCAAACAGGCGATGACATTCAATTGCAGTGAAACATTCCCATGCACAGGCATAGTGGTAAGCAACATTGTACTGGAGAATGAGGATGGGCCTGTAGAAACTTACTGCCACTTCGCAAGGGGCCGTAAATTTGGAGTTGTGCAGCCCTCCGCAGAGTGCCTCGAGCAGACACAAGATCCCATGCTCGCTAGCAGTGAGGAGTACCCAGTTCACACCGAGCTTTAACTCTTCTCCTCTAGCAGGGATTCTATCTCGGTAGACCTGGTTTATATGGTTTAAAATTGATCTAAATGTACATGATATGTACCAAAATCAGAAACAAATTTATACCATACGTCCATAGAATAAGTGAAAGAGATTGTAGAACACAAATATGAACAATTTATCAATACGGAAAAAAAAATCATTAGGAGAGAGAAAACAAAGCAAGCGTGAGTAAGGTATTCTTGATGCTGTAAAATAATTATAATAGTAACAATAAAGGAGATGAAATTGATTGTTATTTATATTAACCTTTCGTTTTTGCCAACTTCTTGTGCCTTTCATGGGTGTCAGCTATAACATAGCTGGTAAAGATATTACCTGTTGCCTCTTTTAGACTCACATGGAAGGTCTATGATCAAACCCAACTGAAGCTAGGACAGTGAGAAAATGCTAGATGAAGTCAAAAAGGAGAGACAAAATAAGTTCTTAATTTTGATTGAAATTGTGAAGCAAACAAGAGGCCGTCTTTTCATTTGGATTTTCAGATTCGAATATGTTATCGGGACTCATTTGGAAGGCAGGAACGGAAATCAAAAGGTCATTCCCTTGCAATTCCATCCTTATTTTCATTCCATTCCCACTGCCTTACATGCTCTAGCAAGTGGAAAATCACAAACTGGTCTCAAAGTCCATAGCTCCACCTCCTTAGGGTGTTCCCTAAGTGTTACGACACGAGCCCAATACCATAAATGAATGAGCACCAACTTGACCTAAAAGATTAATCTTGCATCCCTTGGGCTCATCGAAGTATATCAGTCACTCCTCTTTCCCTAAGGACTAAATTCTATTTTCTTCACAACTGGAATTTCTAATTAGAGGAGCAGCCCTCATTGTCCACTCCATCATGGGGTTCTACGTAAGAAAGTGAATCAGGCCCGATTGGATCGGATTAGATCTGGGAGAAGATCCTGTGATTCTCTGAGAAGAAGGGTCTCTCTCTTATTCTTCTTTTTCCATCATATGTGGGTCACGAGTTGGGGCTCTTCTAATCCAAACAAAGTGGGCAAGGAGAGTAGACAGTCTTTGTGCTCAATCCACGGATCAATTATACAATTTCGTACGAAACAAATACAAACAACAACAACAGCAATAACAACAAGAAGACTTCAATCTCAAGATGAAGATATTTCTTGCCTGCTTGGCCCACAGGAGTCAGTTGGGGGAAGAGTGGATGAAGAGGGTCGGGAGCGTCAAGCATCGCCGCCGTTCTTGGGGGTATTTTTGGCGGGAAATGAGCCGTCCACGTTCGCCCTTGAATATCTGTTTTATGTTGATAAAATAAGGTTTTTTTTTTTTTTAGTATAAAATGAAAGAGTAGTGCTATTCATTTCAAAAAAAAAATAACCTTGCATAAATGATAAATCTCATTATTCAGATGAAAGATGGGTCTGCACTGTCCATCATGCGGCTAGCCCATTCTTCAACATGTAAGTGGTGAAATACAAGTCGGATTATTTTCCGGAGGGATGAATAATATTGTTCGAAATGAAAAAGTGAAATAAATGACTAAGGTAGTACAAAAACTTGGGATTGAAATAGATGGTGTATTTTTCACACACATTGAGAGAATAGGATCTGATGGGGGAAGTGGTTTTTGCCTCGACAAGGGTAGATTGAGGATGACGATTAGTCGATTATGGATAGGATATGCATAGGGTGAGAATGCGTAGTATATTTTTCACACAACTTTCACATGAAAGCAATTACATGTTATGGTCCTATTGTTATTAGACTAAAACAACCACCAAAAATGATTATTTTACTTTTGAGATACCACCTTTTCCGTTAATTGGGAGAGAAGAATGTACATGTAAAATTTTCGAGTAATAGTGCTAGCAAGAGAGGGAGTTAAGATTTCTTATAAGAGCCCACTCGTATAGAAGTCACAAAAGGCCTCTAAAAAGTGATTGTGACCATTAGATTAAAGGTTATATCCATAAGCTATTAGCTAGAAAAAAATTTGAGTTTCATCAAATGATGGAGGAGGCTTCATCCAAGTTAGACTTTAATTTGGTCGGCAAAGAAGTTAGCAAGATGTGTGTTGAATTTCTAATCCAACAATCAGAATCTCTTCACGTCTTCTAAAATTGATCCCGGCTCTTATATTAAAAAAGTTGTGTCTCTTATGCTTTTTAGTATTTTCCTTTTTACATCATGAGATTGATTGAAAAGCCGCGTATGCGTAGACTTTTGTTTCATTAAAAAAGTCATTTATGCATAAACATTTCCTTCATTGAACCTAAATATTCGAAACAATTATAACAAACTTATATCCCTTGAGTGTTCACATTATAAATGATAAACCAATACATGATAAAATTTATTGAAAAAGCAGAACGACATCTTTTTTTTTTACCTGCTCATTTAATTTGTAAGGTCAAAATTTAGAAAATAGATATCAACAAATTATTTTAAGGTGACATAATAAGAAAATTATCTAATGTGAGCGCATTTCAAAAATTCAAATAAAATGATAGGTATCTTCAAATAAAAAAATTTTTAAAAAGAAGGAAAACTAAAAAGAAGTTCTTTTATATTTGTTTATGTTTTTAACGACTAATAAAAATATTTTGAGGTTTATTATTATTATTTACATTTTTTCCCGAAACGGGACCAAATCGTATGTTTATAGTCGGCGGGTCCGACCCTTCTTCGCCCCCTATTTTGCGTTGGTCCAAAGCTTTCTTCCCTCTGTCTCTCCCCCTCGCGCTAGGTTCCTCTTCGAAGATCTCCGAAGGTAAGCCTCAATTTTGTTCTGACATTTCTCTTTGATCATGTGGTTGTCGTTGGATTCAGTGAATTGAAAGGAAATATAGTCGTAAGATCTGTTATTCTTCGATCGGTTCATCTTTGTTCGGTTGGAGTTTTGCTTTGATGTGATTTTAGGTGTCGTGATATGAGGATCTTATGCTAGAATGTGTTGGATCTGTTGTGTACTTTGGGTTCATGTTGAACCCGAGGTTTTTAGGGACTTTATGATGGCCATATTTCTGTTCTTGAGATCACCTTGTATTATTGTTATGTATGATTCTGTATTTACCTTCAGATCTGCTTGATCTGTTTATATTTAATTGGCAGGAAATTTTATCGACTTTAGTTGGTTCATTTTCACTCATAACAATGATGGGGGATTCGGTTTTGTAATTCTTTATGACTTTTGATTTTCGGGGGATTTCTTTTGATTGATCCCTGTCAATTGGTGCCATGATATCTAGGGATTTTCTGCGCACAATAGAAATGGGGCTAACGTTCACGAAGCTTTTCAGCCGGCTTTTTGCCAAGAAAGAGATGCGCATTTTGATGGTCGGTCTTGATGCAGCTGGTAAGACTACCATCTTGTATAAGCTTAAGCTTGGGGAGATTGTGACAACAATTCCAACTATCGGTACGTCCAGTTCTGTTTACCTAATCTATATTGTAGCCATATTACTGGAGCAATCTCTTCTGAACCTGGAGCTTGAATATGATTTAATTATTTTCCCTTTTCACTTTTCTTTAGGCTTTTGGAAAAATTAACTTCTCGCAAATGATTGTGATTTATGCTTGTTATCTAAATGGACTTTACTGTTAACTGTAATAGGTTTACGTAAATCTGGTCCAGTAGTTTTTAGATCTCTTAGATACCATGTGCACCACAATCCTCCAGGGGCATTCTAATTTTTTGCAAACTTTGATTGTCAATCATTTGATTTGATGATTGAGCTTGTGGGTCTTGGAGGTAGAATAGAGGTTTTCAAATGTCTTAAAATCAAAATGGCAGTTTATGTTTTAGTGTAGCTGTAAACAATTGTTTTACCCGTGTTTGATGATGGCTCATGGAATTCCTTTCAGTATTACAAGTAACAGTAAATTAGGCATCTTTGCTTTAAGCTGTTTCTTTGAGGAAGGATATGAATTTGGAATGATAAAAACATCACATTTCCTGATATCGTAGCCCACTCTTTTATTGTAGTTAGACAACAGCCATATATAAATTTGTCACAGAGATTTTGCTGCTGCCTACTCTACTTAATTTGGGCACTGTAATCAACTACCTGTACTTGTGCACAATATACGCTATATTATTTTTGAATTGTGAGGTGTATAATAGATGCTATTTGTGTAATCTCACGCACTTGTGAACTTGTCATTTGTAATTAACAAGATAGCATTTATTCACAGGATTTAATGTGGAAACTGTGGAATACAAAAATATCAGCTTCACTGTTTGGGATGTCGGGGGCCAGGACAAGGTATAAATTGTTCAGGATTCTTTGTCTTTTATATATTGTTTATGTTTCCTTATGCTAAGGATTTTTTTTTGGGTTTGAGATGTGTTTGATAGATAATCAATGTGGTTTTCAGATTCGTCCACTGTGGAGGCATTACTTCCAAAATACACAGGGTCTCATATTTGTTGTTGATAGTAATGATAGAGACCGAGTTGTTGAGGCAAGGGATGAGTTGCACAGGATGTTAAATGAGGTATGTTGCAAGATAATTATTGGAAGTCATGCATGCATTTTTCTCCCCAGACTGTAAGAGTCTCACAATAAGCTGGGACTAGGTATTTGGGTGATTGAAGTACCTGGTTAGATTACTCCTTTCATTTCCAACCGTTTCTTAGATGGAATTCTGAGAATTGGCCACTCTGTATGTGGACCACATTTTAGTTGGCCCAAGTGTAGCCCAGGTTGTATTTGGCTTAAGGGTCACACAGGTTTTATTGGGCTGAAGGTTGGCCCTTTTGTGTTATGCACATGCAGACCCCAGGTTATACCTGCATGTGAGCGAGAGTATTGAGTGTCCCACTGTGAGTTGAGACATCCAGGTGCTTGAAGTACCCGCGCTACTCCCCCATTGCTAAATGGTTTAGGATGAAATCCTGACAATGTCATGAACTGTATTTTGCTATAAATATATATTCGTCTCCAGTTATTAACTTTAATATTTTAATGGAGATATTATGAGCTTTTTTGTATTGGCAGATGTCAACTAGTTGTATTTTCCAAAGGTTTCCCGTAGTAATGATAGTCCACTTTATGTTGAACAATAGCAACAAATCATTTAATATTAGACTCACTCTCTAAGCCCCAAGTTTATTTATTTATTTGTTGCATCTAAAATCATAAAATAATGGGCAATAACTATCCTTTTTTGAAAACATCAAATGCTTATATTCCATATAGCAAATTACAAATCCACATAATGGGATATCACCTTCACAACTGGTTCCTGCCCCACCTCATTTTTTAAGAAGAATGAATGTAAAAATCTTGTGAATAAACATGCTCAAAAGAGATTGGTTTAGGGTGTTGTGTTATGAATTAGGAAGGTCCATGAACCTCTCAGCATGCAAAGCACCCAGCTTGCCCTTTCTTTCTTTTTCGTGATGGTCGATCAACTTCCTAACCAAAAACAAAATGTAAGACTACATAAAAAAATTATACGGAAATTGAAGTAAGTTTCCATGCATGATACAAAGGCAAGAAATAAGCAAGACAAATAAACCTAAATCATTACACAAAAGTTTTTCAAGTCCCATCATCATGTCAAAAGAATTTTCTATGCCGGCATTAGTCTAAAGAGTTATATAACCAATATAAAATTGTGGGTAGAACCTAGGGAGTTGCGTCATTAATCTGGGTTGGTGCGCAATGTGCATCTGTATATTTTGGAGATTACCTTATCTCTATGCTTATTCTGTCCTTGGTTTCTATTCTATGTTGGTCATTTTGCTAGCACCTTTCAAATGGTTGCTGCTAGATGTGTGAGAAGGTAAATTAAATTGCCTCAGGACTGAAGTTTATTTATCTGACATTTCAGGATGAACTGAGGGATGCAGTACTGCTTGTGTTTGCAAACAAGCAAGATCTTCCTAATGCAATGAATGCTGCAGAAATAACTGATAAGCTTGGCCTTCACTCTCTCCGCCAGCGCCACTGGTAAATTTTGTGGTTTTCTGACTCTATTGTTATTATATATATATTAGTAATATTAATTTTAGTTCTTAGACTTGAAGTTTCATATACATTTCTTCTTCTTCTCCCAGGTACATCCAGAGTACTTGTGCAACCTCTGGGGAAGGGCTCTATGAAGGGTTGGATTGGCTCTCCAACAATATTGCTAACAAGGCAAGCCCTCCAATTTCACTTACAGCACTATCTGAAGATCTTTAGAACTTTGCTTATAAAATAGAATTTATCATGTTCTAGTATTTCTTTAAGCATGTTTGCACAGTTAGGAGAAGATATAAAATTATATTTGGTACCCAGGAATGAAATGGATTTTGAAAGGAAAATTAGTTATCAATAAAATGCTTGATTCCATTGTCATTACTAAAATAGCTCAAAAAGAGCAGGTGCATTCTCATTGTTTATCCAATAAAGCAATGGAGCAGCATTCCTTGAAAGTGACATTTTCCTTTTAAAATTCATTCCATGACATCCCATTTCATCCCATACTACCAAACAAGCCCCGAGTTTGATCCTTTTGTTTCCTTATGACGCACTTCTTGTTTCGATTGAAATAGAACTGTTGTCAACTCATTCCTCTCTTTGCTGCAGGCATGAGGCAGTTGAGGAGCCCGCTTTGAGGAAGTATGGTACTGGATGCAGGGGTGAATTTTATCTAATCTTTTTTTCCTTTTTTCTTTTTTTACTGTTTCTTGAGACGTTTTGGTTGTGGCTACGATTTTCCCCAGATTTCCCTTTGAGGGGATTGCTTTTTCTTGTAGGACTACTTTATAATGGCTACATTGATTTTGGGTTTACGTGTAATGTTTTTTAGTTGAAATGTAACTAATTCTCTCCCATACAGAAACTGATGGGATGCCTGTTATGTTTGCGTTGCGTTGCCTGTTATATTTTCGTTTTGCAATCCCAGTATTTTTGTCAGGCACTTGAGCCTCTTCTTCTGAGCTTTTGATTTCGTGTAGTTTCCGTATTGTTTTGATTTCGAGCCTTTGGGCCTTGGAAGATGACAAACGGTGCCATGGTAGGGTTTGGTGTCAATGAGCTTAGAAATTACAACTTTCTGAATCAATCTGCAATCTCCCTAGTTATTGCCCCAAATCAATTGGCTTGATACTCCTTGTTAGAACAAAGGCTCTCCAAGAGCTGATCATCAATCTACATTAAATTTCAGAAAGCACTAAACACTAAACAATGAGAATAAGTACCTGCAGAATCACAAAAGGAAATTTGCCCTCACATTCTCATTCCCATCCTTAACCCTTTTCTTTTGAAGATTACGTCTCCTTATGTATCATCATTGTTATCAAGGCATCGTCGAGGCGCTGCCGGAGGGCCAAGGCATTGAACGCCTTGGTTGGAAGGCCACAAGGCGATTGCCTTGGGTGCCTAGACGACGCCTTGCATGCTTTGGCCGCCTGTAGGCCAAGGCGGGGGTTCAATTAGGTTTTTTTTTTTTTTTTTTTTTGAACCTAGCAAAACGACGTCGTTTTGCTGCTCTTCTCCAGATTATTGATCCCCCTCCCCCCGCGCCGCGATTCCCCCCTCTCCCATTTCCATCCCAAACCCTAAGTTACAGCCACCACCACACATCACACTATCCGGCCATAAAGAAGTCGATTCCGGTCAGATTTTTTGGCAATAGCATAAGAGAACCTCAACTCTCCGGCAAACTTTCCATCTCTGACAAGTTTCCATCTCCGGGAAGTTTCAATCTCCGTCTGGCAACTTCTCTCCCTCAACTTCCATAATTTTTTTGTGTTTTTTCAATTATTTTGTGTGATAAATGTTATAGTTATCTAAATGTGGTTGTTTTTTTTTTTGTTTGTGGTTCATCACTTCGATCCTCCATTTCCGACCGACAAGTTACTGGAATTTTTTTTTTTTAGGAAATCTAATTCTGATTCTAGGATGCTGTCAATTCTAATTAAATTGCTAATTCTAATTCTAATTCTGAATTTTTTTTTATGCTTTATATATCCTAGATTCAATCTTTTATATTTCTTCTGTTGACGCCTTGAGTGCCTTGTTGGCGCCTAAGTAGGCGCCTTGTTGCCAAGGCGTCCAGGCTCCCCCTCACCGCCTTGATTCGCCTTGGCGCCTTGACAACTATGTGTATCATAGAGGCGAACACAATGCCCTTCCATTTTATTCCAGCATACCAAGCATAACTTTAGCAGGTCAGCTCTACAGAACCCACATGCTGAGGGGACGCAAAATGGGTCTAACGGTTCCATTAATGATAAAAGCACATTATGCTTGAGCCCTGTAATGTCATTGGCATGAGACATGCCAGATTGAAGATTGATAAATGGGAAGAGGGAGCTACAAAGGCCAGTGCTTGTTGGTTTGGATTGCATTATAGTTTACAACAACTATCCGTTCCTGCAAACAGGCTTAATCAATGCACTACACCAGAAGGCCAAACTGTGAAAAGAGGAACAGAACATTATATACTACATAATCAATCATCCACCTCACTAGTTCGATGAAGTATCATGTAGTCAACTCAAAATCAGCAAGCCCATTTCACAATCTTAAATTTAGCAAAACCAAGTTCGCAAATGTAAGATCTAAGTCAATGTTCTTACTAAATCAATCAATCAAGTCGGAGTTTTAAACTGAGAAGGTAATGCATTGAAATACCAGCAAGTCTGCTAATAGCAATAACAAGCCTCATTAAGATACACCATGATATTCATCAATAGTTTGTTTCATTTCATCCAACTGTGCAATCACATGTTCCAGCTTCCGGCAGCAGATCTCATTAGACATTCTTGAACCATAATCACACTTCTCAAATGGACGGTACTCACAGGCACTTTTAATTTCTCCCCGCAACGTCGCTTGTATGTCCTGCTTTTATTAATAGGAAAAAATGGTTATAAACTAAGTTACATAATCAAAAGTGTCACAATTCATCCTTCCACACTTTCTAAAGGAGCCAGCATGTCATATGCATTCAAGATAAAGAACATGAACAGGTTACAATCGAGCAAAATCAAGGCTTTTGGAATTATGTGCATAGATTTTACACATCAATGTAATTTATATTTTCTTGAGGAAATTTCCCTTTTTGGGGATAACACTTCATAATACTGCTAAGTATTAGATTCTGAGGCCATAATCATGTGGAAGTGATCGCTTGTACTAGCCTCAATTGTTTCTCTCCCTCATGTTCTCCAAGCATATCTAGTTGGTAGATAGGGTGTCATGTAATCAATTGATTGCATATTAATTTTGAAATCGTAAGCTTTTCAGGAGGCATTTTAGAGATTACTGGCATCAAAATGAAGAGGGCAAATCTCAGATTCTTGGATCATTCCCTCATCAAACCATTTCACCACATAAAACCTTTTATAACATTTTCCAAAAATAAAGTCAATGGCCAATCTAAAACCGAATATTGAGAAAGAAGGAAAAAAAACTGAGGAATTGTCTTCAAATAAGGACTTTATCAAGGACGGTGTAGATTAAACCTTGATGAGCTCCATGAACTCGCCGCAATGGCTAGTGACCATTTCCTTCCTAGGGCCACTAGGGTTGGAGAGTTCGTCCATTACTCCTCCCGCCAGCTCCAATGCCCTAACGATTCTCTGCAACAATCACAAATTAGAAATCAAACAAAACCCTAGAAATGGGTTTCTTCACGGATTCTACAGAAAACCCCCAAAACAGAGTGATCACCTTCTCCACATTCTGAAGTCGCTGGAGCGAGGTCTCATGCGCCTCAGCATCCATCAGAGTCGGATGAACAGAAGACCTGTTACAGAGACGAATGAATTATAGCGCATAAATAGAACAATTATCTTTAGGAAAAATATTTAAAAACGTCACTCTTCTCAAATTAATAAATTTGACCCCCTTAATTTTGAATTTAATCTTGAGAGATATTTGAAAAAAAAAATTCTAAAAGCGCCCCTCTGCTTGATTGCATTTAGTGGAGTAAATTATTTTTATGGCGGTGAATTTAATGACTATTCATAGAAGGACCTTAATAAAATTTTTAATTTGATTTTAATAGACATTTGAAATTTATTTTTATTTTGGCATATCGTAAATTTAAACCTTACATATCGAAACAAAACAAAAGAATACGAGAATTTTATAATTTATATAATTTAATAATATATAGGAGTGAAAAAACTAATAAAAAATATAAAGTATCAACAATCCAACTTCCACACGTGGGAAGAATGGCACATAGTATTTCAAAATCCCGTGTGTATTATTATAATAAAAAAAAAACCACACAATGTAACACTATATCTAATTATATGTAAAATTACCTTAAAACGTCTTGATAAATGATGTTAAAAATATAATCTATTTTTTTATCAAAACAATACAATTTTAGAAAGTGTTGCACCATATTACGTAGGCCCTACCATATTTACCCCACATAATTATGGTAGACCCACATAATTAGCTAAAATAAATGCAAGCGTCCATAAGTTTCAAACCTCCATCACCTGTAAGAACTTCAATTGCATAAAAAGAGGAAGACTTGAAGGACAATTCAAATGTAAACTGCAATTCAAACCTGCAGGTGAGAACCATTACTAACAAGCATCCCAAGAGCAAACACACGAGCTATGCTAAATTCATTTCCTTGTTTTCAATCAACAACAAGAAACTGGAATTTTTTTTATTATCGCCATCATCAACACGAGAAAAACACACTCGAAGTAATTTTGGATGCCAGTTCCTCCTTATTCGCGGCAATTTCACAGATGACTCGCAAACTAAATAGAACTATAGCCATGCCGGATTCTTCAAAGGGGTAACAACGGCCTTCACTTGCAAGTAGTTCCTCAAGCTGTACTCACCTTTCTCTCTGCCATGGCCGCTCATCTTGTACCCACCAAAAGGAATCCCAGCATCAAAGACATCGAAGCAATTTACCCACACGGTCCCAGCTCTCAACGCCCGCGTCAAAGTGTTGGCAGTGTCGATGTTCTGAGTGAAGACTCCCGCGGCCAGCCCATAGCGCGTATCATTTGCTCTCCGTATCACTTCGTCAAGATCCCTATGATTTAGCCAGTGAATAACATAAGATCTCAAGTAAAACACTGTCGTCGTGTTTCTTTCGTAATAATAGCATTTCATTCAGGGGCAGAGCCAGGATTTGGTGTCTGCAGGGGTCAAGTTAGAAAAAAACCTAGTCGGGCTGCTCTGAGTTGCAGGGCCCAACCACACTATTAGCGTAAAAAAATTGGCTTAAGTTGATACAAAAGTATGTGGTTTAAAATTTTCAGGTGGAACAGCTGTTAATTCGTTTGGTTCACTTTTCAGAGCTCGGAATAGCTATTCATATTCAGGCTCAATTTCAGCCCAGTCGAGAATTATTCATTCCACTCATGGCCAAGGGGAACACCTATTCCTAACCTATTATATTCTCATGGAATGACTATCTCATTTCTTTTCTATTCCATTCTGCGTACCAAACGCACCAGATAATAACTGAATGAATAAAGATGATGCAACACTTACTTGAATTTCAAGAT
Source organism: Santalum album (assembly GCA_034195605.1). Taxonomy (NCBI): domain Eukaryota; kingdom Viridiplantae; phylum Streptophyta; class Magnoliopsida; order Santalales; family Santalaceae; genus Santalum; species Santalum album. The sequence continues at coordinate 8,121,990 of CM067260.1, read as the reverse complement.
GGACTGTACTGGCCCAAAGATCTCATCCATTGCAATCAACATATCATCCTATATTATTACCTTACTATGTTAGCTATCTTTATAAATTGAGCCTTCCAACTGAACAAGTTTCTGCGGATGGTGTAATATAAGATGCATACCTTGACATTTGAGAAGACGGTGGGTTGAATAAAGTAGCCCTTGCTGCCGATTCTATCCCCTCCTGTTTCAAGGGTAGCCCCACTTTCCGTGCCAGATTTAATGTACCTCAGGATCTTCTCAAATTGTTTCGAATCAATCTGATAAATAAATAATGCACCAAATTGGCCACCCGATTGAGGTGCGGATTTCCAGCATATTTGAGTAGTAAGTTTAATAAACATAAACAACCCTCAATAAAACAAGTTCGCGGGTGCTCTTAAGATGATGCGTAAGTGTTGATTGTTCACCTGAGGACCCTGTTCGATGCCAGCCTTGAAGGGATCACCAACAGAACGTTTTAAAGCACGTGCCCTCGCTTTCTCTATAAACTCATCATATACATGCTCGTGTACATAAGTACGAGAGCCAGCACAGCAGCATTGGCCCTGCAGACAGCAACAGATACAGAAATCCAATGAGTTTCATGGCCAGTGAAGCCTACCCCTTTCTAAAAAATAGAAAAAGGAGGATGGTGTGACCATACCTGGTTGAAGAAAAGAGCAAAGTGGGCCAGCTCAACAGCCTTATCCACATCAGCATCCGCACACACAATGAAAGGAGATTTCCCCCCAAGCTCCAAGGTCACTGGCTTAAGATTACTTCTCGCGGCCAATTCAAGAACAAGTTTTCCAGTGTCAGTTGATCCGGTGAAAGCAAGCTGCAATAAGAGCACTTTTCCGTCAACTGTAAAGATGATAAATGCATCTACTGATGCAACAAATATAACCAATACTGCTGTTACAAAGGACCAACATGAGACATCCACAATTCGATCTCTAACGAAATTCTAAAACCCAAAGTACACAAAACACGTACATTGTATTCTTTGCTCAACAACTTATAGTACATAATGCATACCCCAAAGGGCTTATAAGAACAATATTTAACTGCAGAACTATTCATAATGTAAAGAATTCTAGGGTTTATAATGAAGAGAGGGATAGAATAGAACTGTTTAAGATCAGACATTACCTTGTCTACATCCATATGACTGGCAAGAGCTCTACCAGCAGTCACACCAAAACCAGAAACCACATTCAAAACTCCAGAAGGAAGCCCCGCCTGTCACAGAGGTTTCACAATAACAACAATTTAACCGATAAATATGCTGGAAACAAAGTTCTAGGAAATTTTCCCTTTGCTTCAATTATAGAGTCTTCACATATAATTGATAAATACAAGGGAAACAAACTAAGGAAATGACAACTTTTTCTCGATTGGGTGAAACCAGGTTAAATTTTTTATACTTGTTGAAGGACCAAAGCATCCTTCATATGCTGCCTCACACTTCTAACAAAAATAGCTTTGTCTTGATAAAGAGTAGAGTACAAACTGTAGTTTATCAAGTTGAATAAATAGATAATCCATAAATTACCTCATGAAACAGCTTTGATACATAGAGAGCAGACAATGGTGTCTGCTCTGCCGTCTTTAGAACGATAGTGTTGCCGCATGCTAACGCAGGCCCAACCTTCCAAGCAAACATGAGAAGAGGAAAATTCCATGGAATAATTTGGCCAGCAACACCAATTGGTTCATGCAACGTTTGCACGTGGTGCAGTCCATCAGAAGGAACTGTGAGGCCATGAATCTTGTCCGCCCAACCTGTAGAACATTTCAAATGAATGCCTTAGTACTTCCCACAAAATACTGTGAACATTCAAAACTTAGGGAAAAAATGTTATTGATTATATAGTAATATATCAATAATTCTACACACACAAAAGGTTTGCAAACTGCTTACAAAATGGATGAGGTGGCAAAGGTGTTTAGTAGCGCAATAGGGGTGTTTTGGGAATTTCCACTTATTGTGCTTCTACACACCTCTGCCACCTCAGCAATTTTTGTAAACATTTTGAATATGTAGTATCCTCGTTAATACTTATTTTTATTATTATCAGTATTACAATTTTCATAGTTATCGTCAGCATCATTAGTACTATGAATGTTATATATATATAGCAATTGATGTACCAGCATAGTATCGGAATAGACGGACCACCATAGGTATTTCAACTTTAGCAGCCTGCTCATATGGCTTCCCATTATCCCAAGTCTCAAGTGCTGCAATTTCATCATTGTGCTTTTCAAGCAAATCCGCACAGCGCAAAATTATCCGCGACCTTTCCTAGATGACATAAACAGAAGTAAATTAGACTGACACTACAAAAAAGTAAATGTTTAGTAGCAGGATAGGGAGAGAATTTACATATGGAGTCATCTTTGGCCAAGGCCCTTCATCAAATGCCTTGCGAGCAGCAGAGACAGCTCGGTTGACATCTTCCAGATCACCTTCCGCGACGTGGGCAATCACATCACCTGTCCTCGGGTCTAATGTTGGGAATTTTTTCCCTAAGCCCAGAGAATAGACACAAGTTTGTTAAATACTAGCTAGTTTTACAAGAATCAAATGTGAAATTAATATTACTAGGGGCAGGGATAAATCATTACCTACAAATGAAAAGACAAATATGGATAAGCTATTCACTGTGACTTATAAATCAGAGAGTAGAAAAATTACCCGATGCTGCATCAACAAATTGACCATTGATCAAAAGCTGACTGTAATCCACTTTAACAGGTGGAATGATCGGTTCCTCAAGTGCAGCAGCAGCAGCTGCAGTACTATATTTATGGATTTCCCTACTCAGGGAGGAATTCCTCACTAAAAAAAATTGATGTTAGTTAACTACTGAGCATTAGTGATGATCAAGTTAAAATTATTTCCATAAAAAGAAAAACAAGACTCAGAAACCTCATCAAAATAAGGTCAACCGCTGGCCATAATTAAGAAACAAGTTTTTAAGGCCATTAGAGAACAAATCGAGAAGGTAATTATTATTCTGGCCACAAAAACAAAGAAAAATGAAAAATAACCACAGTAACATGCTTACTAAGTAACATTTCAATGTAAGAGAATGATACACAAGCATGTACACACACACGTGTATATATGCTTGAATTATGCGTTGAGTAACAAGCTAATTGTAGCTTTATCAATCTTGTAAGAGGAAAAGTTGAAATAGAAATCAACATCCAACACATACAATATACTGATCAAAGCATGATACATTTATAAAATAAAATGAAAGAATCCACCCACACACCTAGCACATAAAAACATTTTATCATTTCAACAGGTGATCATAATCATTAAAGTTTGTTAGCTTTTTGATTGATTTTGAATTTGTGAGGTGATTATGTTACTTAACGGCCGTTTTTAATTTACTGAATACCGGTTTTTTCAATTTTTAGAAATTACATATCAGGAAGCTACACTTAATGCATAAATTGTTATCCAAATTGTTATATTACAGAAAGGAACTTAAAAGAATATAAGAATCAGAAAATAAGGTACACTTTTGCAACACAATAACCATTAAAGAGAACGAAATTTATCATATGGGACCCTTATTTTTGTGTTTGGTTTGCTGGAATGGAGAATGAACAACCTCATGATGGTACCACCACTTCCAGAACAACAAATGCTAAGAACAAAGGAAAAAAAATCTCTATTGGGAAGGAGTGGTGCAAGCTGAGAAGTACAAAGTTGGTCTTCCCGTTCCATAATTGCAAAGTAGGCAAACTTATTCTGATCTTGGGAGTACCCAAGAGATCATTGCAGTAAGTCTATACCTTAATGATCTACAAATATACGCGAGAGGAACAGCTCATCAACACACCCAAAATAAATAAATAAATAAATTTCCCCTCAGGTGGGAATCTGATTATTCCAATCAGCTCCAGCAACAAAACATTATCTCTAAAGCTACCCAACAAAACAGTTCAATCGCTCAGGGTCCCAATTCAACTGGAAGATCAAAATAGAGCGATCAATCCGAGAGATGACAAGAATATAGATGCATACCTCGAGAAAGAGACGAAGAAGATGGCGAAGCAGAAGCGAGTGAACGAGAGAGAAGGGAAGAGATCCTCCGAGCCGCCATACCCACAAAACCCAGTCAGGCTCTTTCAAGATTCAGAGAAAGAGAGAAAAGAGAAGCGTCTCGGAACAGAAACCACAGCCCCACGTCTCTCCCTCTTTGCCCAATAAATGCATATAATATAGACACTGATTCAATAAACCCACATGAAAAGACTCTCTTTTGTATGTATATCCCCAACGAGCCAGAAACGTGAGCAAGTCAGACTCTCACCGCTGCAGAGAGAGATCCTAATGGGAGCAAGAAAGAACTGACGCATGAACAACCATGATCAAGCAGAAAGCTCATCAGTCGTTCCAATGTTAAAATTGCTTAGGTGTCTACATCATCTCCGCCCGCCAGCATCAAGAAAAAGTCAAGGATTTGATATTTTCAAATATCAAGGCTTGACTTTCATATTTACAAAATGCTGTTTATTATGAAAATTTCATTTTATTAAGTTTCTTCTTTCATTTTTTTAGGTTCATCTACAGATGTTCATAAATTTGATTCGAGTTACAAGGATTCACAAGAAGGTCAACGCTCTCTCACTATCTATTTATTAAGCGTCTTAACACTATAATAATTTCAAAAACATTTTATATTTTAAATTATTATGCCATGTTTAATATCAGATAAAAATTAACAATTGAATAGAAATATTGAATTTTTTTATTAAAAAAAAAAGAAAAGGAAAGAAAGGTCACGAGGGGAAAGTAAAATGATTTTATTAGGTAGGGATTAGGTGGCACAGCCCAAAAATGTGGAAGAACAGTTGAAAGGAAAGGATGAACATTTTTGCTAGATGCTTGGAAAAAGATAAAAGCTCATAATAAAAAAATAATAAGTAGATAGTGATGGGATGACGTGGATAAACATCTCGGAAATTAATTAACCAAAAAAATAAATAAAACAGATAGAGATAAATATATATTAATATTCTAGAAAAAGCAAGAGAGCAACGTAGATGAAGAGCACTTGTGATTCATGAACCCGAGCATATCAAAGAGCTAGAAAAATAATAAATACCAAGCTAGAATTCAATAGCTGATAATTAAATTATTTTATTTCATCCAATTTATTCTTGTTTTGTGAAGCACGTTATGACGAGTCTTAATAACAAGCTATCGAGATGGGCCTTATCCTTTTAAAAATGAATTTAATATCATGTGACTCACGTATCAAATATTAATATATCAATATGATATTGAATTATTTCAATGAATACAATAAAACTAACATGAATAATTATATATATTGGTCACTTTTCATATAATTTGATAACAGGGAAAATTATAAATTAAAATTGACTTCTTCTATTCTTTTTTCATGCTCTCCCCATTAAGACTATCTACTTAAAAAAAGGAAATTTCCATCCAAACAAGTTCTTGGTAAATAAAAATGTGCTTACTAATGATCCAATATTAAAAGCATAATTAGCCTCTAACCACAACTTCTTCCGTAGGATTTCAAGTGTTACTATTTTTCCTTAAAATAGTTGCGGTCAAAAAAGGCTCAAATTCTAATCTTCCGATGAATTCAAGCACACAAGAATAGGGGTGTATAGAATTTGGAAAATTCTGAATCTTTTAAAAAAAAAATTAACGGTCGGGAAATTGAGAAAATACAGTCGGAGATCGGAAATAATTTTAGGAAAATTCAGGAATCGGAAAATCATTCAGGAATTTATTTTGGAAATTCAAAATACCTAAACTTCCCGAAATTGCAAAAGAATTTTAAGTTTTTCTTATATTTTACATTCTCCCCTTTCATTTTTTTCCTAAATATTATGAAAATGCAACTTAGAAGGAAAATTCGATCAGAAAATTGAATTTCCTAATTTCCCGATCTAGAAATTTTGGGTAAACGTTTTGTTCGGTCGGAAATCGAATAAAAAATAAAATTTGGAAAGAAGTCGAGAAATAGAAATTCAGTCAGAAAATTCCTGAATTTTTCAAATGAACACCACTGCACAAGGACACTCACAATTCGACATAATTTGGCCAACCTTAAACTCCTGTTATAAAATAATTATTGTTATATATAATCGAATATTTTTTAATCAAAGAAACAAACAGTGAACTAAATAATTGGGAGTGCGCCACCACCCATCAAAAACTCATAAAGCAAGACACTGATGGGAAGGCATTATAATGGCAAGCCACCGAATTTTGTGCTAAGTGTTGTCTTATTCAATGCCTTTGTGCGCTTATCCTGATTTATTCGGTGTAAAAGCGGCGCATCTCTTAGGTGAGGTGCGCAGAAAACCGAAAAACTACAAAATTGATCAAAAATAAAAAGAAAAAAGAAAAAAAAAAAAAGAAATCGGGTCAGTTTGGCGAGTTAGGTCTTCGGAACCGCCGTTATTTTTAAACCCAACGTATGTCCAAGACATTATTAGTATATATTACTTGCAATAAACGGGCATTGTTATTAAAAAATCAAACAGCAGAGTCAAGTCAACCCAAATTAGCGAGGGCGGGTCGGTTTGTGATTTGATTCTTCCCCAAATCGGTTGAGACAGATCGGGTCGGGAAAGCTGCCAAACGGACCCACTTGAACCGCTTGCGCACCCTACGAATGTCTATTTCAGCTACACACATTGAAATAGAGTGACAAAAAATATATATATTATGATGAAACCATCATAATAATTTGAAGCAAGTCACCTCTTGGATGAGGATTCTAAACGCTAGAAAACTAGAGGAAAATATATTCTGGCACATTCAATTTGTATAATTAAATTTTAAGGAAATTGTATTAACTTTCCCGTGGTTTGACCTCGTTGTGGGGAACCTCCCTATGGTTTGAAAATGACTATATAGGCCCCCTGTGGTTTGAATAAATTTGCAGAAGTTAATTTTTCCATCAAATCTAACTATTTGTTCTTCCAAAAAAATTAGAGTGTTTAATAGGAAAAAAAATAGACTTTTAATTTTCTAAATTACCCAAAATTAACTCCTTACCCCAATCACAATAGTTCTCAAAGAAATAATCATTTTTACGATTCTTAGGCCATAAAAAAGATATATCTATTGTACAAAAAAAAAAGAAGCATTTGTACGCGCACTTACGCTTTTACCAAAAAACTTACCTAAATGCTTATAATATTCATATATCTTTTTCTAGTCATCATAATTAGCTGGAATTGCGAATATATAACCCTTACAGAATATATGTTTTTTTTTCAAGATACAAGAAGTATAAAAACGTCAATTTATTTGGGCACTACTACGATAGGAGTCGAGAAATTAGTTTATACATAATTTGGAAAATTAAAGTTTTTTTTCATATTAAACACTAAAAAATTTATGGAAGAACAAACCGTTAGATTTGATAGAAAAGTTAACTTTTATAAGTCCATTAAAACCACAAAGAGGGTTATGTGTTAATTTTCAAACCACAATGAGGTTTTCCGTAACAACCTTAAACCACAGAAGGATTAAATACAATTTTCTCTTAAATTTTTTGAAAATAAAACAATGTCATGGCCCTTCCAAATAAGCACGAACAAGCATCGGACTAGATGAAAAAAATTTACGAGTTGTGATATTTTTATTATATTTTTTAAATAAAAATTAAGAGGCAAGGTGAGGTGCTCCCTAAATTCATGGGATGTTTAATATAATTTCTTAATCTCTATTTGAAAAATGTAATAGAAAAATATTATAAAGTGCCCATTTCTATCTTCCAAGTAAATTAAAAAAAAAAAAAAATTGATTCATATCTTACCTGTGGGGGACAGTGGGTTAAAATATCAACATCATCAAAGTCCAATCCATACAAATCTGCCCAAAATATCAGCATCTAAGCTAAATATAAAAATGTAAGAATTGCTGTTCTTGAAAATTTCTACTACACGTGACGAGCTAGAATCGGCGGTCCTACTCGCACACAAGAAGACACGCGTGTAATTCAATTACAATTTTAATTTAAATCAAAAAATTTTATAAGTAAATTACACACTTATCATAATGCGTATGAGAATGTTTTCTCTCTGAATAAATAAGGAAGTGGTGATGCTCTCTATATAATGATATATACGACTCATTTTGTCATGTCTTATATTTCTATATATTTATAATTTTAACAGCTGTTATCTACTTAAAACTCCTCTACTTCTGTTTTCTTATTTTTTAAAAAAAATTATTAGTTAAACTTTTCATCTTCAATGCTTACATTATTTTGTCACTTAAAATTTCTCTTTTTCCCTTAATTTATGCGTTTTATTCTATTTTTAATTATTTTTATTATCAATTTAAATGGAGTTGGATGGAAAGGCTCTATTGGGCTATTTTTGTAAGTACGGCAGGTATGATGAAAAAAAAATTAAAACTATAAGGAGTCTCTTCAATAATCACCCAAATTATATGTAGTGTTTTTGATATTTTTTCATTTTAATATTTTAAAATAATTCATTGCCCGTACGGGCCATCGACCATTTGATTATTGCGAGGAGGAGCACTAAACTACATAAATCACCCAAATCAACAAAGTTATGTCATCAAACTCAAGGGATTTTGTGCTTCCCATGTGTAATAGAATTATGGATGTCATGAACTTTGTTCTCTTCTAATTAAAATTTGATCTTTTTAAACTCGTGTAATTAAAGTAATGTTAAAATTTGAGTTATACAAATAAATAAATAAAAGGACGAATGCCAATATACTATATATAGCATTATTATTATTTTTTGTCAGTCTTACCATATGTAACATTAATTTAGCACACATGCACTTGCAAACTTTTCTTCGTCTTCTTCTTCTTCTCTCGTTATAATATTTGTTTCTTTTACCGTTGCTGGGTAGTGGGTGAGCGATAATGGAGGAAGAATCTATTTACTATTACAAAAGTTGAAAAGAAGTGCCCTGCACGGTAATGGTGGAGATTCTCCTTTTATTATAATACATAAATTTAATTATTTATAGTTATATAGTTAAAGTAATAAATTTCATGCAGGATTATTTAATTTTTCAATATTTATAAATTTAACAATATAGTTAAAGATAATAAAATTTCGAATGCTCAAATAAGTTTTATGAGAAGGTTAAGCATCGGAAAAAAAAAAAAAAAGAGTTTAAGCAGGGGTGCAATCTTAATTTATATGTAATTAATTTATTAATATTTGTTATTATGTTTGGGGTGTGACACATGTCACCTTAAAAATGCTTTAAAGTTTGAAATAAAAACATAATAACTAAAAAATATTCAATATAGATCTTAAAATAAAGAGTATAGAAAAAGGTATCTAATGGGATATAATCAAATTAGACGGATGTCATGAATGCTTGAAAAGTTATTTATTAGTGATGTACGTAAATAATAAAAAGAGATAAACATTAAAAATGTGTCAAAAATATATAGACTACTTGGCAATAGTCTATGTGTTGTCATCGTAACTCCATTAGCATTTTTTGGCGGGCACATTATTCTGATATTTCTGCCCGTGGGTGCCGCTCGCCTCCACACAAATATAAATATAATATATATATAAATATATATATATAATTAGATTTATTTTTTATTTCACACACACCAAGCCATTGAAAATTCATGAATTGTGTGGTAATAGTAAAATGTCATTATTTTTGTGAAAAATTGCAATCCGTCTCACTGTTTCACAATTCGAGAATTTTGGATGATTTAGAATATGTGCATAGTATTGCTACATCTTTAATTTGATTTTTGAATTCTTATATAACTATCTATAAGGGTAAATAAACTAAGTAAAACCAAATTTGTATTTTTTAGACAGAAACATAATAATCAAATGATGACATCTTCCAGTTGCCATCTCAGTTGTCATCTTAACTTAAGTGTTTGGTCTTGCACAATCTCAAAGCCACAAGCATCATCACAATTACGGAACCGTAACCATCAACATCGAGGTTCACTAGAAGAGGTCTCTTATAAAGTTTCTTCCAAATTAGAAATAATTTACGTGCATTATTAATTCAATCGAGGCATCAGTGCAGCACGTAACAATTCAGTAAAAGATTTTATTTTATTTTCGTTAAATTATGTTTGCGAAAAAGAAAAACGTCAACAAACAAATTATCACTCGTTCTCGAAACAATTTACCAATCATATTTGAGCGAGAAAGAATAGGACACGAAAAAAACAACCATTGATTTGGTTTTAAATTTTAAGTGCTAAATTTTCATTACAAAAAATTTTGTGCGCAAACTATTCAGTTTTATCAAACCGGCCCTAAATTTCTGTCCATTCCTTTTCTTTTCACACTTCCAATCAAGAATTAAAAAACACAACTTTATTTTCTTCCACGAGGGTAGCGAAAATGTCATCCCTCCCTTTTCTTCTTTCTACTCACCTCATCAATATTATTCCCTCCCCATTATACTCCCAATCAAAGTGTAATCGTGATTGTTAAATTTCTACTTAAATATTTATATCTTACGATGTTATGATATTACTTACCCAAGATGATTCAGATCTTAAGCAAAATCTTAAATTGTTGGGATTATGAAAAGGATCCCAAATTTTTTTTTCCAAGAGTTACTGTAATACCCCTAAAATTCCGGTTACTCTTGATTTGAAATAAATGGTAGATATGGACTGATAAGTGGCTGTGTGGATAAATGACACGTGTACGTTACACTTATATTATATGTGGTATATAAATTAAACATAATATAGTATATAATATAATATAAAACTATATAAATATATATATATATAGTGGTGGCTGCGGCTGGTTATGTATGTTAAATATATATATATATAATAGAATATAGTGTTGATAACATTATGGAGAGAGAGAGAGAGAGAGAGAGAGAGAGAGAGAGAGAGAGAGAGAGAGAGAGAGGAGACACTGCGTGAACCTCCCCTTTCTTCCTTCTCTGCGGCTCTCGGCTCCCTCCTGCTTTCTTTTTTTTTTTTTTTTTTTCCTTCCTCTCCCTCTGCTTCTCTTTGTTTCACGATTCTTCCTTCATATAATATATATATATATATATAACATCGCATCCTTATCTTCTTCTTTTTTTTTTTTAGTTTTTTCCTTCGTCCCTTTCACGCAATGTCTCCTCTCTCTCTCTCCATAATGTTATCAACATTATATATATATATATATATTTATATAGTTTTATATTATATTATATTATATTATATTATATACTATATTATGTTTAGTTTATATACCACATATAATATTAGTGTAACGTACACACATCATTTATCCACACAGCCACTTATCAACCTATATCTACCATTTATTTCAAATCAAGAGTAACTGGAATTTTAGGGGTATTACAGTTACAATGGAGGCTTATAAGCTAGGAAAAGAGGAATGAGAAATTGTTCCTCAATTCAATGTAGTAAAGACTCGAACCCGACCTCCACAATGGAGAGATAAGTAAATACTAGTTGAGCTATTACTTTTGATTTTGATCTTAAAAATGATAAAGTCTTGATTTTTTGTACGGTGTTACAGATTTCACCTTTATCATTAAAATTTAAAATATAAAGCTCACTTCAATTTTAGTTGAAGAAGAGAAAATTAAATAGGCTCAACAAAAATTGACATAAATAACTCGAGAGATTAGGTTGCCAATTTCTTTCTTTGTTTGAAGTAAAACAAAAGCTACAATATTTTTAGTGCACGAAGAGAAAATGTTAGTTTTTAATTTAATAAATGTTAGTTCTTATTTTTAATTTAATAAGAATTTACCTTTTAAATTTCGCTTTACTTGATTTATTTCTTAACAACTTACAATGATTAATCCTTTTATTGATGATTTACTCATATATATTTAGTTATTTTTATGATTATGCTGATCATATTTTTACATAAGCGTATAAACTTATATTCCAAGTCCTTGAAATTTGATGCATGCAGCTAAAATTATCAATTTTGTGTGATTTGTCTGATTTTGCTGAGGCTTTCCAATCCAAAGTAACGACCTATCATCATCTTCTACATATTTGGAGTAACTATAAATAATCATTACTCGGAAGCCCTCTCTCCGTCAACTTCGGATTCTGCACTCATCATTACCCATACATAAATAGAAACGCTCAGTGAAATTGAGTGTCCTCTCTCTTCGTCGGCGCTCTTGGTTTCTGGGTAAAGGCTCGGTATCATCCATGGGGGAAGAGAGCAACACTCCTGCTTCTACAGTCTCGGATTTGCCGGTGAAGAGCCGGAGGGAAGGGGAGGACAGTTTGGGTAACAATGAGAATGTTGTCTCTTTTTCATCTGTTGCTATGGGAGTGGAGGACGGGAAATTGCCTGATTGCGTATCGGCGGTGATCCCTGGGTGGTTCTCTGAGATTAGCCCAATGCGGCCAGGTTAGTTCTCCCAGATTCTTGTATATTTCTTGATCTGGGTTTGATATATTATTTGCGCGTGTGTGTTCTATCTGGTATTGGGTTCTTGAATTTGTCCTTCTAGTATATAGGGTTTGCTGCGAAGCCACAAATACCCAGAAAATTGTTTTGGGTCTATGACTTATTTGAAGTTGGCAACTGTAGAGATTTTGTGGTTATATGATTCTAGTTACGGCTCTGAATGTGCTGTTGCTAGTGCTGCATGTATGGAGTCTTACTCGCCAACCACTGGACTCTTAGCCTTTTGACCCATGATCCTTTATATGTATGTGTGTGTGCATGAGTGCATGTGTGCGCGTATTTGTGTGAACTTTGGCTTTATACATCTGATAAAAATGTAATTTCATATCTATTATATTTGGCTAAGAGGATTAATGGTTGTTTAAACCATGGCTGTACGAACAATCCAGTGTGTGTGTGTGTGTGTGTTTATAGCTGTTTGAAGAGGATCCGTGCTTTGTGAGAAAGGGCTGTTTTACAATCTTCCCCAACCCCTTGCGAAGCAGGGAGTTAACAGTAGTAGAAAAGACCAAATATTATCGTCCTCAAATATTAAAACGTCATTATCATGATAGGGAACACCCATTCTTATTAAAATGAAATTTAACTCATGCTACACAATGAGTTTTTGTCCGTTAGAGCCCTGAGCTAGGGAAGCTTTTAGATATTCATTATACTTTTTGCATAAAAATATTCTTAGTTCAGCTTTTTAAGATTGTTCCATTCCACGATGCCATAAATTTGTTTGTAATGATGGCCTATCACGTTCCCTTTCCCTAGACTAGACGATAGATCCTAGATTTTGTTGCACTTTCCCCAATGGTGTTTTTCCCCGGATTTTTTCTCATTGATATAAAAATAGTTGCTACAACTATTTAAGCTACTGCTATTGGTTTGAGTTACACCTTTCATGTCTGGTGCCTCCCCCAATCTCATATTGACTCTTGTTACTGTGTTCCCTGTTAATGAACTAACAATGTTTTGGTGTCTTTAACTACGATTTTCATTGGCTGGTTGTAGTAGAGCTTCTTACTTTTGGGGTAAGCTGCTCTATGTGAATGACATTTTCAGACCTTTATCCAGGAGAGGCCCATTCTTTGAAAGTAGAAAAGATCTTATTTCAGGGGAAATCTGATTTCCAGAATATTATAGTCTTTCAGGTAATGGATTGGGTTCTCATGGAGATTAGCAACTTTTACCTTTCATTTAATGCCTTTATCCTGAGCTTTACTAAGTTTGGCACCAAATTATATCTTATTTGATTTAACTTTGCAGTCGTCAACATATGGGAAAGTTCTAGTCTTGGATGGGGTGATCCAACTCACAGAAAGGGACGAGTGTGCTTATCAAGAAATGATAACTCACCTTCCTCTTTGCTCAATTCCAAACCCTAAAAAGGTCTTTTTTTCACTTTAATATTTCCTTGGAACTATGATTTGTCAGCAAATACTGGGGATAAAAATGAACACTTGTTAAATGCAGTAGATACATGACTTATTTGTAGTTTAAATGATGTCGGTTTAACAAATTACTGCAATCAATGTTCTCTTGCTTGAGGCATCATCCCACAATTTGTTTAACCTGAACAGTTAAAACATTTGTTCACTTAATTAACTATGATTGATTTTGACCAAATTCATGCTTCTAATTTTAGAAACTCTGCACTATCCTTTCTTCTGCAGGTTTTGGTTGTTGGAGGTGGAGATGGTGGTGTACTCCGTAAAGTTTCTCGCCATTCTACGGTTGAGCAGATAGATATTTGTGAAATTGATGGGATGGTTGTTGATGTAAGCTATTTTCGACTTCTGTGGTGCATTTTTCTGGTTGGCTTAAGCTAACATCTGATATTACTATTTACTTACTTGCATTGAATGCAAATATTTTCTAGTGGTCACTTGAAATTTCCAGTTGATTATTATGGTAGAAAATATTATGTGATCAAGCTGGCTAAGTTTCCAGCCTTTCTTCATTTGCTCACTGCTTTTATTTTATTATTGTTATTATTTTTTTTGGAACGTGTCTTCTTATCTGGCAGGCAATGTGACTCCAATATTTGAAATTGTTGTGTTTTCAACCCAGATTTCTAAACAATATTTCCCTGACGTAGCTGCTGGATTCAATGACCCACGTGTAAGACTCCATATTGGTGACGGTATGATCCATCATTCTAGTTAAGGTTCTTCTTCTTCATTGTGAGTTTCATTTTCCCCCTCCTTTCCGTCTATCAGGGGTTGCATTTTTGAAGGCCGTTACTGAAGGAACTTATGATGCAATTATAGTAAACTCTTCTGACCCAACCGGTAATGGCAAATATCTGCAAATATTTTATCCTTCTTATCAGCAACTAGGATTATCCTCAGAATTCCAAACTCATGGTGTTTTATACTGTGCAGGTCCTGCACAAGAACTCTTTGAAAAACCCTTTTTTGAGCTAGTGGCGAAGGCTCTTCGTCCAGGAGTTGTTTGTACACAGGCAGAAAGCATATGGCTTCACATGCACATCATTGAAGAGATTGTCACAAACTGCCGACATATATTCAAAGGCTCTGTCAAGTATGCATGGACAACAGTTCCCACATACCCAAGGCACAATTCTCTCTCTCTCTCTCTCTCTCTCTCTCTCTCTCTCTGTGCTTGTGTGTTGGGGGGAGGGTGTAGGGTGTGTATGAATACGGTTTTCTTTTCTTTCATTGTCCTTGTTATTAGCTGGACCTTGGTCATTTTCCTTTTTAACAGTTCCCATATACCCAAGGACAGCAGTTCCTTTCTTTTACGTATAATAACAACAATAATGTGGTACTAATATGCATATTAAATCCTTGGTATTGGAAAAGGTCTAGCGTTCAATTCCTCGCAGCTGTTTGTTTGGGTGCGCAAGGGAGTGACTATTCCAATCGAATGATCATTCCATTCTCTTTTACTACTGCATATTAGGCTTTTTAGAGTAAAATATGTAACTTGTGCTTATAATGCTAGTGCTCATTATATTTTCAGTGGCGTGGTTGGTTTCATGCTTTGCTCTACTGAAGGCCCCCCCGTTGATTTCAAGCATCCGGCCAACCCAATCAATGAGAGTCGTAGCAAATCAAGGGGACCTTTGAAATTTTACAATTCAGAGGTGAAATTCTACCTGAACTTAAACTTGTGTTCTGTACTCTGTTTCCTGTTCTGCGGCTCATCTCTAAGTTGTTTCTTCACTGCATTTGGGGTTATTTCCAGATTCATTCAGCTGCTTTCTGCTTACCATCCTTTGCAAGGAAGGTCATTGAAGCTAAAGCGAAATGAGGGAAGCTTGATTTAGCAGTTGTAAAGAATTCTGGAGTCGTCCTCTCTGAAATGATCCATTCTATCAAGTATTCTGGGGCTCATCTCTAAACTGGGAACCCCGTGCAGAATCGGATCTCAAGTATTATTCCTGCATTTAGTGTTTCTAACATCTTCATCTCTTACACGAGTGTCTATAAGAATTACTGCAAAAATGCTTTGTCCTGTTATGCATAGCCAAAAAAGAGAAAAAGAAAAGACATGTTATTACTTTTTATGTAGTTTGAAGAGTTCTGTTTCCAAGCCTTAATAAAGCCTCCTAAGTTCATCATTCTTGAGATGCGTTTGGTAATGAAACAGGGTGGACTCTCCAAGAATAGATCTGAATTGTCTTAAAAAGCTTTGCTTCATTTCATCCCCATTTTTAGCTGTAGCATGGAAGTTTTCAGGGCCAACTTCCCTTCAGAGTGATCAGGGTTGTAGTAAAAGAGAGGAGAGAATTTTAGGGAGAAAAGTCAAATGTCCTTATACGAGCACCAAGACTATCTATTTATAATACTTAATATTAGGGTATGATACTTAATATTAGGGTTACTAGGAAACTCTAATCCCTTGAACAAGGAAACACATAATACAAAATTCTAATGGGCTCAGAATACAAAGCCCACAAAGCCCAAGGCTTACACAAACCAACACTGGTAATGCTCAATGTCGGTACCCGCAGCATCATCCTGAAAGAGAAAGTCTTGGGGAAGGAATGGTTCTGTTGAAACAGTTACTGAATACACATATGGGTGTGTGACCCCACATACTCATGTATGCGATTAGTAATTGTATCTATTTATAATACTTAATATTAGGGTATGATACTTAATATTAGGGTTACTAGGAAACTCTAATCCCTTGAACAAGGAAACACATAATACAAAATTCTAATGGGCTCAGAATACAAAGCTCACAAAGCCCAAGGCTTACACAAACCAACACTGGTAATGCTCAATGTCGGTACCCGCAGCATCATCCTGAAAGAGAAAGCCTTGGGGAAGGAATGATTCTGTTGAAACAGTTACTGAATACACATATGGGTGTGTGACCCCACATACTCATGTATGCGATTAGTAATTGTGTCAGGGAACCACTTGGTCCCCCTATCACTGGTCTTTCGGAAAAATCATTAGGTTAGAGGACATCTCCTAAGCAATCATACTTCATATTTGGAGCATTTGGAGGACATGATGTTTCCAAGATCACGAGGTTTCAATCATACTTCACTCTATGAACCCTATATTGATGCAAAAATAACGTGGGAAACAATTTTACAAGTCTCAATCATACTTCACTCTATGAACCCTATATTGATGCAAAAATAACGTGGGAAACAATTTTAGATACTTCATGAAGGGAACAAGGAATCCAAATCAGCATGTGTGCTTTCTTCTTTCCTTTTTTTCAAAATGAGGTCACCTAACTCAATAAAGTGTTCTTAGGTCTGTCGTAGAAGCACAATGCATCCAAATACATCGTGCAAACAGAACTATTCGAGTCTCTTACCATTTAAGGAGCACTTGTATTGTGCAGCCAGAAAAATGTAAATTTAGAGATAGAGTTTGCTCAATTTATCAATCTATAAAGCTCAAGCAAAATAAAAATAGGAAGCAGTGAGACTCGACACCTATGTCAATACACATGAAGACGAGCGAGCATCGAGTTTCAGTGTTCTGTAAGCACTGAAATGTTCCACCAGTTCCTGTTGAATTTCCCTGTTCTCGAGCGATTATCTGTGTGAAATTCAGATGACTTGACCAGTGTTGGAGTCTCTGGTGCATCCCTCATGTTAAAGTCCTTTGTGTACAACATGGGACCTGAGACGACTGAATTTCATGACACATCTCACTAAACATAGGTTTGACAGAAAAGAACAACCTCCATACGGAATGTTCCTCAGCTCGTTGACGTCACAATACTCGACTCGGCGATGCATCCTCCCTTCAGTGATCAGTTTTTCTCCAAGATTCCTTAGCTGCTTCTCACAGCTAGAGTTTCTTACAATATATGTTCATGGAACGGTTTGTATCTACAGCTTGTTTGTCTTTGTACTTCTGGTGAATGTTGATTACATGGTGAGCGTACCTTGCATTTTTTTTATCCCTTGCAGTATGACATGGGGCCTTACATTTCGCTGAAATTTAGTAAACTTGAGCAATTGCTGTTGACGCATGCCACAGCAATGGACCGCTTACACTAACTTTTTGGGTTGGGGCATCTCATATGATGAGGGGAAAGTCCAGGCAGCAGCAAATAATCGGGAAATAGAGAAGAAACATAATGATATTGAAGTACGAACAAGAATAAATGAGTTTCTAAGGTTTGGTACGCAAGAGATAACTCCAATACTATTGTATTTTTGGATAATTATGGGAAAACTGAATTACAATAGCCTCTTAGGAAGGTTTATATAATAAGTTAAAGCAAACCCTAGAATCCTATCCCTTGGTCTCTCATGAAAGCTTTAAATCTCAACCTTTTTATTCTAAAAATAGGCACATTTAAGTCATGTGACTATTTAAAATATAATTTAATAAACTATCAAGTCCTCATTCTTAGATGGCCTAAGTCCCAACTCATTTCTAGGTCTTATTGTTGATTTCTTACATGAGTTCTCCCCAACTTGGAAGAAGAGCTCATCCTCGAGTTCGGTTATATTTTCCACGGTCAATCTTGATTCCAAATAGAGCTTTCCATCCCTTCTTTCTATCATGGTAAAAATGCAGGAAGAAACTACCTAAGCATCTCATCTCAGTATTCTTTGTTTGCCTTTGTAAAGAATTTGCTTTTGGTAGATTTTTAGCAAACAACACGTCAAATCTCCGAGCACTGCCTCTTAATTGTTGGATCAACATTAACTTTGCTTATTTTTGCTGTTCTTGCTCTAATTCATGTGCTAGAAAAGCTGTCCATATTTGATCATGCATATAATCCTTCACGTAAGACTGATTATATGTTTTCCCATCAAGTTCAAGAAAGTCTCTTTCCCAAAAATCATCTCTACATGTGGTTGACAGTTTAACACCATCAAAATTATCTTCTTGCGAACTTTTACCAAACTACTTAAAGGCATCCCAAATGTAAATAAGATGGTTATCACATAAAATATAGAATATGTTATGTAATGACCAATGCACACCCTCTTTTTCTATGCGTTCTCAACAACAAGGCGACAAACTTAGTTTCATTCTTTTATCTTGGTCAAGATAGACGTCATAAATTGGGGAAGAATTCCAATTTGTGTTACTATCTTCCTCATTGGGATAGACATCATAGATTGGAGGAGAATTCCAATCTATTGTGCTATTTTTTTCAACTTTCTCATCTTCAAATCTACCTTCCGGTATGTCCAAAGGGTAGTGGTTGCCTTCCGGAATCTCCATACGGGCTTCCACATATTCCTATGGCTGTATCGCTTAGACAACTTGCGACAAAACTTCAATCATATGCTTTATCTTAGTCAGCTCTATCAATTGTACTTGCTGTCCTCTTCGTCCACGACTTCTTTTACCACAAATAGCCATGAAATCAGACTGGTAAGAATCAAAACATCTTATTTTTATTAGTGAACAGTGTTCCAGGTGAACAGTGTTTTTCTGGCAGAATAGGTGAGGAATCGAAAGGCTTTGATACCAATTAATGCAAGGGAAAGCGCAAGCAGCAGCAAATAATAGGGAAATTGGGAAGAAACATAATGATCTTGAAGTAGGAACAAGAATAAATGAATTTCCAAGGTTTGGTACCCAAAAGAGAACTCCAAATTATTGTATTTCTGAATAATTATTGGAAAGCTGAACTAAAATTGCTTCCTAGGGAGGTTTATATAATAAGTTAAAGCAAAACCTAGGGGTCCGTTTGATTCGCGGAATCTGCTCGAAAATATCACATTTCAGGGTTTGGTATGGTTGTAGAATATGAGATTCCTGTAATGTCACATTCATGGGATCTCACATTCCTGAAAAATGGGGCTTAATGTGACACCATCACCTTTAATACACTAATAGGTATACAAGGGTGCACTCATCCATCATTCGCTAAATGGTTCCCTACTATTAACATAAAAGTGAAACTATGTATAACACACTTAATACCGTATTACATAATTTATCACAACCCAAAGAGAGTTTAAAGCGACCAAACGCTTAAAAGTTTAACTATTGGCGACCTCTTTCCCCTTACCACCACCACCACCACTCTCGTATGACACATTCTCACAAAAGCCACCTAAAAAAGGTTCAAACCAATAAGGGTAAGTGCGAATGAACACTCGGTAAAAGATAATCAACCCGATGCATGTTCAAGAAAGATCAACACAACAAATTCAATATGATTCAACTCAAATCATCAATCACTGAGAGACTCATAAGGTCATGAATGATATGTTTACTCAACTTTTGTGCATTAACCTAAACACGGGGTTTACTCAACATATCGGGGCCTATCAATCAGCCATTAACCCAAGCACAAGGTCTCCAATTTCTGCTTTCACAGTTGTTCATCTCAGTCAACGAGTTCAAGCACAACATTCAACAACCAACATCACAAGTGGGACTGATCAAATAGGTCCAACTATGTTCAAATCAACGTTTAGGATCTCAAACAATTATAATAGTAATAATTATGTTTGTGAGTTCAAACAAATATTCTCAATCCCAACCAAATCAACAATTCAGGCTCAAATAACATGTGCAACCACAATCCAAATGAACAAATCAAAATAGATATGCCAAATAATGTGCTAAACAACAAATAGGAACCAAATATTAATAGGTTTAGACATATTCAAGGGAAAAAATTAAGATATTTCAACAAAAAAATTAAAATTCCTCATAAAAGATCAAATCTCATGTAAAAGAAATAAATTTTTCCTTATTAGAATTGATCACGAAAATCAAGATTAGGCTATCACCTTTCGCATGTAGCCCTCACATTTGTTTTCCCTTCTTTCTTTTTTTCTTTTCCGTCTCTCTCGGCTTCCTTTCCCTCATTTCCCTTCTGCTTCTCTTTATTTTATTTTTTGCCTATTGTAACAACTATCTTAACACATAACATATAATATCTACATACCTTTGAGTTGGCTTTCTAGCCCAAACTAGCGGACTTAGTGAAGTCACTAACTAAATTGCCTCCCCTCCCCTAAACGTGTCTCACACACACGTGCACACTCATATATATATATATATATATATATATATATATATATATATATATATATATATATATATATATATATATTGGTTAAGTTAATAGGCATTACATTATATATATACATCTTACACGTATAAGGTAATTTTACTTCCGCATCAACCAGATGCATATATAGAAAATCAAAATCACGTGTCGTGCATCCACCTATTCCATTTCTCATCATATTTACCATCCTTGAATTATTATTGGGTTCCCAAATTCATCATTTTATCAATCCGATCCCCCATTCAACACAAATAACGTACTCATCTATCTATTTTCAGTCCTAAATTTATCATTTATTCAAATTAAAATTAAATAGAAATTTACGGGTATTACACTTAACCTTCCTAAGTTGAGAGGTAGGAATGTGAGCTTTCAAGCATGCCGGAATGTGCACATACAATAAAATGTCGAAATTACCCTTATAGATGAACAGATTGACAAAATTCTCATTTAAGTAAGTAATCCATATAACTTAAAATAATATTATTAATAATGATGATGATGATGATAATAATAATAATAATAATAATAATAATACCTATAATAGATAAATATATTATTCATGTCAAAGAGTTAATAATACAATTTTGAGAAATTTATTATTATATTATAGAAATTCTATTTTTAGTTACTAAATGTTTAAATTAAATTCTTCTTCCTTTAAAATTAAAAAATAGGCAAAACTTTTATTTTAGTGATAACTTTAAACTAAATATTTTTTTTATTATGTAAACAATTTGCTATATTTTATGTTATGAATATTATTATTTTTAATAAAAAGGGTATTACTGGAATGCTTTAGCATTCTTTGAGTCAAATTATTTATACCAATTTAATAATGTTACATTCTGAGGAATTTGACTAAGTATACCAAACGAAAGAATGTCACACTACGAGCATCACATTCCCAGGCATCACATTCTAGGGGATATGATGCTGGGTGAGAATATAAGATTCTGCGAACCAAACGGACCCTAAAATCCTATCCCTTGACCTCTCATAAAAGCTTTAAATTTCATCCCTCTATTACTTTAGCATTCTTTGAGTCAAATTATTTATACCAACTTAATAATGTCACATTCTGAGGAATTTGACTAAGTATATCAAACGAAAAAAATGTCATATTACGGGCATCACATTCCTAGGCATCACATTCTAGGGAATGTCGGGTGAGAATATAAGATTCTGCGAATCAAACGGACCCTAAAATCCTATTCCTTGACCTCTCATAAAAGCTTTAAATTTCAGCCCTCTATTATTTTAAAATAGGCACATGTTAGTCATGTGACTATTTAAGACATAATTTAATGAACTATCAAGCCCGAATTCTTAGATGGTTTAAGCCTGACTTAGTTTTAGGTCTATTGTTGATTTCCTGCATCATCATACTTGTTGAGATTTGTTTACAGGGTGGGGTAAATTTGTCAGTCCCATCTATGTTATTGTTTCTACACTTTATGCAAAAAGATTTGCAACCACGTACTTTACCGACAAATCCTTTTACAACATATTAGGTTCGCAGAATATAATAAGGTAAGGAATAGTTATTATTATGAGCCATAAGCTAAATTGTTGATTGGAATAGAGCCCGAATAGGATAAGTTATTTTAAACTCTAAAGTAAACCAAACACGGTAATAAGTATTTCATGGGCATGAAGCCAAAATGAAATAGTTGTTACAACGCAATATGTTGTCAATTAATCTGACCCGGTACAGGGCAAGTCGTGTCGAATTCAATCGACACATCAAGTTATATTTGGTGCATAGCATGACCTTTCGAGTAACTTAGTATCTCAAATAATGTTTATTCGTAAGTTTAATTATTCCTTGGCTAGTTCTGTTCTGGCCGGAGACAGAAATAATGGTGGTACCTTCGACAGTTGACTCCATCATCCCTTAATTTTTAGGTACTTTCTGGGACTGAATGTGTTGGGGTTAAAAGTCCTTCCAGGTCCAGGGAGGCGCTTGGTTGCACTTATTTTGGCCCCTAAACGGCTCAATGTCCGATTCAGTTAGACATTACTCTGATCGATGCGTCCGATAACGCCACTGAATATGACTGAAAACGTTCTAAGCCTTGTAAAGGAAAGTTATGGTTGAGAAAAGAGAGAAGAAAAAAAAAAGGAAAGTTACGGTTGGAGAAATCCCCAACCGTTATAGCATATTTGAGGAAAGTTATTTTGTTGATGAATCCTCTGGCAGCATATTTTGTTTGCGAAATTGAATTAGGTCAGAGATAAACAGTACCATGAGCCATAAGATGATTTGATATTCTTGATTGGATTGGAATAGAGCCTGGATATGACTAGCTATTCTAAACCCTAAAGTGAACTGTACGTGGCAATAAGTTTTCGCTAAGAATATACTTGAAATAGAGTATTTGTTCTCATGAAACATGTCGTTAAATGGCTTTTGTTATCTTGATTGTTTGTATCGGTAATTCAAGTATGGTAAATGCTACCCATAGCGCGCCAGAGATGGTAGTAGGTATTCCATTATAACAGATCCCAAACGAAATAATAATTAGTACCATGAAACATGTCGTTAAATAGCTTTTATCGTCTTGATTGTTCGGCGTGGCAATCTAAATATGGTCGATGCTTTCCTTATTTTAAAGTCAGAAAAATAACGGTGGTATCTTGAATGATTCAAACAATCGTACGATTAAACCGTTATAAAAGTTCTGATATTTAAGTTTGGCACAAATTTCTAGAACCTCGTGTTAATAAATAATCCCAATACATTTTTTTTTTAAACTGAAACGAGCTCACCTTTACCTAATTAAGCAGGTAAATTTAATTTGGTCACTAAATTTTAGGGCGATTTAAAATGGTTACTGAATTCTAATTCGATGCAACAAGTCACTAAATTTTAAGAATTGTTTAAACCCGTCATTATCACTAACGCCATCTGTATAATCGTTGGTAATGTAGTAAACGTGAGACTTCTTCCCACCTTCGGCCTTTGAACTTTAAGGTTCATTTCAAAATAATCACTGAACCTTAATTTGATATGAAATCACTTTATGCTCTCTTTTCTCTTATGCTCTTCTGATTAAATCTCATTGATTAATTAAATAAAACTTATCTCATTAATTTACCTCTGAAATAGTGGGGACGTGGTCAATTTTTTTTTTCGTATTTAGACAATTTAGTAGTAATAGTTTATTGATTACTTGTGTTTAAACAATTTAGAAGGTCCGTATAGGTAAGTAATTATAGAATAAGAGTAGCTATGCATGGAAAGAGTTGTAATTGTTCAAAATTCTAATTATAAATAATTTTAATGCTTTGTTGGAGCCTCTCTTTTCTTTAAAGATGAACCAACGGAATATTAGTTTAAAGTTTAATAATTATTTTAAAATTAAACCTAAAATGTAATTACCGTTTTATGACAGATTAAGGCGAGAGAGTAAAATGAGTTTTACGCAAGTTATATCGTTGTGTCACATCAATATAATTAACAATTATATTGAAAATATTGATGGGGCCGCATCAAATTAAGATTAATGACTATTTTGACTCTGATTAAGCACACAAGCCCCGAAAATAGACCAATAATATAGCGTTATATGGGTATAGAAACGAGGTTAGAATGGGTTTTTATTCAACGAGAACCAAACGCTGCCTAAACTCGTCCACGAGAAGAGAGGACGATGACCTAGGTCCCCTTGGCTCATTTGCAACCCGCGAGCTTTTCCCAATTTCCGGCTGCTACGAACCCTAGCATTGTCGCAGCTGCAGCGGGAAATTGGAGTGTGGAATCAGTGGGCGAGCAACAAAATCAACCATGGATCATGCGAACAACAGCGAGAACTTCGCAGTGGGTTGCTTGCTCTCCATCAAAACCACCTTAGGGGACGACTTCCAAGGCCAGGTCCTCGCCTTCGATCCACCCTCCAACATCCTCGTCCTTCATATCCTTTCCCCTTACCGTAATGAATCAATTCCCCCTCTCTCTCTCTCTTTTTTAATATAATTTATTAATTCTTGTTTTTTTGCTTGTTTTTTTTGCTTGTTTTTAGCTGATTTTAGCCCTAGAAAGCTATCGAATTCCTTTATTTCTAGCCTAATCATGTCTGTTTAATGAGCCCATCCCCTCTATTTCTTTAATTAATTAATTTTTTCCGCTGATTTTAGCCCTAGGGAACTGTTGAGTTCCTTGCTTCTAACCTAATTGTCAGTGTAATGAATCAATCCCATTTATTTATTAATAATTTCGTGTCTCGCTTGTTTTTCTCCTGCTTTAGCTCTAGAAAGCTTTTGAATTCCTTAATTTTGTCTTGATGGGCACAAGAGGGCTTGAAATCTGGGCCTCGCAAGAACATAAGGCTACTGAATGCGAGCTATATAAAGGAGTTCACTTTCTTGGGTCAAGCCGAAGACCCTCTCGACCCCAAGAAATGTTACCTTGATCTCAACACTCTCCAAGCAAGAGAAGAAGCTGCTTTAAGGTTATCCTATGATGTTATAAGCACCGGCCCATATGGGGATTTCCGTGAACTTTTTTTTTTTTTTTAGCTAGTGTTAATTTGTTGAGGACATTGCAGACAAGCAGAGATTGATGCTGAGAGGATTGGCGTAGGAGTTACTAGTCAAGCCCAGAGCATTTTCGATGCCCTTTCTAAGACGTAAGTGCTTTGCCCACTTTGTCTTTGCAATTGTCTTATTGGGATTAATGCATAATAATTTTCAAAATAGCATGACTTTATTTGCATATTAATTTGAATTATAGATGTACAAGTATTGTGTTTCCATCGAATATTGTCGAGTATTGAGTCAAATAGATGACGCCCTTCCCTGTGCTTGTCCACTGTTGATAATTCTACCGTAATAGTCATGCGAAATGGCTGGTTGCAGCTAAATTGTTGGGAGATCATCTATAATTTTATTGCTTTGAAACAAGAAGACACAATAAGTGGCCTACGGATTGCACAGTTTCTTCTGGCAGTTTCCATGTGAATGTTGCGAAAAAAAATGTTGCTGTAAACCTGATGTGAAAATTTAATTTATTCAGTACCACCAAGCAAAAATTCATAAACCTATTATGTCTTACCCATATAAACATCATGACATCTATCTTGAAGCTAAGATTAAATCATCAAATGTCAAAAGGGACAAGGTATCATATTCTGTGTGGTTTGGAGGTTTTGGAAACCTGAGAGGCATGATTTGTTAGTGGTGTATTTTCGATTGAGGATTTCTTTTTTTATTGCTATTTTTCTGTTTTTGAAGTTAGATGTGATACTGATGAGCCGTGTCCACAGGAGATGGAAGCCAGCAATTTATCTTGCTATGTCATAATTTAAGTTGTTGGCTTCCTCTTGCTGCTTTGAATAAATTTTTACCGATCCAAAAAAGAAATGTCATAATTCAAGTTCTTATTTGTCCTGTGGGTTTGGAGACCCATAATAGTTTAAGGGCTACCATTATTCTGTTAAATATTCTGGAATAAATTATCTTAGTAAGTACATGAAGTGTGGGAGTAAGTTGCTTAAAGCTTTTTCATGTGGTTGTTTCACCATGTTGTAGTGTTGGGAAATAGTTCTGTAAAAGAGCCAGCAACTTCGCTTATGTCAGGTGATGGTTGGATAATTTGCAGGAAAATCCATTTATAGCTTTTGATTTCTGGGTTCCAATTTTTTCCCATCCTGTCAATAGTGTTGGGTGTCTAAGCTGGATCTTACGTAATTTTCATTGAATCTTGAAACTTGCATTTAATATAGTAGATTTTGTTTTAGGGTTCAATTTTGATGGTCCATATTTGATCACTCATCAGTGACTGCCACCCTTGTTGACCTGCAGTTTAGCTAACCCCATAGTACAACTACTTATCTCTGATGTTTATTGCGGTCTGGATTTTAGATTTTGGATTTTTTATTAATTTAACTCTTCGGGTGTTTATTCAGTCAATAAGTCTAGTTAATGATTCCTTACTAACCAACACTATTGGCTATACAAACAGTCTTCCTGTTCGATGGGACAAGACTGCAATAGTTGTGATGAATGAAGTTCGCGTTTGCAGTCCCTACCTCCCAGAATCTGTTACTGGAGGAACTCCCGCTGCCAATGAGCGGGTTAGGAAAGTGGTATGATTCTCAAAAGGAATACCGAATTTTGATCTATGCAGTCTTTTATTTGCTTGTATGTATTTCCTAACTTATTTTTATGCCTCCTCCAAATACTTTCCATCTGAAGATTGATTATGAAAGGAAGAGGCTGCAATCTCGCGGTTCCGCTTAGTGACAGTTCCAGTTTGGCATTGGATTGCTGCCGTGACAAGTGCAACAAGGTATGAGTGTGATGATGATTATCGCCGCCTCCCTTAAAAGACAATTTAGTTATGGACAATCTGAAGCTTATAGAAGTTACTGATTTTGATCCTCACGACTTAGTTGTTTTCGTCACTATTTGTTAGTAATGCTCCCATTGCAGATGCATGTCAGGGTGGTCCATCATCAAATATCTTATGTTGATCTTAGATTTTGGCTCTCTGTCCATGATCTTTTTTCCCCGTTGGGATTTTCACGTAATTCTTGTGTGTTTGCTTGTGTCGTCGATCAGTTCTCTTCTCAATTTTGTTGTCTCTGTAACAAGGATAACCGTTGAATTCGCATCTTGAGCGAGCGCTCTCCAATCGCTGCATTGGCCGAACGAAGATAAATTTATCATAGGTCACATGTATTAATATGTTGCTATGCATAGGATGGATATCAATAGGCCACAGAAAAAGAAAAAAAAGAAAAAAGAAGAGGGCAAATGTTTGAAATGTTTTCCCTCATTATTCATACTTGCTTTTGCCTAGGGAACACTTGAAGAGGTACAAGGGACTGGGGCCAGATCAATGAAATTTGCGCTGCTCATATAGCTTTATCACAGAAATTACATTTGCATCAACATTTACCAATAATCACCCCATAACACAATAACAAATTCAAATCCGCAAAGCATCGTATAAACCATGAAAGAAGGATCACTTCAATGGGGTTGAGTTCCAAACTCGCCAGTCTTGATCGACGTGGTTCTGAGCCCATAAGAGTGCAGCCCTGGCCGCTGGGGATGCACCGGGCAGTCGCCTCTCTTTGAGCTCTACGAACATGTCGGTAAAGGGCTCCACCAATAGGGTCCCGGGCCCCCCATACTCCTCGTATAAGAATTCCCTAAACATCTAGATTATACAACACGAGCAAGTTGGACGAATTTATTATACTCCTTCGCGAAACAAAATAAAAATAAACAAATAAACGTCAATTACGAAAGGCAGGGAAAGAGTTTGAAGTGCGACAAACTAAGAAATTTCTCGGCATGGGTTTTATTAAAAAATGATTGATTTTTCTTTTCCTTTTTTCTTCAGTAAAATGATTTTGTTTTGTTGAAAATATAAATTTTTGGTAACATGATAGCAACATAAAATGAAGTGAAAGGAATATGAATTCAAACTAACGCATGCAAGTTGAACGAGTCTAATTTTGCTACGGGGAAAAAAATATGAGTCCAGATTCATACATACAATTTACGTGAATTCATCTTAAAATAACTACTTTTGTTATAAATAATTTATAAAAAAAATTAATATACAGCGACTGCACATAAGTTAGGTGTAATCACTGTCTTGTAAATTTTTCAAAAATTAAATAAAACTTAAAAAAATATTATTTTAAAATTTTTTTAAAAAAATCTATTATATGAGTACTAAAAACTGTTTCACACCAAAGTAAAGCCCATAATTCATACGTTTACGGTTTTTAACAAAACTCGGCGTAAACACTCGGACTCAGACTCATGTTCCCTTCTTCCCCCCTGCTAAATAATGGACAAGAAGAAGAAAC
Source organism: Santalum album (assembly GCA_034195605.1). Classification (NCBI taxonomy): domain Eukaryota; kingdom Viridiplantae; phylum Streptophyta; class Magnoliopsida; order Santalales; family Santalaceae; genus Santalum; species Santalum album. The sequence goes on along the minus strand of CM067260.1, from coordinate 8,093,209 downwards.
AGTACCTGTGCGCAGACATCGACGACTACATCAAGGTCATCCCCAAATGTATCTTCGTCCTGTGCTAGCTTCATCAGAAGCTCACCCTTAAACTTCTCTGTTTCCTGTGATCCCATCCCACCCAAAGCCACATCAATGATAGAGTGAGAGAGAGAGAGAGAGAGAAAAAGAGAGTTGAACCTACAGCTTCTGCGAAATCGGGAATCGGGCTAGGATACGAGCACTCCGGAGGACTCGTGGCTCTGAGAGAATCGTTGGGGGAGGTGAATTTCACCTTCGAGGAGAGAATCGAGGGATTAGGGTTGGGGATTCTGCGGCGCGTTAAGCACAGTGGAAGAGGGAGGAGGTTTGAGCTTCGTCTTCGAGGAGCGGGGCCGAACGGAACCCTAGTACGGACAGCGGAGAAAGCTAGAAGGAGCGCCATCGCCCGCACCGCACCCGACGATTACAGTTCCTCAACGGTCACAAAACCGGTGGCCGCACGCTTACTTGAAATGGGCCGGACGCCCCAGGTTTATGAAAAACCTAAAGAATTCAGGCCCATTTACATTACTGTGGGCTTTCAACTTAAATCCACTTCAATAAATGTTTGTAGTTCACTTAAGGGCCCATTTATCGCTTCAGCCCGGCCCATGTCCATCTTCGCCCCTGTCTCTCGCTCTCTCTCTCCATCTTCTTCTTCGCCCTTTCTCTTCTGGAAACACTGGGGAAGACATCTATGGCGTTTTGTAGAGCTTCATACAAATAATCAATTGGTATGTTACGAATTCCGATATTAGTTCTCACCAGGTACTCTTTCGGTTCCTCATCGGTAAGGATTGGAGCTAGGTATCTCACGTTTCACCTTTTTCCCCAACTCAAGTAGAGGAAACGCTAGTCATTCATTGTCTTCAAAGTTCTCTCTTTTTTAATCTCCTCAAGATAACAGTGGAAGCTACGTTTACCAATTTTATCTACATCTGTTAGCTTAGCTTTTTGCACGACTGCCCATCTTTTAACAGCTTAAGATTTTTTTCATTTCGTGCTGTGCTAAACTTACAATGCTTTCCTTCTCTACTGCAACTTTTACATTGTCTATTGGGTATGCATTAATTAGATGTTATCGTTTTCTTAGAGTTGGGTCGAAGTTGGGGAGACTACACTGTGATGAACTGCGTGTTGCACGCATATTCTGCGGTTATGTTCTCGAGGACTCGGGGTTTCGTTGCGAGGAGTTCTTTGCACGTGTGCTCTACTTCGTTATGGGGCAAAAGTCTTGGGCATAGTGGGGTTAGAGCAACTAATTTGGAGTCTTTTTTGCTAAGATTTCGTATTCAGTGCTACTCCACTCGAAAGAGCAGCAAAAGTGCACCTAAGACTCCGAAGTTGGATCCTAAACCAGCAACGATAGATGAGGCAGATGCATTCTTTGTAGTACGCAAGGGGGACACTGTTGGTGTTTACAAGAGCTTGAGTGAATGTCAAGCTCAAGTTGGATCTTCTGTATACTTCTTGCACTTCCTTTTCTTTCTCCTATACATTTTCACGTATCTAAATCATGCTGTACTTGTTGCTCCATATGTTTGTGTCATAATTGATTGTTTTGCATTGGCATGTAGTGAAGAGGCTTTAAGATAATTTTAGACTCTGTGGTTGCATACTGGAAATTTTTATCTCACCATGGACTTGCACAGATGATTGTAATTTTTTTTTCCTTTCCTGATAGATTTTTGACCCTCCTGTGACTGTGTACAAAGGATACTCTCTGGCTAAGGAAACTGAGGAATACCTTGCCTCTTGTGGGCTTAAGAATGCTATCTATTCCTTTAGAGCAGCAGAATTAAAAGAGGATATTTTCGGCACGCTAGCGCCTTGCCCATTTCAGGTCAGATGATTTATCGTTTTGTGGTTTCAGTTTTATTTGTATGAGGTTTCTCAGCTTTTTCCATGCTCCCTTTAGAAGAATGTATTTAGATCCAGTGTAATTGCACTTGCTCATATCTTTCTTTTTCAGCAACCACATTATTTTGAAGGTAAAACAGCAGGGAAGGATTCAACAAAGAAGAGATTGAAGGGGTCGCATGAATCAGAGAGTGGAGTAAGTTTGGATATATGGCAATTTAAGGTTCCTTGATCAAGACAGTTAAGAAATAATATGAGCACAAAATGGGTACGGCCAATATGCTTATGCTAATATCGATCTGTGGTAATACGAGATAAGATTATTAATGAAGAGATTCATTCTAAGCTAGGATTATCCCCAACTAAGGATTAGATGCCAGAGTGTTGTCGACTAAAATGATTTGGGCACATCCAATGTAGATCTATGAGGAAAACCGTGAGGAAAATGAAAGTAATCAATTTGAGAGAGGTGAGGAAGGCTAGAGGTAGACAATTATAAATGCAAGTTGTAAGAGCAGACGTGAGTGTAAAGGAAATAGACGAGGAAGTGACTCTGGACAGGAGCGGAAGGTCTGGTGAAATCAGTATCATTTACCTGATGCAATTCCTTGCTCTGGTTTCATGCAGCCTACCTCAAACTCTTGGGGAGTAGAGCTAGTTTGTTTTTGTATCTTCCCTTCCCTCCTTCACTCAGCTCTGGGTTGGACCTATCCTATGATCCAAAATGGGCCTTGGGAAAGTTATTGACTTTTCACTTTTAAAAATGTATTCAGTCCGTCCAGCAAAATTTTATTTATTAACTTAGCAAAATCATGGGTAGAAGTCAAGTATGGATTTCACCCTTTGTTCTTGTGGTCAGAAAAAATAATTTATTAAAAATGGGGATAGCATTACAATGAGGTGAAGCACCTAGGGACAGCCCCTAGGATAATTTGTTAAAAGTAGTATGGTTTCATCGTTGATTATCTTTATCACCTGTTGATATAAGATTGCGGGTTATATGAACTCACTAAGCCTTAAAGCCCGAGGAAATAACATTGTGCGACTGATGTTTTAGGATTGATTAACATTTTAATTTGCATGTGGAAGATTTGAGGGATGCAGTATTATCTTCTTTATCTAGTGCTTGATTTCATGTTGTAGAATGTAGAGTATGCTGTAATTGTGAATTATGCATATAATCTGTTTAGGTCTACACTTGGAAGCTTATTAGTTCTGAATCTTGTAAATGTGTCTATCTTGGCTCCCCTTTTAGCTGTGTTTGTCATGTTGTGCTTTTCTTTTAATACAGGAGGCAGATGAGTCAACACCCATTTCGACTGATCCCATGAGAAAGCATGCCAAGTTAGACATTCAAGAAAATCCTTTTGATGGTGTAAGTTGAAGTCATGATTATGCTATGTGTTTTGTTCATTCCATCAGCTAGTGAGTTGAAATGTCCAATCATGGCTTTGAAAGGAGGCTCTCAATCGGATTTTCTTTTTCTTAGTCTTACATTATTTTTACTGGAAATCTTGACAATGCAACAGCGCCTTATCTCCCAAATTATGTGCAGAATTCCTGTATTCTTGAGTTTGATGGCGTCTCCAAGGGAAATCCTGGGCATGCTGGTGCAGGAGCAGTGCTGCGAGATGTCAATGGAAGTGTGGTTAGCATTTCAGTTTTTCAAGGATTTGTATTCATTCCCTTCTATATTTTATGTCTTACCTTCTACTCCACCTAGATCTGTAGATTGCGAGAAGGTCTGGGTATGGCAACCTGTAACGTTGCTGAATATCGTGCCTTGATATTGGGGATGAAATATGCTCTTAAAAAGGGATATACATGTATTCGTGTTCAAGGTGACTCCAAACTCGTCTATATGCAGGTTTGTAAATTTTTACCCTTATCCTGGATACTGTTGTCATTATGTTCTTTTGTTCTTTATCAACCAGGGGAAAAAATTGTTCTTTTGTTCTTTGTTCCTTTATCATCTCTTGTTGTAATGTTATATTACTGGAAACAGATGATATTTATGATAGAAGTGACCTGAATTCAGCTTACGTTTGCATCATTGAGTTTACTGGGAGTTGTCTTCGGCCCTAATTAGGATTTATATTTGGGAAAATATTAAATTATGCTCTGCTTCATTTTAGCCTTGTTTTATTGATTCTAATGAAGAGATATTTTAGCTTAAAATGTTGCCAAAAAAAAAAAAGTTCATTTGTAGGAGCATTTTGCATTTCTCGAACTAATGTACCTCAGAAACTTGCATCATGAACTGGTGGGTTTGTTGGACAGCTAGTGGTTTCTTCAAATATATAATATTCTCTTTGTTGTTCCATGAGGAAGAGAATTTCCGGATACTTAAATGGGGAGGTTCTTTGGATCTTCCTATAAAATCTCTTTAGCAAAGTGCAACCTGTTGCCTTTTTAATGCATGCCTAAAATGTTGTTGCCAAAATGAGGTTGTTGAGATGCATGTGTGACGGTATAAAGTTTGTAGCACAAAATTGAGGATAAGTTTTGGGCATGTCAATTTAAAATGAATTGGTCATGCATAACAGAAATTATATTGCAGTTTTAACGAAGGCCAGGATAAGTAAACTTTTTCCAAAGAATCAATGACATGGTTCTGAGAAATGTGACGCATCTGTTTAGGCTTTTACGAAGATGAGGTTTGAGTGGAGCTGAAGGGGAAAACAATCTGTCTATGGATCTTTCATCTCATGTAGCTTGGAAAGAGCCCTTCTTATAAACTGGATAGCTATTTGGTGGAATTATCTTGTTTGTAACTTCAGCTGAAGCTCGATAGCTTCCTGCATAAAACAACTAATTATTAGATTTCATTTGGCATTCATCTTGGTGATATCTATGTTCTTGCTGTTCTTTGCTATCCGCACCATCTTTGTGTACCAGCTTCAGGGTCGATGGAAAGCCAAAAACGAGAACATGTCTGCATTGTGCAAGGAGGCAAAAAAGCTGAAGGTTAAATTTCAGTCTTTCGAGATCAATCATGTTCTACGAGTATGTTTATCCAATTCTTTCCATTCATACGCTCTTATAGCATCTTATTCTGTCTCTACTGAAATAGCTTAATTTTATATCTACAAAAGGCTGAGGGGACTGTTATCCAGCAGTGAATTGTCGAATATGGTACCGTGGATTCTTGGAAAAGATAAATTTACCCCTGATTTGGGAGGAACTAGAAACTGTAATTAGTAAAGGCTAAACTTGCTGTTATCACCTATGTATTAGATTCACTAAACCTTGGGAAAGAAGCCAGAAAAGGTCAGTATAATACCCTTTAACAGGAACCAGAGACAGACCACACGGTGCATTATCATCTGATCCATGAACTGTAGTTATTTCACATTACCTGACCCTGACCCCCTTTTTCTAGGGAAAAAGAAGAGAAAAAAAATCAGGTTTAATTGTTTTTCAGGATCTTTGATCATTTTGGTTGTGTTATTCTGACATTTCTCTCTGTATGTTTTGGAAAGGAGTTGAACTCTGAAGCTGATGCACAAGCAAACTTAGCAGCCAACCTTGCTGGTCTGACTTCTTTGTCTTCATCTTTCCTTAGCTCTAGTTTTGATTAAAGTAATATGTAATTGTTGCAAGTTATCTCTGCGGCTGCAGACGGCCAATTCCAGGAGGAGCTTGAGAAGTAACTTGCTCAAAGGGCGCATTTGGCTCGCGGAATCTTGCATTTTTAATTGGCATCACAGTTTTGGGAGTTTGATGAATGTTGTACTTGAGAAGGTGATATGCTTATGTTAGGTAGACTCAATCGGATGTGAGATGATGTGACATTATTATGTTTTTGATATTGCACTGTTAGATTTCATTAATGTAACATTATTATGGGAAAAAAATTCGTTAACATCCCATTACAACGTTATATTATTAAAAAGGGAAAAAAAGCAAGATGGAATTTTTTTCATTGTATGATACACAACTGAATCTCACACAAATCACATGTTAGATCTCTTAATTAGCTTATTTCATTGATAAGATGAATACAATGATAATTAGAAAAATGATGTTCAATATAGATATGGCTTGGAGAGTCAATTTGCTTTATTTAAAATAAAAAAAGAAGAAGAAACAAGAAAGGAAAATATTTTAAATATAGATAATAATCCGTGCAAGCTCCTTACATTCTTTGCACCGTCTTTAATGTATATGAATTTTTAGATCCGTACTACTAAAATTTCAAAGCATAAATGCATGTCTCCTTTTTCTCCAATCTGGCGACAGCTGCACAAAAGCTTTAATTTTGCTAATACAATGCAAGTCAGGACCCAATCAAGAGACGACGAATCCCTCGTTGTTGATGGTTGTTGTTGGTCCCTCGTTGTTGATGGTTGTTGTTGATGGTGGTGGTGGTTGTGGAGTCCTCGAGTAAGCTAGAAGGAAGAAAAATATATAATCTTTTTCAGACCCGATGTTTTATAAGCTCCGCTTGAGAGTTTCACATCATCATGTCTTGGTGCTTAAACAGAATATTTTTTGTGATTTTTCTACTGATTCTCACTCTTTTTTTTTTTCTTTTTTCTTTTTTTTTTCTTCCCCTTGGTTGGACCCAGCCGCATGGTTAATAACCTTTCTGAACACTCCCTCAAGACAAAGTATTGCAAAGTTAGGATCTCAATTAGATGTAGTCAGAAAGTATTGGGGTTGAGTGAGATCTCAACCCTAATGTTTGAGGTTGAAAAGCCGGATCTCTTTAAGTGCGTGAAGGATTATTCTTTGCCTTCAAAGACTAGTAGTTGCTGTCCCTCCAAGCAGTCCAAAGGATGCTTAGAGGCACCAGTTTCAGCAACTTCTTCCTTTCCTGCTCAGATAGATATGAGCCCAGCCCAGGCCATGTGCTCCTTGTCAATGCTCCCCGCAGTAGCCATTGAATGTCGGTGATGGACACAGCGAATCCCAAATTTTCCTGACCCAAGTGCAATGAAGTAGGATGTGGTTCACTGTTTGAGCCTCTGATTTGCAAAAGGGGCCCTTATTGACAAGGCAATGTCCATTTTTTCTGTAAGTTACCCATGGTTGAGATGTTCCCTCTAGAAGCTTCCCATGCAAAGAAGGAAATTTTAGTGGGTGTACCTGATACCCAGATCATAAACCAAGGTTGGACATCCGAAGGAAATTTGCTCTGGAGAAGATGATCATTGATCCGAGAGATCCCCAGGGGGCCCCAATCCGGGACAAAGCCTAGCACATTGAGATTTAAAAACATGCAAGGAGACGTGCTAAACATCAGCTTGAACGCAAAGTACCCTCTACAGTTGATTTTGTAATCCTTTAATTTGTATACACGTCTTGGGACGCCATGTAATCACTGCAAGTTTAGGTGGGAAACAGGCTTGTTATGCATTTTCAAGCGACGCCTGTTAAAATTTTAGGAGTTGAAGGCACTCCAGTGGGATCCTCACGGATAAAAAAAGATTACAATCAATTTGATAATGATCGAGTGGCATTACTTATCTGGCCTAGGCTCATAGGAGGAAAAGAGATTTTTTTTTTTTTTGGCCCTTATACTTACTAAGCCTAGCATTGATGCGATCTACTTATACCGTCATGGTATTTAATTATGGACGTTAGTTAGGTAGTTGACCCTGTTATAGACCTTTTGGTGAGGTACCCATAAGTATCCCTCTTACTAGTAGCTTTAACAAGGCACAAAATGGTATCATCTTTTAAAAAGCACGAAATGATGTCATCCCATCGTTTAATAGATTTATGGAATGAACTTCTCTTTGAGAATGCTATGTTTAAAAAACTTATGTAATTTTGAAATGAACCACTCTTTTTGATTCATGGAATGAACTGGAGTGGTTATTTTATAAAAATACAACATGGACGATGAAAGGAGCATGTGAGGAATAACTCTTTTTAAGACTCATGAATGGAATATTTTTTTTTTGGCTTACAAGCGGTAGGGACAGAGTTGGGGAGTCGAACTTTGAATCCAATGTCTAAGGAGGGGCTGCCTTACTACTGGTCTAATTTGACTCCCTGATAATAGCTATATCTTATCTATTCTTCTCGTGGTCATAATCATTTTACTTCTATTTTATTGAGATATTACTCCTATATATCATATTTTTATGAATACCAATTATATTTTATTTCGTAAATCTAAGCATACAACAATAGCTCACCATTCAATTCAATTTTTTAACAAGGTAGGGTCGCTTTTTAGATGAGAAGATTTATATGAATCCAAATCATTAGTAAATCGACCCTAATTCAAAACTTGATGATAAAAAAAGTAACATTTTCCGATAAACCCGTACTCTCGCAAAGCATAGCATAGATGCGTCCCTAAAAACAGACTTGTAAAAGGGTTCCAAACTACGAAGAAGGAGATTAGTATCCTAAGAACGGAAAATCTTGTCGCTAAAGTAGAACGAATAAATCAAGGAATCCAGCTTTAGAATTTGCAAGCTCGAGAAAACATGGCGACGTTGATGAGAAGGGTTCAGAACATAGCAAGAACAACGGCTCCTTCGCCAATAAACTCGTTCTTTTCTTCTTCACCACCATCATCAAATTCATCAATGAGCATTGCAGCAACTGATGCTGCTACTGATGTCGCTGGAGATGATCTGTTATTGGATGATACACCTCCTTCCCCAGCTAAGCCCCTTATCCCCTCTCTCCTTCAGCCCCGAGTCGTTATCTATGATGGGGTCTGTCATCTCTGTCATAAAGGTATGAACTTTTTTTTCCCTCTCTTTTTTTCTGTTGCCATCATGATCTATTAATCGGGAAGTGTTTTCTGGGTTTCGGTTTGGCCCTTTCGTTTGCTGATCAAAATGCCCATTTGGGTTCTTCTTTATCATCTGCACAACGCGTGGCATTGGTTGATTTCAGTTGAAAATGGGAAAGACCAGCAGGTTCTCGTTGGTTATTTTTTGGGTCTTGTGCAAATTTAAGGAACCCTAGAATCTTTTTCGCCGTAGAAGTTATTGGTTGACTGGGGTTCTTTTTTATCATATGGACAACGCGTGCCATTGGTTGATTTTAGTTGAAAATGAGAAAACAAGCAGATTTTCTGTGATCCGTAATGTGTTTTTCTTGCAAATATAAGGAACCCTAGAATCTTGTATGCCATGTCATCCATGAGTTGTTTCGTTTCCTTCTTCTTCTTCTTCTTTTTCCTATATCACTCCGCGCGTGATATTGGTTAATTTTGGTTGAAAATGGGAAAACCGCAATTATCTTTGATCATTTTGATCCACGCAGTTAAAATTATTGAAAAGTTAATTAAAATTGAGTTGGGGAAGAACTTGATGGAGAAATTGAGAGAATCCTTGTCCTCATTTTTGTGTTTCTCGCAAGGTTAGGAAACCGGAAAATCTGTTATGCCCCTCACTGTGCATAACTACAGTCCCAATATGCCCATTGTTGACATAGCTTCATTATTATCTCGGGTTGTATGGTTGAAGGAGTGAAGTGGGTGATCAATGTGGATAAGCATAGGAAGATCAAGTTCTGCTGCCTCCAGTCTAAGGCAGCTGAACCCTACATGAGTCTTTGTGGTGTTGACAAAGAGGATGTTCTCCGCCGCTTCTTGTTCATTGAAGGCTTGGGCTCTTATCACCAAGGATCCACGGGTTAGAACTCCCCTTTATGTAGAATGTAATGTTTTTTTCTTTTTTGACTAGTTTTATCCCTCAAGTAAGTTGGTTCATGCATCATCCTCTCAAAAAAAATAAGAAGAAAAGTTTGATTACCAAAGGAGATTGCATAATTACTTCAGTTTAAATCAGCTTTGTTTGATCTTATTGTTAAGAAGTCATTTTAGCATCAAGTTGAAATACATCTCCAAAATCTGTTAAACCTCTATTTGCCATTATTATTGCTTCACAATGACAAGGGAACTTTGTTGATATTACTTCTTCAGCTTACAAAATTAATGGGAATTTTCGGGAGCCACTTGCATCATGGCACATATAGATTTACTTAGTTTGTCTATATGGATTCTTTTGCAATATGGATTACTACTCTTATCTTCTTAATGATCAGCAGACTCACCTATCTGCAAGAAACCCCTGTTGCTGATAAGATTTTCCACTGAAACCGAAACAAAAGTATCTCTAGAATTTCTTCTTAGGGTGCTTTTTTTTCAGCTGTCATGCTAAAGTTTGCAATTTTAACAAGAATAGATCAAGGCAGTACCATAAAATAAAGAAGCGTTAATGCCCAACAGATTCGAAGATGTCTTTCTAAACATTAATCTAGTTGTTATTTTTATTAACCTGTAGTAAAAGTTTCAAAATAGGTTTGAATCTCCTTGATATTTTGCTTGAGTTTTAAGAACTACTGCTCTAGTAGGTGTAATTGCAAATATCTAGTACTCAAGGGTTTCATGCTTTCGTTTTTTGCTCCACACTCCTCAGTCCTCAGTCCCCCTCCTCCTTAACGCTAAATATCTAGTACTCAAGGGTTTCATGCTTTTGTTTTTTGCTCCTCAGTCCTTAGTCCCCCTCCTTAAAGCTGGATGCTCTATGATTCTTTGACTGAGTAATTTTTTTTGTTCCTTTTAATTATGCAGCTGCGCTAAAAGTCTTGTCTTATCTGCCATTTCCATACTCTGCTTTAAGGTCCTTCTTGATAATCCCCACTCCTGCAAGGGATGCTGTGTATGATTATATTGCGAAACGACGCTATAATTGGTTTGGAAAGGAAGAAAATTGCCTAGTTCTGAAAGAGAAAGAGATGCTCGAGCGTTTTATCGATAGGGAAGAATTGCTGTGTAAGAAACATTCAGATTAGTGAGTAGCTTTCCTTTGCCACTCACAGGATGAATTTTGGCTGTTCTTTGTTTACAGTCATCATAGTTTGGTCTTTATTGCAGACATGAATATGTTGCTTACAAATAACTCAAAAGTTTACAATAGATCTAAATGTTAGTGCTTACAAATGCTAGATTTGGCTACTGTTGTTATATGATCGGATAAGTTATTTGATTAGGCTGCACTTAGAACTCATATGAAGTAAATCAAATGCCCGTGTTATATCATACATCGACAATTTGAGAATGTCTAATTGAGGTTATTTCAAACTAGTTAACCATTTTTTATATTGATTCCTTCTCACACCACCAATATTATGGTTCATTATACCCTTGGGCTTGTTGCTTTTGCTCACCACTGGCTTTCACCATACATTGTATGTGTGCTAGACAATGCCAGTCCAGGGTAAATTGAGTATGAATACTATTGGTTTGATTTGGGTCCCGAATTCGACAGTGAAATTATATTCAAGCTCTTTGGATTAAAAAATCTACGTGGTGGTTTTGGCAATCTTCTAACTTTCCTCCTCAGTAATTAGAATAATAATGGTCTTTAATGGCCCGGAATTGATCTTGCAAAGCGCATTTAGAAGGCTGTCCAAGCAGTATAAGGAAAGCAAGTTCCTCAGAACTGCCTGCAAAATGTAGTGAGCATACAAATTTGGACAGAGAGAAATGGATGGTTATTAACAGTATCATATTTCTGTGACACTGCATTTTAAATCCTTCTGTCAACTGTATTAGTCTGGAAACCAGTAAGGTCAGAGTAGCATCTCATAAATGCCATCTGAATAATAGTTTCAACTACTTAAAACAAAAATCCCCAGCAACATGGAGCTCAGCTTCAAATTACACATATATGAAACAAAACATTCTGTACTACATGACATTCAAGGTCATAAGCTTTGATAATGTCTTGATGACCTTGCCAAAAACCAAAAAGCCTCAACAACGAGAAAGCCTATTCATCAGTGTCACCCCCAGTCCACTCATTCCAATCCTTGTCAACATGTTTTTGGGCCCACACGACAGCTGCACGTGCGGCTTGTGGTCCTCCGGGCAATCCCCTTTCTTTGATAGTGTCAGCCATGTCGATGAAGGGTATCACCAACAGCGTCCCAGGTCCCCCATACTCGCTGTGCAAGAAATTACTGAAGATCTGTGAAGAACATAATCATAGGATACATAGTTCAGCAATTTGTCTGGTTTCATTAGACCCATAGGAGAAATGACATCAAAAGAGAGAATGAACAACCTAAGCTGCATGCAGTAGAACAAGGTACAAAAGAGGAAGCTACTACAAAGTAGACTTGACAATGTATTCAGCGTAGACAACATTTTGAGAAAATCTTAATCGGCAAAAATATTCCAATGTTACATCCACAGAATGTATTTGCATTGATATTAGGAAGGTTTAGCAACCACAATGAGCGCACGTTCAAAAGGATATTCCTTAATTTTTTGTTCCTCATAATTGTTAGATTTGCAAAACAATCATGCCTGAATCCATTGCAAGGAATGTCTGATCTCCAGCATGAGTAATGGTAATGCCCAATTACCAGAAGCTTTCAATGCCTATCACAAAATGGCACGCCTCAGCTCCTAATAAAGAACTTGACCCTTACAAACAAGTAAAACTTCAGATATTTCCACAGAAACCAACTAGTGTAATCCTATAGGCATTATATAGATAAAATGAATAAGCTTTCTAGGTCAGCCACAAAGTCCCATGTCTTTCTCATGCCCTTTCCACCATTTCTGAACTGATATTGGCATCAAGTAGCATGCATACATAATACTACAGCAATAGCAAGAAGCGTCTGAGAACTGCTGCTTTCAGCTGCTAAATGCATATGCAGTGACATGAAACATGACTGATCGCCAGTCAGACTGCATACAAATCTAACTGCTCACAAATAGCTCAAAGCTCCTCTCGAGCTAACAGCTAGTTAAGGAGCTAAAGACGCAAACCCTAGCTGATTTCTTGTGGTCCAATCGATCATCAACGCATCATCAACCCAAGTTCAAAGAGCACCGAACTTGAGCTTGAAAACCCATGAACAACAAAGCTTAATCAAACGGGTTTCAGAATTCAATGATTTTACGTTCTTTTCCACTTTTCTCTCCAACAATACACTTTCCCCTTTTTGATAGGTAAAACACACACCGACCGGCAATTTCCAAACTCACACACAGCAATCACAACAAGCCGCAGCCCACACCCTTTCTCAAGGGAATTCAAATCTCTGGCCTCCATAAGGGGAGGGTGCGAGGAATTGAGCCGTCAGACCACACCGAACTACACCTTACAATTACATGAAATCATTAACTCATCTTCCAATAAATCACAATTAAGTACAACCAAGGTGCTAAGCAACTGCTTTTAGTTATGCATGTAATGTCATCTTCCATAAAAATGAAATGCACCACTACCATGACTCCATATCTTTATCTATCCCTGGCTAATTGCAAGGATGAACCAGAAGAATCTTCCAGAAACACGAAACATATAAAACAGCCGGGGAAATAAATACCTCGGTGCAAATGTTTACAATTTCTTCAGCTGAATCTCCATAGATATCCTTCTTTGGGAGTTTCTTGAGGAGATGGGTCCTAAACTTTTCCGTCTCCTGAGCACCAAAACAATGGAAAAGGATCAAATACATCATAAAATTCCTCACTGGGAGGGCATCAAGCAAAGAGGGGAGAGAATGACCGTTTCTGCAAATTCCGGAATTGGGTCTGGGAATTTGTACTCAGCTGCCCTGCAAATTTGCTTCGTAAACGACGAGGAGAACAAAAAATTAGGAAGTTGGGCTCCTTTTCTCTGACTTATGACTACAGAATGAAAAGGGGAGGCTTCAAGTTTAGTATGAGTTGAGCGAGTATTGACTGAAGTGGAGCTTGAAGAATTACACCCAAATGTATCAAAAGGAATAGAAGAAGATGACGAAGAAGATGACGATGAAGATGATGATGAGGGGAAGAAGGAAGATGGGGAGTTAAATGTTGTGGAAGAAGCAAGAGATAAAGCCACGGGTACTCCCCCCATCACGCCCATCTCTCTCTCTCTCTCTCTCTCTCTCTCTCTCGCTCGCTGTGTGATTGATTTGAGAGCGTTTTCAATCTCGGGCCGGGCCCGAACCGTGCGAAACAACCGGTCCTATCAAGGGCTGGGTGTTTGAGATTTGTATATTTTTCTTTGGTAATAAATATTTTATCCGATGAAGCCAAGGATTCGAATCTTATCATTACTTAACTGGTTGAGTATATTTACTAATAAAAAAAATTTAGTACTTATTTAACAGATAATTTATAAAACCAAAAAAATTATTCCTATGTAAAAGCAAAATGTTCAATTTGAGTAAAATTTTATTGTTTGATGTTCTTCATGGGAGATGTTAAAGCCTTAAAGCTTTCAATGTGTTCATTTTTCAAAGAAAAAAGGGTGCACTTTTTATAAGAAATCTACGTTTAATTTGCTCTCTTTTTCCTTTTCTTTTTTTGCTGGTGCTGCATGTAATGCCCGATTCATGGAAATGTCACGAATGCAGGTTTACGTCATATTAAAATCCTAAAACTACCTCTTCAGCTAGTTGAAATGGAACTTATAACCCTTGTGTCACTTAATAACTTAATATACTTTTAGAATCTCTATATAATATATGAATATTTGAAATTTTATTGGAAGTGCACTTATTTAAGGTTTAACGATCATAAAAGTTATGAATCACCCCTTTTATGTTTTTCTCCACCATTTAGATAAGTTCCCAAATATCTTGAGATTATAAAGAAATTTCATAGATTCATAGATTATGAAGCGTTTCTCTAATCTATATGGTTAAAATTTATAGATACTAAAAGTATATTAAGCTATTAGCCGTTAGACAACAATCGGATGACAAGCACCATTCGACCAGCAAGAGAATCTAGTTCTGAAACCTTATACAAAAAAGGTAAACCCTACAAGGACTTTGATAAAAAAAAAAAAAATGGACACTTAAATAGCCAAGAACGCTTTTCATGAGTTTCTAACATTTTTCTTCCACTTTATTTTTGTGATGTAAGGAGGTATAAGACAAAAAAAAAAAAGGGAAAAAAAACTATTTTTAACTTTCGCTATAGAAGAGCCATGAAGTCATCATTAAAATTAATGCTCACGAAGGCCAAGGGATGATTGAAATAACAATCTTCACAACCTTTCTGAAGCATTTGAGATTGCATTCATGTTGTACCTGTCAATTCTCAAAATATACAACTCCCCTTACCAATAAAGAAAATAAATTTCAGGCAACTCTTACATCAAAATCTATGACAAAAACAAATTCCTGAAAAACAAAATAATAAGAAAATTTTTCCACCGCTGGTTGCATAGTCTAGTTATACCAGCATGTCTAATAAATCCTTGAGTTTGTCGAGATCAATAATTCGAATCCTTATAATTATTACGACAGAGTATATTTTTATCCATCAATTCAAAAAATAAACCCAAAAAAGTGTGAACGACACACGACTATACCTTTTTCATTCGTTTGTCAAACAACCTACAGATGGGATAAACAAACTTCAGTGGGCCAAAGAAGGTAGCAATTTTTCTTTTTCTTTTTTTTTTTTAACAATTTGTACGGTTAAAATTCAGTTTCTATATATGGTTATTCCTTCATTGTGAGCCAAACCCGGACAAACCACGGAGGACACCATGAGATGACCTTGGCACAACTCAACCCCTACCAAATTCAAGTTACCGTCATGAAACATCTCCTCCTCTCTCCTCCCTCATTCTCTCTCATCTAAATATATGCATTTCGTCTCTTCCTATAATTCCTCCTCTCCATTCTTCTCAAAACCCAACGACACTCGCTCTCGAAACACATTGATTCCTTCTTTCCACATTGTTCCTCCCCTACCTCTCCCTCCTCTCTCTCAATCTTCACAACCACCCAATATGGAGTTCCGCTTGGCTCCTCTCCTCCTCCTAATCACCCTCCCAAGTCTAATTCCTTCCACACAATCAAATCCCGCCGCCACCCCCACGGAACCGAAGCTCACCCCCGACTACTACAGCAAGACGTGCCCGCAGTTCCAACGGATCATCCAAACCATCGTCACCGACAAGCAACTGGCGTCGCCCACAACGGCCGCGGCTGCCCTCCGCCTCTTCTTCCACGACTGCGTGGTCGAGGGCTGCGATGCGTCAATCCTCATCTCGACCAATGCCTTCAACCAAGCTGAGCGCGACGCTGAAATCAACCTCTCCCTTCCTGGGGACGGTTTCGACGTCGTCGTCCGCGCCAAGACTGCCCTCGAGCTCGAGTGCCCCGGCATTGTCTCCTGTGCCGACATCCTCGCCGCCACCGCCCGCAACCTCGTGAGCATGGTTGGCGGCCCTCTCATCCCGATTGCCTTTGGCCGCAAGGATGGGAGTGTCTCCCATGCGGCCGCCGCACAAGAGGGCGGCCACCTAGGCCGGTCCAACATGTCCGTCTCGGAGCTCATCTCCATTTTCAATAAGACAGGGTTCACGGTGCAGGAGATGGTGGCATTGTCAGGCGCACACACCATCGGGTTCTCGCACTGTAAGGAGTTCAGCAACAGGATCTTCAACTTTAGCAAGGATTCTGAGTACGACCCCACATACAACCCTAAGTACGCAGAGGGGCTGAGGAAACTCTGTGCCAACTACACAAAGGACACAGACATGTCGGCATTCAACGACGTCATGACCCCAAACAAGTTCGACAACATGTACTACATAAACCTGAAGAGAGGGCTGGGGTTGCTCACATCGGACCAGGGCTTGGTCATGGATGACAGGACAAAGCATCTCGTAGATTTGTATGCAGCAAACCAGACAGCATTCTTCCAGGACTTCGCCAAAGCAATGCAGAAAGCTAGCATGTATAAAATCAAGACAGGGAATGAAGGCGAGGTGCGCCTTCGATGTGATGCCTTCAACACCATCAAGACCTAAACATATACCATCCATAGACTAACAAACAACCCCAATGTTTGAATTGCTGAATGTTATGAATGAATGAAGAGGGTATTTTTTCCATTATATTTTGTTAAGACACTGTTCGCCTTTTTTTTTTTCTTTTCATAATAATGGTATGATCAGTGTTTGTGACTATTTCCATAACATAGCT